>CM042260.1:31234072-32434072 GCA_023566225.1 Romanogobio albipinnatus | reverse complement strand
TATTGTGTACATACATGTTTTTACATTGTACTTTAAAAAAATACCTGCATGTAATTACATCTGTAATTAATTTATGTAGTTACATTTGTAATTACACAGTTGACACTTCCCTTACACCTAACCCTACCCTTAAACTTACCCATACCACCACATTAACCCTACCCGTATCCCACCTCAATATCAGCAAAGGAGTTTTGCAATACAATTTGAACACAGTAAGTACATTGTACTTATTTTTTGATGTAAGTACATAGTACTTAAGGCCACCTAATATAAAGTGGGGCCGAAAAAACTAAGAAAATCTAAGAAGAAAGTTATTTTAATGAAAATACATCAAATGTAAAGTGTCACCAGGGAAATCTGGGAATGTCAAATTACGGTATTTCACTGCGAATTACACAACGACCTGTTCTTTTTCACTTCCAACAGTTATTCACCATATACACTCACCTAAAGGATTATTAGGAACACCATACTAATACTGTGTTTGACCCACTTTCGCCTTCAGAAATGCCTTAATTCTACATGGCATTGATTCAACAAGGTGCTGAAAGCATTCTTTAGAAATGTTGGCCCATATTGATAGGATAGCATCTTGCAGTTGATGGAGATTTGTGGGATTCACATCCAGGGCACGAAGCTCCCGTTCCACCACATCCCAAAGATGCTCTATTGGGTTGAGATCTGGTGACTGTGGGGGCCATTTTAGTACAGTGAACTCATTGTCATGTTCAAGAAACCAATTTGAAATGATTCAAGCTTTGTGACATGGTGCATTATTCTGCTGGAAGTAGCCATCAGAGGATGGGTACATGGTGATCATAAAGGGATGGACATGGTCAGAAACAATGCTGAGGTAGGCCGTGGCATTTAAACGATGCCCAATTGGCACTAAGGGGCCTAAAGTGTGCCAAGAAAATATCCCCCACACCATTACACCACCACCCCCAGCCTGCACAGTGGTAACAAGGCATGATGGATCCATGTTCTCATTCTGTTTATGTCAAATTCTGACTCTACCATCTGAATGTCTCAACAGTAATCGAGACTCATCAGACCAGGCAACATTTTTCCAGTCTTCAACTGTCCAATTTTGGTGAGCTTGTTCAAATTGTAGCCTCTCCTATTTGTACTGGAGATGAGCGGTACCTGGTGGGGTCTTCTGCTGTTGTAGCCCATCTGCCTCAAGGTTGTGCGTGTTGTGGCTTCACAAATGCTTTGCTGCATACCTCGGTTGTAACGAGTGGTTATTTCAGTCAAAGTTGCTCTTCTATCAGCTTGAATCAGTCGGCCCATTCTCCTCTGACCTCTAGCATCAACAAGGCATTTTCGCCCACAGGACTGCCGCATACTGGATGTTTTTCCCTTTTCACACCATTCTTTGTAAACCCTAGAAATGGTTGTGCGTGAAAATCCCAGTAACTGAGCAGATTGAGAAATACTCAGACCGGTCCGTCTGGCACCAACAACCATGCCACGCTCAAAATTGCTTAAATCACCTTTCTTTCCCATTCTGACATTCAGTTTGGAGTTCAGGAGATTGTCTTGACCAGGACCACACCCCTAAATGCATTGAAGCAACTGCCATGTGATTGGTTGATTAGATAATTGCATTAATGAGAAATTGAACAGGTGTTCCTAATAATCCTTTAGGTGAGTGTATAGTACGGAAACTTTCTGTTACCCAGTTAACTGTTTTTAACCGTAGCACTTTTACAGTATTTAACCGTTAAAATCACGACAATTTTTTTTCAGTATACCTGTATTTAAAGGGTTAGTACAGAAATTTTAATTCTGTCATCATTTACTCACCCTCATATTGTTCCAAACATGTAAGAAAACTTTGAAACACAAGTGAAAATATTTTTCATGAAATTAGAGAATTCAGTCCCTACAATGAGTCCATGAAACTACCACTTTGACGCTTCAAAAAGTTCATAAAGAGATCGTAAAACGAACAATTCAGTCCAAATTTTCTGAAGAGACATGATCATTTGATATGATAAACAGCTTTCACATAAACATTCATCAGTCCACACATCAGTTATGGTAAACGGAAGCTCAAGCATGTTCACGTGACACATGAGAAAATTTGGACTAAACCGCTCAATTCATATGGATTACGGTAGTTTTACGATCTCTTTATGAACTTTTAGAAGAGACAAAGTGGAATTTGCTTGGGCTGTCAATGTAGGGAAATAAATCTCTCAGATTTCATTAAAAAGATCTTGATTTGTGTTATGAAGATGAACGGAAGTCTTTCAGGTTTGGAACGACATAAGTGTGTGATGTTCATTTTTGGGTGAATTAACCCTTTAAACTAGTTTTCGAAATTAGTTACTAATAAATGTTACACGGTATATTAAAGATACTTATACTATCTCTTTAGATAATAAAAGTGCTGTACCATACTATATGTTATGTAACCTAATGCATTCAAAATGCATACTATAATAATACTATAATATTCATTAATTAATGACTGTTTATCAGATTTTTACATGGATTATGTTGAATCACTATTGTCACAATCAGAAAAAACTGTTATCATATCAGATCACACAGTTTATCTATGCTTGTTCAGGTTCTGTCTGTATCTAAGGAAATTCCACTGAACTGTTTCTTCTTTCTCAGTAACTCTAAATGCACAATCAGGAGATTATTTTGAAGGGTTTATGTTACAAGCAAATCAAGTTGGATTGACTGATCCCATTGGTGCTTTTAGTGTGGCGGACATTGCTGCACAGGTCATCTACTGCGATATTGTAGCAGTGAGTTTTTCTACATTTATATTTTGATTACATTACTTGCTTCCATTATTAATAATCATAAAGTAGCATTGGATGACATTGATGTATTTTTTGTTTTTTAAAAATAACAGCATTGACATATGTTATATTATATTCAGAATCGTGCAGTTTCTCATACATCAGCTTCTAAAAAGACTTCAATTCAAGCTAAATGGAAGGCCCCCGCATCTGGACTGAACAGCAATATAGAGTTCAGGTATAATTTTTCCTGTGTCATTAAATGCATTGTTTTATCATTTGTATGTTATTACATAGTGTGATTTAAAAAAAACTAATTTTTAATGGACTTTTCTTTTCAGAGCAACGTTTGTTAGAAGTAAGATAACTTTTTGGGTTGGTGTCAAGAGCTCTCCTGTTACTTATAATGGTTCTCCTGTAGCTCCGACTGTAAGTTGTGCTTTTTTTCTACACCTACAAAAACATAAAATCTAGGAATATGTCGATCTGTTCTCCCACACCGATCAGGCATAACATTATGACCACTGACAGGTGAAGTGAATAACACTGATTATTTCTTCATCATGGCACTTGTTAGTCAGTGTGTGGGATATATTAGGCAGCAAGTGAATATTTTGTCCTCAAAGTTGATGTGTTAGAAGCAGGAAAAATGAGCAAGCGTAAGGATTTAAATGAGTTTGACAAGGGCCAGATTGTGGCTAGACGACAGGGTCAGAGCATCTCCAAAACTGCAGCTCTTGTGGGGTGTTCCTGGTCTGCAGTAGTCAGTATCTATCAAAAGTGGTCCAAGGAAGGAACAGTGTTGAACCGGCGACAGGGTCATGGGCGGCCAAGGCTCATGGATGCACGTGGGGAGCGAAGGCTGGCCCGTGTGGTCCGATCAAACAGACGAGCTACTGTAGCTCAAATTGCTCAAGAAGTTAATGCTGGTTCTGATAGAAAGGTGTCAGAATACACAGTGCATCGTAGTTTGTTTCATATAGGGCTGCATAGCTGCAGACCAGTCAGGGTGCCAGGGTCATAATGGTATGCCTGATCGTGTATGTTGTTTTATATTCAGCACAAATTGCTCTGTTCATTTCAGGTTCCATCAAACCCTGATTGTGGGAAAACCAAAGTCTGCTTCAGTCAGCCCAGCAACTGTGACCCAACTACCAGCACAGACTGTCACTTCATGGCAGTTCAGGCATCATCTAACCAATCAGAATGGATCATCGAAATTTCTGGCCAGGCTGCTGGATACGTCGCCATTGGGTTTTCAGATGACAAGGAAATGGTACGTACTCGATACATATACATGAGATATGAGCGGGCCCAAATTAAATTTGCAGGCCTTTACTTAAAATATTTAACAGACAAACCTTCATGAAATATGGAATGTGTAGAACTTCGGGAGTGATGGGTGCTCCAAATTCTGCGCACAGATTCCGTGTGGGCCTGGATGTCTGTTAGGTGTCTATACACTGTAAACATTCAAGTGGGTGTTGCCATGTCGGACATATTATATTTCACCTGAAACATGAGATCTATCTGCTGAATCTTTTCAGGAGAACTACATCAGCGCTGACTCATTATTGTGCATTTCTCAACAAACATCAGCAAACCCCATGTTATGTTGTTTTACCAGGAACAATGAGACAACAGTGTTCATGTGGCTTTAAAGAGTGCTTTCTTTGTATTTTCAGGGCAATGACGACATCTACATCTGTGGTAAGGACAAAAACAGCGTTCTCCAAGTTCAACATGCGTTTTCCACAGGAAGAACGGCTCCAAATATTCTCTCACTGGTACAGCTCACTTCCATTCTTCTAGTGCACCACCATTTCCAGCTGTTGTTTGATCTAATATCATCACTGACACACATTCTACATGTTTTACAGGGGAATGTGTCTAATATCAAGACAGCGTTGACAAATGGAAATATCAATTGTTCTTTTACTTCTCGTAATGCCATTAGCACCGGAAGTAGAGCAACGTCCACTAGCCAGTACTACCTCTTGATTGCTTCCGGACCTTCCAGTCAAGGTCTGTGGTTTATCAGATTTCATTTACAATTTCAATGTTGGATAAAATCAAAGATTTAAACAAAAACTGTCAAATGAAATGCAGTGTTATTTTAGTAAAATGCTATGCTATTATAATATTTATTAACTATTTAATTTTTATATTTATATTTTCAGTTTAAGTTTTAGTAATGTTATGTGCTTTTGTCATTTCTATTTGTTTTTCTCTTTAAATAGATTTCTCTTTGGATTTATTTTTATTTTAGTAATTTGGGTAATTTTAGCACTTATTTCAGTTTTAAAATTTTCATCAAATATTAATGTTTTATTTTAGTTCCGCTTTAAAGAAAGGACAATTAAAGTGTTCACCCAAAAATGAAAATTCTGTCATTAATTACTCACCTCATGTCGTTCCCAACCCATAAGCCCTACGGAAAACAGATTAAGATATTGTTGATGATATTGGAGAGCTCTCTGAACCATCCATGGCAGTGACGTCATGGCACCTTTAAGGTCCAGAAAGGTAATAAAATTGTTAAAATAGTCCATGTGACTACAGTGGTTCAACCTTAATTTTATGAAGCGACGAGAATACATTTTGTATACTGACAGAACGACAGATTTTTCATTTTTGGGTGAACTAACCCTTATATTGCTATTTTAAAACAATAACAACAATGATGTGATGCTTTCATTCTGCTTTAATATACCAATAGGGATAGTCCACATAAAAAATTAACATTGTCATCCTATACTCACCCTCATGTTTCAAACTCTAAGAACATTTGTTCTTCCATGAAACACAAATCAAGATGCTTAGCAGAATTCTGAGAAAGTTTCAATTTACGCAAGGTAAGATTTTCAGTGAATAATGAAATTCCTCACAGAAGGCTATCAGAAGATTGGTGCACAGGACACTTTTATGCCACGTTTCTCTGAAAAACAATGCTACAGCCAGTTATTCTACTTTGAAATGAGCGCTCTGTGTCGGAATGTCTGTTTTTGTTTTGGTCTGTGCAATAACGCACATTGGCAATTTACCCAATAGTATTTCGATACCCCGGGTTGCCAGTTGGCGGAAAACACAGCGTATTGCAGTCATGGAAGCCAGCAAACAAACTATGTCAGAGAATCGAGTCTGAGGAGGAGGGGGCGGGGCAAACTATATTTTTAATTCGGACTGCAGTACCCATTTCAACCACTAGCTGTCATTCTTACATACGGCACCTTTAATGCATCTTCTTTTGTGTTTTCTGGAAGAGTCACTTTGGAACAGCATGAGGGATAGTGAATGAAGTCCTTTAACGGAAGAATTACCTTCATTTGTAGGTAACATCCAAATCCACACAAAAAGATTTGTCAGTGGCACCAAGGCTGATCTACTGAATCCATCCACGGTCACCTCAAACGCTGAAGAATTCCCACCAATCCTTAAAGCCCATGGTGAGTACATCATGACAGACTGCCACTGGATCCACATTAGAGCCTCACTTCAGCATTACTGTGGTCCTAATGCTACTGATCTGGTTCAGGTGCCCTGATGTTAATCGCCTGGATGACCACGGGCAGTATAGGCATGATCATAGCACGCTATTTAAAGGGAGTTGCCAAGGGCCAAGGTCTTGGCGGTAAAGATTTCTGGTTTACGGTAAGTCTTTATCAGTTTTTACACTCCTCACACTGCACATAATCTTTCTGACTAACTGTGCAAAGTCATTTAGCAAATTAGGAAATCTGGTCTAGTAGTCAGGTTTTTCTACATTGTTTGCCATATTAATCACCTACACAATCATCAACAATGCCAAGAGGCATGAAAGAGAGTATAGCTCTCAGTGTGTAAAGAGAGAAGAGTCATTTTGTTTCACATTTTAACCATATTTCTAATCGCATGTGAATTTACGTGTATGCATTTGACTTTAATCCAAAGTGACTGCCATTGCATGCAAGGTATTCATGCATTCCCTGGGAATCAAACCCAGCCCATTGTTAGCACCTTGCTCAAGTCTTCTGTTTAAAGAAGACCTATTATGCACTTTTTCAAAGTCTTGGTTTTGTTTTTGGGGTCTACTAGAGTAGGTTTTCATGCTTGAATGTTCAAAAACATTATTTTTCACATATTTTACAGGCGGCAACAGTAATGCTCTGTCTAGTTCCTGTCTGTATGAAGGCCCTCCTTCCAAAATGCTCAATGTTCTCTGATTGGTCACCTGGACCAGTGTGCTGTGATCGGTCAACCGCTTCAAGCGTGTTTTGGCAATGTCACGCCACTTACCTTAAAGCCATTACATCCTCTGCAAGAACAGAGAAACAAGTTCTCGCTCCCAGGGCTGTGAGAACGCTCCCTGGCAGCATGTTCTCGAACACATCATCTGCACAGAACTTTTTTCTTGTGGGCGTCCGAGAACTATTGTGTGATTGGTCAGAAATTTAAAGTGGGCGGGGTTAATGCGGAGAAACAGAAATGTTCGGCACCTGCTTTTCTCGTGAAGTATGGAATGTCCTGGCCAGAATTAACTTTGTTCTTGTTCTTGCCACCTCGAGAAAAACAAACAAATTATTTTTTTTATTTTGTCTTGCGGAGTATGTACCAAGCTTTAACCATGAGTTTTAACACGGTACTAACGAAACTCAACCATGCCTCGCCCCTTTTTTTTTGCATATGCCTTGGGCGGGAATACTTAAAAGAGAAATACTGTGACGTGTACGTTCCCAGGAGAAAATTCACGACTACAATCAAGGTGTTTCAGGGAGTTCAGAAACAGTGCACACTGATATAGAAAACAACTCCCTTAGTGTCTTTGTGCTTTGTGCAGACCTTTTTCATGCTCAAACAGAAACATTACACACTAAAGTTTAAAATGTAGGCATAAAAAAATCAAACCTGAATGTCAGATGGATTAGGTTTGAAAAAAATATGGATTTTGGATTTTCATTTTTTTGCTTTTTAGACTATATGCAACTAAACATGTTTGATATGCAAAAAAAAAAAAACTAAACTAAACACAGCCAGAGCCCTTCCATTATCTACATCGTCAGCTCATTTGTGAAGTGAATTACATGCGTCATGTTGACATATCTGTTTCATCAGTATGACAGTGGAAAAATCTCTTTGATAAATGTTCTGCAGTAATGAGTATGTTTGCAGTTAGTGCAAGCAAGATAAGATAAGAAGCAAGTTATGGTGTGTGAACATCACTTGTCATTAACAACATTTATTGCTTTATACCCTTTGCAGCACAGTATTACTTTTAGACAACAGTTGTGTTGTCTAAATACAAAGATAATATCAAGTAACTTACGTTTCAGCACAATATCAGCACTCTAGAGCCTGGAACACACCAAGCCGACGATCGGCCGTCGGGCAGTTTTTGTGCGACGGCCAACTAAGTTTTCTCTGTGTTCCGCACCGTCGGCTGACGTTGGTCCTCGTCTGCTATTTTTCAGCCGATTCGACATGTTGAATCGGCATCGGCACTTGTCGGTCAGTCGGGCCATCTGATCATTCTGATTGGCTGTTCAGCTAGTGAACCAGTGTACAAGGAAAAGAAACCCCAAAAGATTGTCTGTGGTGAGCGAGATTATTTGGTGCTTTGTTTATATCCCTGTAGCTCTTCCGGTTTCTTATATAACGAAAACAGACTATTGCCACCAGCTTATACAGAAAGCTATTTACACTTACGCAGGCGCAGAATGGACATGCTACTTGGCCGTAGGATGTCTAGCGCCTGCTTGGTGTGTCAGGGCAAATTTGGACCCAGACGCTGCCGATGCGAGCCAACTCAGCAGTCTGCTTTCATTGTCACTAGTTGGTCGGCGTCGGTTTGGTGTGTTCCTTGCTTAAAATTAATGGACTGGATCAAGCTAATGTGCATTCAAAATGTCTGATTCATCTATTTTAATACATTTTAATTTTGAATAATGTGGTTTTATGCATTATGTAATGATGTTAAAAACATACAGGAAGTTTAACCAAATGATTAAAAATAACTGGGTTTTTTTTTCTTCCACAGGCCCACGTATCTCTGATGCTCCTGTCAGTCATTGCCACAGCCATCGCATTCATACTGGTGTTTTCTTATGCGCAGGATTGGGCTGGGGTAAACGAAAATACATTTATATATATATACTATATTGCTAAAAGTATTGGGACACCGCTCCAAATCATTGTTCCCATCACTTCCATGGCCAAAGTATAAAATATAATTTATACTTTGTATAAATGTATACAATCAAGCACCTAGGCATGCAGACTGCTTCTACAAACATTTGTGAAAGAATGGGCTCAGTGAATTCAAGCGTGGTACCATGCAATAAGTCCATTGTGAAATTTCCTCACTATTAAATATTCCATGGTCAACTGTTAGTGGTATTATAACAAAGTGGATGCAATTGGGGAACACAGCAACTCTGCCACGAAGTGGTAGGCCTCGTAAAATCACAGAGCAGGGTCAGTGCATGCTGAGGCGCACAGTGCGCAGAAGTCACCAACTTTCTGCAGACTCAATAGCTATAGACCTCCAAACTCCGTGTGACCTTCAGATTAGCTCAAGAACAGTGCGTAGAGAGCTTCATGGAATGGGTTTCCATGGCCGAGCAGCTGCATCCAAGCCTTACATCACCAAGTGCAATGCAAAGCGTCAAATGCAGTGGTGTAAAGCACGCCTCCACTGGACTCTAGAGCAGTGTAGACGTGTTCTCTGGCGTGACGAATCATGCTTCTCTGTCTGGCAGTCCGATGAATGAGTCTTGGTTTGGCAGTTTCCAGGAAAACGGTACTTGCCTGACTGCACTGTGCCAAGTGTAAAGTTTGGTGGAGGGGGGATTACGGTGTGGGGTTGTTTTTCAGGGGTTGGTCTTGGCTCCTTAGTTCCAATGAAAGGAACTCTTAATGCTTCAGCATGCCAAGACATTTTGGACAATTTCATGCTCCCAACTTTGTGGGAACAGTTTGGGGATGGCCCCTTCCTGTTCCAACATGACTTGCACAAAGCAAGGTCCATAAAGCGAGTTTGGTGTGGAGGAACTTGACTGGCCTGCACAGAGTCCTAACCTCAACCCGATAGAACACCTTTGGGATGAAATAGAGCAGAGACAGCGAGCCAGGCCTTCTCATCCAACATCAGTGCCTGACCTCACAAATGCTCTTCTAGAAGAATGGTCAAAAATTCCCATAAACACACTCCTAAACCTTGTGGAAAGCCTTCCCAGAAGAGATGAAGTTGTTAAAGCTGCAAAGGGTGGGCCAACTCCATATTAAACCCTACGGATTAAAAATGGGATGTCATTAAAGTTCATTTGCATGTAAAGGCAGGCGTCACAAAATTTTTGGCAATATATTGAATCATTGATTTATTTATATGCATGTATGTATGTGTGTGTGTGTGTGTGTGTGTGTGTGTGTATACATGCTACGTTCATTTTCTTAATATTTTTAAAGTCTCTCAAAAATACAGTAAAAGGAGCAAAATTGTGAAATATTCATTACTCCATCATACATCGTTACTCCAGTCTTCAGTGTCACATGATCCTTCAGAAATGCTGATTTGCTCAGCAACATGATGACATACACTATTGTTCACTGTTCAGTTAAATATTAAATTGAAATAATTGGCAGTAAAACAATGAAAACACTTCCACACAGTTATATCAAATATATTCATATAAAGACATTGGGATTTAAATTGAAATGGCAATTATTTCAGATATTTGTCGTGAAGTGTTTTGTCCTGACATACTGTGATGCAGTGTTGTATCTGTGTGTGTAGGGAGCTCATCCTGTCCTGGGCTGTTTGGTGATGATCCTCAGTCTCATTCAGCCCATAGTCGCTGCATTCCGCTGTGACCCGCAGGACGAGCGGTGAGTAACTTCACTTCTCTTATGCAGATATGTCATGGAAAGGCAAGGGGGAAGTGTTATTATTAATCTGATGGTTTTCTTTGCAGGAGGTTTATTTTCAACTGGGCCCATTCCTTTATTGCTTTAGCAATCAAAGCCATCGCAGGTATGACAACAACTTTATTATCTTCATCAACATCTTCCATTTCCTCAGATGAAAACAATATCTCTTTTTATTCTGTGACACAGTTGCTGCAATTTTCACTGGTTTGGCACTGTTTGAAGAATATAAGACAGATGGATGGATGTTGAAAGTTATGGGAGGTTTTATAACCTGGGAGGCCTTGATGTACGTTCTTCAAGATCTTAACTTCCGCGCCAGGAAAAAAGGTAACGCTGCATTCATGCTGGAATATAATAAAGTTACTTGAAAACACCAATGATGTTATTTGAAAGAAGCATAACACCCTTCTTATTGATTTATATACTCATTTTTTATTTATTTTTATACACTACACTACCTTTCAAAAGGGATGGTAAGATTTTTTGAAAGAAGTCTCTTATGCTTACCAAGGCTGCATTTATTTGATCAAAATGACAGTTAAAAACATGAATATTGTGAAATATTATTACAATTTCAAATAACTGTTTTCTATTTTAATATATTTTAAAATGTAATTTATTAATGTGATGGCAAAGCTGATCATCATTACTCCAGTCTTCAGTGTCACATGATCCTTCAGAAACCTTCTAATACACTGATTTGGGGCTTAAAGGGTACATAACACACACCGTTTCTGCTAGTCTCATGTTAATCTTGAGTACCTATAGAGTAGTATTGCATTTTTCATAACTCTGAAGAGTCTTTAGTTTTATCATATTTATAAAAGACAGATACGCTGTAACGATTCTTTCTGAATACAGCCGAACTCATGGAGGAGTGAAGTGGGTGGAACTAAACACTCACAAGCGTCCACACAGGGCCATAGCTAGGGAATTATGGGCCCACTGAAAAAACATTGACATGGGCCCCCAACGCCCTCCACTCATATCATATACGGTATATATATATACGGTAACAGTAAGCCTATAAGATTTGGGCATGGAGGCCCACATCTGGTGCCATGCACCTAATAGGGATTTCTTAAACCTAACAGACAAATAAATAAATGCAAATAAAGGTTATTGCTTTTACTTATTTTATATACGAAGTTGTATATAAAATATTATATAAAAATGGCATTAAGCGTTTAATAACTTTGTATACAGTCATCAAGCAATTATGCAAGACAAACAAATAAAATATCAACAAAAGACAAGAAATTGATAAAATGATCAAATAAACTTTTTTTAAAGTAGGCCTACCAGCAATATAGTAGGCCTATAGAATGTCTTTCCAGCTGAGATAAATATTCAGAAATGAAAATTAATGCAGTCAAATGTAGAATAAAACCAGACGTTTCTCGCCGTCTTAATTTTTGATGAAGATAATGAGCTATTTTATTAAATAATAAAATCATAGCAGTGAGTTGTATTCGCGTTTTCTTGACAGTTTTGTTAAATATATCACATCAGCAGCCGGCAGGTCTGTAATCCTTGTGACACGCATATATTTCTGCATGGTATACAAACCAACAAAACTACATAAGTGCGCAAAAAAGACTTTGAACGCATAATCATTCGTGCGGTGCGCGCCGCGCTGGTATACCGTGATGTGACTACCGGAGTGCGCGAGCAGAGTAAATCGGGCAGCGAAAATACCGGGGCACGGCATCCCATCACACCGACTTGTCTTGTTAAAGAACGTTTTGAAAGACTTTTCCAATTTTCCTGGCCTCCCTTTCATTTTCATGACGTTACTGGTACCCAGAGATGGGCATAAATACATGGAAATGTAAGTAAAATACAAATACAAAATACTGTGTGGAAAAATGTATTTAAATACAAATACAGTATTTTGCATTTTGAAAATACACAAAATACATGTGAAATTGGTGATTCAGTGCAGGTATCCCTATTAGGCTGAAATCTACCTGGGCCTATTCATTAATATGTTTTGTTCTAATGTCACAACAAGTCACAATTTCAAGTTTACTGGGTTTAACTTGATTATTTGGTTAGGGTTTAAGAGGTGTACTAAAAAACTTTTTCACATGTGTCCTCAAAATGACCCACAACCTAATCAGTTTATATGTGAAGAAAATCCATTTTCGAGTGTTTGACAAATTATTCGGCAAACTTCTTCCACTCGTCGCTGCTTTTTGATGTTTTGGAGAACAATTACTCAGAGTCGCCCTCTGTCGTTTCACAGAATTAAACAACGGAGAGCACGTCAAGCATTACTTCAGGAGCGCTGGCAGTAAGCAGGTTCGCGCCGTAGAGCGTTAGATTTAGCAACTTTTCAGACTACCTTAGCAACAAATTTAGCAATTTTTAAAAATGTATTTGGCAACATGTATTTTGACTCCAAACAACACACGTACAAGCTAGCTCAATAGGCCGAGCGGTTCATTCATAATTCCTTAAGATCGCTGTGGAAATGTGGAAATCGCTGTAAAAACCGGAAGATAGGTAGCATATTTACGGAGCCCTGCATATGACATGCAGGAAAAAACTAGTAGGCTAAATCATGCACACAATTTATAAATCGAGGGAACAAACTAGTAAATTTTGTGCACAATGTACTTTCTTTTTCTTGCACGTCATGTATGGGGCTCCATACATATTAACTAAAACATTGCTTTAATTTATTTTACAAACAAATCTAAATTAGCATTTTAAATAATATCTACGCGTTACATAGTGGCGTAGTTTTGCCACTCGATTACGTAATGACGTCACATTCACAATGTCATTTAGCAACTTTTAGCAAGAACTCGATCTGCCTTTAGCAACTTCCCCTGAAAATTTGTTGGCAACAGTGGCTTCAACTGCACAAAGCTAAAGAGAAAGCGGCAACTGTGTGCTGATTCCACCGCTTGCTGCGTTAAAAAGGCCTTTAAGTCAAAAGCGTAGGCCTATTTGTCAGCGTTCCACTCCGTCTCGGAGCGCGCGCACAAAAAAACTGCCTGCCAACGTGCAAGTGTGAATTTGAAATTCCTTTCGCGGCAGTTATAATAACACAAATCACATCACACCCAATAACTCATTCGCCCTTGCTTCTTTTTCCACTCCAACATTCCAATTATTCCTTGCCACTAAAAGCTGCACAGATATATTTACTTACCCCGATAGGCCTATCTATGTAAACGATTTAGAAAAAAGTTCCATCGATTCACAATTTGTATCATCGCTACGAATCTACGATATGTATTGTCATATGATATCACCCATCCCTAACATGCAGTAACGTTAATGCTTCAAACACATTTGACAAGCTACTTTAATCAACAAGTAGAATTGACCATGACATTATTATTCCAGAAAAGTTCCAGAAAAAGAATGTTGGGGTTGGGGGGAGGGGTATGTCTGGTCTGAACTAGTTGATGCATAAAAACAGCACCCTGATAAAGAGGTTGACTGGCTCAAAGTATTTTGAGTATTTTGAAAATACAAAAATACTTATCTTAAATGTATTTAAATACAAATTGCATTTGATTTTTTCCAAAGGCTTTAAAATACAAAATACAAAATAGTATTTTATATTACAAATACGTATTTTAAATACATGTATCTGAAATACTGCCCAACCCTGCTGGTACCCAGATGTTTTTCCTGACATTTTCATTCAGTCTCACTTCCACTGTAACTTTGCTTCTAACTTCAACTGGGCTGCGTTCAGCCCCGACAAAACGTTGCAAAACGGTTTTTAAACGGAAACGGTGCTGCGTTGAACACCCTGTTCTGATGGCGCAAGAGTTACAACTATGGCAGCTGAGAAGGCCATTCTTTTAGCCTGGATGCCAGACGAACTTAGCCCCGCCCACAAAAAAATTTGCACGGGCAGTTCGGTCTGTAATTATGCCCGAACAGAAACTGTTTGGACCAATGAAATTGTCAGGGCGGGCTTTAGACGATGATGGACAGATGATAAACAGTAACGTAATCATCCACGTCATCAAAGGTGCTTGGGTTGAATTTGTTCTAATCCTAAACGGAGAACTTGTTCGTATATGCATTCACCTTTACTATTTCTCTCAGAAATGATGATCGTGTTGGTAAGTACTCTGTGTATCCTTAAATTCTTTTTTTACAACACCGGCAAAGATCGTTTACACTCATCTTCTTCTTCTAACGTGACTTATTCAAGCGTGCGTGCAGACAGGGTTGCCAAGTTTTTACAGCAAAACTCGCCCAGTTGCTACTCAAAACTAGCTAAAAACAAGCCCAATAGCTAGGTTCTCCGGGAAAAATGGCATTTGGGGGGTAAAATATGTGTTATTTTGGCTAGACTGGCTGCTAAATTTCGCATTCATGGGTCTGTGTATCACATAATTGGGGTCGCTTCAACCCGTGGACTTGGCAACACAGTGCAGTTGAGTTCTGTTGACATTTGACAACTAACGTTATGCGTCGCTCCGTTGCTCTGATTGGTTGTAGGTCTATCCAATTGAGGTCTTTCCTGGTTCGGTTTAAACACGCCCCATAATCACAGCTCAACGGAGCAGTATCAGACTCATATTCTGACTAGAATTGAGTATGACGACGTCAGGCTACCATTCTTTGTTCTTTTTGAAGGATTTTCAGAGCCCAATGAAATCGATATAAATACGTGTTTAATAGCTACTGCAAAATACATGCAATCACTGCCCTTGCCGCCCAGAATAAAAGAGAACATCCCCATCACATTTGATAAATTTTTTTATCTCCTGGTAATCAATTCAAATTTAAATCATTTTATTTCTAGTTCTTCCTTTTTAATACCTTGTATTTTCTTTCTCCTTTTTATGTAAAGCACTTATTTCCATTGTGTATGCAATTTGGTATATAAATAAACTTGCCTTGCAATGAAGCTAAAAATATAAACAACTACATCATCATGTTGATATGCTATATTTTTACTATAAAACTTTTACGACAATCACGTCTTCTAATATCTTCAATTGTTGTGTGTTATGTTCTTACTTGGACCCACTGTGCGAGCGGTCTCTTTAATACCGCATGGTTTATATACATGTTGCTGCTGATTGGACTGACATTTTTGACACACCCACCAAACGAAATAAAACGCATTCCAGGAAACATGACGTTCCACCGGAAACCGTAGCAAAACGTTGCGCACCGGTTTGAGCTTTGAACGTGCCCCTGTTCTTGGAGCAGCCTCAACTGTGATTGGTTCTGTTTACTAGCTGGGGTGTTATTGGGTCTCTCTGCTGAAATAATTAATAACCATCAGACTAAACCATTTTAGGGAGGGGGGAGAGAGGAGATTTGGAATACTTTTTAAAGCTACACTGTGTGATATTTTCCCCCATCTAGGGGTGAACTTGTATATGACCATTCAGTGAATTTTAGTTTCTGTTCCTCTCAATTCCGATTTCGTTTCAACTCCTACGGTGGCCGATTTAGTCCAAGATTAACATGTTTCCAGTTCGACCTCGTCCACATTCGACACGGTGCCTGTGGGATATTCTGTGCGCAGTGGGATGGTTGGAACTCAACTGGCCTAATTATTCGGCTAGAAAGAACTGCAGCTAATCCAGAGTGAACTTTGAGGATAGTAATGTTTATTCAGTCATCCAATTGCAAGGCATAAAGGTTTGCGTGGATATGTACATAAATGTGGTTTCTGTGAGAGAACAAATAAGGATGGTAAATATACATACACAGTTAAGAACTGTATAACTATACTTATAAGTTACATTTGTATAATGTAACCGTAAACCAGAGCTTATTGTACCATATAGGCGCTAAATGCAGCTGCATTAAAAGGAGCGGAGCTGCCGCTGCCGCTGCTAACAAGCGGTGTCCGGTTACAAAAGTGTGTGCGCCGCTTTAACGTTCGCACTGCAGTGCGCTCTGTATAACAATTGTTAATATGCCGATCAGACCTGACACATATTTCCATCAACATACATTACAAGCAAATAGTTTCTATAAACGAATAAACATTGTTGATAACAAAATAACTGAATGATTATTCAAATAGGTGAGCATTACGCTATTGTATGTTGACACAAAAATACTTCTGAGGTGACATCAACTGAATTACGCGATGACACACTCTGAAACACATCTACAATGACAATAACTATTATTACTTTCGGAGTTATTAACGCACAAAAATACCACACAAGGAAAAACAGACTTTTAGGAATAAACAAGCCAGGAAAACTCCGTATAACTCTGTTACTGGACGCTGCTGAGATGAAAACTTTTTGCGCATGGACCAGACAAGTCTGAACAAGTTGACGCGCACATGCGCGAGGCAAGGAATTTTGTACAGTGCAATCGAGTATTAAAACCAGTTAAAACGCGAAAGGCAAAGCTTGAATTTACGGGTATGTCCCTCTTTGGCTAATGTACTTTCAAGATGGAGGGGCAACATGGCGACCACCGTTAGATCCCATTACCTTATGTATTTTCAATGGCATATTATAAACTTACGAGAATACTTTATTACTTGAAAGAAGTAAATATACATTAATGAGCACATATATTTTTGAAAGAACTAAGTGTTTTTAGCTAAGAATAGACTAAAAAAGTTACACAGTGTAGCTTTAAACTAAATTGCATGTTTTTGTGGTTTTCATTTAACTATCAGGCATACAAATGTATGTATTAAAATGATTCATAAGAGTAGAGGAATATATAGCTTAACTACTGAATTTAGTGGGGCCCCCTGGGCAGTGGGGGCCCCTATAATTGTCACCACCTTTCACCCCACTAGACGGCCTCGCAGATTGCCAACAAAACACAAACATTAGATGCAGTTTCATACAAACATGCTTGCTGAACTCCAATGCTGCTCTGGAAAAACAAACTGCATCCACTGTTTCCTTAATGCTGGGTTATTTGGGAAGCTGAATAAGGTTATCTTTCCCTCAAACAGAAACACACTTCTTTAGTGACATTGTTGACTTCGTGGTTTTAAAACAAAATGACAGCTGGCGATGGCTTCCATAACCCGAACAAAGCTCGTTGATGGACGCGCTCTTGCCCTCGCTTTGGTTGATGTGCGCACACGCTCATCCGGTAGAAGTGCCCATACAAGTAATTCTGCCCTTTATGAAGTCATACAAGGCCATACAAGAAAAGGCCATAAGAAAAAACCAAAAAAAAAACCTTATTTGAATCCTGAAGGAGTGTATTTGGCACAGAAATACTCCTTCCAACTCGTTTTTTGAAATTTTGGCCATGTTTAGAATTAGAAACTCTTTAGCAGTGTAAATAACTCAGAATGTATGAAATATCATTAGACCCCCCCCCCCCCACACACACACACTTTAATAAACATTTCTTATTATCAAAGTTGAAAACAGTCGTTGAAAGTTCAAAAGAACTGACATCTTGAAATTTTGTAACATTATAAATGTTTTTCCTGCCACTTTTGATCACTTTAATGTGTCTTACTGACCCCAAACTTGAACAGTAGTGTATATTAATATTTGTATATCATATTATTATTGATTTCTACTTTTTCTAGGAATTCCGATTTTGGAAATTATTCTCTGAAAATGTATTGTTCAAACAATTGAATGCATAAAATGTTTATAACACCCTTGTCGTTTTATTTTAGATTCTGAGATTTTCAGTTGTGGATCGGTAAGTCCAACATTAAGACATATGGGCTTAATCTCATAGATAATTTAGTAGGCTACATAAATAAAAGGCGATCATGTAAATTTCATGTTTTAAAGTATAATGTTTTATTTTTTGTTAGATGAAACCTGAAGCAGTCCTGCTCTTGGTGTTTGTGTTGGGAAACCTGGCCTTCTTGATAGCACTTCTTTTTGGAATAGGCACGACTTAAGTACACCCAATATGCATCAGCCTTCCTCACTGGTTGAGGCCATTTTTTGACACTTTCGTTTCATGAGTATAAGTATAGTTTTTTATATATGTATAATATATGATCATATGATCCCAGAAGTACCTCTACACAATTTTTTGTTCATTTTTTTTAAGTTAATATTGCATTTCTCTGTGCTAAAACCAATTAGAGATTCACCATTGTGCCTTTGAGTGTAAGAAGTGTAAGTGTGAGTTGCTATTAGGAGACTGTTCTTTACTGTACTGTAAGTTGCTCATTGAGATGGAAGAACAATAGTGAAATCATCTCAGTCTCTAATTACAGAGGTCAAAAAATTGAAGTTATTCAATTGTATTTTATTTTATTAACTGAAGTAATGTTAATTTAACAATTTAAGAAGAAAATTTTAACTTTTATACTTATTTTTATATAATTGTATGTATATATAGACATTATATTATGATTGTAAATGAAGTGTACAAGTCAAACAGCCTTCAACCACTAGATGGCAGTGTCACGACAGGTATTTAAACAACTGTGTAACATTTTGCACATTTCCAAGGGATATGAAGTCTCTTGACATTTATTCAGATTAATAAATGGAACATTTTGTTTACATTTTGGATTAATAATTGCTGAATTGGACATGCTACGATGTATGAATGAACTGAAGGAATACACTGTAAAAAAGTCGCTGTCTTAAATTTTGAAGTACAATCAACTTGGATGTTTAACTAATTTAAACTTAAATTACATTGATTTTTGTTGATCAAGTTGAATCTTGTATAACTTATAATAAAAAAAAGTTTAAAATGGCTTAACTTAGTTTGATGAGTTAATGCAATGTAAAAACTTGTTGTCATAACTGATTGATCATATATTTTTTTACAGTGTAGTTCAACTGGACAAATCTGTTAGTCACATGTATGATAGAAATCAGGAAAAGATGTTTTATAAGCATTGACAAGTCTTTTTATTGTTTTCCCATGTGTTTAAATAAAACAAATTTCTAAAGAGCACTACAATGCTATGATTTCAGTCAACGTAACCGTGTTCGCATCCATTTTGCCTCTGTTAGGTGACATATTTCTGAGTAAAACAGGATATTCGGCTAGAAACTAGAAAATAATTGATTTTTAATAGTGTTGATGTCAGCAAAAAGAAAAATCGTTTGCATTAAAGGGACACACCGACCTTTTGGGACTTTAGCTTATTCACCGTATCCCCCAGAGTTAGATAAGTCCATACATACCATTCTCATCTCTGTGCGTGGTTAGCCTAGCTTAGGGTTTTTTCCTGTTTTCCCAGGAAATGTCCTGTTTTCAAGTCCTGTCTTGGCCCTAATATAGCTATTTTCTATCCATACAGAGGGGGCATACTTTAAATGTATTGAAATTAAAGGTCCTGTTCTTCGTGATCCCATTGTTCAAACTTTAGTTAGTGTGTAATGTTGCTGTTAGAGCATAAATAATACCTGTAAAATTATAAAGCTCAAAGTTCAATGCCAAGCGAGATATTTTATTTAACAGAAGTCCCCTTTCAAAGCCTACAGCGAACGGCCGATTAGGACTACATCCCTCTCCTTCCTTCTTTAATGACATCACTAGAACACTGAGCGCATGCATCTCTGGTACCGGGCAACGTGTGCTAAACTGCTGTCGAATCACAACACAGGAACCGCTTGCACAATCAGACCTCATTACATATTTCTGAAGGAGGGACTTCATAGAACAAGGAAGTCATCAGCCTGTGTTTAGGACAGTGAAAACAGCGGTGTACAGATAAGTAAATTGTGTGAAAAATGCTGTGTTTTTTTTTACAAGCGAAACATGAACACATGTTATACTGCACACTGTAAGCACAATCAAAGCTTCAAAAAAACAAGAAAAAACGGGACCTTTAATAAGGAATCTTTGAGTAAACTTCGAGTATCATTTGAGTATCTCATTGCCGGGCCGAGTGTCCTGGTTTTTCGGGAATTCAAAATATGGTCACCGCTAGCTTAGCTTAGCACAAAGACTGGAGGTAAAGGTAAAGTGACAAAATAACGCCAACATTTTGCTATTTACATGTTGTGATGTGTATAGTTACATTGTGTACTAAGACCGACTAAGACCTGAAAATAGGCTAACTTCCGTCAACATAACCAACGCGACAACCTGCTTGCACAGAGAGCGTGCTGGGGACTATTTTCTGCGTAATATCATTGCCGCTGCACCCATGGTATGGCAGAAAAGTTCCTTGATTACTATGCAGGAATGAGAGTATAGTTCCTAGCCATATCGGTTTAGAAAATCGCAACTTTTCATTTTCCGTCGGTCTTAGTACACAATGTAACTTTACACATCACAACATGTAAATTAGAAAAATGTTGGCGTTATTTTGTCACTTATTGAGCAGTAGGCTAGATGGAGCTGTTTATCAGTCTTTGCGCTAAGCTAGGCTAGCGGTGGGTGCGTCAGACAGAGTTATAGCACGCACGGAGATGAGAATGGGATGTATGGACCTATCTAACTCTGGGGGATACGGTGAATAAGCTTAAGTCCCAAAAAGTTGGCGTGTTCCTTTAAGACCAGGAATGTGTGTTGTAAACCTTAAACAGACTCCATTTTGAACAATTTATGCCTTCACTTTACCTCCCTGTCTTGATGAAACATTGCACAAAGAAGGGGAAAGAAAACTCCTAGCTACAAGTATATTATGGGTTGATGTTCACAATAGTCTTTAGGAACGCTGCTCTCGCTGTGGTGCTCTGGTGGTGATTTAGCAGCTTGTGTGAAGTCAGCTGGTTGGCTTTCATCTTTTACAGTGTTGTGCCTCACGGTTCTTGCTGTTTCAGCACAGGCCTCCTGGTGTTTGGCTGGTAAACGTGGAGGGCAGTCGTAGCAGCACTGAGGAAACAGGAAAAAAGCACAATACTAGCACTCTGAAATTGCATCGTCGACACGGCATCCTCAATAAACCCGTCTCCGGCGTGATGATTCCAATTGTTCGAATATTACAATTGAATAATACTTAAATCGATATGTCATCCTCAATAAACCCGTCTCCAGCGTGTTGCCTCCGATCATTCGAATATTGCACTTTAATAATTATTTAATCAACATCATCCTCAATAAACCCATCTCCGATCCTTCGAATATTCAGATCTATTATGACCTCTGACCTGTAAAGTTTCCAGAATAATAATCATGCACTATTTGTTAATTGGCCAGAGGAGAACTGGCACCCCGACTGAGACTGGTTTCTCCCAAGGTTTATTTTTCTCCATTAGGTCACCTGATGGGATTTTGCCACTGTTGCCTCTAGCTTGGCGTGCTCAGTTGGGGACACATTTTCAACTAAATATCCAAAATAAATCTAATTATTAAACTAAATTAACCATATAAACTAAATTACTGATCTAATTACTGATCTAAAGCCCACACTGTCACTGTATGATAATTGAAATTAACTGATGACATAACCGTTTTCTCCAGAATGGCTATACGGCTGAATAAATTATGCTGTATTATTTTCCTGTTTAACACTGTAAAGCTGCTATATATAAATAAAGTTGACTTGACTCTGCTGTGTGCCCGATTCACAGGCCGACTGTGTCGGGTCAGGGACCGTCCTTACAACTTGCGTTGAATCAAAGTCGCTGCTTTCAAATTCACCACAGCAATAATATTTCATATTGGTCATCTCTGTGTTGCAAACAAATACTATTTTATGACTAGTTTTGTCCAAATCAAGAAGTGATATTTTTTGCTTTTGAATTATTGTCCTTTTCAGGTGGGATTTAGTTTGTCATTCACACCAATTTTATTTTACTGTTATTTATATACTATTATATTTGTATTTATATCTTATCTTTTATATTTATGTTTTAATTTTAATTTGTTTAATGTTTAATATTTGTTTTGGTCATTTTAACAATATTACTATTTAGGTTGCATTTTTCGTTCAGTGTTTTTCTCCAGTTAGTAGCCTACCCTTATTTTAGTGCTTCAACAAACTTACTTTTTTCATCTAATATTTATATTTTATTTTATTTCAGAGTTGATTTAATTAAAAACTACAATATTTGCCTCTAGTGGTTAAAAATGTAATTGCATGTGTCTCGCTGAAGATCATTGCTTTGGTTGTGCATCGGCTGTGATCCTCTGCGTGGAACAATGTAGTTCTAGGCACTGGTAAGTAACATGAAATTCAGCCAAAGTTAAAGGTGCAGTATGTACACCCTTAAAAATAAGAAAAAAGGGGTTTTCACTTCAACGCTGTTGCCGCGGGCTGTTTTTCAGGTCCGCGGGATGAAGCGACCCCAATTATGTGATATTTAGCCCCGGGAATGTGAATTTCAGCAGGTAACCCTGCCAAAAAAACATATTTTACCCCCCAAATATGATTTTTACCGGATAACCTCACCTGAAATGTGATTGGGCTTGTTTTGTGCTAATTTTGAGTTCAAATGGGTACTGCAGTCCAAATTCAAAATATCGGAGAGAGTTGTTTCCCCCGCCTCCTCCTCCTCTCCATGCTCACAGGCTTGTGGACACGCAACAGGTGCGAGCACAATTGACAATGAAAGCCACACTAGTAGCAATGAGCAGACCGAGGCTTTGTGAAGCACTGAAACAGTTGAAGCAAATGTGCCATTTTGTTTCGAAGCTTCGAATCAATCTGACACCCGTCTCTACGGCGACACCTAGTGGTCACTTGCATGTGATGAACTGAAATAACCTTGACTATCCATGTAAAAAAAAAAAAAGAAAAGTTTGCAACATCTGTCTGACAACTACATGATCTTGGTTTTGTAACCTGTAGCCTACTCATTGTGAATAACTATAGGTGTTTTTGGTCATGAAAAAATGAAGATTAATAAAAATAAATAAAGCCACAATGTGTCACATTTGTTAGATAACATTTTTATTAAAAAATATTATTTGCTCTGCTGTTGAAGGACTTAGCCAACTTCTTTTTTTACATATAATTTCTCCAGCCTGTGAAAAAATCCTCACACAAATGACACTTGTTGCTGGCTTGCACAAATATTTTTTAGCAAGTACATACAAATAAGGGAAAATCACTGCTATCACAAAATCTCCTCTCACAAAAACCCACAAAGTGAAGATGGATTAACTTCACTTTTAAACTGTGGGGAATTATGCTGCGTTCCAGGCAGGTTTTTGAGCCCGTAAATTACAACTTCAAACCACGACTCACGACTTTGTAGCGTTCCAGGCAAAGTCACGCCAAACTGCCTGAGCGCAAGGAATCGTGTGGTAGCTAGATGTAAACAAAGCATGGCGGACCGTATGAGGCTTATGCTAAATTTACATTTCTATCGCCAAAGGTGCTTACTTGCTTATTTGAGGGAAACGGAGGGGAAAAAATGGCGCATACGGCAAGAGAAGCTGTTATACCGTTAATTGTATATTTGTTTCATAAACACTGCATCCGTACGGGGCTGTCATTGTTGTTTCGCGAGCTATGTGACGTCAGATCTCGTAACTGGGAGTACATCGATCTAGTACGAGTTCACGGGTGGGAAGTCACGGGTTTGACTGCCATTCCAGTGCACTTTCACGGGTAGAAGGTTGGAAAAACACTGGTTAAGGGTTACCTGGAATGCGGCATTAGGTTCATACAGATGTGTGACTGTGTGGTTTGTTCCCGCCCCTTTCAATCAAACGCAGTTTCGACAGGCGCCACCTGATGAAACACTTGAAGCTTCATTTAGCCGTAGTCACGTGACATGGGTGTTTTGAATCATAGTTCGGAGTAGTGTTTCGAAACATCTGCGCTTCGGGATCTTGACAAAGCGCCGAAACATCAGTTTCGCGTCAGCCATCCCTACCACACTGTAAGCTGCTGAGTTGACTTATCCGCGTTTTAATATGCTCTCGTTTATAGAGATTTTTAGATGCCGAGGCTTTTTAGGTCAGGTAGAATCTGCGATCTCTGACCCAGTTTGTTTGCTTGTTTGCTGGCTTCCATGGCAGCAATGCGCTGTGTTTTCCACCAACTGGCAACCTGTGGTGTCGAAATACTATTGGGTAAACTGCTAATTGTGTGCACAATTTACTAATTCGTTCCCTCGATTTATAGATTGTGCACACGACTTACTATTTCGTTCCCTCGATTTGCTAAATCTTGCACACAATTTATAAATCTAGGGAACAAATTAGTAAATCGTCCACACGATTTAGCAAATCGAAGGAATGAAATAGTAAATTGTGCACATGATGTATAAATCGAGGGAACAAATTAGTAAATCGTGCACACAATTTACTTTTTTTTCTTGCAAGTCATGTGCGGGGCTCCGCACATTTCAAAGTAGAATAACTGGCTGTAGCGTTGTTTTTCTGAGAAACAAGTAGGTGCACCGTTAACATGTTTTCTACATATTTGCAAGCACGTTATGGTATTTTATGCTTTAGTAAAGTGAAAAAATTACATACAGCACCTTTAAATAGACCTATAGTTTAGGGGGGGAGGAAACACATTTTGCTTGTTTGAATCTACAAAGTGTTAATGTCAATGTTTATAACATGTCGACTGTCCGACTTCTTGACAATTGGGTTGGTTAGATTTCCGCTTGTAATTTTACCATTTTCGACGCATGCGTGTGATGCTGACACAGGAGCTGGCCAATGTAAACCAATGAGTCACATGGACTATTTTAACAATGTTTTACTACCTTTCTGGACCTTGAAAATGTTAATTAAATAGCTGTCTATGGAGGTACTCATCACTGGACTGCTATTTTCCTCCTGGTCGGCAGATGGCGCCTCTCACCAGGCTCCTGCTGAACACTACCACTCATTATGCCTAAATGTGTGACACCTGTGTTTTGCCCTATTTAAAGGGTTAGTTCACCCAAAATTGAAAATTATGTCAGTAATTACTCACTCTCATGTTGTTCCAACCATGTAAGACCTTCGTTCATCTTCGGAACATAATTTAGTATATTTTTGATGAAATCTGAGCGCTGTCTCACTCCTCCATAGGCTTTCAGAGGGAATGAAACTTGATGGCCCAGAATAGTAAGTAAAAACGTCATTTAAGGAGTCCAAATGACTACAGTGGCTCTGTATTAAGTCTATCATGCAACGAAAATACTTTTTGAGCGTAAAAACAACAAAAATAACGACTTTATCCCACTATTATTGTTCAATTTGAGCCTCTGACGAGAGTTTGCGGGAGTGCCACGCGTCAGAGAGTATATAGTTCGCGGGAGTGCCACGACGCATGCGCGAGAACTTGCGCATGCGTCGTGGCACTCCCGCAAACTCTTGTCAGAGAGTATATAGTGGGATAAATAGTGGGATAAAGTCGTTATTTTTGTTGTTTTTCCGCTCAAAAAGTATTTTCGTCGCATGATAGACTTAATACAGAGCCACTGTAGTCATTTGGACTCCTTAAATGACGTTTTTACTTACTATTCTGGGCCATCAAGTTTCAGTCCCTCTGAAAGCCTATGGAGGAGTGAGACAGCTCTCAGATTTCATCAAAAATATACTAAATTATGTTCCGAAGATGAACGAAGGTCTTACATGGTTGGAACAACATGAGGGTGAGTAATTACTGACTTTATTTTCAATTTTGGGTGAACTAACCCTTTAAGTGGGTTTGTGCCATGCGTTAATGTTCAGTCTTGAGCTAATGCTACCTGTTGTCAGCCGCAAGCGAAGTCTGTATTGGTTTTGGGTCCTTGTGGCTGTTTTGTTTTTCTCTGTTTCTTGGAAGCCTGGCTTCCTTTGTTTTGTTGTAGTGTTCTTAAGTAAAGATTGGGTGCTTCTCAATATCCCTCCTTGTTTCCTCGCTCCTCCGTCCTCCATCCTATGACCTGGAAAACCGACTGAGCTCAGCCATCTTGTAGGACATCTCAATTCTCTAATTGCACCGCGAGGAGGCAAGGATCGAGGAGTGAGGAGGCTTCCTGAGGAGTCATGAGCGAGGATACACGGGTGCATCCTTTGCAGAAGTGTTTTATCAACCAAACGTGATGCACGTATAAATTCTCCTTCCCCTTCACATCTTGCCACAGTTTATTCATTATTATTATGTTTACATGTACACGACACAAATGTATGTCAAAAATAACAACAACTGACAGTTGCAGAATTATATCAAAGCACAAGAAAATGAAAGAAACAAACTTTAATACTATACAACAAATAAAAAGCAGTTAATAACCGGGAATAATTAGTTGTTATTAATAACTGGTAATATTAAATAAAATATGGACAAATGTGGTATTGTGTAGGGGTTGAAACTATTACAATATAAATAGTTATCTCTAATGTTCAAGAATCCCGATGTGCAAACTAAATCCAGCGGTGTAGAGTCATCATTAATTAATTGAGGACGCTTTGAAGTGACGCTAAGGCTCAATCCCATTTCTACCCCTTAGCCCTTCTCTTTCCCCTTCCCCTTCGTTTTGCGCGTTCACGTGAAGGGGTAGGGGTGTCTCGATTCTTTTTTTTAGCTGGAGTGGTAGGGGTAAGGGGAAGGGCCAGATAGCCCTTCAAACAAAGATTTTTCAGGACCACACTTCGAACGAAGGGGTATGATGAGTTTCCCTCCATCGACTACCGTGCTGTGTGTATGTTGCCACTCGGGATCGAACACTTGCGTGTCACCTGGCTGCTGTTTCTCCGTAGCTTGCTAAACGCACTATTTGGGTGATTTGAACACATATTAATAATAGTTTAAAAATATATATCTGGTCATCCTTCACAACGCAGTCGATATTTACATCACATATCGTCTGTAAACTCTCGCGTTACCAAGGCAACGACTGACTTTACATATAACACGTATTTAAATATGAACATTATCGCAGCACCACAGTAGATAACGAAACCATATCCGTACCGGCCGGCTCGGATCAGCACGGAATGGAACGGTTAATAAACAAAGAGAACAGTTTGGTCCAATGGAAAAGCGGCTTCACCAGTATTTTCTGTATAATTCTGTATCATCTTAGGAAACTCTGGCTCATATGTTTTGAACTGAAAACGAGCGCCATTTTATTAAGTCCAAATACAGCGCAAAACTCTGTTGGGAGTGAGTAATTTGTTAAACGTGCTCGCGCCTGATTTCTGTTAGATATAGCCTACTCACTTCATTGCTGTTCATACTGGTTAAATGTCACAGGACATTATAATAAATAAAACGGGGTATGATGACGTGTAATGGTAGTAGTGGTGTCCCATTTCTTAGGGGAATATTTTCACCCCTGCGCCTTGGCACTCTGTTTCAAGGGGCAAGGGGAACAGGTAGGTGTAGGGGTAGGGGAAGGCGAAGGGGTATAAAACAGAATTTGGATTGGGCCTAAGTTTCACTTCATTCAATTCCTCCGTCCTCACGTCTTTTCCTTGCATCCTTCCCTTGCATCCTAAAGAGGTGGAGCTAAGACGCGAGGAAAGGAAACGAGGATGCACAAATAAGAATTGAGAAGCACCCATTGTCTTTTGTTGAAGATCAACGACTCCTTGCTTTTTGCTACCTCTTCCCTTGGATTCATTAACTGGGGACTTGGCTCAATCAGTAAGCTCAGTGACTTTGAACGTTAGAGACCCGTGTATGATCCCCACCTAGAACAGGCCTGTTACAGGAGGGGTCAGAGAGCTCTCAGATTTAATAAAAAAAATCTTCATTTATGTTCCGAAGATGGTTGGGACTGACATGAGGGTGATTAATTACAGAATTTTCTAAATGAAAATTAGCCCATGATTTACTCACCCTCATGGCATCCTAGGTGTATATGACATTCTTCTTTCAGACAAATAAAATCGGAGTTGTATTTAAAATGTCCTGGCTCTTCCCAGCTTTATAATGGCATTGACTTGTTGGCTTGTTTTTGAAGTCCATAAAAGTGCATCTATCCATCATATAAATGCTCCACACGGCTCCGGGGGGTTAATAAAGGCCTTCTGAAGCGAAATGGCATGTTTGTGT
The DNA here is from genome assembly GCA_023566225.1 of Romanogobio albipinnatus. Taxonomy (NCBI): domain Eukaryota; kingdom Metazoa; phylum Chordata; class Actinopteri; order Cypriniformes; family Gobionidae; genus Romanogobio; species Romanogobio albipinnatus. The sequence goes on along the minus strand of CM042260.1, from coordinate 32,405,602 downwards.
AAGAAAAATTAGAATAGATTAGATTAGATTCAACTTTATTGTCATTACACAAGTACAGGTACAAGGCAACGAAATGCAGTTTAGGTCTAACCAGAAGTGCAATAGCAGCAAGTGCAGGATATACAGCGGTTGCATAAGTGCATGATATACAATGGACGAATAAGTGCAGGACATGGATATGTACTGAATATTATATATATATATATATATATATATATATATATATATATATATATATATATATATATATATATATATATATATAGATGGTTATTACTATAAACAGAATTTACAGGTGAATATGTACTATGAGTATAATATAATATACAGATGGCTATTACTATAAACAGAATTTTATAGATAGAGGTATACAATATGTTAGGCTAAGATGAGGAATATAGCAGTGGATTAAGGTAGTGCAATGAAGTATGGACAGAAGCTATCTGAAAAAAAGTGTAAAGTGCAGTGGAAGTGATTGCATATTACAGTTAGAAGTACGTTGGAAAATGCAAATGTAAACAGTTGGTACTGTGAATACAGTCGGCAGTGCAAATGAGCATAATCCAGTTAAGGTATGGTAGTGCAAGATGCATAAGTAAACAGTTTTTCCAGTAGTGCAAATAACAAGTGAAGGCAGATGTGAGGTAGGAGAGTTGGCAGTATATGAGGGCAGTGGATCAGCGAGGATTAGAGTTCAATAAAGAGACAGCTCTGGGGAAAAAACTGTGAGAGGAGTCCTTGAGGATGTTGCGAGCTCGGTGCAGACAGCGTTTCCTCTGGATGTGCTCGATGGCAGGTAGTGGAGTCCCTGTGATGCGCTGGGCAGTTTTCACCACCCGCTGCAGTGCCTTGCGCTCCGCAACAGAGCAGCTCCCATACCATACTGCCACACAGTTGGTCAGGATGCTTTCTTTTGCGCAGCGGTAGAAGTTCACCAGGATAGCCGAGGAGAGCTGATTCTTCCTCAGTGTCCTCAGGAAGAAGAGGCGCTGTGAGCCTTCTTGACCAGGCTGGAGGTGTTGGTAGTCCACGACATGTCCGCCGAGATGTGGATCCCCAGGAACTTGAAACTGGAGACACGCTCAACAGCCATTCCATTGATGTGGATGGTGTCGTGTGTGCCTCTTGACTCCTTCCTGAAGTCCTGCTTCGTTTTGGTGGTGTTGAGGAGCAGGTTATTATCAGTGCACCATGTGGCCAGGTGCTGGATCTCCTCCCTGTAGGCAGTCTCATCGTTGTTGCTGATGAGACCAATCACCGTAGTGTCGTCCGCAAACTTGACGATGGAATTAGATCCATACACAGGCTTGCAGTCGGAGGTGAAGAGGGAGTAGAGAAACGGACTTAGCACACAGCCCTGTGGTACACCAGTGTTGAGTGTGATGGACGTGGAGCAGGTGGATCCTGATCGAACATTCTGTGGTCTGTCAGTTAGGAAGTCCAAAATCCAGTTACACATTGAAGTGTTGATGCCCAGGTCTCCAAGTTTGGCAATTAACTTGGATGGGATGACAGTGTTGAATGCTGAGCTGAAGTCAACAAACAGCATGCGTGCATAAGTGTTTTTACTGTCCAGATGGGTGAGCACAGAGTGCAGTGCCATGGAAACTGCATCCTCTTGCTCCTATTGCTGCGATAGGCAAACTGGTGTGAGTCCAATGTGGATGGTATAGAGTCTTTTAGGTGTTCCAGGACCAGCCGCTCAAAGCACTTCATAACAATGGGTGTCAGTGCTACGGGGCGGTAGTCATTAGGGCACCTCGGGCTGGAGTGTTTCGGCACTGGCACAATGGTAGTGCGTTTAAAGCATTAAAGCTGCTTGGGCAAGAGACAGGTTAAAAATGTCTGTAAAAACCCCAGCGAGCTGCTCCGCACATGCCCTGAGAACACGTCCAGGGATGTTGTCTGGTCCAGCAGCCTTGTGCGCGCTGATCCGGCTCAGTGCCTTGCAGACATCTGTGGAGGAGAGTGTGATTGGTGGGTGGTCAGCTGAGGGTTTGAGCTTGGTGGCAGTTTCTCTGTTGTCTCTTTCAAAGCGAGCATAAAAGTAATTTAGCTCGTTCAGGAAGTTGACATCAGTGGCTGCGGGGGTGGACCGGGTGGGTTTGTAATCACTGATGGCCTGAATGCCCTGCCACATGCGTCGAGGGTCAGAGTTGGAAAAGTGTACCTCTATAGCACTAAAAAAGGTTCCCCTATGATTACGAGCCAAGAACCATTTTTGGTGCCATATAGAACCTTTTTTTTTTAGAGTGTATAAGCCCATATCTGAACTGAGTGAGAGGGAAAATGTACAAAGAGAAAGGCCTGGAGAAGAGCCCAGGAACAGAGTAGACGCAGAAAGAAACAGGCTTCTGCTATTGTTACCCCACCACTGAGTCCTGACAGCGAGGAACAACCAGTTCCACAACCAGGAAGGTTATGTAGAAAGAACCTCAAACAGAACTATGTAGGCAGGCAATGTAGAAAGTACCTTAAACAGAACAATGTCTCATGAAAAAGTACTTGTTAGATTATAATGTTAGCTTAAAATGCAAAATTACATGGTGGCATGGTGACAATTTCAAATGCTTTAAGTGACACCTGCAATGTTAAAAAATAATTAAAAAATGTCTTCATGTAATTTCAGACAGAGAATACAAGGAAGAAGGACTAGAAGAAGACGGTACCAGAAAATATACATTGAGAATCACAAACTCAAGGAAAAGCTTAAAGCTCAAACAAAAACATCAGACAAATACCGTAAGCGCTATGAACGGCTACTGTGCAGTATCGACTCTCCTAGGAAAAGAACAAAAAGGATGCTTTTTGATACTTTTGTTGTTGTTGTTTTCTATGTTAGGATCTCTTGTGATATATGTGCTTGTTAATAAAGTTGTGATTGATCCTTGTAAACTGATGTGTATCTGTATTTCTCCTTTATGTCATGACATATTCAACAGGTCTTGATTAAATGCAATAAAAGATTAGCTAACATATAATAATTGATATAGTTTAGGATTGTTTTTGTTAAATACATCATCCTACTTTGTCATGTCCAGTCAACTATGTTACTTTTGTCAACTATGATACTGGGCTGTCAATTAAGTTACCATTATGTTTTTTTTTTTTTTTTTTTTTATATATGTATTTCAATGGTTCCCTAATCTCCAAGTAAATATTTAGAAACTGAGTAGCTGTCAAATATATACCTTAGCATAATTTCATCAAGAAAATTATCAGGAATCAAGCAGTTTGGAAACAAAATATACAGACCAGTTACTTCAGTACTTGAAATTTGTGGTTTCAATTGAACAAAATGTGTATTTTCTTAATTAATTGGGTATTTTAATAGAAAAGGTAGGCAAATAGACACATATTCTTCCAAGAGTAATGATTTTTTTAAATGTCTGCCATTTACTTAAAGTTAAAACTTATAGGTTTTGTCCGTAACATAGTTGACCAAATAATGAGTAAACTTCTTGTTTTTAAAACTAAATATCTGAAATCAATTATGCCTGAGCTTGGCAATGACTAAAACAAAATATTTCAGGGATGATTTATCAGGGATGATAATAATATTTTGTAAATAAATATATTTTTTCCCAGAATTATTCAAACTCAAAATCTCATACATTGACCCGCCTGCTATCGTTGAGCCGAGCAGTGAAACAACCAATCGGAGTATAACTCTACATTAATATTCATGACCCTTCCAAATAAGGCAAAAACAGACCATTTCATCCTGGGGAAGATTTCTAGAGTTGTAAATGGACCTGTAAAACCATATCTGGACAATTATTGACCTTAAATAAGCAATATACCCTCTATGTAGATACCAGAGAACAATTTAAAATGTTGTTTCATAGGGCACCTTTAACATACACAGCAAATTATACAAAAACACTCATACAACTACTAACAGTAAACAAACATATACAGACCGTATGCCTTTTCGGGGGTGCTAATAAACTGTAAACTTTGTATCTGAAAACAACTCCGCTAAACTGCGAGTGCGAGCTCTCCCTTTCACTACCCGTAGACTATAATACCCATCAAAATAGAAGTCCTCCTTAGTAAGACAGATAATGTAGACCTTAAACATTCAAGTGGGACTTAAATATATAAAAGTTTTAAAAATAAATGTGGGAGATTAATTTGTAAAATAGGATTAACAGGACACAATGCAAACGTGAGAAGCCTTGTGTTACGCGTCACGATCGCTACACTGTACATCAACACTGTTCGAGCGGAATGAGCTTCAGAAATTAAAGAAATCTTCAGAAAGTCGCTCTCCACTCTGGAGGAAAATGACCACTCTTTCTATGCAAACTGGGCCACAAATGGTAAGCACAATATTACATTAACCCAAAACTAACTCAATTGAGGATGAGCTGTCAATCTAGAACTAGTGGACCAATGGTGATGCTAAGACCCGCCCTAATTTACATGAAACTTGAACTGCAACATTTGAAACCGCAAGCACAGAATGTAGAAACATGAGCAAAGGAGAAAAGCACACGGACATGCAAAAAATGAAAATAAGAGCATAAAACATGATTTTGTGAGCGATTCAGATAATTCTGAATTCATGATTCAGCAATATAATTTTAAACTTAAAATTATTTTTATTTCCGTGACTGCGTTGTTTGTGATTCTGGTTAACTTTGCATTGATTTTTCAGTTTTGGCGTTATATTTTCACATGTTTTTTAAATTTTGATTCACGCTTATTATTTTTTTATGCGTGACTGCAATAAATTTGGCGGGAAACTGATCCCATACATAACCTTTTAAAAAATAATGTACAAAATTCTAATCACTCATTCAAAATTTCTGCATAGTTTATGGGATAATGTTCCACTTAATGTAATAACACAAGTAGTTATTTTTCTGAAATGTATCTAACCAATGCAATATTATATTTCAGGTTGTGGTGGATGTAAGCTTTGTGTTTGGGCCTCATGACAATTAATTTACTTAATCCACAAATCTATAGTAATTGCAATATAGGTATAAATTGGTAAAACTATGTGTGAAAGTGGTCTTACACTTTTAAGAAATTATGTATATCATAATAATTTTAAATAATAATCAAATATTTATGTGATGGAAATGACATTTGTTCAGTGCGGATCGGAAAATATGTCAAAAAACTCAAATTTGTCTTATAATGTAAGTGCGTTCTCTTATGGATCATTAAACTAGACTAGTTATATTTAAAGGTCCCGTTCTTCGTGTTCTTTTGAAGCTTTGATTGTATTTACAGTGTGCAATATAACATGTGTTCATGTTTCGCGTGTAAAAAAAAAACAGTATTTTTCACACAATTTACTTATCTGTATCCCGCTGTTTTCACTGTCCTAAAAACGGGCTGATGAGTTCCTTTATTCTATGAAGTCCCTCCTTCAGAAATACGTAACGAGTTCTGATTGTGCCAGCGCTTCCCGTGTTGTGATTTGACCGCAGCTTAGCGAACGTTGCACGGTTCCTGTGGTGTGATTCGACAGCAGCTTAGCGCACGTGGAAAGGTCACGCCTCTTAACGGGAGATATATGCACTTAATGATCTCTACAGCGTCCCTGGGAAAGCCAAACAAAGGTGATTTGACTCCGGGATGAAAATAACAGCGTCTCGACGACATGGCGACAAACACACTCAAACGCAGCACTTCCTTTTCTCCACGCGACACTTCCTCTTCTCCACGTGGGACAGCAACAAGACCACGCCCCCTTTTTTCATGTATTCTTGTGGGCGGAGGTTAGTCTGTTCTACTGTTCTACTGACGTCATTTATGAAGGAAGTACCAGGATGTAGTCCAAGCCAGCCGTTCGCTGTAGGCTTTGAAAGGGAACTTCTGTTAAATAAAATATCTCGCTTGGCATTGAACTTTGAGCTTTATAATTTTACAGGTATTATTTATGCTCTAACAGCAACATTACACACTAACTAAAGTTTGAACAATGGGATCACGAAGAACGGGACCTTTAATTGTTAGACTGTGACAATTTTGATTTGAACACTTTTTTCCCCCTCAAGTTCATAAGGCCAAAAGTGCCTGTAGTTGAAGAATCACCCATATATAGGCCTATATCTACGGTATATTACAGTGTGCACAGGCTTATGCATTTTTAAAATACACATGTAAATTTTCAATCTGTCACAATATCAACAATTGAATTCTTTATATCAACAATTTAATTATTGATATCAACAGCATTTCTGATATCTAGAATTTAATTGTTGATATCAAGAATTCAAATCCTGTGATTTAATAAAAGTCAAAACGGCTTGCCATACACCGTTGCGTTACAGTATCTACCTATACAGGTAAGCCCTGCCCACAATGACTATAGCCTACGCTATTTGCAGAGAAGAGGAGACTGGATTCTTGAGCCCGCCCGCACGCACGCATGCACGGTTTCAGCCAAAACAAAGAACAATTCTCAGATTCCTCACCCACCAAATTGCCCAAAGGTTGTTGTTTTTAATCCATTTCTTTTATTTCTCTCTTCTCTTCCCCGTCGCTGTTCTCTCCGCGAAGACTTTATTACTTAGCCTATAGTGAGTTTATAAATCTCCTCAGATGTTCCTGTATGTTCTCCTGGCGTGTGTTGGGATCGTCCAGTGTTATTCTAACGGACAAGTCGGCGGTGTGTGTGGATCTTTGATGCCTAGTCACGGCGTTACCGCTCAGACCAGCCCTTCTCCGTTCAACGTTACTACTAGCAAGAGCACCTTTAAAGAGGGAGATGAAATCACAGGTGAGGCTGTTCTTCTGCAACTGCTATGAGTTTTGTAGGACATACTTTGCATTGACAAACTTGTACAGCTATTTAGGGTATTCATATGTTGAGTTAATGAATGTTTTATTTTATTTTGTATAGCCTACCGTAATTATTTTTAATTTAGTAAGAAATTAAGGAAGGATTATGGATGTTTTTTTTTCAAAACTTAGCCTAATTGGTGGGGGCCTTTACTTCCAATTGTGCTATGCCAGTTTTGATGACTGTATTATTAATATTATGTGTAATTTAGTGCTGTCAATCGATTAAAAAAAGTATAATTAATCAAAAAAATTAATACAGATTAAAAACATCAGATTTCTTTTTAAATATTGTAATAATTTCACAGTTACTCTCCAAATTAATGTAGAAACAACTTGACACAATTAATAGACACTCAACATAATTGAAATACAGCATAATTGAAAGCTATCAACATTTATTAGGCTTAAAAAAAAAACTTGTAATTTAAGTGAACTTAAAACAATGTTCACATAAAACGTTTATAATGTCATATTTGGGTCAATGATGTACACCTAAATTTTCTGTCCGGTTGCATTTTTTTCACTAAAAAACTGGTTTAAATGCATAAAAAGATACAATATATATGTAATACCGCTCCCATATATGTACTTATTTATTTTTTTTATTAGCATTTGTTTTTTTTTTATATTTCTTTTATAATATACAAACAAACATTGTCCGATGATGTCCATTTTATGAAATATCATGTGGTGCGACCATCAAGAAACTACCAAATAGTTTTTACTTTTATGTTGAAATCCAATTAAAGATAGGAAGTTACATCATATACCAATTTGGGCGAGTCACCGGTGGATTTTGAGAGTTTGTTTGAAGAGTAGTTTTGTTTTGGTTTGTTGTTTATTGTTTTTTGAACGACTCTGAGTTTGACGGAATTGGCAACAACTGTACTGTGGATGCAACTATTATGGGCAAAAGTACGGATGGAGATGGTGAAGGTATGTCTTGGCAGGATGTAACTAGAAAGACAAAAGATAGGAGTAATAGCTCTGGAAGTTTAACTTTAGGTTTAGAGGTGGATGACATGAATTAAAAAAACAAAGGCTGTACCTGACCTCTGCAGAAGCATCCAATTGCACCAAGTCTGACAAGACAGGCAGGAGCCCGCAGCCAATGCCCGGTAAGGCCCCACCCCTTACCTACGGGCATATATAGCCTGCATGCGCTTCTGTACATCAGTTGACATTCGCTTCTTGCGATCTCTGCACTGACACAGTTGGGTCGAATTTGCGCTGCTCACTTATTGTCTGCAGGAGGAAATCTTCAGATCACCCTCCGCCAGGCGTGACAGTTTCTAGTCTGCCAGTTTCTCTGTGTCTGCTCTCGGAGCCGCCGGCACTCTCACACGTCTTTCCTGTTCCATGGCTGCCACCGCAGATTTTTCTGAGTTTTTCGCCGGTATATGTCGCTCTCTATTCTTGCTTCTTCCGGCAATAGCTTATCACGGGCCTGCCCGGCCACATTTGTGGTGCTCTTATCGCCACTAAGCATCTTCACCCTTTCTGCGTAGTTTGCTTGGGCCTCAAGCACGCGGAAGAGGCCATAGAGATTGCTGCCTAAGAAACTCCTGCGACGGCGCCTTAAAGTTGCTGCTACCCAGCACTTTTCGGACTCTGATGTGGGACACAGTGATGACTACTCTTGTCTGGGCTGACCAGCCCAACCCCCCGCTCACCGACGATCCGGCTGGGTCTGGTGATGACAACGATGCGGGCCTTCTCGGGGTCTCAGAGGACGAGGAGGCCATCCCACCCTCTGGTATTCCCCAGGCTAGCGGCCCCGCGGCCCCACGGCCTTGCCTCAATCCATCTTCCTGTATATGTGTTTGAGCTAACGGCTGTTCGTCTCAACATCGAGTGGCAGGCTCCACAGAGTGTCACTGATCAGGAGAAGGATATTTATGACGGCAAAGTGCTGGACGTTCCCCCCAGCCCGAGGAAACAACTCTTTCTCGTTCTTTCAGTGTGCGCTAAGCACATGAGGCACTACTGGAGCAACCCGCTCGACTTTAAACTCGGTCTCGTGGGTCTGGAGGTTAAAGGGCCGGGTATACTTCGGCCGTCCACGTTCGTGCACCGTCCGCATGACATAATTTTCGTCCGCGCACAGCCCAAATTTCGAGACCGTGCGGACAGTCCGCGTGCAAAAGCGCATGCGCCAGCAGTACAGAAGAGTCCACTAGGTGGCAATACGCACAGTATTGAGCACAGTGTTCAGCCGTCAAAGAAGAGTGTGAAAAGACCGGTTTAAAATCAACATGCTTGATTCTTCAGTGTTTCTTCCAAACTATGTTGCAATGGTGGATGCGCTCCTGATGCACTACAGTTCTTCTCCGATCATGCCCAGCGAATGTCCCTTTGATGACAGGACTCAGTGCTGCCCTCCGATGTCTGGTAGAGCATAGAAAAAAATGTACTGCGCATGTGTCGAACGCGATCATCCGCGTGCATCCGTGGTGTAGTATACTTTGAAAGACGCGCGGACAGGGCTGCGCACGTGATGCGTCCGGGCGCGGAAAGTGAAGTATACCCCGGGCTTAAGGATATGACGGCTATTACTGCTCGCACCCCCCAAGCCGGTCCTTCCAAACAAGATGGGCCGTTTTTTTGCCTCTGTGCACCAGGCCGCTTATAAATCCTCTGCCTTGGCTGTTAGGGCCCTGAATGTCTCCTCCCTCCTCTCCACTTACCAGGCGGAAATTCTGAACGACCTGGGCAAACAGCTGGACAAGGGATCTCCCTCTCCTGAATTATGGAAGGAGATTATCACAGTTAACTACCTTGTTCTCCGTAACCCTCGTCAGGCTGTCCAAACCTGCGGGTGCTCCATGTCACTATTCCGTGGTAGGAGGGCTCTCTTTGGCCCCGCCGTCGCACTGATGCAACAACGATGTGATGAAAAGAAGGAGGACGAGGCCTTCCAAGTTGTGTCTTCCTAGGAAGGCGGCCCCATGCCAGGCGTCCCTTGCATGTTGCCTAACCTCCCAGTACCGGAACGTAACTTTCATCAAAGCAAGGAAAGGTCCTGCAACAAGCCCCCGCCATGGTAGAGCAACCCACCCTCTGCCAAGCCCTGGGGGAGAACTTCCCCTGCCGCTGCAGGACAACCCACAAACTCTACCCCCATCGACTCAGCGGCCTGTCTGATGTTTGGCCAATGGGGACTTTGAGTCCATGTTCCGAGCAATAAGTTCTTTGGACTCTCTTCTTGCCCCAGAGCCCCTGTCCAAAAGACGGAGGGTCTCTTTTGGAACGTGCCCCACTCCCTTGGCTGCCCAGCCCATGTGTTTAGTGGACGACGTCTGCAGTTTGCTATGAAACCCCCACGTTTCAGCAGCGTTCTCTTTTCACACACAGAAGAGAGCTCGGCCCACGTTCTGAAGGAGTAAATCTCCTCCCTTCTGAGCAAAGGTGCTATTCTGGTGGTACCCTCTAATCTGATAAACCAGGGTTTTTGTTCTAGTTATTTCCTGGTCCCTAAAAAGGACGGGTCTCTCCATCCTATTTTTGACCTCAGGGTGTTGAACAAACATTTGAGGAAATACAATTTCAGAATGTTAACTCATGGTTCACTCACCCGCGCCATAAAACAGAACGACTGGTTCACATCGGTCACAGCAGGCTTGACTCCCCAGAGAATGTCTGATCTACCGATTTTGACAAGCATTCAAAGGAAAGGGTGCTGCAGGACATCTGCCGTGTGCTCGCGCACATCACATCTCAGGGTTTCAGGGTGAATGTGAACAAAAGCAATTTTATACCCAGCCAGAATGTGATCTTCCTGGGCATGGGGCTGAACTCAGTCTCCATGCGAGCGCGTCTCTCTCGAGTGCGTTCTCTTGCTGATGAACTCATGAGTTCAGAGAGGGGGAGAAGGTGCAATATTGCACATGTCTCAGGCTACAGGGTCTTATGGCTTCATCTATCCAGGTTTTGCCACTAGGACTTCTGAAGATGGTGTTCATGAAATGGGTTGCAGCTCCACGCCACTGAAAGAGCGCGGACTTTTACGCACCCTTTTACTGTCCCTCTGGGGACAGTTATGTTGTGAAAGTTGTGACAACGGATGCGTCCTTAACAGGCCCATAAACACACAAATTATTTAGAGCTTCGTACCATTTGGAGAGTTCTGAATTATTTTCTGCCTCGTCTGAAGGGACATCATGTGATCGTACGCTGTGACAATACCACGGCAGTGGCTTATATCAATCATCAAGGAGGCGTGCGCTCGTCGAAGCTTCATGCCCTGGCTTACAAGCTTTTGGTATGGAGCAGGCCATATTTCCTGTCATTAGGCGTGACTCATGTTCCGGGCATTCTGAACAGAGGCGCGGATCGAGGGGGAACCCGCTCTTCGGAGATTGGCGTCTCCACCCTCAGATAGTGGGCATGATATGGATGAGATTCGGACAGGCGTCCGTAAATCTATTTGGCTCGCGCTAAAACATCCATTGTCCCATGTTCTTCTCGCTAAAGGACTTGGACGCGCACCTCGGGGTAGATGCACTGGCCCACCCGTGGCCCAGAATGCTGCTGTATGCCTTTTCTCCCCTGTGCCTGATAATTCCCACACTGGCCAGGGTGAGAGAGGGGGACCTGTTTCTCATTCTGATAGCACCCAGGTGGCCCAAAGCACCATGGCTGGCGGAGAGAATCCCTCTGTTACATGCCCAGCCGGGGCTCCTCCCCCGCCGCACAGACCTATTGTCTCAAGCGAACGGGGAGATTTATCACCCACACGCGGACAGGGTAGCTCTCTGGGCCTGGCCCTGGCCCGTGAGAGGATGAACCTAAGCACGTTAGGGCTTCCCCCGCGCATAGTGGCTACTATACAGAATGCTAGGGCCGTTTCTACACCGTCCTTATATGGCTGTAAGTGGCAAGTGCTCGATGAGTGGTGTGATGGGCGGGGTCTCACTTCATATCAGTGCTCAGTTTCTGATATTTTGTGTTTCCTCCAAGACCTTATGGATAAGGGCATGTCTTTTTCCACCATCTGGCAGCTATCTCTGCTTGTCATGTGGGTTTTGAGGGCTCAACGGTTGGGCAGCATCCTCTAATCCGCAGATTTATGAAGGGTGCCCGTCGTTCGTTGCCAGTCATTAGGAGAACGATCCCTGAATGGGACCTCTCCATGGTGCTGGAAGCTCTGTCTTAATTCCCTTTTGAGCTTTTGGGGAATATTTCCCTAAAGTTGCTTTTAAGTCTTTTAAGACAGCCTTGCTCTTGGCTTTGGTGTCAGCCAAACGTGCTAGTGAGTTACATGCACTCTCGGTTCACCCCTAGTGCCTTAAATTCTCTCTGGGTGGAGATAAGGTTTTCCTTAAGCCTAATCCAGCCTTCATGCCGAAAGGTTTCCCTGCGTTCACATCGGAGGTATTAGAGCTGTCCGCTTTCACCCTCTGCCCTTTTCCTCCGTGGAGGATCAAAGGTTAAATGCCCTGTGTCCGGTCCGTGCGTTACAGACGTATTTGGCTAGGACCAGTGCTTTCCGGAAGAGTGACCAAATCTTTGTTTTATGGGCTCCTCCCCACAAAGGGGATCCCCTGTCCAAGCAACGCCTTTCACATTAGCTTGTGGACGCTATAGTTTTGGCTTACAAATCAAAGGGAGTGCAACCCTCAGGGGACATCAGAGCTCATTCCATGAGGGGCTTAGCTGCCTCTTGGGCTCTATTCAGGGGAGTATCACTGCAGGATATCTGCTATGCTGCCAGTTGGGCTTCTCCGTATACGTTTATGCGTTACTTAGACTGGATGTCACCAGAACCTCGGTAGCACATACGGTTTTCGGCTTCTTAACCCTGCCTTCTTTTGAGTGTGCGACACACGTTTCATGCCCTGCTTGTACACCGCAGCTGTGGCGGGTTCATGATTATGAGACATGTCAAGCACCGCCCCTTGGGGTGACCGTCTTTTTCTGGCTAACAGGACCTCACTGTGAGTGTATTGGGCAATCGGGGAGCTGTCCATGTCTCTCCCATAGGTGGATCTCGAACACGAGATGATGAAAGAGAACAATAGGTTACTGTCGTAACCCTGGTTCTCTGAAACATCAAGTGGAGAGATCCACCAGCCTTGCCCTGCTTGCCGCACAAGAAGCGTATATACTTACTAATGTACAGAAGCGCATACAGGCTATATATGCCCGTAGGTAAGGGGCCTTACCGGGCATTGGCTGCGTGCTCCTGCCTGTCTTGTCAGACTTGGTGAAATTGGATGCTTCTGCAGAGGTCAGGTACGGATGCCCTTCCCATAGGTGGATCTCCACTCGATGTTTCAGAGAACCGGGGTTACGTCAGTAACCTATTGTTACTGATCTTTAGTAAAGATAAAAAACAAAGAGATAAGTTACTTAGTGCAGAAACGCTGAATGGAGATAGAATCAGTGTCCATATGCCAGGAAATGCAGCTAAGATGAGAGGTGTTACTTATGATGTACCTTTGACAATGACGATGGAAGAGATAATACAGGAATTGAAAGGAGGTAAAGTGATGAAAGCTACAAGATTACAAACAACAATAAATGGGGTGAAAAAGGATAGCCTGTCAGTTCTTCTTGAGTTTGAAAATGTTATCCACAAGAAAATAAGAATGGGTTATTTGAGTTATGACGTTAGGGAATATATGCCAGCACCAGTGAGATGTTTCAAGTGCCAAAGAATGGGACACACTGCAGGACAATGCAAAGGAAAGTTGAGATGTGCTAGATGTGGAGGGGAACATGAATATGGTAAATGTGGTAAAGATGCAAAAATTTTATGTTGCAGCTGTGGAGGTGAACATAGTGCTGCTTTTGGAGGATGCCCAGTTTAAAAACAAGCTAAAGAGGTACAGAAGTACAAAATAATAAATCAGGTGTCTTATGCTGATGCAGTTAAAAAAAAAACAAGGAAAGTGATCTAGCTAGGCCCATGCAGCAAGCAACATAAGTCAGCCTGTAGGAAGATGTCCAATCGAGAGTCCATCTTATACAAAAAAACTAAAGCAAACAGATACAAACACACTCTAAAAATGCTGGGTTAAAAACAACCCAAGTTGGGTTGAAAATGGACTAACCCAGCAATTGGGTTGCTTTAACCCAGCGATTGGGTTGTTGTAAGCAAACATTTAACCCAACCGCTGGGTTAAAACGACCCATTCACTGGGTTAAAACAACGCAATTGTTGGGTTAGTCCATTTTCAACCCAACTTGGGTTGTTTTTAACCCAGCATTTTTTAGAGTGCATGTTGCAAAAAGATTAATGAGGGTACACTGATTGTGGATAAAATCAGCTTTGTGGCTTTCATATGTAAGACTGTGAATGTGGCAATGCAGCAACAGAGAAAAGTGACAGAATCAAAACAATTGTACAGACAGCAACAGAGCTTTTGGGGATAAAAGATATTAAGGCTGAAATGACTCATGAGATGCTGAATCCTACTAATTATGATGGATTGTCTTAGGGTGGTTAACGTACTTATGGTATTTAATAACTTACAATGGAATGCCAGAAGTTTAATTGCGAATGGGCAAGAGTTCAAAAAGACCATAACTGATATGGATGTTAGCCCTGATATTATTTGTATTCAAGAGACCTGGTTAAGACCACACTTGGAATTTGTCATGATAGGGTATAGTTGTGTTAGAATTGGATCACAAGGTGGAGGATTTATAACGTTCATTAAAGATACTCTAGCATATAGAAGAATAAATGTCTCAAATGAATATGAATGTGTAGTAATAGAAATATGTAGTCCCAGAGGAAACATTAAGCTAGTAATTTTTTTACAATCAATGCAAGAAGTTATCAATGCAAATATTTCAAGGCATTATACCAAGTGTTGGCAGAAGAGAAATATGTTGCAGAGATTTTAATGCTCGTAATTCTCTATGGAGAGGTGATTATACAGATAAAAATGGAGAAGTAGTTGAAGAATTAATGGATGAGAGATCACTTGTTTGTCTTAATGATGGAAGTTGTACTAGGGTAGATATTAGAAGAAATTCAGTATCATGCCTAGATCTAACTTTAGTCTCTGGAAATATGAGTAATTCATTTGAATGGAAAAAAAAATGATATGTGGGGTATTTTGAGCTAAACTTCACATACACTCTCTGGGGACATCAGAGACTTATTTTACATCTTGAAAAAAGGGGCTTTATAGGACCCCTTTAAGATCTTCCGCTGCCGAACATGACGCGGATCTGACACGCTGTCACGCTAATTTTCTCACAACTGTTTACGATGTTATTTAACTCATTGAAGAATGCTCTTATGAGAATACTCGACAAAACAGGCACCATGGCTTAATTCTGTGTTATTGTTCGTTCAAGCACAAAAAGAGAGCTTGATACTGTGCGCGTCTTTCTGTGCGTCTCGTGTGTGTGAGGACATTTACAGACAGCGCGTTCTCTTTGTCTTGTCGCGCTTGAGTGGTTTAAAAGCATTTGCATGAATAAGAGCTTGATCATATATAATATATCATATATCAATATAATGCTAGCCAAAGGATGACAGAAAAAATGGATGCTGCGGTAATTGCGTTTAATATTTTGAACGCATTAAACTGAGAAAATTAATCGCATACATTAACACGTTCATTTTGACAGCACTAGTGTAAATTGTCATAATAAAAACTGAATATGTGTCCAAACTTTGTGGTAGTGAACACGATAGGCCTACTCTTTATAAAATATTGAAGTATAGGCTAATGCTGCTAGTCTAATAACCAGACTACATAATACTATTGTATATTTAGCCTAACATTTAAAAAAAATAAAAATATTAAACATGTATTTCTAAATTTCAGACATTAAAGAAATACTTGACCACTGAATGCTGTCATTGACCAATCAGAATCAATTTCAGAGCCTTAATAAATAAAAACATTTGTAACGCTTACAATAACATTTTGATTTGTTAACTTTAGTTAACTACATTCCTTAACAGATGAACTAACATTAAGTTGGTTCAAATTGAGTTGGACCAACTCAATTAAATTGGTTCAAACTGAGTTGGACCAACTCAATTAAGTTGGTTCAAATTGAGTTGGACCAACTCAATTAAATGGGTTCAAACTGAGTTGGATCAACTCAATTAAGTTAGTCCAAATTGAGTTGGACCAATTCAAATAATAGTGCATGAATTCGTTTTTTATAAGTTGGGGCTACACATATTTATTGGATGGAAAACCTGCCCTCAATTAAATTGAGTTTGTCCAATGAGTTTTTTTTTTGAGTGCAATGAACCGTACTTCTGCATTAACAAATTAAACCATTTTGTAAAGTGTATACTATATCTATAGGGTTGGTACACACAGAAATTAAAATTGTCATAATTTACTCACCCTCATGTTGTTCCAAACCTGTAAGACTTTGATTCATATTTTTCATGAAATCAGAGATTTCAATCCCTACAATGAGTCCACGCAACTACCACTTTGACGCTTCAAGAAGTTAATAAAATGAATCCATGTGAATTGAGTGGTTCAGTTCAAATTTTCTGAAGAGACTTGATCATTTGATATGATAAACAGCTTTTATTCACATAAACATTCATCAATCCACACATCAGTTATGGTAAACGGAAGCTCAAGCATGTTCACGTAACGCATGAGAAAATTTGGACTAAACCGCTCAATTCATATGGATTCGTTTTACGATCTCTTTATGAACTTTTAGAAGAGACAAAGTGGAATTTGCTTGGGCTATGTAGGGAAAGAAATCTATCAGATTTGGAACAACATGAGTGTGATATTCATTTTTTGGTGAATTAAACCTTTAAAATAGTTAACAAATACTGTATATTATAGATATTTATACTATCTCATTAGATAATAAAAGTGCTGTACCATACTATATGTTATGTAACCTAATGCATTCACAATGCATACTATAATAATACTATAATATTAATTAATGAATGACTGTTTATCAGATTTTTACATGGATTATGTTGAATCACTATTGTCACAATCAGAAAAAACTGTTATCATATCAGATCACACAGTTTATCTATGCTTGTTCAGGTTCTGTCTGTATCTAAGGAAATTCCACTGAACTGTTTCTTCTTTCTCAGTAACTCTAAATGCACAATCAGGAGATTATTTTGAAGGGTTTATGTTACAAGCCAATCAAGTTGGATTGACTGATCCCATTGGTGCTTTTAGTGTGGCGGACATTGCTGCACAGGTCATCTACTGCAATATTGTAGCAGTGAGTTTTTCTACAGTTATATTTTGATTACATTACTTGCTTCCATTATTAATAATCATAAAGTAGCATTGGATGACATTGATATATTTTTAGTTTTTTGTTAAAAATAACAGCATTGACATATGTTATATTATATTCAGAATCGTGCAGTTTCTCATATATCAGCTTCTAAAAAGACTTCAATTCAAGCTAAATGGAAGGCCCCTGCATCTGGACTGAACAGCAATATAGAGTTCAGGTATAATTTTTCCTGTGTCATTAAATGCATTGTTTTATCATTTGTATGTCATTACATAGTGTGATTACTTTCTTTTCAGAGCAACGTTTGTTAGAAGTAAGATAACTTTTTGGGTTGGTGTCAAGAGCTCTCCTGTTACTTATAATGGTTCTCCTGTAGCTCCGACTGTAAGTTGTGCTTTTTTTTTCTACACCTACAAAAACATAAAATCTAGGAATATGTAGGTCTGTTCTCGCACACCAATCAGGCATAACATTATGATAACAGGTGAAGTGAATAACACTGATTATTTCTTCATCACGGCACTTGTTAGTCAGTGTGTGGGATATATTAGGCAGCAAGTGAACATTTTGTCCTCAAACATTTTGATGTGTTAGAAGCAGGAAAAATGAGCAAGCGTAAGGATTTAAATGAGTTTGACAAGGGCCAGATTGTGGCTAGACGACAGGGTCAGAGCATCTCCAAAACTGAAGCTCTTGTGGGGTGTTCCCGGTCTGCAGTGGTCAGTATCTATTAAAAGTGGTCCAAGGAAGGAACAGTGGTGAACCGGCGACAGAGGAGCACGTGGGGAGCGGAGGCTGGCCCGTGTGGTCTGATCAAACAGACAAGCTACTGTAGCTCAACTTGCTCAAGAAGTTAATGCTGGTTCTGATAGAAAGGTGTCAGAATACACAGTGCATCGTAGTTTGTTTCATATAGGGCTGCATAGCTGCAGACCAGTCAGGGTGCCAGGGTCATAATGTTATGCCTGATCGTGTATGTTGTTTTATATTCAGCACAAATTGCTCTGTTCATTTCAGGTTCCATCAAACCCTGATTGTGGGAAAACCAAAGTCTGCTTCAGTCAGCCCAGCAACTGTGATCCAACTACCAGCACAGACTGTCACTTCATGGCAGTTCAGGCATCATCTAACCAATCAGAATTGATCATCGAAATTTTTGGCCAGGCTGCTGGATACGTCGCCATTGGGTTTTCAGATGACCAGCAAATGGTACTTGCTATGTCTCGCTCATGAGATATGAGCGGGCCCAAATTAAATCAGCAGGCCTTTACTTTAATTTAATCTAAAATTATTTAACAGACAAACCTTCATGAAATGTGGAATGTGTAGAACTTCGGGAGTGATGGGTGCTCCAAATTCTGCGCACAGATTCCGTGTGGGCCTGGATGTCTGTTAGGTGTCTATACATTGTAAACATTCAAGGGGGTGTTTCCATGGCGGACGTATTATATTTCACCTGAAACATGAGACCTATCTGCTGAATCTTTTCAGGAGAACTACCTCTTTCAGCACTGACTCATTATTGTGCATTTCTCAACAAACATCAGCAAAACAAATGTTGTTTTACCAGGAACAATGAGACAACATTGTTCATGTGGTTTTAAGAAGTGGTTTGTTTGTCTTTCCAGGGCAATGACGACATCTACATCTGTGGTAAGGACAAAAACGGCTTACTCCAAGTTCAACATGCGTTTTCCACAGGAAGAACGGCTCCAAATATTCTCTCACTGGTACAGCTCACTTCCATTCTTATAGTGCGCCACCATTTCCAGCTGTTGTTTGATCTAATATCATCACTGACACGCATATTCTACATGATTTACAGGGGAATGTGTCTAATATCAAGACAGCGTTGACAAATGGAAATATCAGTTGTTCTTTTACTTCTCGTAATGCCATTAGCACAGGAAGTAGAGCAACGTCCACTAGCCAGTACTACCTCTTGATTGCTTCCGGACCTTCCAGTCAAGGTCTGTGGTTTATCAGATTTCATTTACAATTTCAATGTTGGATAAAATCAAAGATTTAAACAAAAACTGTCAAATGAAATACTGTGTTATTTTAGTAAAATGCTATGCTATTATAATATGTATTAACTATTTAATTTTTATTTTTATATTTTCAGTTTAAGTTTTAGTAATGTTATGTGCTTTTGTCATTTCTATTTGTTTTTCTCTTTAAATGAAATGCAGTGTTATTTTAGTATAATTCTATACTATTGTAATGGAGGCCAGCAAGTAGTCGCTGTGCGAACATACCTCACTCCTCTGAGCCTTAGCCTCCTTGTTAGAGCGTCCGATTCTTATGCTGGCGGACCCGGGTTTGAGAAAGGGTGGTTTGAACAGGAGGGGTTACACTATTATAGTAATTATTAACCATTTCACTTTTCTTTTTATATTTTCAGTTTAAGTTTTAGTAATGTTATGTGCTTTTGTCATTTGTATTATTATTTTTTCTTTTTATATATTTCTCTTTGGATTTATTTTAATTTTATTTTAATTTTAGTAATTTTGGTAATTTTAGCTATTAGTTTTTAATTTTTCATCTGATATTTATATTTTATTTTAGCTTAAAACAAAGGAAAATTAAAGGGTTCACCCAAAAAAGAAAATTCTGTCATTAATTACTCACCTCATGTCGTTCCCAAACCGTAAGACTTTTGGAACACAAATTAAGATATTGTTGATGAAATTGGAGAGCTCTCTGAACCATCCATAGGCAGTGACGTCATTGCAAATTTCAAGGTCCAGAAAGGTAGTAAAGACATTGTTAAAATAGTCCATGTGGCTACAGTGATTCAACCATCATTTTATGAAGCAACGAGAATACATTTTGTATTCTGACAGAATGACAGATTTTTCATTTTTGGGGGAACTAACCCTTTAATTGTTATTTTAAAACAATAACAACAATGATGTGATGCTTTAATTCTGCTTTAATACTTTAAGTCATTCTATACGCACCCTCATGTTTCAAACTCTAAGAACATTTGTTCTTCCATGAACACAAATCAAAATGTGGAGAGAGGTGGTGGTCCAGTGGGGATTGTCCCTGTAATAAGTGCACTGTAAGTCGCTTTGGATAAAAGCGTCTGCCAAATGCATAAATGTAAATGTAAAATGCTTATCAGAATTCTGAGAAAATTGTAATTTACGCAAGGTAAGATTCAGTGAGTACCCAGATAGCATGTAATCATTGAAACGATGTTGAGTCAGTGTTGATGCGTCAACGCCAATTACATTGAATTAACGTTACAAAGTGATGTTGCATTAGCATCACTCTTGCACCCTCAGTTAATGTTGAAGCAAAACTGATATTTTAACCACAAATCAATGGTAATAATATTGATTCAACATTACAAAGTGATATTTTTTCAAGAGCTCTTTGGCACTGTTGAAACAATGTTGAGATTTCAACCACAAATCAATGATAATACCATTGATTCAATATTACAAAGTGATATTTTTTTAATATTACCTTTGCACTCTCAGATAATGTTGAAGCAATGTTGAGATTTGATGTTGAGAAACCACGATCAGCTAGTAGCGATTGGCTGGCAGCAAGACAGCAACGTAATAGCATCATATAATTAAAAAAGCCACCTGGCAAAAAACTTGACAAATAAAAAACAACGCATTTCTGGACCTTTATAAGGAAACAGCCAAGTGACCAAACCAACATGAAAGTTATAATATATGATAAATGATAAATGAAATTCCCTATCCGATCTTTTTTTTTTCCTCGTTTCAAGAAATATCTGCGTACACACAAGAGCAATGAAAACGACTCAAAACGATGTCAGACCAATATGTGGCGCTGTAATTCTGGCACAGAAATGCATTCAAAATGGAGAAGAAGAGTGGTACAGCAACGGTAGGAAGTGAGGCAAAATCTCATGATAAAATAACAATAAATAAATGTGCTACTTACCAAATGTGTTTTATTAACACCCTTACAATAATGCAAATACAGTAATTAAATAAATGACGCAATATTGATGTGCGCATGCCCAGTGCCCGTAGTTGTATCCCTTTCTAGTCTTTCCCACGCGGGATGTGGTGTGATGACATCACCGTTTCACAAAATAAACGGATTGGCTGTATACACAAAAACGCAAGGGTGTCGTTTTCAGGTTTATGCACTCTGGGACCCAGTTTCAAAAAATAACAATATTTTGAATTCGGACTGCAGTACCCATTTCAACCACTAGCTGTCATTCTTACATACGGCACCTTTAATGCATCTTCTTTTGTGTTTTCTGGAAGAGTCACTTTGGAACAGCATGAGGGATAGTGAATGATGAAAGCATCTTAAGTCCTTTAACTGAAGAATTACCTTCATTTGTAGGTAACATCCAAATCCACACAAAAAGATTTGTCAGCGGCACCAAGGCTGATCTACTGAATCCATCCACGGTCACCTCAAACGCTGAAGAATTCCCACCAATCCTTAAAGCCCATGGTGAGTACATCATGACAGACTGCCACTGGATCCACATTAGAGCCTCACTTCAGCATTACTGTGGTCCTAATGCTACTGATCTGGTTCAGGTGCCCTGATGTTAATCGCCTGGATGACCACGGGCAGTATAGGCATGATCATAGCACGCTATTTAAAGGGAGTTGCCAAGGGCCAAGGTCTTGGCGGTAAAGATTTCTGGTTTACGGTAAGTCTTTATCAGTTTTTACGCTCACATTTTTTCACATTTTAACCATATTTCAAATCGCATGTGGATTTACGTGTATGCATTTGGCTTTAATCCAAAGTCACTGCCATTGCATTCAAGGTATTCATGCATTCCCTGGGAGTCAAACCCATGACCTTGGCATTGTTTGCACCTTGCTCAAGTCTTCTGTTTAAAGAGGGCCTATTATGCACTTTTTCAAAGTCTTGGTTTTGTTTTTGGGGTCTACTAGAGTAGGTTTTCATGTTTAAATGTTCAGAAACACATTATTTTTCACATATTTTACATTGTTGCAGGCGGTAACAGTAATGCTCTGTCTAGTTCCTGTCTGTATGAAGCCCCGCCTTCCAAAATGCTCAATGTTCTCTTATTGTTCACCTGGACCAGTGTGCTGTGATCGGTCAACCGCTTCAACCGCTTCCACTTACCATAACTGCAAGTTTCAACACGGAATTAAGGAAACTCAACCATGCCTCGCCCCTTTTTTTTAAACATGCCTTGGGTGGGAATTACTTATATTTACTTATTCTTATATTGGGTGGGGATACTGTGACATGTATGTTCCCAGGAGAAAACTCATGACTACAATCAAGGTGTTTCAGGGAGTTCAGAAACACTGTGCACTGATATAGAAAAAAACTCCCTTAGTGTCTTTGTGCTTTGTGCAGACCTTTTTCATGCTCAACAGGCAGCATTACACAGTAAAGTTGAAAATGTAAAAAGGCATAAAAAATCACACCTGAATGTCAGCTGGATCAGATTTGTAAAAATATGGATGTTGGATTTTTCATTTTTAGACCTTAAGCAACTAAACAGGTTTGATATGAAGAAGAAGAAAAAAACTAAACTAAACGCAGCCAGAGCCCTTCCATTATCTAACTCGTCAGCTCATTTGTGAAGTGAATTACATGCGTCATGTTGACATATCTGTTTCATCAGCATGACAGTGGAAAAATCTCTGATAAATGCTCTGCAGTAATGAGTATGTGTGCAGTTAGTGCAAGCAGGATAAGATAAGAAGCAAGTTATGGTGTGTGAGCATCACTTGTCATTAAAGGGATAGTTCACCCAAAAATGAAAATTCTGTAATTATTTTCTCACCCTCAAGTTGTTCCAAACCTGTATGAGTTTCTTTGTTCTGCCTAACACAAAATTTTCGTTTATCTTTTTCACAAATTTGAGGAGTTTTCCTGCATTGAAGTGTTTTTGGTGGCCATCAAAGCCTTATTTGTTTTGGTGAGTAATGTAGAATAGAATGACTGGGAGTAAATGATGACGACAGAATTTCTGGGCTTGGACATTTTTGGGTGAACTATCCCTTTAACAACAGTTATTGCATCATATAGCCCATAACAGATTACAGCACATTATTACTTTTAGACAACAGTTCTATAAATACAAAGATAATATCAAGTAACTTGCATTTCAGCACAATATCAGCACTCTAAAATAAATGGACTGGATCTATCAAATGTGCATTCAAAATGTCTGATTCATCTATTTTAATACATTTTAATTTTGAATAATGTGGTTTTATGCATTATGTAATGATGTTAAAAACCATACAGGAAGTTTCACCAAATGATTAACAATAACTGGTTTATTTGTTCTTCCACAGGCCCACATATCTCTGATGCTCCTGTCAATCATTGCCACAGCCATCGCATTCATACTGGTGTTTTCTTATGCGCAGGATTGGGCTGGGGTAAACTAAAATAATGTATAAATATACTATATTGCTAAAAGTATTGGGACACCCCTCCAAATCATTGAATTCAGGTGTTCCAATCACTTCCATGGCCACAGGTGTATAAAATCAAGCATGCAGACGCTTCTGCAAACATTTGTGAAAGAATGGGTCGCTCTCAGAGCTCAGTGAATTCAAGTGTGGTACCGTGATAGGTTGTCACCTTTGCAATGAGTCCATTCGTGAAATTTCCTCACTACTAAATATTCCACGGTCAAGTTAGTGTTAGTGGTATTATAACACAGTGGAAGAAATTGGGAACAACAGCAACTCAGCCACAAAGTGTTAGGCCATGTAAAATCACAGAGCGGGGTCAGCGCATGCTGAGGCTCACAGTGCGCAGAAGTCAGCAACTTTCAGCAGAGTCAATAGCTATAGACCTCCAAACTTTGTGGGGCCTTTAGATTAGCTCAAGAACAGTGCGTAGAGAGCTTCATGGAATGGGTTTCCATGGCCGAGCAGCTGCATCCAAGCCTTACATCACCAAGTGCAGTGCAAAGCGTCGAATGCAGTGGTGTAAAGCACGCCGCCACTGGACTCTAGAGCAGTGTAGACATGTTCTCTGGAGTGACGAATCACGCTTCTCTGTCTGGCAATCCCATGGATAAGTCTGGGTTTAGTGGTTGCCATGAGAACGGTACTTGCCTGACTGCATTGTGGCAAGTTTAAAGTTTTGTGGAGGGGGGATTATGGTGTGGGGGTTGTTTTTCAGGGGTTGGGCTTGGCCCCTTAGTTCCAGTGAAAGGAACTCTTAATGCTCTTAATGACAATTTCATGCTCCCAACTTTGTGGGAACTTTGTCCCCTTCCTGTTCCAACATGACTGCGCACCAGTGCACAAAGCAAGGTCCATAAAGACATGGATGAGCGAGTTTGGTGTGGAGGAACTTGACTGGCCTGCACAGAGTCCTGACCTCAACCCGATAGAACACCTTTGGGATGAATTAGAGCGGACTGCAAACCAGGCCTTTTCGTCCAATATCAGTCCCTTACCTCACAAATGCTCTTCTAGAAGAATGTTCAAAAATTCCCATAAACACACTCCTAAACCTTGTGGAAAGCGTGGATTTTTAAAATTATTTTATAATGTTTCCTGAGCTGTACTTATATTGTTATGATTTTTACATCACAAAATGTCATAATTTAGAAATAAAAGGCATTTTTTCTATCTTGATATTTGTCCTCTGGCTTGAATGCTCTGTTTCAAGGGGTGTGTCTACTGTGAGACTTCAGTGAAAACGCCCACTGTTGTGATTGGCTGACATCTTTGCATTTGAAATGAGTATTAGATTATGTGGCGGAGGGGGCGTGGTTTAGCGAGATCTGCAAGCACTGCCAGAGAGAGAGACGGACTAAGCACTCGTGGACCAGAGAGATGGAGAGATGGAGAGATGGAGAAAGATTGATGAGAAAGTTATATATTGTGTTGTTGAGAGTGGGAGTTTATTTTGTTTGTATCAGAGAATTCTGAATAAACACGAGTCCCAGTCACGCCGACCCTGTCTTCTTCCACCTTATTCTACGAACTTTGTAACATGTGGAACCCCCTCGAATACTTTTACTAAGTTTTTGTTTTACCATTACAGCTGTCGAGATGAACGAATCGTGAAAGTGTTGATCATAGCATTATTTTTAGATCTTTTCCCATCACATGAAAAGCTGCAGTGATCAGCATTGAGTACACTGACAGTCTGTTGATCGCGTGAATGCAGTGATCTCGTCATTGCAGCGCGTTTTCTCTCACAAAATGCTTTCACCATAACTAACAGCAAACACAACATCGATATGAATACAGTAAAAAGCTTTGTTGTGCAGCATAACAGCGTCATTCATTATAACGGCAGTTTGGACAAGTGTGCAGATACACTAGCGACGTGTGATTGACAGCTTCGAACATTATAAAGAGAGTGTTCTTTGATCGCTCTCTGTAGTTTAATCGTTTAAATAACAGATTTGTTTCATGCTACTAACAGAAACGATGTGAAGTTGATCGTTTAGTCACTGATGCATAAACAGTATTAAACGATTTAGAAAGAAAGTCTGTGTGAACTTGATTAAAGCTACACATCAGAAATCACTGATCACAGATCAGGCATTAATGAACACTGTTAGTCACTGTTTGCGGCGGTGCTGTCGAATCCATATTGTAAAGTCTGTTTGTAAAGCCTGTGCTGACATTGTGACTAAAATAAACTGAATCCATTTTCTCCAAATTCTCTGGGCGGGCAAAGCAGAGGTAACCTTTACTCGCATGATGACATACAGGGAAGATTCCAGATCAGCTCGTCTGAGCTCTCATTTTCTCAAAGGCAGAGCAGGACACCCAGAGCTCGGTTTACACCTATCGAAATTTCTAGAAATTTCTAATTGGGGACCGGGGAACTCATATTAATGTTAAAAAACCTAATAAAATGCAAATTTCATGCCATGGGACCTTTAAAGTTCATGTGCATGTAAAGGCAGGCGCCCCAAAACTTTTGGCAATATATTAAATTATTTATTTATATGTGTATGTATGTATGTGTGTGTGTGTGTGTGCATATATATACACACTACAGTCCATTTTCTTAATGTTTTTGAAGTATCTTATGTTCACCAAAGCTGCATTTATTTGATCTAAAATACAGTAAAAGCAGCAATATTGTAAAATATATAGAAATTGGGCTTTAAATTGAAATGGCAATTATTTCAGATATTTGTTGTGAAGTGTTTTGTCCTGACATACTGTGATGCAGTGTTGTATCTGTGTGTGTAGGGAGCTCATCCTGTCCTGGGCTGTTTGGTGATGATCCTCAGTCTCATTCAGCCCATAGTCGCTGCATTCCGCTGTGACCCGCAGGACGAGCGGTGAGTAACTTCACTTCTCTTATGCAGATATGTCATGGAAAGGCAAGGGGGAAGTGTTATTATTAATCTGATGGTTTTCTTTGCAGGAGGTTTATTTTCAACTGGGCCCATTCCTTTATTGCTTTAGCAATCAAAGCCATCGCAGGTATGACAACAACTTTATTATCTTCATCAACATCTTCCATTTCCTCAGATGAAAACAATATCTCTTTTTATTCTGTGACACAGTTGCTGCAATTTTCACTGGTTTGGCACTGTTTGAAGAATATAAGACAGATGGATGGATGTTGAAAGTTATGGGAGGTTTTATAACCTGGGAGGCCTTGATGTACGTTCTTCAAGATCTTAACTTCCGCGCCAGGAAAAAAGGTAACGCTGCATTCATGCTGGAATATAATAAAGTTACTTGAAAACACCAATGATGTTATTTGAAAGAAGCATAACACCCTTCTTATTGATTTATATACTCATTTTTTATTTATTTTTATACACTACACTACCTTTCAAAAGGGATGATAAGATTTTTTAAAGATTTTTTAAAGATTTTTTGAAAGAAGTTCAAAACTCTTATGCTTACCAAGGCTGCATTTATTTGATCAAAATGACAGTAAAAACATGAATATTGTGAAATATTATTACTTGTATTATTATTATTACTTATATAATTTTATATAATTTTTAATTAAAATATAAAAATATAATTACAATTATAAAATTTTCTATTTTAATATATTTTAAAATGTAATTTATTAATGTGATGGCAAAGCTGATCATCATTACTCCAGTCTTCAGTGTCACATGATCCTTCAGAAACCATTCTAATACACCGATTTGGGGCTTAAAGGGTACATAACACACACCGTTTCTGCTAGTCTCATGTTAATCTTGAGTACCTAGTATTGCATCTTTCATAACTCTGAAGAGTCTTTAGTTTTATTATATTTATAAAAGACAGATACGCTGTAGCGATTCTTTCCGAAAACAGCCAAAGTCATGGAGGAGTGTAGTGGGCGGAGCTACACACACACACACACGGTTTGTTTTGCTATCTAAGTGAGGACAAAAATGTGTAATATTATAAATGTTTTTCCTGCCACTTTTGATCACTTTAGTGTCTTACTGACCCCAAACTTTTGAACAGTAGTGTATATTTATATTTGTATATCATATTATTATTGATTTCTACTTTTTCTAGGAATTCCGATTTTGGAAATTATTCTCTGAAAATGTATTGTTCAAACAATTGAATGCATAACATGTTTATAACACCCTTGTCGTTTTATTTTAGATTCTGAGATTTTCAGTTGTGGATTGGTAAGTCCAACATTAAGACATATGGGCTTAATCTCATAGATAATTTAGTAGGCTACATAAATAAAAGGCGATCATGTAAATTTCATGTTTTAAAGTATAATGTTTTATTTTTTGTTAGATGAAACCTGAAGCAGTCCTGCTCTTGGTGTTTGTGTTGGGAAACCTGGCCTTCTTGATAGCACTTCTTTTTGGAATAGGCACGACTTAAGTACACCCAATATGCATCAGCCTTCCTCACTGGTTGAGGCCATTTTTTGACACTTTCGTTTCATGAGTATAAGTATAGTTTTTTATATATGTATAATATATGATCATATGATCCCAGAAGTACCTCTACACAATTTTTTGTTCATTTTTTTTAAGTTAATATTGCATTTCTCTGTGCTAAAACCAATTAGAGATTCACCATTGTGCCTTTGAGTGTAAGAAGTGTAAGTGTGAGTTGCTATTAGGAGACTGTTCTTTACTGTACTGTAAGTTGCTCATTGAGATGGAAGAACAATAGTGAAATCATCTCAGTCTCTAATTACAGAGGTCAAAAAATTGAAGTTATTCAATTGTATTTTATTTTAAAACCGAAGTAATGTTAATTAAATAATTTAAGGAGAATTTTTATACATATTTTTATATAATTGTATGTATAAAGGCCTATATAGATATTATGATCGTAACTTAAGTGTACAAGGCAAAAAGCCTTCAACCACTAGATGGCAGTGTCACGACTGAAAACAAAAACAACTGTGTAACATTTTGCACATTCATACGTCAAGGGATTTGAACTCTGACATTTATTCAGATTATTAAATGGAACATTTTGTTTACTTTTTGGGTTAATAATTGCTGAATTGGACATGCTAATTTGTATGAATGAATAATGACGTTAAATTATTTTTTTAAAAGTACAATCAACTTGGATGTTTAACTAATTTAAACTTAAATTACATTGAACTGAGTTGAATCTTGTATAACTTGTTTAAAATGGCTTAACTTAGTTTGATGAGTTAATGCAATGTAAAAACTATAATTTTTTACAGTGTAGTTCAACTGGACAAATCTGTTAGTCACATGTATGATAGAAATCAGGAAAAGATGTTTTATGAGCATTGACAAGTCTTTTTATTGTTTTCCCATGTGTTTAAATAAAACGAATTATCTAAAGAGCACTACAATGCTATGATTTCAGTCAACATGTAACCGTGTTCGCATCCATTTTGCCTCTGTTAGGTGACATATTTCTGAGTAAAACAGGATTTTCGGCGTTAATAGTGTTCTAAGAGGACTTGATGTCAGCAAAAATAAAAATAATTTCAGAGGTGGAGAAAGAGGTTGCATTTTGATGAAAGATTATGAAAAGTTAATTTGGAAAAACATGCAAAGGTGAATTGTTTGCAAAGACCAGGAATGTGTGTTGTAAACCTTAAACAGACTCAATTTATGCCTTCACTTTACCTCCCTGTCTTGATGAAACATTGCACAAAGAAGGGGAAAGAAAACTCCTAGCTACAAGTATATTATGGGTTGATGTTCACAATAGTCTTTAGGAACGCTGCTCTCGCTGTGGTGCTCTGGTGGTGATTTAGCAGCTTGTGTGAAGTCAGCTGGTTGGCTTTCATCTTTTACAGTGTTGTGCCTCACGGTTCTTGCTGTTTCAGCACAGGCCTCCTGGTGTTTGGCTGGTAAACGTGGAGGGCAGTCGTGGCAGCACTGAGGAAACAGGAAAAAAAGCACAATACTAGCACTCTGCTGTGTGCCCGATTCACAGGCCGACTGTGTCGGGTCAGGGACCGTCCTTACAACTTGCGTTGAATCAAAGTCGCTGCTTTAAAATTCACCACAGCAATAATATTTCATATTGGTCATCTCTGTGTTGCAAAAAAAGACTATTTTATGACTAGTTTTGTCCAAATCAGGAAGTGATATTTTTTGCGTCTGAATTATTGTCATTTTCAGGTGGGATTTAGTTTGTCATTCACACCAATGTTTTTTTTACTGTTATTTATATACTATTATATTTGTATTTATCTTAGCTTTATTTTAAATTTTAATTTATTTAATGTAAAAAAAAAAGTCAAAATATTAGTAAAATCAAAATATTACTATTTAGGTTTCATTTTTCGTGATTTATTTTTTTCCAGTTAGCCTAATTTTAGTGCTTCATCAAACTTACTTTTTTCATCTAATATTTATATTTTATTTTATTTCAGAGTTAATTTAATTAAAAACTACAATATTGACCTCTAGTGGTTAAAAAAATGTAATTGCATATATATATTACCCTGCTGTTGCTCTAATGCCCTGTGTTGTTCTATCTTTTTCGGACCTCAAAAGCAGACATTTTAAAAAATAGTCCTGTACACGCTCCTTCCTATAATGGCAATGGATAGCGACCAGGCTAAAACATTACCAAAAATATACAAAAGTATCACGCAATGATACAGTGAGACGCGCACCGTATATGGAAAGTGTTCGGGAGGCATACTATAAGGTTTTGCGAGAAATAGACATGTGCTTTGTGTATTCATTAAATGGCAGGATCAGGATTTGGAAGCACAGGCTGGGCAGGAGTCAGACAAAGTGGGCGTTTGGTATATCTGGGACATCGCACCCCAGCCTGAGGTAAAGTTAACAGCCCTGACAGCAATAGAAAAACCAGAGTGAAAATTTGGCCCTGCCGCATTGAACAGGATGTCAAAATATCACAAATACTACAGGTGAATTATTTATCTTACACAATGGTTTGTGTGAGTCTGTCAATTCTCATTTGAATCCTTCACTGCTTTGAACTTGACTTGATGCAGTGAACTGCAGTGTGAATCATGGGAGACTGTCTGAATGATGTTCATTAGCATGAAGGGTCAGTGATCCGGAGATGCCCCCAGCAGAACTGCCCCGGGCCCCTGGACATGAATAGAGGCAGGACTGGCGACGCCTGCAGCATGGTTCTCAAATGCTCACTATACCGAATGACTGGTTGGATGTATTTCCCTAAGCAGGGGATGTTTTTAAGTTGTTTTGGAGGATTACATCCTGCTGGTTTTCATTTCATTTCATCCAAATGCCACTGGCTGAAATCCATATTAGATTTATTGCATATTTCATCTAAGGATATTAATTCATATTCGCAACATTAATCTGATATGAAATACACTTCTGTTCTGATATATTTCTCTGGCTTTTAGTGGAAAATCATTTTCTGGGCTGCACCCATTAAAGAAGTAGCTGTCTGACGTTTATCTATGAAGATGTCTTTGGAGATGATGCAAAAAAGAATCTGTTCTCTACATGAGATCTGCTTGTAAACAAATTAAGTAATTTTCTTCAGGATGTTTGCATCAATATCTGAAAAAAAAAAAAAAAAAAAAAAGTGTTTTAAATGGGTGATGAATTGAGAAATCAACTTTCCCTTGAGCCTTTGATATATAAAAGTTCATCGTGATATAAGAATATCCTGTAAGTTTCAGAGCTGAAAACTTCCTTGTTAGTCAAAGAAAAGCTTTTATTGACACCAGGCCCAGCAAACGAGAGATCTCAGAATATGTCGACCACTGACGTCATAGAATGCAGAAACGCCGCCTCAAGCCCGCCCACCGACTTGTGGAGCTAAACGGGTCGCACTACCAAGCAATAAACATGCCGATTCCAGCTCACATGCGTAAGACATTGCGCGTTTGTTCGCTTAATATTCACCGCAGAATCGATTGTAAACAAGATACAGGTATTAAAACACAATGCCGTGCCTTCTATATTGGATTCGACAGGAATGGTGCAACACACTTATGCGATGTGTTAATATTGCATTGTTACAGATCGTTTGATATCTATTAATTACATACCTTAGCACGCTGTCACAGGCTGGAGAAGGTGTTATTGGTTCATTTGTGATCAGATTCGGACTTGTAACGCCAGTGCTCGGAAAGCCCAACACCCGGGGTTATGTGTTTTTCAGACGGGCTACCAAAACGTATCACCAGCCTGCCGACGGGCTATCTTAAATAGTGAAATTACATTTTTTTCTTGGCGTGTGTGTGTGTGTGTGTACAGTTCGCAGTTATATTCACATTGGTCCGGCCAAGTAATACAAAAATTACATTCCAATCAATCTCAGGTGGATGAGAGATGAATCATTGTTTGTTTGATAAAGATATTTTGCGAGTCCTGTGAGTGTTTCTCAATAGCCTGACGTCGTCATACTCAATTCTAGTCAGAATTTGAGTCTGATACTGCTCCGTTGGGCTGTGATTATGGGGCGTGTTTAAACCGAACCAGGAAAGACCTCAATTGGATAGACCTACAACCAATCAGAGCAACGGAGCAACGCATAACGTTAGTTGTCAAATGTCAACAGAACTCAACTGCGCTGTGTTGCCAAGTCCGCGGGTTGAAGCGACCCCAATTATGTGATATACAGACACAGGAATGCGAAATTTAGCAGGCAGTCCAGCCAAAATAACACATATTTTACCCCCCAAATGCCATTTTTCCCTGAGAACCCCCCCACCCGGAAGGCTATTGGGCTTGTTTTTGGCTAGTTTTGAGTAGCAATCGGTATTGGGCGGGTTTTGTTGTAAAAACTTGGCAACCCTGTCTGCATGCACGCCCGGAATAAGTAGCCTAAGGTTAGAAGAAAAAGATGAGTGTAAACGATCTTTGCCGGTGTTGTAAAAAAAGAATTTAAGGATACACAGAGTACTTACCAACACAATCATCATTTCTGAGAGAAACAGTAAAGGTGAAGGCATATACGAACAAATTCTCCGTTTAGGATTAGAACAAATTCAACCCAAGCGCCTTTGATGACGTGGATGATTACGTTACTGTTTATCATCTGTCCATCATCATCTAAAGCCCGCCCTGACAATTTCATTGGTCCGAACAGTTTCTGTTCGGGCATAATTACTTCTCTATGGATCAAGTCCAGACCGAACTGCCCGTGCAAATTTTTTTGTGGGCGGGGCTAAGTTCGTCTGGCATCCAGGCTAGTTTCTCAAGATGCTTTCAAAACAATTTCCACATGTACTGAGGGGAGCTGAAGCTCATTAAATCTGCAAATCTTATCCATTCCTAGCCGTGGGCGTTTACTTCCAAGTAGGGGTGTAACGATTTATTGTTAAACGATATATCGCGATATAAAAATTTGACGTATCCTTGATGGAAACGATATGATTCGCGATATCGAGTTGTTTTATCCAAGGCTCAACTTGCTGTAGGCCTATTTATAAGGTATAATTCACCCAAACACAAATTTACAAATGTAGGTTACCACAAATGTAAACTCTGTCATCATGTACTCACCATCATGTCGTTTTTCGTTAAAGGGTTAGTTCACCCAAAATTGAAAATAAAGTCAGTAATTACTCACCCTCATGTTGTTCCAACCATGTAAGACCTTCGTTCATCTTCGGAACATAATTTAGTATATTTTTGATGAAATCTGAGAGCTGTCTCACTCCTCCATAGGCTTTCAGAGGGACTGAAACTTGATGGCCCAGAATAGTAAGTAAAAACGTCATTTAAGGAGTCCAAATGACTACAGTGGCTCTGTATTAAGTCTATCATGCGACGAAAATACTTTTTGTTCAATTTGAGCCTCTGACGCCACGACGCATGCGCGAAAACTGAGATTAGTAGTAGTAGAAGAAGAACGCCGTTTTCGCGCATGCGTCGTGGCGTCAGAGGCTCAAATTGAACAACAATAATAGTGGGATAAAGTCGTTATTTTTGTTGTTTTTCCGCTCAAAAAGTATTTTCGTCGCATGATAGACTTAATACAGAGCCACTGTAGTCATTTGGACTCCTTAAATTACGTTTTTACTTACTATTCTGGGCCATCAAGTTTCAGTCCCTCTGAAAGCCTATGGAGGAGTGAGACAGCTCTCAGATTTCATCAAAAATATACTAAATTATGTTCCGAAGATGAACGAAGGTCTTACATGGTTGGAACAACATGAGGGTGAGTAATTACTGACTTTATTTTCAATTTTGGGTGAACTAACCCTTTAACTTCCAAAAAAAATGAAGATATTCTTTATGAAACTGGAGGCATTTGTCCCTTCATTTAAAGTATCTTCTCAAACTTAAAAGATCCAATACATGTCATAAAGGCATCGTAAAATAACTAATCGAGTGTCTAATCCAAATTCAAGTCTTCCAAAGAGACACGATGGCTTTATATGATGAACAGATTTACATTGACGTGCATATGCGTAAACACAGAAAATGATTGCCGAAAACATGGTTGCGTGGCGTGCGAAAACAACTTGAGAGTGAGTAAATGCAGAATTAACATTCTTGGATGAGCTAAACATTTACAGTTTGAGATTAGTCATTTTGACATGCGATTAGAACTGTGACTGCTTTGATCATCTGAAGAGCACGCACTGGAACGACACTCTTCAAAGTGAGAGCGCAAACATCTGTAACAAGTACAATTCGGTGCTGCTCCTTTAAGGCGGAAGGCACTTTTTTTTCTCACTCGCTGAGTGGGCAGTCCTTAGATGGAGCACGAGCTGTGAGCTGCATGTATGCTTTATATATTTTCTGTTGCTCTTTATTGTTTATTTTTCCGTTCAATAACGCTGTTGTCAGTGAAGTGTTGCAAACTAACGTTACCCCATGTGTGCATGGGAATGGTGCTGATAATAAACCCCATGTGAAACGTCAGATAGCCTGCCTACGTGAGTTTTGCTTGCACTTGGCTGAAGCCATTCGGTCCAGCTATCTCTCTGCAAAGCATTACACCTCATTTTTAGCTGCACTCCTTAGTGAAAGCGCAAACATCATTTAAATCACCAGATCACATTTAGTTTCAATAGTAGGCTATGATTATTCAAAGCATTTTAGATGGTTCATTCTTATAGTGCATTAAAGGATTAGTTCACTTTTAAATAAACGTTTGCTGATAATTTACTCACCCCCATGTCATCCAAGATGTCCATGTATTTCTTTCTGCAGTCAAAAAGAAATTAAGGTTTTTGATGGAAAATATTCCAGGATTTTTCTCCATATAATGGACTTCAATGGGCTCCAAACGGTTCAAGGTCGAAATGACAGTTTCAGTACAGCTTCAAAGGGCTTTAAACAATACCAGATGATAAATAAGGGTCTTTTTTTGCGAAACGGTCAGTTTCTGCGAGAAACCGAGCAGTATTTATGCTATTATTTTACCTCTTATCAGACGAACGTGATCATCTCTGAGCTCCGCCATAACTTCCACTAAGTGAGGTCAAATACAAGCGTGGTCATAGATGTATATGTAGATGCCTCATTAGCGCCTGCACGGATCAGTAGAATGAGGCATCTACGAATGATATATCTACGACCACGCTCATATTTGACCTTAGACAACAGTATAAAAAAATGTAAAAAGCCAGTTCATGACACCTTTAAAGGAATAGTTCACCACTAAAATTTTAATTAATTTACTGTTTCAAAGTTCTATAATTGTTTTCTTTTTGTGAGATATTAGTGCATACATCATGTGAGGTCATTTTTATGATAATTTTATGATGGTTTTTGATCTCCATTGACTTTCAATGTATGCAATTCGACTGCGTGAACATCCTGTCTAACATCTGTTTTGTGTTTGACAGAAGAAAGCAAATCATGCATGTTTGGAATGGAAATGATACTTTTAGGGTGAACTATCGTTTATCTTCATTAAATCACATAATGTGTCTAGTTTATTTACGTTTTTTGCTGAATCATTTACTGAAAACCAGTACATGTTTTAGACTCATTACAGCATAGCTACAGCATGAGTCTCTCTGTGTGTCTGTGGTTTCACAAGAGCCGTTTGTTCTGATGTAATGTCTGTAGCATTAGGTGTGTCTTCCCATTACTGCTGATATATGTAGACATGAGCAGCACAACTTTCTCCCACTCTGAGATTTCAAAGATCTGGTTTCATTCTTACTAAAAGAGACCATCTCCTGATACTAGTATCTTCATTCAAATTGGAGATCATTGGACCCCATTTTGCATTTATTTTGTTTTCCATCAAACTGTAAATCATTACATAGTTGTTTTTCGCCATGACAACTACAGTATGTGCCCAAATGAGATGAATGTTGAAACTTCCTCTTGCACAAAATACGTTTCTGTTCCTTTCCTATGATGTTATCTCTTCATATCCTCTCGCTTAGGTGAAGTTATTTAAATTCGCTCGCTGCCCATTTTCAGAGAAAACACATGAGTGACTGCTTAAAAAATAGGAAACTTGTGGCTTTACAGTGGTATAAAATCATTCCATCTTTAAGTGTTTCATTTTCTCTTGACCTATATTTAATAAATGCTCACATGCCACACGTATCTGTTGATAAAATGAAACAAATCAAGTTCCATCCCACAAACTTTAAAACGCATCTCCTGTCAACTGTTCCATATAGTTGACGTTTTAAATACTTTAACATAAAACAAGAGCACCAATGCAATATTCAGCCCTCAAGCTATTAATGTTGCTACATGGAAAGTCAATTTGGCCAGACCTTGCTGAGGCTTTACAGATACTATTAAGCTGTCTGCTGATTCACAATCTTCTTGCCAACTTGAGCAATAAGGGGTAGCCAAATGTTCTGCTCCTCCTGGATTCCTTGCAGTACTATCTAAATCAAACTAAATTGGACATTTAACCTGAATTTGAAATAAGGGAGGCACATAAAAAAGGATCTATATCACTAATGACCCCGATCCAATATTTTAATCAATGTTGGGGAAGCTACTCCCACATTGATTAAAGTAGAAGAGAGAAGCAATCGAACATCAGGGAGAACAACTATTGTGTGAGTACTGTATTCATTTTTCTCATTTGATCTGTAGTTCAGCTGTTATTTAGAACGTTGTCTGTGTGGTGTAGCTGGCTGTTTGTTTGTAGTCTTGTTTGTTAACACGCTGATCACTTGACCTTGTGCGAGCTAACGCGTTTCACTGGGCGTGGCCTTAAGCCAGCGTGGTATAAGAGTGTGCATTGTTTACATTGAGTTAGAGAGAAGCAATCGAACATCTGGGAGAACAACTAGTGTGTGAGTACTGTATTCATTTTTCTCATTTGATCTGTAGTTCAGCTGTTATTTAGAACGTTGTCTGTGTGGTGTAGCTGGCTGTTTGTTTGTAGTCTTGTTTGTTAACACACTGACCACTTGCCCTTGTGCGAGCTAACGCGTTTCACTGGGAGTAGCCAGCTGTATTCAATAGCAACACTTAACGTGAGTATAAATTGAGTGGTACTCCACGGCAGCCCTCGTGTGAAGCCCTCATCGTGTGAAGACCGAACTCTGCACGACTCCACTTGAGCAAGGACACCGACAAGGCATAGCTTTCCTTCTACTTTGTCCACTTTTGTGTTTTGCTTGTTTTCATCTGTTTATTTCTCTGACCCGTATTCACAATGTGCTTCCAAATCTCTACTATTACATACACCCGTAAGTCACACTCAGTACTTTCTAGACGCCGTAATCCTAATAATCTGCGTAGTGTACCTATTTCCTCTGCTACATTAATGTCCATTCCAATTGGTCTCTGGAATTGCCAGTCTGCTGTAAACAAAGCAGACTTTATTTCATCTATTTCCACTCATTCACATCTCAGTCTCATGGCTCTAACTGAAACTTGGATCAAACCAGAAGACACTGCCACACACATATATATATATATATATATATATATATATATATATATATATATATATATATATATATATACATATACACATCTAGTATGTGGCAGTCCTGTGGGCAAAAATGCCTTGTTGATGCTATAGGTCAGAGGAGAATGGGCCGACTGATTCAAGCTGATAGAAGAGCAACTTTGACTGAAATAACCACTCGTTACAACCGAGGTATGCAGCAAAGCATTTGTGAAGCCACAACACGCACAACCTTGAGGCGGATGGGCTACAACAGCAGAAGACCCCACCGTGTACCACTCATCACTACAAATAATAAACAGAGGCTACATTTTGCAAAAGCTCACCAAAATTGGACAGTTGAAGACTGGAAAAATGTTGCCTGGTCTGATGAGTCTCAAATTCTGTTGAGACATTCAGATGGTAGAGTCAGAATTTGACATAAACAGAATGAGAACATGGATCCATCATGCCTTGTTACCACTGTGCAGGCTGGTGGTGGTGGTGTAATGGTGTGGGGGATGTTTTCTTGGCACACTTTAGGCCCCTTAGTGCCAATTGGGCATTGTTTAAATGACACAGCCTACCTGAGCATTGTTTCTGACCATGTCCATCCCTTTATGACCACCATGTACCCATCCTCTGATGGCTACTTCCAGCAGGATAATGCACCATGTCACAAAGCTTGAATAATTTCAAATTGGTTTCTTGAACATGACAATGAGTTCACTGTACTAAAATGGCCCCCACAGTCACCAGATCTCAACCCAATAGAGCATCTTTGGGATGTGGTGGAACGGGAGCTTCGTGCCCTGGATGTGCATCCCACAAATCTGTGATGCCCATAGATATACATAATAAAGGCCTATCTATGGTGACGCCAAACTCCCTCGTGGAAGAAGAACGCAGTGTTTACAACTGTCACAATGAACGCTTACCAGGATCAACTAAATGCTGGATTTTCAAAAGTATGTGAAGTTCGCGGCTCCATTGCACAACGTTCTTGAATTAATCATTTATAGATGCACGCTGGTCTGTTATTGCAGGGACATCGACTTTACATTTTCACGATGGCGCGGAACAAAACAAACTGCGATTGGTTGCGTTACATGCAGGTTACATGTCAGTCGAACGTCCTCTTGGGCAGTCCGTGACCAATGAAAGCTGTGATGGAGTACAGACCTTCTGCCGTCAATCTAAAGGTCTGGCTTTGCTAGACTACTAGTTACATTGAAACGACTTAGGTTTTTTTTTTTTTTTACAATGACATTGTATATTACAAATAACTGAATCATTCTTTTGAGTTTCTTTTTGATTGGCCGTTTCTTTGACAAAGCAATGGTGCAAAACACAATGTTGGTGATCTTTTAGGTTCCCTACAAAACTGTGGAGGGACAGTTTAAACTACGATATGTCATGTAATCAGAAATAGACATTTGATATAGAGTGTAATAAATCAGGACAATTATCACTGTAAGTCGCTTTGGACAAAAGCGTCTGCCAAATGCATAAATGTAAATGTTATCAAACAGCTACTGTTGCTAATGTTAAACAAACCATGTTCCCATTTGCCATCTCAGTCAGTATCAGTCAGTATCCTTAGAAACGCTTTGAACAACTTAGAACTTCAGTGGAGAAAGGCATATAGTCCATTATAACATTGTAATATACATCATATACATAATTCACCAGCTATATTGTAAATGTACACGATTTTTCATATTAACAGAAAAATATACTGGGATAACCTGGCTTCTCTTGAGACTCCCCTGCTTCAGAGCGGTCATATTTAATTATATGCTAAAGCCGCCGGCACATTGACGTGATTTGTGTCATCAAAAAAATAAAATAAACTGCATTTATGAGACTGTCTTTGGTTCACTGTAGTTTTAAAGAGAAGATACTCAGCAATGGTGTTGACTTCTTTTAACCACAGGAGGTCTGACTATTAAAAGACACTAAATATTTTACCATGTTTGGCTTGGCCCATTTTCTGTATAGAGACATCGACTTTACATGTTCATACCCCTAAACATGATGCTGAACAAAACAAACTGTGATTGGTTTCTTTACAGGTCAGTCAGATGGCCTCCAGATTGGTCCTTGGCCAATTAAAACAGCTGAAGAATCGAGACCTTTTCCTGAAGATCTGGCTATGCAAGACTATAGGTCTAAACTGTCCATCACTTTCAAAATTGTGTGAACTGGTTCATTTAGAACCCTCTTTTATTTTGGCTCCTGCAACCCAAACCCTTTATTTCATCTCAGGTTTAACACATAAACAAGTGTCATTGTGTTTCTCTCTTCTTCAGAGCGGTTAACAGAGGATTACAGGTGAGGGATCCAGGCCGAGCTGGCTGCACTGAGAGGGAGGCAGGTGGACCAGGGCAGAGCGGGAGGCTCGATCTGGTTGTGGGGAGTTGGCGGTCACCATGATTTTGCCAAGTAAGAAATGGTCCTGGATCAAAATTCTTGTCTGAAAATGTTGTCCTAACCCTACCCACAACTTATCCCTAAAATCGGAGGGAAATAATAAGTGAATAACACTGATGTAGAAGCATTTAACCCTGGTTGTAAGCCTAAGCTTGACATAAACTATAAACTTTAACTCAAATCTGATTGGTATGTTGTTCCCGGAACAACAAAGATGTTGATCCAGGAACAAGTTACTTGGTGAAATCTCGTTGGTACTGCGGCCCACCTCATGTGTTCGAGGACACAGCAGGTCCTGGAGAGTCTTGGCTATAGTCTTCCTTTCCTGGTTCAGAAAATGAGTATGAAGTAACAAAGATTGGACACTGGTTTTGTGTCTCTGAGGTATTTTTCTCTTAAACAAACTATGGTAACATATGCCTGACAAGCTGTTACACATTTCAGCACATCTGTTTGTTTGACTTCATATTTTACACATAATTTAACTCATCATTGATACATTTCCTTTTAAAAGTAAGGTTCCAAAAGGGTTTTTTCGCAATGATGCCATAAAAGAACCTTGTTTTGAGTGTGAAGAACATTTTAATAATC
Source organism: Romanogobio albipinnatus (assembly GCA_023566225.1). Classification (NCBI taxonomy): domain Eukaryota; kingdom Metazoa; phylum Chordata; class Actinopteri; order Cypriniformes; family Gobionidae; genus Romanogobio; species Romanogobio albipinnatus. The sequence continues at coordinate 32,365,346 of CM042260.1, read as the reverse complement.
TAAAGAACCTTTTTCTACCATAAAAACCTTTTTTTGTATTGGAAATGTTCCATGGATGTTAAATGTTCTTCATGGAACCATAGATGCCAAGAACCTTTTTTTTAGAGCTTATGTGCAAATAAGGACATTTACCAGTCATAGCTTCCAATTCTGTGGGTTCTTCCTGTTAGGGCAAATAACACACAGTCCAGAGCACTGGCATCAATACCTCTCTAAACGAAGTGCCTTAAGGCCCTGAAGAAAATGAGTTACAATGCAGTTTGCATCTGATACCCAAAAAAAAAAGTTTTACTGTTTATAATTTACATTTTAGTTAATGATTTCCTGTTGGTGCAAGAAGAGCAGGCAACTGAATGCTGGAGATACCTGGCTGCAGCAAGAGTTACAGCCACAGGCATTGTTGCCTCCATACTCTCCAGTATCTCCTGCCTTCCTTATATACAGCACCACTACTGTGCCATAGCCAGTTTAGTGACAATCCACATTATATCCTGTAGATGGTATCCTTATATTTTAGGACATAATTACCGGTAGGCTTATATTATTTTGGTACACATACAAAGGCCAAAAATTAATTTATTGTCATTCTATGTTACTTATGAAAGCTTTTAGACTTCCATTTCGTTATGGCCTTTCAATTGGGAGTGTGATCTTCAGGGCCTCAGATGCACCATTTCAGTAAACAGAAACTCAAAACTGTTGGACTGTAAGTATTTTTAATGAGTAATAGAACTAAACTGATCATAAATGCAAAATTGCTATATAAATGCAGTCCATTTACCATTTAAATTGATCAAGGAAGACAAAATCTGAATATTGTGGAAAGAGATGCACTTAATTGCATCAAAAATAAAAGTTTGTGAGTGTTTACATAGTATACAATATATTGCTAAAAGTTTTTTGACGCCTGCCTTTACATGCACATGAACTTTAATGACATCCCATTCTTAATCAAGTAATTAATCCCATTCTTAATCCTCCACACCAAACTCGCTCATCCATGTCTTTATGGACCTTGCTTTGTGCACTGGTGCGCAGTCATGTTGGAACAGGAAGGGTCATCCCCAAACTGTTCCCACAAAAGTGGGAGCATGAAATTGTCCAAAATGTATTGGTATGCTGAAGCATTAAGAGTTCCTTTTCACCTGAAAAACAACTCCACACCATAATCCCCCCTCCACCAAACTTTACACTTGCCACAATGCAGTCAGGCAAGTACCGTTCTCCTGGCAACTGGCAGACACAGAGTCGTCTATCGGATTGCCAGACAGAGAAGCGTGATTGGTCACTCCAGAGAACACGTCTCCACTGCTCTAGAGTCCAGTGGAGGCGTGCTTTACACCACTGCATCCGATGCTTTGCATTACACTTGGTGATGTAAGGCTTGGATGCAGCTGCTCGGCCATGGAAACCCATTCCATGAAGCTCTCTACACACTGTTCTGAAGGCCACACAAAGTTTGGAGGTCTGTAGCTATTGACTCTACAGAAAATTGGTGACTTCTGCGCACTGTGAGCCTCAGCATGTGCTGACCCCGCTCAGTGATTTTAGGTGACCTACCACTTCGTGGCTGAGTTACTGTTGTTCCCAATTGCTTCCACTTTGTTATAATACCACTAACAGTTGACTGTGGAATATTTAGTAGTGAGGAAATTTCACGAATAGACTTATTCACTGAATTCGCTTGAATTCACTGAGCTCTGAGAGCGACCCATTCTTTCACAAATGTTTGTAGAAGCGTCTGCATGCCTAGTGCTTGATTTTATACACCTTTGGCCATGTAAGTGATTGGAACACCTGAATTCAATGATTTGGAGGAGTGTCTCAATATATTTGGCAAAATACTTTGTATGTGTGTGTAGTATGAAAAGTATGATTATTATGTATATTTAAATACACACACATACATGTATATATTTTTTGTTATACATACACATATTATATAAACACAAACTTTTATTTTGGATATAATATTTTATAATCGTTTGACGGGACTAATATATATAAAGGTTATATTAAGCAGGGAGATATAGAGTAGAACAGAAACAGTTGAGGGAACTAATTAATAGCCAAGGAAACTAACCAGGGAACACATGAAATGATCAAACTGAGTGAAAACGAAACTGAATATATAATATATTTTTCCACCTTTAATGTTCTATTTAAACCATCACAATTTAAGAAACAAACAAATAGAAACTTTTAAGGAAAAACTGAAAAATAAAATAATACTTGATTGAAACAGTCTTTTTGAATAATATTTTTTTTCTCCAGCCTTGCCTCTGATGGCACCAGTTAGCCTGTCCTCCATGGTGCGGGCCATCTGCGACACCAAGACCAAAAACAGACTCTCATAACCTGATTCATCAGATGCATATGCTTTCAGAACACACATATGATTCATGAGCACAAATTTAAAAAGTTGTCACTGTATTTGAATGCATATTAACATTGTACCTCGCTGCGGTCTCTCACACTGCCTCCCCCTGTCTCACTTTTTCTCTCTTTGACTATTTCACTTGCTGTCCTGTAATTTTGTTATTAAACAGGCTGGCGTGTCACGTTATCCACACCCCCCTAAAAAAGTTCACACCCAAGCAGAGACCCAGTAGTCTTTTATAGCATGATTTGCATTTATTGTAACTTATGTATGGTTATGTCCTATCGGTATCAGTCATAGTTTACTTGGCGTCGGGACTATATCTTCTAGTGGAATGACAGAACAAGTATATGATTTTAGACAAGGTTAAGCCAAGTCAAATAGTAGATTCAGTCCATGTAAAAATATATGAATCAGCCAATAGAGGGAGCACTTCTAAGAAAGTAGTTTTTTTTACCTGACACCCAAAATTGTGGAGGTCACCCAACAATTATGGACAGTATTTTAAAATGTTCACCAATTAACAGTACATTAATTAATTACTGTACATTAATTTGACCTATAATGTACTGACCTATAATACACACACACATTATATAACTACACTTTTGTTCTTAAGTAAAAAAAATATGCTTTAATCTATGCTTTTGAGCAAAGATGATGTAAAAAAAGACATTTATAATATTACAAAATATTTCTATTTGAAATAAAGGCTGTACTTTTAATTTTCTATACATCAAAGAATCCCGAAAAAAAAAGTGATTTTCTTTTTTTAAAATGTTTTCAACATTGATAATGATAAGAAATATTTATTGAGCTGCAAATCAGCATATTAGATTAAGGATCATGTGACTGCTTATATATATAATACAATTACTGTTAAATTATAATAGTATTTTTGCAATATTACTGTTTTACTGTATTTCTGATAACATGAATGCAGCCTTGGTGAGCATGAGAGACTTCCTTCAAAAACATTTTTTTTAAAATCCCAAACTTTTGAACGGTGTGTTCAGGGTAGCTCTTTTATTTAGTTACTTGCCTTGTGGCTCACGATTACAGACCTGTGACCCTTGTGACTTTAGCTGTCTCTATTATATGTTCCTCTTTGTTGATCATCCGGTGCTTTGCCCCTGTCCTTGCACAGCTGACAGCTCTACACCCGAGAAACCCTATCAGATTTCTGGCTCTGTTCCTCCTGGGGTCTCTGGGTTATTGATTTCTGCAGTGGACACTGTGCACATGGATCAATACTTCTACAAATGGTTTTAACTCAAATTATTTCATCTCGATATAAGGACCATTACTTTTTTCTCAGACTATTTGCTGTTAAATTGTGTGTATAATTGAAATATTAACTGTACCGGTACTATTAGACTTGATAAAAGCCTAAATGTGAAGCTCATCATTTTATAAACTTTAATATTTATGTTAAAACTTGTGAATAATATAAGTTGTACAGCAGTTTAAATCATCATTTATACAGTTGTTTAAATGTTTATTGAACTCTTTTCCCGCAAGCTGCCAGCCACCACCAGCATTTTTAATATTTTTATATTTTAAAGGTTTCATGGCCCACAGAATGCTTTGGTGTATGATTATCTGAATATGTAATACAAAAGAAACAACAGACCCTCAGCAAAAACAAATGTTTTATTAGCTTCATTCCTTTTTTGGGTGATTCTTAGAGGGCACCTTTATGTTCTTTCGTCATATTTTTAAAAATACATATCATTTTGGACAAATTCCTCTTTCTCTGTCAAGCTAACAATAAAACCACCTTAAAAATTTGTTTTACTACCTTTCTATTATGATTTTTTTTCATACTTTTCAACCTCCTTATAGGTGTCAAAATCACTGTTTTCTCCTTGTCGCACATCCAGACTTTTTAACTTCAACAATGAAAATACAGTTTAAAAATATGACTTATCTGGTAACTATTAATGCACCTGAATTAAGCGCTAGTAAACTAGTAACTTTATATACAAAATATAGCTGTATATATATAATGTCCCTTTAAAACTTTTGTGTGAAAGATTGTTTAGGTGGTTTCTATGGAAATATTCAGTGACATCAGAGCACATGTTGGACATGGAGGGAATTTAAATGTTCATCAACAACAAATTAAGAAAAATCAAGCTAAATATTGCTTGAACAGTTATTATATTTATTCTACGTCATTTCCAATCATGCTGTACCTTCAAGGGTGTTTTTAAAAAGCTAAACATTTTAAGTTAAATAAGAGTATTTTGCTAAGTATTAATTCAAAGCTAATCAGTGAAGCTATCTTCCATTTTTTCACAAAAAAACCCCCTCTGTGGTTGAAATTACAGCATGTGGTAGAAATTACATTTAATATTACAAAGTACAATTGATATGGATTGCCAGAGTAGATTTGTGTAATAATTTTTATATTATAATATATTTTTAATACTTTTTATATTTATACTGTTTTTCTACATTCACATTAATTTCATTGTCATTTCCACAACAGTCATTTCCATCGCCACACACAATTTTAAAAAATACTTTAAAAGTTCTCATCACATATTAAAAATGTATCCACAATTTATGAGGTCATGCTCTACTTAATATAAAAAATCAAGTTATTTATTTTCTAATAAGCTCTTACCCAAACCAATATTATATTTCTATAAAATAAGAGTGTGACAGGTGTACAGTTCAGCATTTGGTCCTTATAGGGCAGTTAATTTATCAGTTAATTATTGTACATTGTGGACAAACTGGTAAAACTAGTTACAAAAATGATCTTAGACAATTGTGAGTGGCATAAATTATTCTATTTTTAAATAATAGTTGTATATTGAGATGTGGTGGAAATTACATTTGTTCATTGCCGGTCGGAAAAATGTAAAATAATAACAATTTCTCTTGTAATCTAAGTTTGTCCTCTTATAGACCTTAAAACTAGACAAATTATTTAAACGTATGAGACTGTTACGTGACTTTTGAACAAGTTTTTTTTTTAATTCAACTTCACATAGCTAAAAGTGCCCCTAGTTGAAGAAACGCCCTTTTATCAACACTTGAATGTTGATAAGTTTCAGTAAAAAAGCAATATTTTGAGCAAAAAGCTGAGAAAATTGTGTTTTTATCAAAAACTACATCTGGATCGGATTCAGAACGATGATCAAAAAATAGATGGAGTAAATCATGTCCATCGACACCCCTAATGCTTGTCCTGGGTCGACATTTCATTCAGTAGCGTTAAGCAGTTTTAGGCTGTTTGAATGTTGATCATCGTGTTATTTTACATCTGCTTGAATGTGCTATCGCTTGTTTCTGCTTCTTCTTCGCCTGTGTTTTGAATCAGTACTCTTTTTGAAGATGCGTAATAGAGCCCCCTACCATATTACAGTGAATTGAAAGCCGTGAATTTCCGTCAATGTTGGGGAAAGAGTTAAACACATGTTGTTCCGAACCTTTAGGTGACTTTCCTCTGTTGAAGACAAAAGAAGATATTTTGAAGAATGTTGCAACTAAAAAGTTTTGTTTTCCATTGACTTCCATTGTATGGACAAAAGTACAATGGAACTCAGTGTGAACCAAAATAGTTTGGTTCTTCAAAATACCTTTGTGTGTGTGTGTGTGTGTGTGTGTGTGTTTAGCAGAATAAAGAAATGCATACAGGTTTGGAAAGACATGAGAGTGAGTATAAATGATGACCAGAATTTTCATTTTTGGGCGGACTACCCCTTTAAATGATATTGAACCCAGAATGTATTTTTAACATTAGTTGTTTGACTGTGTAATTTCAGTTCATATTACAATTCGAACACAACCTTGATCTTTGCTTGTGAAATATAATCACGACGCTTGTGCAAAGAGCTCAACAGAGTCATCAGGTATATTGTCACCAGACGCAGTGTCATTAGCACGCCGCGTCTGGCTATAAATTACCAACACAATGCAGGTCATGAAGAGTATGGCAGTTATTGGAATGGCAGCAATGTGGCAGAGCGCTAGTCTCTCTGAGCATTTGGCAAGTGTGTGACGCTTTGATCATCTGTCAGCTCAGAGGGGGCTATCTGCCGTGTGCCAAGTCTCTAAAATTGTGGAGGGAAACAGAGATAGACATTGGCTCCAAACATCCTGCATTCTCCACTTCCTTCCTGCGCTGGCCCACATTGTCAAGCTTCCTCTTTCTCTTCCCCAGCCAATCACAAAGCATTGCTTTACAGATAAACCCCTCCCACCATGTGGAAACGGTCACAGTAAGGCTGATGCGCGCTATTACTCCGTCTGATAGTCTCTCTAGGGATTGATATGTGATTGATGGAGACGTCCAGCCCTTCTAAACCGGTGTTAAATGGGATAGAAACACAACCTGGGTGATGAGTGAAGCAGCGTGGGTTCAGGAAATCTGGTACGCTGTAGCATCCTGCATCAGACCAGCCGAGCTCCCCTCAGTCAACCCTAAAACAGAAGGAAAATAAATAAAGAATTCCACACAGAGCTTATTAGGCTGCTAACACACCTTGGTTATGACAGACAGATGGTTTAATTTACTGTCACGGCATGCTCAAGACCCCCTGGTCCACCGTCTCGCTCAATGAGGCCTTCTAAAACATGTAAACATCTTAGCTGGTGCCTGCTGGACATGAAAACTATTCAAATCATTAAATGGAAGTTATGATAGTATTTTATTCCCTATTGTGACGTATATCCCACACTGTAAACCCGAACAAGTTGGCAAATTTGGCAAAACTCCAAAAAATTGAGGCAATCAGTTGTAAAGTTTAAGTTAACAGAACTTTCTTTAAAGATTTTTATTTTGTATTTTAATTGGTCTGAACTTGAAATATTGGAGTACGCTATTTCATACAAAAACTTAAAACATTCTCACATTTTTACTAGTGGAAACTTGACTAGGTTTATCTAGCTAATTCAATAAATGCCACATTGCTAATTGGTTACAGAATGCTTTGGTAGCATTAGCATAGCATAGCACTTTCTAAACGAGGACAGCAATATAATCAATTTAGCATATGCTCATGCTCCACTTGTCACCATGATGGTAACCCTACAAGAACTAAACTAGCATAACAAAACAGTAAACACTACTAAATATCCCACTTAATGTTAATCTTGCACAAGAAACCCCATAATATAACACTTCATTTTGGTATTTACTGTCCCTTTTGAGTGCATGCTGGGAAATAGAAATACCAGCCCAGTTTTGGTTAAATTTAAGTTAGTCTAAATTAAAAGAAACAACTTAATAAAACTCAAAACAATGAAACAATTCTGATTACTTAAAATGTGTCAGTTTAGTTGACTCAAAAAAAAATTAATTCTTAATACTTAATACTTAATAATTTGTTTAATTTAAGTTGGCTCTACTCAAACCAATGAATTATTTTGAGCATTTGAGTGTACAGTGCAGTGAAACAAAAACAAAAAAATAGGGCGGTTTGGTTTTGTCTATTGTGAATTGATCGGATGGTTAAGGTTTGCTATTGGTCGATCTCATGTGATTGACAGGTTGTCCCACCCTCACACCAGTAAACGCGTCATCAGAGAAGAGATGAGATGTCGCTGCAAGAAAGTTTTTTGATTTAAGATTATGAAGGCATGAATTAAAAAAAGATAAACAATTTATAGTAAATACTGCAATATTCCATTAAAAAAAAGAAGGGAAAAAAATTGTCCTTTTTGATTTCATGGTGACAAAAACCAATATTGCAAATTTACCGTACTGTAGATTTGATTATAGTTCTATACAAACAGTTGACTTGAGTGCCAAAGCGTGACCATGCATTTTCATTTCATGATTTTTCAATGCTGAAGAGAAAATGCACAGTCTTAGCTGCCTGGCAATGTTGATATAGACCTCTATGAGTTCATCATGACAGGAGCAGAGAGACAGAAACAGGATATTCATGACAATGCATCATCCTGTTTCATAGCCTACTGCTTATCTGGAGAAAGCTCTCTTCAGCCAACACTCATTCTATCTCACTCTTTTTCTTTACTGAATGTAAAGAACTGCAGATGAGGTGAACAAATAGGCCTCAAATTTCAGCTCAAAGTATTGCTGAATCTTCTGCCATGTTTGGGAAACAAGTTTGAAATGGACTGATCATATAGTGTCCCCGAAATGTATTTGGACCCTTAAACATGCTTAAAATGTAGGAATGTCCTTTGATAAAATATAATGCCACATGAAATCTGTAGACAACAAACTAATTTTTCGACCTCTTATAGAAATAAATGGTAAATGGACTGCATTTATATAGCACTTTTAACAGACCAATGGCCATCCAAAGCGCTTTACATCTTGCCTCACATTCACCCATTCACACACCGACGGCGGTGTCAGCCATGCAAGGCGCCATCCAGCTCGTCGGGAGCAGCTGGGGTCAGGGTTCTTGCTCATGGACACCTCGACATTTGGTCAGGTGGAACCGGGGATCGAACCACCAACCTTCCGGTTTGTAGACAACCTACATGAACCACTGAGCCACTGCCGCCCCTAAATAATACTACTTTACAGAATGTAATAACAATTAGCTAACCCTTTACATTAATTTTAGTGCATTAACTACATCAACTAACAATAGGCTACAATTGTTACATTTATTCATATTTTTAATGTTAAAGTCACCATGAAATCAAAATAACAATTCTTTTTAATGGAATATAGCAGTATTTAGAGTACTCAGACTCAGAGAGAGGTGGCACATTTGTGCACAAATATTTTTTTATAAGCTTTTAAGCAGAGAAACCAACCAAACACCGAACTTCGCCGTCCGTTTGCGCCCACTATTTACTCCGATAACAACACGTCACGGTACAGTGGTTCCTCCCCAGTGCGGAGGCACTCCACAACCACGATAAACAGGGATGAGTGCAGTGGCCACTTGCATGCATAAAATTAAATATAAATAAATCAAAGCACTGAAAATTTTTAGTTTTGGTTAAGAAAACAGCTAGTACTATAGTGAAGAATGAATACTAAGTCCAACAACATATTACATTCGGACTCGATGATGGAATGGTAGGGCACTTGGGGTGGCCAATTACATTTTGGGGGTGGCCCGTGCCACCCTCGGCCACCCCTCTGGCCCCGCCCCTGGTGTGGAGTACTTTTATTATGGATGGATGGATGTGCTTTTTTGTGCTTAATTTTTTATTTCATTTTAAAGTGAACTACTGCTTTAATAAACAAACTCTTATTGTAACGTGTTTTCTGTAAACTTTCCCCTTTGAAGGTCCTGTTCTTCGTGATCCCATTGTTCAAACTTTAGTTAGTGTGTAATGTTGCTGTTAGAGCATAAATAATACCTGTAAAATTATAAAGCTCAAAGTTCAATGCCAAGCGAGATATTTTATTTAACAGAAGTTCCCTTTCAAAGCCTACAGCGAACGGCTGGCTTGGACTACATCCTGGTACTTCCTTCATTAATTACGTCAATAGAACAGTAGAACAGACTAACCTCCGCCCACAAGAATACGCGAAAAAAGGGGGCGTGGTCTTGTTGCTGTCCCACGTGGATAAGAGGAAGTGTCGCGTGGAGAAAAGGAATTGTTGCGTTTGACTGTGTTTGTCGCCATGTCGTCGAGACGCTGTTATTTTCATCCCTGAGTCAAATCACCTTTGTTTGGGTTTCCCAGGGACGTTGTAGAGATCATTAAGCGCATACATTTCCCGTTAAGAGGCGTGACCTTTCCGTGCGACGTGCGCTAAGCTGCTGTCGAATCACAACACAGGAACCGTGCCACGTTCGCTAAGCTGCGGTCAAATCACACGGGAACCGCTGGCACAATCAGAACTCGTTACGTATTTCTGAAGGAGGGACTTCATAGAACAAGGAACTCATCAGCCGTTTTTAGGACAGTGAAAACAGCGGTGTACAGATAAGTAAATTGGGTGAAAAATACTGTGTTTTTTTACACGCGAAACATGAACACATGTTATATTGCACACTGTAAACACAATCAAAGCTTCAAAAAAAACACGAAGAACGGGACCTTTAAATGAATAAAGTTCATCATTTAAACACTGGAAAACGTTTAAAAACATACTGTTCTTGTGATATGCGAAAGTGATATGGTAAATAACGAACGGAAAGCGCTCTAGCAGCCGTTGCTATGGTTAGATCGTCAGGCAAACGCTATGTAGTTAGCGAACTCTGAGTAACTTGTAAATTTATTTTTTTTGTGGCCACTGAAATGGTTTCAAAAACTACTTAAAGATATTTACGTATTTGTAAAAGAATAGCCTACGTAGTTGAGACTTTTTTTGTTTTGATATCCCCTTCATAATTAGCACCCTGACGTAAGTGTCGAAATACTTTTTGCGGCCACTGTATATTATTACGTCCTCTGGGTGTTCCGGGTGTCAAGTCAGCAGCGCAAAATACGGAACATCTAAAGCAGGAAGACACACAGAGAGAGAGAGAGAGAGAGAGAGAGAGAGAGAGAGAGAGAGAAGAGAGAGAGAGAGAGAGAGAGAGAGAGAGAGAGAGAGAGAGAGAGAGAGAGAGAGGAGAGAGAGAGAGAGAGAGAGAGAGAGAGAGAAGAGAGAGAGAGAGAGAGAGAGAGAGAGAGAGAGAGAGAGAGAGAGAAGAGAGAGAGAGAGAGAGAGAGAGAGAGAGAGAGAGAGAGAGAGAGAGAGAGAGAGAGAGGGCGCGGGGAGGGGAGAGTGAAAACAAGAGGTGTAAGAGCGAACGAGGAGAGCAGCAGCACACGGTTCAGTCACTCCGCTGGTGCTCCAACCCTGGAAACGCCACCCATTCATTATATCGCCCGTGATTCTGCTAACGTTATGCGCATCGGATGAGGAGACGCCACTTGCGCTTTGCTTTTGGATTGCTGTTAAATCTTGTACTGTGCATCGCTGGACAGGATGGAGCATTGGAGACAGTGTGCGTTATGGCTGATCAACTGTAAGGTGCTGCCACCGAACCATCGGGTGACATGGGAGTCCGCTCAGGTGTTCGACCTGGCGCAGACCCTGCGGGATGGGGTCCTCCTGTGCCAGCTCCTAAACAACCTGAGACCCCAGTCCCTCAACCTGAGGGAGATCAACCTGAGACCACAGATGTCACAGGTAAGGGATGCACGAAGTTGTATGTTTACAGTATAAGAAGATAATAGACGTTAAACTAAATAACAACAGAGTTAAACGCATTTTTTAGGAACATGCGGTGTTATGCATATGAACAAATGTGGCTGTATAGCTACTAGACATTCAATATTTTGTAGCAGAAAGTTGATATTTTGCCAGTGCTGTACCGTTATTTACGTGCTGAAATCTACCCCCTATCGGTGAATGTGAGCAATGCAGTAACACTGTGAAGAGAGATGCTGATCTGAAAAGGGACCAATCAGTCATTTTTCCTAATTTCAGACGTTTTACAAATGAATTTTTTTTTTACAATTTTTTTAAATTCTGGTATTCTTCTCGTGGGCGCCACCATTTTGAGGTCACATGATGACTAGCTGAGTTGCTACTATTAATACTGATGACAACAATAATAATGTTCAATTTATGCAGTAGGTCTACTTTCAGCCAGTGTTTAAGATGCTTTTCTAAACAAAACAGTAAAATAATAAGGTTAAAAAACTACTATGTTAGGATAAATAAGAGCTGGCTAAACACAAACAAAAAATGACTGAGTGCACCTTTAATATGATCAACTTCTTTTGTAGTCTATAGCTGTCTATGAAATACAATTTATGTGAAATGAATCCAACTAGCTCTGAGCATGATGAAGGTAATTTAACCTAATGGGACAAAGTAATTTTTGATTCATTGTTTGACCATAAAGCCATGAATCTAGAGCTCTCTGGTTCCGGTCAGGATCAGGGTCAGATGAAAGCTGTTTTAGTCTAGTCTCGTTCGCTTTGCCCTGTCAGGTGAGAGCAGGATTAGTTTCAGTGTCTGCGGGAAGCTGCTTTACTGAAAACAGCGGCCTCTGATATATGTCTCGCGTTCTGTGTTGTCAAACACCATCTGCTCAAAGTCTGGACTTGATTTCATGTCCCCCTCACATGAGGTGAAAGCTGCAATCAACACAGGGACATTTCATAGAGCTGACAAATACAGTAATTCACAGTCACCTCTAACAAACCTTATTTTCAAGCATGCGGATGCACAGTAACTAGTGTCTAGACAGGCACACATGCACTTTGCATTACATTTGTCAATGTGGTGCAGTCACAGTGAGCGGATTCCAAGAAGCATATACAAAAAGTCAATAGAATTAGCTTTTAGTTTTCAAAACACTGGCCTTGTTCGGTTCACAGGCTTACTGAAAATTAAAAAAAAAAAAAACACTATGTTTTATATATATATTCTGTGGAAGTTTGACATATCTGATCAAAATGACAGCATACTTCATTCTGGCTTTGAGGCATTGCCTTGCATCTGGTTACATCAGACAGGCTACTTTGTTTTCATTTGATTTGCTATATCATAGTTTCTTCTTGTGTTCATGATTTTCATCTGCACTGACGTAGATGTGTCGCCATTCACCAAAAGAAGAACTCCATTGAGAACTAGCGTATGCAAAATAGGGACAGAAAATGAGCAAATGGTCTGTGTAAACCAGTGTTTTGAGCGTGGAGGTGAAATTTCCATCTCTAAGGGCAACATCTGAATCCTTGCATGAATTATTCATGACGTTTTTGGCAGCTATTTTATCAAAGACTCATTACAGCACATGGGACACAGACGCAGCCGTCCCGGGGGAACAGCTCAGACAAAAGCAGTGATGAGACCAAACTAAAAGCAGGAGTCCCCACCTCATCAGGGCACCACCAGGGGCCCATGGGTACTTTGGGTTTCCCTTCACCCCACGATAGCCGTGTAATTAAAATATAATGGCAAATTCGTCCCTGAAATTTCTTGATATTCAGGAAGGGTAGGCAAGGGGGTGAAGGAGGGGTTACTATTGACTTTTTTACTGCATACAGACAGGCAATTTTGAGGAAGATACCTTGAAACTAATACATATATATATATATATATATAGGCTATCAAGCGATTTATCGGGATTAATCGCATCCAAAATAAAAGTTTGTGTTTACTTAATATATGTCTTATATATATATATATCAAACATTTTTCATCTATGTTGATTAAGAATTTCGTTTAGTTTAAATTGTATTTGAATTTTGATCAATGTTTTCTCAACTAATTGCCTGTATATTTAATAAATAAGAAGCAAACCAATGTTGGGAATGGATTGACGTGCGTAACGAACCCACTGGCCTGCTTCCACGGCCTTTAAGTAAAGCTGAAACTATAGCGTCTTTCTGTTTTTAATACATTTCTTGAATATATGTCTTAATTACAGTAGGCCTATAGATAGTTATGATATTTGTGGCTGCACTGGGGTCCGTCATTACTAGGTTAAGTTACGCCACTGAGGCTAATCATGAGTGATCCATGGCCCCAAAAAGTTATAGAAATTTTGTTTTAGATGAAGGCTATCTGTTATGAACTGCAGGTATCAATAAATTACAACAATTTCGTGCCATGGGCACTGCCAATAATACAGGCAGCGGAAGATAACCTATTTTAGAGCTTGCTTCTGCTTTTCAAACATAGAAGTGTGACAAAGGCACATAGGTTTATATAAATTCTCTAATGTGGATAAAACCAGATTTTGTACACATCACTATACAACATATATCCTTATTAGGAGAAAATACATGTTTTTTTAATGAGAAAAATATGTCGTTTTAACGACATAACATCTCGTTATTGCGAGAAAAGATGTTGTTAAAACGACATAACATCTCATAACTACGAGAAAGAACGACATATCTTGTTATTACAAGAAAATATGAAGAAGAGACAGTTTTTCCTTACATGCATGTGTGTGTGTTTATATATATATATTATTATATTATATTCATTGTACACATACATAAACACAAACTTTTATTTTGGATGCGATTAATCGTGATTAATCATTTTATATTATATTAGGGGTGTAAAAATACCCTCATGTCACGATTAGATACATATCACAATACGATATTATTTTCATTTTGGTGAACTATACAATACAGATTATCACTATATATATATATTAGTGCTGGGAAAATTATCGTGTTAACGCAGGCGATTAATTTTTTCAGTTTAACGCATTAAAAATATTTAACACAATTAACGCAGCATCCGTTTTTATATCCATTTTCCCCAGCGTTACATTATGTGATCACGCTCTTATTCATGTAAATGCTTTTAAACTATCTAAGCGCGACAAGACACAAGAGAACGTGCTGTATGTCAGTGTCCTGTCTGTGTGGGTGTGTCTCAATCAGATCTCTAGTTCAGTAGTCAGGGCACTGATCAGGGAGTCGGCCACATTCATGTACGTTACACGATATACTGACACACACACACACACACACACACACACACACACACACACACACACACACACACACACACACACACACACACACACACACACACACACACACACACACACACACACACACACACACACACACACACACACACACGACGCACAGAAATATTTGCGCCAGTCTCGTGCACACATCGAGTTCTCTTTCGCTCTTGAACAAACAATAACAACAACACAGAGAATGTTGGCAAAATGACAGTTTTGGCAAGTATTCTCATATTAGAAGTCTTAAATGAGTAAAATAACATCTTAAATGAACTTGAGATAATGAGATGCGCGGGACAGCACGTCAGATCTGCTTCATGTTCGGCAGCGGCCGATCTTAAAGTGACAGCAGCACTGATGATGTCTGTCATTAATGTTCATCAAAGAACAACGAGAACAGAAAAAAGTGTAGCTTTGATTATGATTAATCTATATTTAATTTATTATTTATGCGGTTAAGAAAGGTGTTGATAACTATTACATTTCTGTATATGTCTAACAGGGAAGGCCACAGGTAAATATAACATTTATTATAATGGGTTTATGTAAAGATGGTTTTAAGTTCACTTAAATTAAAAGTCGTTGTTTTTAAAGCCGAATGAATGTTGAAATTGGTAGCTTTCATTTATATTGTAATGTAATGTCATTAATGTTTCATAGAGACATTATTGATACTAGCCTTCATTCATAAAAAGATGCCATTACAACACATATTTAAAATAAGCTGTCTTTAAATTGTTTCTATCTTAATTTGGAGAGTAACTGAAATTAATGCAATGTCAAAATATAAAAAACTCCCAAAATATTTAAAACTTGTGATTAATCGCGATTAATTACAGAAAAAATGTGATTAATTAGTAAAAAATGTTTTATCGATTCTCAGCACTAGTGTATATATATATACTAGCCTTATAAATATTATACACTGTTCGGTTTCTTTGGGCTCAGTAAGATTTTGAGTGTTGTGTACAGTTAAAATAGTAAAACATTTTTCATTTAAAATATTTTAATTTATTTTACAATTTAATTGATATGATTTATATTATTTAATAAATGTATTATTTAATGTATTATTTAATATTATATATATATGATATATTCCCAAATCAGCATAGAAAATGAAACAGCAGTCTTTGGATTCTATCTGGGCCTATACATATAGTACAGGTTTAGAACACAGAAGCTTTATGGGCAGGTTTGAAACGTGAAACGTGGAAGTGCAAGTTTGAGGAAGCCACAAAGTTAAGTGCCTTTCTCACGCACTGCGTTAATCAGACAGTGGCTGGGTTATGGGTTTCTTCCGTTTAACATGTACGCTTTTGAGAAGAGTGGAAGGAAATGGCAACAGGTGTTTGGCAGGCCGTCAGAACTTTATTTAGATATCAACAGATGTCAGGGAGAGTAAGTTTTGCAAGGTTTCATCATCAAACAGTGAAGTTATTTACAGTATGCAAATACTGTAAGCCCTCACTTTTGTTGCCAGTTGTGTATGCCTGGTTTGCTGCAAAATCACAGACGAGCAGTTATTTCACACTGTCATTGTAATGTCGGATAGTCACTGTCTCATCTCTAGGTTGGAGGGGGAAACACAAATGCTGACGCCCACTCGTTGGGCAGATAGTTTCCGAGCATTGACGCTCGCTGGGGAAATGAGGAAATGGGATGGAGGAAGGAAATGAAACTAAATGTCCTCTAAAGACCCTTTACTGAGTGAACGGTGAAACATCAGAACCTCTAGTAGCTCAGATCGGTCTCTTTTTACAGTGAAACACCGAGCAACAAGCTCCTGTCTGAACACTGTCTCAGTTTTTGAATTTTTGCTGTAATACGATGTGTACATGACAGATTCTGGGCCGTGTTTCAAATATATTCTTTAATTTTTTATGTCTAGTGTCCATGGAGAATCTGCCCTCCTTGAATAATACACATATACTGTACTTTACATAGACAGTCTGTTAAAAGCTCTATTTGAGACCCTAAACTGGTCAGAGACTGGTCGTATGTGTGTATTTAAACATTTGAAACAGCCATCAGTTTTAGTAAAGTTACAATAGTAATTCTCAGTGTCAGACTGTGGATTTGTACATTTCAGACTGGGGCTAGATGGGTTTTGTGGTGTACAAGAGGATAACTAGATATTTACATTTTTTGAAGAAAATATGATTGGGGTAGCTCATGCAAAAGTCGTCGTCATGAAGTTATGATTGATGTCAAAGGGGCTTACAGATGTGTTGTGAGTGGTTGTCCGTAGGGCTGCACGGTCGAAATAACATAACAACTAAAGTTGGATATGGCTTAGTGCGATTATCAAATTGCAAAGGCTGCGATTTAATTAAATAAATATGCATTGCATGTTTCTTCTTTTTTCTTTATTTTATTCTTTCTTTACTTATAAAACATTTTCAACACAACTCATGGTTGACCCAAAGTGCTGTAAAATACAACTAAAATCTGATACAACAATACAATACACATACAACGATAAAAAAAATTAATAAAAAAAATGCAAACATTATACCTGGTTGAAATTGATTGACCAAGACCAAGATTACAGGATCTCAAGGTTTGGTTTATGGATGGAAATTGCTTCTGAAAGATAAGACGCTGCTTGATTATATAGAGATTTAAAAACAAAGATTAGAATTTTAAAAATAATTCAAAATTTAACCAGTAGCCAGTTCAGAGAGACGATAATGGGCATAATGTGATCCAACCTTCGTCTGCCTGTCAACAACTTTGCAGGAGCATTTTGGATCATCTGTAGGAGCATTAGAGAGGATTGGCTTACACCATAGTATAAAGATGTTTTGCATAGTGTAGCACTGTTCTTTTACACACAAGCACCTCATTATCCAGTGTTTTCAGTGTCTTGGAGCGCATTGGTTCGCAGTAAATGCTGCTCCACACTAACTCATCTCTGCATGTACTGGGTGCATTTATTAGGGGCCAGGCACCATTGGTGTTTAGACACCTATTGTATGTCTATGGCTCTTGAGTCTATGACAGCCCATAGAACCCCTTGCGGGAAAGTTATGAAACAGTTATGGCACACAGATAGAGGACAGGCTGAAATGTCACCAAAGAAAATTTGGCATCTCTAACTCAATCCCTCTTACGCCACTACTGTTCAAAGTTGCACTCATGTTTATGCTAATAACTTTTGGACTGTAAGGGCTAAAAACAATATTTCCCTCTGTTTCCTTGGTTCAAGATGATTCGATTGTACCCTATAACGTGATTTTCCATCATGTGGCCAATTTTGCTATATCGGCCATTTTGGGCATCGGCCATTTTGAATTTTGTCATCAAATGCTTTATTTTATGAACGCATTGGCATATCGTTACGAAACTCGGTGTGTCTTCAGCACCATACCCCGACAGTACTCAAAAAGTTCCAGGGCAGCGCCACCTTGTGGTCAAAAGTTATAATGAAATTTTCTAAAATGTTATGTTAATAACTTCTGATTATATTAGCCTATTGTAATAGATTATTATAATGGTCTTAATAGATTCCTTGTATTATTGTAATGGTCTTTAATAGATTCCTTAGGTCATGCCGAGAACATAGATACCAATTTTGCCATAGTCGGCCAAATTTCCTTTCTGCCATATTGATTTTCTTTCAAATATCAACTCCACCTAGACCATTTGTCCGATTTCCACCAAAATCGAATTGCATCATCTTCAGATCATGTCAACAAAAACGTAGGGATTTTGTGTCAAAAAACAAAACGTTTTTTTTTTTTTGTATACCGCAACAACAAAGTTGAGGCATAATGCCAAAATGACTCTGAGGCTGCATCTCTGCATTGTCACCTCACTCTGACCACAATACATCAATTTGGTCACTGCACCACCTATTGTTCGGAAGTGATAAACCATTAAATAGTGACTGTATTTATGTTTCTTCAGCCATTTTGCCTAAAATGATCTTAAAATGTCTTTAATTGCTCATTGTTGCAGTTGGTCTGATGCTCCCAGCCATGATGTCATGAGTTTATAGTCATATTGATATATAATCACAAAATTTTTGACCAAATTGTGCAGTCCTACAAAGCAAGCAAAGCGTAAAAATATCACAATTCGATTTTTTTCCACCAAATCATGCAGCTCTAAAGGCCCGTTCACACCAAGGATGATAACTATAATGATAAAGATATAGTTCTAAAAATCGTTCTAAATATAAAAGAATAGCAGAGTCCATGCCACAGCTATGACAATAACGACATAGATAAATCATATCGTTGGAATCACTTTCAGAGCAATTTTTTTCTCCAGCTAATAGGAATCCATCCTGCTTTAAAGACCTCAAGCATTAAAAGTGGCAGATGAGAGATGACAGAACTGCAGTGTGCGTTTAGAATAAACAGAATGATATTGATGGATCCTAAAGTTGGTGTGAATAGGCTTGTGAATGTTGGTTCATTTCTAGGTGGTTTCTAAGGTGCTCTTGGTGGTTATGTACTGGTAAGCGCATAAGCGCATTATTTGAAGCCAAACTTCCTGTCCGCCATTTTGATTTTCTTTCAAAACCTACTTTTTTCGAACTCCTCCTAGACGAATTGTACGATTTCCACCAAAATCAAATCGTATCATCTTCAGACACACCACTACTATAATGATAACGGCATAGACAAATTATATCCTTGAAATCACTTTCAGAGCGATTTTTTTCTCCAGCTAATCAGAATCCACCCTGCTTTAAAGACCTCAAGCATTTAAACTGGCAGATGGCGCTTAGAATAAACCGAATGTTATTGTGGTGTGGATGGACGCTATTAAAGTTGGTGTGAACCAGGTTAATTGTCAGCCGGTTACTGGCTGTTGGTTCATTTCTAGGTGGTTTCTAAAATGCTCTCTGTGGTTATATACTGGTAAGCGCATAAGCCATTATTTCAAGCCTCATTTTGTGTCAGTAGCACAAATAGTATGATGTTACATGCCATAATTGAATACATATATAGTATTTGTTTGTTTAGATCCCTTACCCAAAGTATGTTCAGTAGTAACACTGAAAGTCACTACATCACACTACAGGAATAAAACTATGCAGAAACAGCATGTTATGCATATTAATGCACATTTTCAGGAGGCACAAATCTTTGCAAGGTCTAGTAAGTCCAGTCAGATTGCTCTCTCTCTCTCTCTGAAACTGACCTTTCCTTCTGTCACCAAGGTAACAGGCTCTACTGTAAATGGTTGGGGATCAGGATGAATAAAGATACTCTCCATAGACCGTGTGAATCACACATTTACAGTTCAGATTTGAACTGGGTTTTTGCACAGTAATGTGCGAATTACGCTGGTCACAGAGGGATGCATGCATGCATTAGGATTTGTAAATGAAGGCAGACATTTCCATTTTCAGGCAGAGCTCTTTTGTTGCGGAAAATCCATGATTATTATGTTTGGAAAACCTACCCAGCACTCTTATGAGATTTGAATTGTATTCGGAACATTGTAAAAGCATTTACCGTCTGCGCTGATGCCATTAAAGTGAACAGAGACGGTCATTAATGAGGAGATTTAATTGTAGTATCCAATTGTGCAACCATTTAAGCGGCCAATAAAAACAGCAATATCCTATTTTGTGCTCACATGGCAGAATGGCCTTTTTGATGATGACTACATGTAGAAACATGTCAGTGGTGCTCACGTAAATGCGTGCACACACATCCTACAGCAGTGCAGCAGCCTTTACTTTAGACCCTACGCGGAGCAATGACATCACAGCGCACAATGAAATGGGCATTATCTTGTCACAGTCAGGTTAAAAATAACCCATAAACGGGAGCTGTAAAAATGCAGTGGCACTGGTAGAATTTCACCAGGATGCCAGAGAAGCACTCATATCAAATTTCATTTCAAAGTGCTTACGCATCTGTAAATTGAAGCCCCTGAGATAAAATAAGAGAATTGACATTTTGAGTGCAGTTAAAGTGCATTCAGACACTTTCTGCCAAAACGTATCAAATGGATTGTTATAGATGACAATTTTAAGCTCTTTGTGAATGGAACAGTCATACTGCTTCCCTTAGAAGTACAAATTACATAAGTACACAAACATAACTTGGCATGTGCCCTACAGCAAGGTTCAGATTTGTAGCATTTGAGGGAGTTATATAGCCTAGAAATCTAGACGCACTCTAGCAGCAGCAAATCTAATTTGACGCGAGTGTAGTCTAGAAACTCTCGGTACACCTGCGAGCTGGAAAAATCAAACTCTGGTCAGGCCAATCACATCGTGTATAGAGTCGGTGGACGGGCTTAACATAATGACGGCAAGTAATGGCAGAGTTGCGGCGGTTCCGTGTGCTACCGCGTGCTACTCATAAAACAAAGAAGCTGGCTAACAGCGATCTTTCGAAACGGCTTTGGCTGCGACTCTGGAAGACTTTGAGTTGAGCTTTTTTTGAGAAAAGAACAAATAATGGCACTGAAGTCATTCTTAAGAAAGGAAGATGTTTTCAGAGTTTTGCCAACCGGATACGGCGAAAGTTGAATCCATCAACTAGCTCCACTTCACGTTGCTCTGGTTGGTTGTAGCGCTATCCTATTGCGTGCAGAGGGAATTTGAAAGACAACCGTTTGTCGCGCCCCTCGGATTGAGCCCTGCCAATGGTGAGTTCCCAGACCCAACATATTGATGTGGGTCGGTCTGGCTTGTCAGGCTAGGAGTTATATATACTACCACCAATAATAACTAGATAGAAAAGTTTGTCGAGACAAACATTGAAGTTGGCTTGAGAAAGCCTGACCAGAAAGTTTGAAGTAGATTCAAAGTCAGAAGGTTTTAAGTTTGAAGTTGTTCTGAAGTTGACGGAGTTTTACAGTTTTTCTCAGTCACTTTGGTACATTTCTCGAATCATCCTCGATTAACAAAATCCTTAGTTAATCTCTCAAAAGTAAATATCTGTGTCAATGAATATGTCAGTGCCATCAGAATGACAAGTCCTTGTGTCATTGTGTACGGATAAGACAGTCAAATTGCTTAGTCATGTTGTCAATAAAACTGTACTCTGGAGGAATGTTCTGATGTAAACTATGGCTAAACTTTTGGTGACAATTATTGTAAATTGTAGGCTACACCTATTGTATGTGGAAGTTTGATTGCAAGAGACTGGACAAGATTCACATTTACACTTTTACTGTTTTACTGTAATTTGTTGACAGACCATGTCATTGCGACACAGAAAGGAAAAGACAGCACTGCATAGCACAAAGAAAAAAAAAAAAGTAGAAATGTGAACATAGGACAATCTTCTTATGGAAAACTGTACATGCAGTGCTGTAGGGATTATAGTGCAGACGTTCATTGGGCCACAAATTCTCATCCACATCATAATGAATATCTTTAGGAAAAAAAATGAATAGAAATATGCTTGACATATTATGACAACTTGTTCAACCATTTTGCACATAAAGACTTATGCTATGAACTAATGCCTAAATGTTGTGGGGGGTGAGACTATTCAACAGAGACCCATTATAACACATTTTGATCAACATGACATAAGCAATTGATAATGTGGGAAACAGCAGGGAATTGTACATAATCAATTGCATGGATGTACCAAAGCATTTGCATATTGTTCAAAGAAATGAGAAACTGCTTTTTTGATGTGCACAAGTGAAACAATGATGTGAAGATTGAACAGGTAGTTTTGAGAATTTCAATTCTGATCTGAGATGTGTACCAAAGCGACTGAGAAAAACTGTAAAAGACAGAGATAGACAGACAGAGAGACAGAGAGATAGATAGACAGACAGACAGACAGACAGATAGATAGATAGATAGATAGATAGATAGATAGATAGATAGATAGATAGATAGATAGATAGATAGAAAGACAGAAAGACAGACAGACAAATAGACAGATAGTTAGATAGACAGACAGACAGACAGACAGACAGACAGATAGATAGATAGATAGATAGATAGATAGATAGATAGTAGATAGATAGATAGATAGATAGACAGACAGACAGACAGACAAATAGACAGATAGATAGATAGATAGATAGATAGATAGATAGATAGATAGATAGATAGATAGATAGATAGATAGATAGATAGATAGATAGACAGACAGACAGACAGACAGATAGACAGAGATAGATAGATAGATAGATAGATAGCGATAGATAGATAGATAGAATTAGCACATTATTAACATGTTGTTAGCATACATTAGCACATTGCTAGCATATTTTAACACATTGCTAACATTAATTAACAAATAGTTAGTACGTTTTAACACATTTCTATCATTATTCAGCATGTTGCTATAGCATTAACTAACACATTGCTAGCATGTTTTAGCTCATTCCTAGCATGATGGAACTACATCCATACACATTGTATACTCAAAATAAACAATAACATATGTGTGCAGTTGTAAGTCCTTATGTTTAATTTAGAGAGTGTGGTGTCTAGTTGTGTCTATTTTGTGTAAAAAATAATGTTAAAGATTGCTGATGATCTTGCTTTTGGACTATTTGTTTATTCAGAATGGAATACATGGTGCATTGTGGGAAACAGTATTCCTTGCAGTGTGGTCTGTTGTATACAGGAATTTTTTGTTTGTAGTAGCACAGGCTGTGTGATACTGACCATCGGACATCTCTCACATTGCCCTGACGGCTCACTTCTCCCAGTGTGGTGTGCAGTAGCCCGTGTGCACTGCCCTGTGAAGGGCAATTCACCACGGATCTGCCAGTGATCACAATTTAGCCACCAGCCAGTGTTTATCCTCTGCCCCTCCTGTCCGTTTTACAAAATGCGATGCCATGTGCGGTTCAGAGCAAGCACCCATACTTAATAAGAACAATCAGTTGTTGCATCGGAAATATGCTAAGAAAATCAATAGAATGCATGTATCCAAGGTCAACATTGATTTCTTGGGGGTTAGAATATTGCTTTGTTAAACACCAAACTGCTATGAGATAATGTTAAGCACATCTGAAATATTTGATATAGAATCCCATATGATGCTAACAAAAATGTAAGCTTAACCTTTGAGTTAGCTATTTTTAAAGGTCTAACATAGATGTTTAGCAGAAGCTTTTATCCACAGTGACTAACAGTGTCCATATTACATCAGGGACGGTTTCCCTGGAGCGCTGAAGGTTATGATGGGATGGTGATAGTACATACAGTCGATCAACCCTTGTGGAGTTTGAACCTGTATCTTTTCATCTGCTAGTTTAGATTTGTACCCACCAGGGTTGTGACATTTTGAACAGAAGATTTGACTCCCTTTATGTGAATTGAATTGGCCACAGCCCATTGAAGGTTTAATTGAAATCTGAATGAGAATGACAGGAAGAGCATCCATCCATCCATCCATAACCCCTCTACCACTACACAACACCATTGTTGTTAGCATCGATAGTGCTAAATGGAGATTTCATCAGACTGTTGTTAAGTGCCTTGGAGAGCATTTACAGACTACATTTACAATTCATAAAACCTTTGCAATCCATATAACAGATGTCAGATAAATAGAGCTCATAAATGTATTGAACAAAGCATATTTTATGGAGAACATTTCAGTGTTAGCATGCCCTGCTGACTGTCAAGTTGATGCTCTGGGTCACTTTTTACCCACGGTGCTCTCTTGCAAGCAGTTTTAATAAAGCATCTTTGCAGACCGATGCTTCATCCAGCACATTGTTTTGACAAGACAGCTTGCTTAGCTGTCTGCTTGGTTAAACTAAGGCTAAAAGCTGCTCACGGTTCACAGCTGGTGCTCTCTGCACAGGACGTAACACTGTAAAAGTGCCTGAAGCCATTGATTTACAACACCTTTGACTTCCTTATTCTACTGAATGAGATTTTTTTTGGTGCTTTTGGAACCGTTGCTGTTAAGAGGATGTCAGGACCTTCTAGAATCAATTTCAGTCAATCATTTTAAAGCTTCAGCCTTCTTCTTGGAAACCTTACTGATGTGAACCCTTCACTCTGCTCTTGGACTTAAAAGCAGCCATATAATCCACGTTTTATAGCATTGTATTATAAGTTCAGGTTTCTTGCACTAAAAGAGTTGCAATGAGCTGTAGTTTCATTGTCTTTTAGCTCTGTTAGCTATTAGCTGTTAGCTAGATTAACTACCTTACGAAAAAGAAGTATAGCCTACTTCAAGTTCATTTTATTGAGTATACTTAAGTAATGTTCAAGTATATTTTTAAGTATACTTTGTGTAGTAAGTATACTAATATCAATATACTAGTAGCAAACTTGTGTACAATTTCTTTCGAGTTCTTGGGACTAAATTGGCACACCTTTAGTATATAAAAGTATATGTTTAAGTGTACTATAAGTGTAACAGTGCATTTAACAACTAGTGCTATCTCTACTACAAGTGATCTTATAAGTGCTCTAGTAGTTTACTATTTTAATACTTGTAGCACATTTTTTAGCTTAGGAAAATACACTTTGAAGTATACTCTCTGTAAACTACCATTTTGTAGTTTTATACGGCAAGAATACTTGTAAGTTGTCTTTAAGTTAACATAACATCATACGTATAGTTTACTATTTATATATTATGTTTCTATTTAGCTATTATTTTTTATTCTTGAAATATTACTTTACTTTATGCAGCTGGATTCTGGACTTTTTGACAGAAAGACGCCAGGTGGTCAGAGTTGGTCGAAACATCTCTTCCACATTGACCCTTAACATCGGAGCTCCACAGGGGTGTGTCCTCAGTCCACTTCTATACTCTCTGTACACGCATGATTGCGTGGCCACACACAGCTCCAATGTCATTGTCAAATTTGCCGATGACACAACGGTGGTAGGCCTGATCACAGACAATAATGAGTCAGCCTACAGAGAGGAGGTGCACACTTTGACAAACTGGTGCTATGAAAACAACCTCTCTCTGAACATCAGTAAGACCAAGGAGCTGGTGGTGGACTTTAGAAAACAGAATAGTGTTTACCCCTCCCTTATCATTGAAGGGACGCCAGTGCAGCAGGTCGATAATTTTAAGTTCCTTGGTGTTCATATCACCAATGACATCACCTGGTCAGTACATACTGATTTAGTTGTGAGGAAGGCACATCAGCGTATCTTCTTCCTCAGGCGGCTGAAGAAATTTGGTATGGGACAAAAAATTCTCAGACAATTTTACAACAGCACTGTGGAGAGCATCCTCACTGGTTGTATTATCGCCTGGTATGGAAACTGTACCGGTCTCAACCGGAAAGCCCTGCAGGGGGTGGTCCGGACGGCTCAGCATATTGTTGGAGGTGAGCTTCCATCCCTCCAGGATATTTACAACCAACGATGTGTTAGGAAAGCAAAAAAGATCATCAGGGATTCCAGCCATCCGGGCCATGATCTGCTTTCACTGCTGCCGTCTGGTAGACGGTATCGGAGTATTAGGGCCCGGACCAGTAGACTACGCGACAGTTTTTTTGCACAGGCGATTAGACTTCTGAACTGTAGCAACACTTTGTAGCACAACTCACTCATTCTTGCACTGCACTTTAATAAATGTGGTTATTGTTATTATGTATATTGCTAATCTATGTACTGCCATGTAAAAGAGACTTGCACCTAAGCATTTCACTGCCAGTACACTTGTGTACATGATATGTGACAATAAAAGAGAAATTGAAATTGAAATAATCTTCACTTGTTTCTGCTTATTCTTCCCCTGTGTTTTGATCTGGAGATTCTGTACTGGAAGATGTGTAATAGCGCCCCCTACTGTATAACAGTGAAAACACGGATAACTGGAAAATTCATTCAATGTCAGAGAAAGAGTCAAAAGTACTCTGAAGAGAGTCTGAAGTACATAAAAAGTAGACTGAAAGTCTTATTTTTTATTTCAAAAGAAGTATACTAATAGCACACTTGAATAAACTCATTTTTAGTAAGGGTAACCTCTTTGCATTTGGAAACTACCAGTATAGTTCACACTGTCTTTCAAGTTTGGATCAAATTGCTGAAAATAAAATGATGTCAATATGTAAACAGGGTCTGTATGATGAATAAACTCAGGATTTCTGACCATCCTGTTTTTGCAGCTTAAGGAAAGTTGAGAATACACGATTTTTGGCTGGATTTTGCTGTCGCAGACAGATTTCCAAAGTATGTGAACCCAGGGGTGCGGCTAGAAATTGGGCCCTATGAAATAATATGAGGTTGGGCCCCCCTACCGCACGAAACATACAACATCTTTGTCTGCAATTTAATGATATACTATGTAGCCTATATCTGTGTTAAATGGCACAATACCTGCTTCTCATTTGCAAACTGATTGTTTCTGTCGCTTTTGTTTAAAACTTCTATTGTAACAGAGCTGTTTAGTTTAGCTTATCTTGCACTTTATGACCAGAAAAGGAAGCGTCATGCTGGAATTCACGCTCAGCAGCTTTGAACATGAAGCCTGCAGAACTTTTTATATGTTCAGTTGACTGTATTTTATTTTGACAATGAACAGGCTGCAATGTCAAATTGGCAGTGCTAGAACTGACATATTATGCGCGCAAGGTGCCGGGGCGATCACTTGGATTTTTCCCTCAGCAGTGGAAACAACTTAATTAGGGATGCACCGGTTGACCGGCCAAAAATCGGAACCGGCCGGTTTTTGCTTCTGGTGCGCGATCGGCAACCGTTTTTTTCTTTTTCTTTCCGACGATTTTTCCGGAAGTGCGCCCGCGTGCAATCATTCGCGAACATGTCAGTTGTGTGGAAGTATTTTGAAATATGCAGAGCTACCTGTCTGAGGCACAGATACCAAGAAGCGGACAGCCGTTGGTGTACTGGCGCACAAATAAGAGCCGCTTCCCTGCACTCGCTGAATTTGCGCGAGCTTACCTCTCCGCGCCCTGCACAAGCGTTGATAGTGAGCGTTTGTTCAGCTCAGCTTCTCACGTGTTGGATGAGAAACGAAACAGACTAACTTGTGACTGAATGCTTCTCTTTGTAAAGAAGAACATGCCTGCACTTTTGAAGTGAAATACTGTCACTTAAGGATGGTCATTTTATTTAACCTTAATTACATTGACTTAATTTCAAAAAGCACCTGTTGTAGCATCTTTGTTTTTTTGTTTTTTTTTCGTTGCACTAAACATTATTTGATTTAACATTTTGGAACAATGTATTTATATACTTTTTTTATATTTAATTTAATTATTTAATTTAATTTAACTGGTAAATACTTTTTTTTTTTACACTGAATTTAAAAACATATGCTGATTTAAGTTACATCTTTGTTTGGATTGTTGAATGTTTGTTGATTGTGTTGTTTGGATTGCAGAATATGCAGTTGTTAAAGTTAATATGTTGATTTTTACATGGGTTCAACCCAATTTAATTTCAGATTACAAACTTGTTTTAATTGGCCAAAAGCCAATTTAGCCTATTAAACACCAAATAAACATCTTGTTCACGTATACTTTCATATTGTTTGTTGCTTAATAAAAAATGAAAAAAAAAAAAAAAAAACGGAAATCGGTATCGGAATCGGCCGGTTTGCCTAAAAAAAAAATCGGTATCGGAATCGGCCATGTAAAACCATGATCGGTGCATCCCTAAACTTAATACTCTGTTATTTATGGTCATACAGAAGAGTAGATCTTTTAAAACGGCAAAGTGTCTATTTTTTATTTGTGTACATTAAAAATGACTACAAAATGTCATGCCTTTGAAAACTAAAGAAAACACTAGGGCGTGCTTTTCTGTCTCCATCTCCTTGAATATCTTTCTGGCTCACATGCACAAAAATTAACCAAAACACAGTGAATACTTGACGCAGACGGACATGAGACTGAAAATACTTGTCAAAAAAAAAGACTATCTAAAAACATAACCTATTGAATAGACTATCAGGCAGTGGTTAGCAACGCAACTAGCGCTAATATTACAGCAATGGAAGCTCCGCAAATAAACATATACCATATACTTAAAAAAAAAAAACTGGGTGAGTAATTGTCGGCCCGTTTTCTCTCTCTCTGCCCTCTATAACCTCTCTTTTCGGTTTTGATGACCGGACTTAAACTTCTTAGTCGAAATAGAAGACATGTCTAATCTAATGATGTCTAATCTAGAAGACATGCTTAATTTTGTTTAATTTGTTACTTTTTGGTAGATTATACATTTATAGTTTCTATTACATTACTACACTGTAAAAAATGTAAGGCCTTTCCAATTCAACATTTTCTAGTGACCGATCACATCAAAATTTTTCAATTGGCCAAATTGAATTTCTGTGAATTGAATTTTATCCATTGTGGCAACAGTCTGTTAACATGGGCTCAATTAGAAATAATATGTTGAGCCAATGGAAACATGTAATTTACCAACACTGTAAAAAATGTCAGGCCTCTCCAGTTTGAAATTTTCTAGTAACCGATCACATCTAATTTTTTCAGTTGGTCATATTGAATTTCTGTGAATTTATACAATTTAATTCACAGAAATTAAATTTGGTCAACTAAATTTAGATGTGACCAGTCACTAGAAAATTTTAAAGTGAAAACTGTGAAACTGTGAGGTTGGTCCAATTAAATATTTTAAATTGTAGTAACAATTGTTTATTTCTCACTGTCCCAAAAGACAAAAATGACTAAAAACATAATTATATTAAGCAAAATGAACACAGACAACAGGGTTGACATTTTATCACATTACTTTTTTAACAAGTCAATTCCAACACAGGATATTTGGTGAAAATACCTTATTTTCAATAAGGAAAAACTCTGAATATTCAATAAGTTTTCTGCATAACAGGATGTCTTAATGTGGTGAAGAAAACCTGCAAATAAAAATAAAAAATAACATTATAACATAACATTAATGATAAATGTTATGTTATACATTGCATCACATCTGGCAAATGACAGAAGTTACTTCATTATATAATGAGGATGAGACGAATGAATGGACGAATAAGAAAATCACAAGCTTGACGTGTTTGATATTAAAAGGCAATAACTTAAGCCCTGAAAGAGGCGACGCCAAATGCTATCTCCGGCACCGTGTTCAATGGTTGCATGCCGCATATATCACACAAATTACTTAATTTACTTATTACCTATAATTTTAGACATATAAGACATGAGGAAAATAAAACTATTTGCTACCATTAGACAATTATGTGGTAATTGAGAACACACTCATGAAACCAGTGAATGCATGAACTCGTGATTATACAAAATGTCTTTTAAACTTCATACCGGGTCATGAAGCAAAACTCTGGAGAATAATTTCAGTGCTGCTCAATACTCACCAATGTCTTGTGACGATTAATATCTCTATTCTCTTGGGAATGTTTGTTTCGGTCTTCAGGGCCGGCTGGTTTGGCTCTGCAGTCTGCTCGCACTCCCGCGCTCCGCATTTGAAATCTCCACATGAACGGTTTTCTTCAAGCGCATTTGCGCATGCGTATTCGGACGTAGGACTTGTTCATCCAACATGGATTTTTCACTTCGACTTCATAGATTGACTGAGCACAATTAAATACAGTATGTTCGGTGAACATACAATTTTAATTTTGAGTGAAGACCTTAAGCTATAATTAGTACAATGCATCTTTTTGCATGGGGATAATTATTTGGAAGTAATTTATAGGGCCAACATGTAATGATCAATTTTCAAAAGGTTTCCAAAATATCTTTTTTTTTTTTTTTTTTACAGTGTACATGCACTGTTACTACTAATAAAACCGATCTCTGGGGGCCCCAAAAGTGCGTGGGCCCTTAGAATCGTCCTAACTTTCCCCCCTTAGCGGCGCCCCAGTGCGATCCCCCCGATTGCAGCCAAATCGGTGGTTGTTGTGGTCGTTAAGCATGAGCAAGTCAGCGACTTGATCTGAACCTTTCCTGAGCAGTCATTCGTTGTGCAGAAAACAATATGTCATGCAGTATAATTGCAAAATAAGAACCAGCTCTCAATTCCCAACCATACTCTACGTAGTATATCACACTCTTTTATTTTGAAACAACTGTAAAATAATGCATACATTTTTTATATGTTTAAACCTGAATCAGTATCTATCTTCAAAGCCATCTAGCATTCTGTTTCACACATGGTATTTATTATGGATGAAATGCTATACATTCAGTATTAGTCTCAGTACGCCCTTCTGGAGAAGTAGGAAAAGACATCTCTTGAGTTTCCCGCAGAGATCCGACAGTGCAGTAGTAGATGGAATATCAGTTTTCTACAAGGATAGATTTGAAAGCCGTGTTTGGTTGAGTAGGACGAGGCGGCTGTAATGCAGAAAACAGCACTGAAAATGTCTACAGGCACATCATGTGTTAAATGTTTGCCTTCATTTTACTCTCGCTCTCTTTTTCTCTTCCTCTCTGTTTCTATCTAGCTTCTTTTAGACCCTGCAGGACTCCTAAAGACTCCAAGGCAACCACAAGATGTGCCTTTCTGATAATGTGTTGAAACCAAACAAGTGTAAACAATCAAGTAGATTTGCTCGCTGAACATTTGCTTGTCTTATCTGTGCATAAGTGCGGCTCTAGGCCTCTGGTGAAGCCATCTGTAGAGGGGGAATGGGAACTGAGAGGCGGTGCATGTGTCGCTTTTGATCTGCAAGCTTCTCGCAGATAAGACTTATTAGTCGTAAGCGAGAAAAAGCTGGCCTTATAAATTTGCAAGGCTGATGTTTTCTACACATCAAATGCCAGAGGACGAGTCTGATTTCAGGTTAAGGGCTGAGCGTCCTTGTTCTCATGGAGGTTATAGTTTCACATAATAATGTGGACACTTTCTGTTTCAAGAAATCACAGGTGCAGCTGCCGCACAAAACACAGAGACTTGATGTATTAATTTCCTCTTGTTGCTTGAGATTTGGCATTGCAGCAAGATGTGAAACTCTTTTTCAAGAGCTTGACAGGCGTCGTACGGCTACCGACAGATGGCGGGTGATAATATAACTGGTGGAAACGGACACATTCTTGTGGACATGCCCAGCGAGAGGGTAAAGGTGCTGAACTGCAGACCATAACAGGACATCCATTAAGATTATAATCGTTTTTTTTCTGGGTTGTTGTGAGAACACTTCTGCACTGTTGATGAAAATGTCCTGTGTCTGTTGTCACTTAGGCATTTTGCACAAACTGGAAAAGGATATTACAGATAACTACAAAACTGCAAAAACTGACTTTTTTGTGCAATATGCATTTACAATCATTTGTGCTTTCTGGTAACCGATGTTGATTTCAAATCACCAAAACAAACACGCCCCTATTTTGATAGCTCCGCCCCACACATGCGTAATCCAGGCAACGACTATGGCGGAATCTGCTGTGCCAGCCGGCCGAGGGTATGATGACATCAATAAGTGAAAGCAATGTGTGTTACTATGGTAATCCAGGTCGAATGTTCAGTGAAAAAGTAATCCCTTACATCCCAAAAACACAAACACAGTTCTCATGAACAACTCGATAGCACGAGCACGACGGCCCAACTAATGAACATATTACAATGAATTGGAGTGTTATATATCGATCACAAAAAGAGGAAAAAAGGAAACAAACATTTATTAGGAGTATCTTACTTTTCAGACACACTTTGGGAGCTGACGCTTGAAACAGACAGTGGAGGAGGTTTAGACGCTCCAGGCTTATACGGTGTGGAAATGAATCATAGCTGAAGTGAATGGTCGCAAATGGACAAGCAAGCAAACATGACACATGACCATATTCAAGCAAAAGCCAGCATATAGTATTAGTTCTGTGAAACTAATTTAGTGTGGAACTAGGGGGACATCTTCCACATTTGTTTTTTATCTGCCATCTCTCTCTCTTTCTGTCATCGCTCGGCTAATGTCCGTCTATTGTCTTGTCTTTTGAATAATGACGTGCACTGAGCTTTCTATTCTCCCCGTCATAAGTAGACACGCCCCTTACTGCTGATTGGCTATACGTTTGTTTTGGTACTCGGCCTGAGACACTTTTACCCATGGGCGTCGGAAGCAAAAAAAATGTGGGTGGGTCCTCAGAATTTTTTTACTGGAGTAGATGCCAATTACATTAAGTACAAATATACCGCTTTGCTTGCTAAACGTATAGTTCAAAAAGACAAAGTTACGGAAATCGCTATATTATTGAGAGCGGCAGTAGTGTGGGGGTAAGACGTACGGCATCTAGTTTTGACACAAATCGACCCTCGGTTCTAGTCCGCCTTTCGCCGAACTCAATCCTCTCCCTTTTCCCATCACATATCAGATCGGAAAGGCATTTATTTTCAATAAAAATTAAGAAAATATTAGAAAAGTTGAAATAAAGCGTCTAACATGTGTTTAATAATAAGTGTTTATCGATTAGGGGTAGGTAAACAGACATGTGCTGAATGTTAGAGATAAAAGTGAGTGGGTCCAATATCATTGATCGTAAAAAGTGGGTGGGTCTTGTCTCACCCACATACAATGGTTCCGACGCCCATGCTTTTACCCCACTTACCCCACCTTTAAGTGTATACTAACTACTGTACTGAATGGTGTTGTATGTACATTTGTACTGTACATTTGTGTTGTATGTTATTTTTTACAAACAAACAAAACTGAATTTTTTGCACAATTAATCAAATTTGTAATCATGATTACAATTACGGATGCCACAATTATGTAATCGTTCAAAGGCACAAAAAACTTAAATTATTCTTACATTATTCTGTGTGCTTTAGATGTGTTGTTGTTTTTTTTCTTTCTACAGGTTACATTAAGGTTTTTTCCCCATTATTTTAATTTTAGTATAACATTATGATACCATGCATATTTTTACTTTTTTTTATTTAAAGAAACCAAACCAATGTATATTTGGCATTTGAGGCGTAATGCTATAGAAAAGCAATACAAGTTTTTCATCATTCAATGTAAATTGTGATAATCATAATTAAAGGGTTAGTTCACCCAAAAATGAAAATTAGCCCATGATTTCCTCACCCTCAAGTCATCCTAGGCGTATATGACATTCTTCGGTAACACTTTAGAATAATGGTCATTAGTTAAGTACATTAGTTAACATTAACTAATAATGAACTGCACTTATAAAGCGTTTATTAATCTTTGTTAATGTTAATTTCAACATTTACTAATGCATTATTAAAATCTTGTTAACATTAGTTAATGCACTGTGAACTAACATGAACAAACCATGAACAGCTGTATTTATATTAACTAACGTTAACAAAGATGAACAAATACAGTATTGCTCATGGTTAGTTCATGTTAGTTAATAATACATTAACTAATGTTAACTAATGACCATTATTCTAAAGTGTTACCCATTCTTCTTTCAGACAAATACAATCTGAGTTATGAATTATTTTTGTCATAATCGTGCAGCCCTATTAACACTTTACGATGAGGTTCCATTATAACTAACAATGATCAATACATACATTACAGTATTTATTCATCTTAATAAAAAAAATGAGTTAATACAAATCTAACTGTTCATTGTTAGTTTATGTTAGCTCAGGTCTATTAAATAATATTAACAGATACATCTTTTGGTTTTGAAATAATGTAGTAAATGTTGAGAATGTACCAAGATAAATGTTTTATTAATACTTAAAAATATACCATTATTGTTTTGAATAATAACACAAAATAAAATGAATAAGGGACAATAAGGGTAATAAATACAAAATCATTATTAGTTCTAAAGGATTAATAACTTTAAAAGATTTTCACCATTTTTGCAAGTTAGCAGGTGTGGTTAGTAACTGAGGGTTTGGTACATTTTGTCATTTTTTTATTTATTTTATGCAATACTGACTGAACAGTATTGCTAACATAATGAAAAACAATACCGGCGTAGACTTGTACGGCAATACTTTCACTAATAAAACTCACTTATATAACATTACTGTAATATTTTTCACGCACAAGACCACAAGGACTCAAATCTTTAGGATGATTCAGTGTATTATGGTTTTTGATAGCTTGTTACCGTGGAGTTTTGTGGTCAGATTCTGGATCTAGAGTTCTGATAAAGTATCCGTTTTGTAACAGAGCTGTGGTCATGAGTCAACACAGGTGTCTGCTTAATGCAACAGCTTGTGTTGGAGACTCATCTCATTTCACTCTATAAATGAATGCGTTTGGACGTTCGCCAGTCTTTTGCTGTTTGGTAAACTCATTAGTCATGATTCAGATCAAGTATTGCATGAAATAAGAATAGAGAATAAAATGAAAAACTCAGTGCTGGCTTTTCTGTGGTTAGTCTTGTTCTCCAATATGGTATTTGTAGCTATAGTTCTCATATGCCTTCATTTTGAATTGAATTTGGGAAAAAATATTGAGTCATACTATAAAATGTGTGACTTTTCTATTTTGGAAAGTTACTTTTTGTGAGATTTAAAAACATTAGTTTGCTAACTTGCAAAACCTGCTCATCAAAACACAAATGATGTCACTTTCACTTCTTTATTTTATTTAAAGAGTGACTACTATTTCGATGTAAATAAGTACCCATTTTTAAATAAAACTAGTTTTTTGATAAATATGAATAAAACAAATTCAGTTTAAATATATTTTCTGACTACTACGATCATGTGGAGTAAATGCATATGTATATACATTAAAATATTCATAAATGATATACTATCTTCAAATAATTTTTATGTTAGATTAAATAAATATAGTTAGAATAGGCTTGTAAAAAATGTTTAGTGCCCTTCAGATGTTGTTGATGCAAAAATGGTACTTCAAAACCATTAATTACATTAAAGGTAATTTAAATATTAAATATGCCTCTTTAATATAACATATGCCTTTCATTTCTGTCTAGTTCCTCTGCTTGAAGAACATCAGGACATTTTTGCACGCCTGCTCAGAGATATTCGGGATGAAGAAGAGCGAGCTGTTTGAGGCTTTCGATTTGTTTGACGTTCGAGATTTCGGAAAGGTAAGATGCAATTTCACTTTCAACTCTCTTGTTTGAAACACGTAGGCACGTATCATTTTGCACTTGTCCCATACTGCGCTGACATATTTACTCGTTCTGTTTCCAAGCATCATCAAACTGACATTATTCCATGGCATGATAATCCATAACAGCTTATGCTGTAGCTTCAGCCTCGGTCACAGATGTGGTAAAGACAGGAGGGTGGTGTTTGACTTTCCTGACATTAGTCTGGGTTTTTTGTGGTGTTGAGTCTCTTTGTAGGCGGTCTGCTGTAATAAAGTCTCAGTGTCTGCGTCTCATCCTGCTGCTCTTCAGTTTAATTAAAGTTCAGGGAATGACAGCAGGGCATGTGGCACAATTGTCTAGATGTATTACATCTTCAAATTAGTTTGCATGCTTGTTGGACTTGACTGTATGTGGACATATGCGTGTTTAGAAAGTAAAACTGTGTCTAGTTTTAACTGTGTATTATTGTGTATTAGTGAGCATATTGGCGTAGGCAGATGTTTAGCCCCGGGCCTGGTACTGCACTGATCAATATAGTCAAGAGCCCCTAAACCCCAACGGGCCTCCTAATGCATGCAACCTCAGCGACCTCTCTGTTCTCTCTCACCTGCCGTGAAACGTGAGCAGCAGACATTGAATTCAGAGTGTTGTGTGATATTGTGAGATATCATGTAATATTTCTCCCCAGGGAGGTAAACATGTAAACAGCAACCCATCAGTTTTACAGTAGCATACACTATATTGCCAAAAGTTTGGGGACGCCTACCTTTGCATGCACATGAACTTTAATGACATCCCATTCTTAATCCGTAGGGTTTAATATGGAGTTGGCCCACCCTTTGCAGCTTTAACAGCTTCAACTCTTCTGGGAAGGCTTTCCACAAGGTTTAGGAGTGAGCTTATGGGAATTTTTGACCATTCTTCTAGATTCTAGAAGCTCATTTGGCACATGCACTGATGTTGGACGAGAAGGCCTGGCTCGCAGTCTCCACTCTAATTCATCCCAAAGGTGTTCTATCGGGTTGAGGTCAGGACTCTGTGCAGGCCAGTCAAGTTGAACAGGAAGGGGCCATCCCCAAACTGTTCCCACAAAGTTGGGAGCATGAAATTGCCCAAAATGTCTTGGTATGCTGAAGCATCAAGAGTTCCTTTCACTGGAACTAAGGGGCCAAGCCCAACCCCTGAAAACCAACCACATACCATAATCCCCCTCCACCAAACTTTACACTTGGCACAATGCAGTCAGGCAAGTACCGTTCTCCTGGCAACCACCAAACCCAGACTCGTCCAGCGGATTGCCAGACAGAGAAGTGATTCGTCACTCCAGAGAACACGTCTCTACTACTCTAGAGTCCAGTGATGGCATACTTTACACCACTGCATCCGACGCTTTGCACTGCACTTGGTGATGTAAGGCTTGGATGCAGCTGCTCGGCCATTGAAACCTATTCTCTCTACATTATTCTATTCTTCTCTCTGAAGCTCTCTACACACTGTTTTTGAGCTAATCTGAAGGCCACACAAAGGACTGTAGCTACTGACTCTGCAGAAAGTTGGCGACTTCTGCGCACTGTGAGCCTCAGCATGCGCTGACCCCGCTCTGTGATTTTATGTGACCTACCACTTAGTGGCTGAGTTGCTGTTGTTCCCAATTGCTACCCCACTTCGTCATAATACCACTAACAGCTGACCGTAGAAAATTTAGTAATGAGGCTATTTCACAGATGGACTTGCACAAGTGGCAACCTATCACGGTACCACACTTGAATTCACTGAGCTCTGAGAGCGACCCATTCTTTCACAAATGTTTGTAGAAGCGTTTGCATGCCTAGTGCTTGATTTTATATACCTGTGGCCATGGAAGTGATTGGAACACCTGAATTCAATGATTTGGAGGGGTGTCCCAATACTTTTGGCAATATAGTGTATATTTTTGGTGCAATAGTTTTTTTTAAAGTGCTTGCTGCCCCATAAAATGCAACCCCTGCTGCGTCTGGACTCGTTACAGAAAGCAAATGGAGTGCCAAAATCGACCATTTGAGTGAACTGTCACTCATTTGAGGTGTTACACCACCCCATTTATCCTAGCGCTTTAAAAATAGACGTGGCTTCAAAGTTAAACAACAGTTTTTTTTCCAAAAGCTTTTTTGCAAAGTTGAAGTTAGAGCTAATGTGTCTTTTGGCAAAGAAATCGTCTTTGCCTTTGTTGTGCATGCAAGGGGCTCATGTACACTTGACCCTGCTTATATATAACGTGCAATGTTTAGACAGTTTGACACCATTTAGTTCACTATCAGACATATAGAGCTTATGTCATGTGATCTTTTCCACAGCTGCATCCCGTACACTCACATCTGTCGATTCTCTTATCTCATATAGTCTCTATGTATTCATAAACACAGAAGGGGAAAAGTCTTCACACACACATTTAGACACTCTGTAAGACATCACCGATTTTTTCCACATGACTGAAAAAACATCTGTCTCATTCATCTGACACTCGCTATGGGCAAATCTGCCAACACTTGTTTTATCACAAGTGCAGCACAAATGTTCTGAAAGCAATTTCAATGGGAAGTTTGGAATAAAATAACATTGGTACAGTAGGTCACAAAATAATTGCGGTAAAATTGCTTTTAAAAGTAGAAAAATAAAAAGGTTAAATAAATATGTTGTTTATTCATTTTTCATCAAACGTTTTTGTAAATGTATAAATATAAATATATTTTAATTGAATAATTAAAATACATCATGTATTAAATAAATACATATTTTTATTAAATCTATATTAAGTTTGCATGAGTGAATTAGAATGTTCGCTGACATTTAAATAGATCTCCACTTTTAAATACATTTCTTTTTTCATCTGTTTCTTTGTGCTGTCAGGGTTGCCTGTTGTGATGACGTGTTTTCTCACTGGCTGATAGATCGTAACGATTGATCTCCAGTAATACACTTTTGCGCTTCAGGGCTGTAAGCTTGATCGATGTTTGTCTATATGTTTACAGCCAGAGTGACAGCTCAACTAAATCATTCCTTTCATAAACCTCCTCCTTTCTCATTCATCCAGCTGTTCTCTTGCTTTCTGTCTCATCTATTCATCCACTGATTATATCCTCCAATCAGAGCAGAAACGTTATCTCTCTTTGCTAAATGGCTAATTAGGACTTATTATTTCAATTAAATGAAATGGATTTGTTTCAAGTCAAGTACTATTTAGCAGGTGCATTTCATGGAAAGTCCCCCTGGAGCATCATGGGGGAAAAAAATGGACCTTATTTTTATTGTTTCATGAAGAAAATCATTTGGAGTCTCAAACAAGCAGCTGTTAGATTTTCAGGCACTTACATTTGATGTAATAACTGAGCATTTGCTTACATGCTCGATGTGCCATATCCCATGATGTTATTGAAACATCAGTCATGTGATCCCATCATCAGCACTTCTACTCTATTCTGAGCCACATTCTGCTGACAATTGAATGGAAATAAGTTAAGATATGACGTCTTTGCTTCTGCATTTTCAGCGCACAGGCTGACTTTGCATTGTCCTAAATGTCGGTTAGTTTGGTGCACCCTGAGCTAAAGTGGCGAAGTCGCAGAATTTCCTAAGGAATTGTGTCGAAATTAGTCACCAGCAAATCTTGTGGGTTATTGTGAATGCCGTTTCTTATAAACTGTCAGTGTTGTTGAGGTGAAGATGGATCATATTTAGCACTGTAAATTATCAAATCTGTGAGTTTGTACATATGTCGAATGCTTGTTGGTTTTGGAGGAGATAGAAGATCAGAAGACAGAACCACTCTGTAGTGCTGGGCAGTATGACCAAAAACGTATATGACGGTATTTTTTCTAAACGATACCGTTTTTGCAGTATATGACGGTATTTTTTCCCCATGCATGACCGGGTGTTAACCACATTTTCTACTGATTGAGAGAGGAAATACTGCAGTAGATTGACTAGAATGTCCTATTTTACTGTCATGATGAGTGAATATTGTAGAAAAATTCTACACTAGAATTAATAAAGCCCCACAAAGCCCACGCAAAATGATGCCGTGGGGGGAGACAACAACCAATCAAACACAGACCTTCAAATTACAGGTCTGCAAAAAAAGGTCTCAGATTACAGACACATGAATATTAAAATATGACCACGGAGAGAAAAAAAAGGGCACCATATGCATTTTAAAAATCTACCCCTGTATAACAACAAAATGAGGGAGAAACGCAGTAGAACATTTAAAAGGTCTAAGGATTTTCTCAATACATTTAAGAGCACTACGGTCTCTAAACAAAACAGAAAGAATAAAGCAGTTACTTTTTTGCCCATTCTTCTTTGAATTTTCGGTCTACGTTGTCTTCTGTGTATCATAATAATAATCCATCGTGTCATCGCGGTCGTGATCAGAAGTACCGCTTTATCAGTGTCCTTATATTGCACATATATATCTCATTTGAAGAAGATGTGATTAAATATGTGCACGTACACAGTGCTGGTTCATGTTTAGAGCACTAGAGTATATGAAATATGTCCATAAAAACTTGAAACGTGCTCGTTCCAGTCTGTATCTGATATATGATCCATGTGGTGAGTTGGTGAGTGTTTTTAAAGTCATCGCGGCGCGGCAGAAACTGCTCTCTTGCGTGCGCCGCGTGTTGTTTGAATTCTCTGCTGTAATCTGTAATGCGATCTCAGCTGCGTCCTCACTACAGTGCAACAGTGAATAGGGACTCCTCTCAAACAGTGTTGCGCTGCGCCGCGTTCCAAACATTGTTTAAGTGGAATACACCGGTATTGTGGTATAATAAAAAATCATATCATAACAAAAATAAAAACCGGTATTCGGTATGAACCGGTATACCGCCCAGCACTACCACTCAGACTAGAAAACACTCAGAATATAAGAGACAAAGTGGAGAGCATCTGTCCTGCTATTGGATTTCCATAGTTAAATATATCACTGCCACTAAGGAGAACAACAATAATCAATAGCTGCTCTCATTTTGCGGACTTGTCACTCTCTTTATTTGTCTCTTTACTTCTTTTAATCACTATATTATGGACAATGAATGCACAAGTAAGCCTGTAAATATGCAGACATACTCCTGAGGGTGAAGTGCCCTTCAAGGCTCTTGTTCATGAGCGGATGTGGGGCTTATCCAGTATCGAGTGACAAGGTTTTTCAATAATGCATGCAGAGTGGTTGTTGCTGTAGAAAATCATTTGTGGTGGTCTGTCTGTAAAAATCTAGTCAGCTGCCTACCTAGACAGCATGTTTAGGCAACATAAAGGATGCTCCAACAGTCAAAAATGTCTTTGTTGTGGAAAAAAAGCGTGTAATGGTGATTATACAGTATTATATTCAATTCAATGAGTATTAAAATGGACTAATTCAGTTTGTGTTCATTACACCATGACTACAACGGACACGACCGTTGTTGCTAAACTGTTAAAGGCTGTCTACACTGGACAAAGCGGCCATTGCAAAGCATTTGTCCTTCCTGTCAGTACATCATAAATAGGGGTGAAAGGGGTGAAATTAGGGGTGAAAGGGTGTCACTTATTTTGTCACACTGAAGGTGGCAACCCTAGTGTAGACAGAATCACTGTTTATAAAAAGTTGTATTGCTTTTAGTTGCGTTGCGCTGCTCATGTAAGGTGTTAGAGTAACATATTAGCTTAGCAACATATGCTTACAGCCAACTGTATTGGAAACAAGTGCAGGTGTTATACAGCCATGTAATCTCACCACAGAATGTAATACATGTTACGCTGAATGATGGTACCCCGGAATCATTGTTTAGTTGAGTGTTAGAGGCAGTTCAGGCCTGAGGGGTACAATGCCGGGGTGTCAGAGCTCTTTGAAAGGAACTATACAGCACCTGACATCTGCTATTAGTCAAGAGTGTGTGGCGATGTGAAGTGTTAGGCTCTCAGAATGAGAACACACACCATATGACGAGGCATGTGTGTCAAGAGCTCTGACTCTCCTCAAGGACACGCATTGATGATACCCTTGCTCTCACTGAACTGAGCAGAGGCGAATTCTAGCATTTTTCCAATTTCTCCAGTTATGTTATATTGTATTGTATCCCTTACTGGGATCCCATAAGGCATTACTTGTTGTAGTTGTGTATACCTATGTGCATTATGTATGCAGAAGATGTAAATGTCAGGAGTTACATGTAGGGTTTTGCATCAGGCTTCTGGCAGAAGCTGATTCCAGGTTGTGTGGCTCTCTCTCTCTCTCTCTCTCTCTCTCTCTCTCTCTCTCTCTCTCTCTCTCTCTCTCTCTCTCTCTCTCTCTCTCTCTCTCTCTCTCTCTCTCTCTCTCTCTCTCTCTCTCTCTCTCTCTCTCTCTCTCTCTCTGTGTCAGTCTGTCTGTGTTTTTTACTGTCTGCTTGGCTGTCTAACCCAAGTCACAGAGTCACATGCCCCCGAACAGAGAGCTGTAAACTGCTGGAAAGCATTCACACTTCCTCTTTCCTGACTCGTCGACCTCTTACTACGTGGCGTTCCCTGAAGGTTCAGTTGCGAGCTTACTCACGCTTCCTGTGGTCGACTCATGGGGCCCCATGACGGAGGGGGATGGGGTGTGTGTTTAGACGAAGTGTGTGTGTACTAGACACCAAACCCTTCCTGAGACCCTTGAACACATCTGAAGACACTGGGAGTACTGGGCTCTCAAAAAATGACATTAGGTGTCACTGGTCCTTAGCAGAGAAGCAATCCCAGAATGCATTGCATCTGGCTCTGTGAAAGAAAAAGAAATATGAGAAAAATTTATTATTTTACTTAATATTTCCCTGTCAAGTGCAGAGTTGCTTGAATTATGGTTTAATTAGGATCAGGGTTATTAGTTAACTAAAACCATTCAAATTATTTTTTTTATTTGATAATTTAATCATTTTAAAATTAATTAAAACATGTAGACATATAAAAAAACAATAACTAATAAAAAATGATAAAAATGCAACATAATTACTGAAACTTCAACTAAAACGAAAATTAAATTTAAAATAAAAATAAATAAAAAAGTAAAAAAGATATAATAGTATCTCACTGTTACTAAAATAAAACTGGAACAAAGCTTTTATGTATACATAATTTTGCCATGTCATATTTTAAGAGGAACTATCTAAATTATCATACATTTCCTGAAATGTACTGAAAAATCAGAACAACTTCTAAAGCTGCTTGCTTCCTCTCCAATGTTTCTCACTGAGAAGATGAAAGGCAGGTGTGTCTTTTGGTGTGCCTGGTTCCTTGCTGTGGTCAGTGCCATCACAGATGGGACTTTTTGCAGAGCGCATTTAACCCTCTCAACATAACCGCTAAGGGTCCTGTGTGAAGATCTGCAAACATCAAACACTCTGTACTACCTTAGTGTCCTATTTACACATCATGTTCAAGCGGCATATCTCTTCAAAGTGGGCTGCAAAGACAGATTTTTTTTTTCAGTCGGGCACTTGGTACAAAAACACAAAAGCCGAATCGTGCTTGAAGCCGTTATGAGCTGTTTGATCCTTGGAAGCGTGGCATTGCGAGGCTTTATACTGTGAAGGTGTCATTTTTAAAGCCAATTAGAGATATTTTTGTTTTTTTCCAGCGCACCCTCAAGCCATCTGTTTGGATCCCAGTCAGCTCCAGTGAAGCTCAAAGCTGTGTTCTTTAGAAAAGATGTCCTTCCAAGGCCTTTTAAACAGTTCTTCAGTAAGACTTTCATGAGGGTCTTAAGCACTCGACTGAAATGCAGCCAGGAACAGATTTTTAGGAACTGTTTTGAGTCTGCAGTACATGAAGGATAATACATACACGCAATATTTTAGCATAACTTCATCATAAAAATGCCACAGAAGGAACTTCAGCCATACAGTATTGTTTATGTGTTGTGAATGTACTGTGTGGATTAGTATACATTTCATAAGCTACTACAGTTAGTTGCCAGTAATATTTAATAAATACTTATAAAATATACACTATAGTGTAAATTACAAGAAAATATAGTAAAATCAATTTTCAAT
Source organism: Romanogobio albipinnatus (assembly GCA_023566225.1). NCBI lineage: Eukaryota > Metazoa > Chordata > Actinopteri > Cypriniformes > Gobionidae > Romanogobio > Romanogobio albipinnatus. Next base: position 32,321,652 of record CM042260.1, on the reverse strand, counting down.
AAAATATTGTTTCTGCAGGTTACATCAATACGCTAGTAGGTCTTTATGATATAATCATTAATTCAACAGATTTGTTCAAAATGCTGATTCATTCAGGATTGAAAAGTTATATATATATAAGTCACTGAATCTTTCATTCAACCGATTTGTAAAAAAATGCCATAGGATAAAAACTAGTTATAAATGAGTCATTGAATCATTAATTCAATCGATTTGTAAAAAACAAAAAGCTATTTCATTCAGGATAGAAACTAGTTATAAATGAGTCATTGAATCATTCATTCAACCAATTCTTTCAAAAACGCTGATTCATTCAGCGTGCAGCGCTTATGTAGCCTGGCTCCGCCCTCCTACGTATTTCCGCTCAATTTTCATTTTCCTTCAGTACTCCGTCTGGGATTGCGGTATATTCTGTAGTTTTCTCTGGTCAAATTTTAACCGGTCCAATCAGCGAACAGAGGGAGTGGCTGAGAATGATGATGTTGATGTCGTGCGCTAGTTTGAGACATAGGCTGAATCCGAAATCGCCCCCCTATACCCTTAAATAGGGCATTATTTGAGGGGACAGCCATTTGTAGTGAACAAGTGTACAGCCCTCAATCACTATTCCCTAATTTAGTCCACTAATACAGTTCACTTGAAGGAGTGAATGATCCATCAAGTGAACAAGTGAATTCGGACAGGCGCCGTGTGTACATCGGCTGTACACTCGTTATTGCGTTGCAATGTGGGATAGAATGAGTGCACTCGATAACATCCACTATGGTTTCGGACACCACTACAAGTGGCTGTCCCCTCAAATAATGTATTATTTAAGGGTATAGGGGGCGATTTCAGATTCAGCCATGGTTTGAGATGATATACGCCACGATCAAACGTTAGCGATGTATCCAATAGTTTTAAACTTCAACAGAGTACCCGCCTTCAAGGAAGATAACGCTTGTCAATGGAGAGTGGCCAGACTCTCTGTACAAATGAAATGTACGAGAGTCTGGTAGGACCAGGCTAACGCTTATGTTGCTGTGTTTGGAAATATTTTTTCCAGAACTGGAAAATAGAACTGTTGTATAAAAGGAATAGCCTATCACACTCTCGGTTGTGCTGTTTTTCCAGTTTTGATTCTGCTATGTGATATTGTTTAATAAAGCCATGAAAAAACTGAATATGTGTTATATAAAGCTTATGTGTCATATAAATGTGTATATAATGTGCATAATGTGAATATGTTGCAATACTTTTGTTTATGGGCTTCTCAGCAAATATTGATATTAAATGTTAACATATAAAACATGCATATTATGCGAGGCATAGATGTCAGTCAGCGACTGTGGACCAGTAATCCAGGGTTAACTCTGGCTGAAGAAGCTGAGAACTAATGTTTCTTGAAAGCATAGTGATGTCATCTAAACAGAAGTGAAAACATGACAGATTGTACACCACTGTTATGATTCCATCTCGCCATCACGACATTCAGTTGAAATTCCACTTGCTCTGCATACTCAAATAACGGTCCTATTTTTGTTCCTGAAGGATGATTCCTCAGGGCACAGGAGGACTAATTCTCTTGGCTGTGTGGGCAGTGTGTGGGTGCGGGAGAAGCTGTATGGAGTTTCATTTGGTTGTGAAACATAAATGCAGAAAATGCAGTTGACATGTTATCATTTTCATATTGTGATGAAGATCTTGGCTTTGTGAGGTTCCCTTAGATAACCGCCATATACTGTCTCATATAATAGTGTGCTGTTTAAATTAGATTGATTTACATCACAAGGAAATTATAAATTTTCATTAAAAAGAAATACAGCAATGAGCTGAGATCATTATGTAGGTCATAATAGCAGCTGTTTCCTTTCGAGTTGGATCCACCTGGCTCACATCAGTGTTAGCATTGGGGTTTTCAGCGAAATATTACTCAGGACTTGTTGTGAATATGTTGCCACGTGAGCACTGGTTCTGTCTGTGCAGTGTTGTTTTCACCTCCTAGAACATTGGCGTAGAGTTTAGGATGAACTTGCCAAAATGGTGATATTGCAAACACAGTTGTAAAGGCCAGGAAGTAAATTTCATCCTGTTCATGAAGTTTGTTTTTGTCCGGCTAAGGAATCGATCTGCAGATGTTCTAATGTTCTGTTCTGAACTGTTGGGAATAGTATCATTATGAAAAAGAAGACAAACAACCGTTTTTAAAAACGGTAAAAAGTAAAAAAAAAGAAAAAGAAAAGATAAATCTTATCACGTCATAAAGACAATGGCTAAGTTCCAAAAAATGACTAAAATCTGGATAAAAGTAGTCCACATGACTTGTATGACAAAATCTAAAGATGTTATTCACTAATAATAGTCCCCTTTTCGACCTGTTGAACTTGAGAACAAATGTGCACATGATCACTGAGTCACTAAGAACATTCATTTGTTAACAAATCAGTCAGATTTGTGAATCATTTCTTGAGTCTGTATGGACTGGATCAATTGGTCCGCTGATAAAAAAAAATGGTTCAGAAGAAGTCGCATACTTCCCTACTATATAGTAGGTGAAAAACAGCATGTGACAAAAGACGCATGTCCGAATCTACAGTACTCATAAACGAGTAGGCAAAAAGTACCTGGATAACCTGCGAGACTCTGAAGACACTTTACTATCCCATGAGGCCATGAGGATTTGTGAACGGCAGTGAAGCGAAGCAACTGATGCTGGTTGGTCAATTGGCAAATGTAGAAAAAATTATATGAAGTGTAATTTGATTGTTTAGTTTGTCTCGCGTCCATTAGAATACATGAAGGGGTAGAGTTTATGACCTATACTGGGACCAACCACCTGGGGGCGATAGAGCATAAAAGGCATAAAAGGAGGAGCGACGACAGTGAAGGAAGAGACAGTGCCAGGTCTGGACTTTATGTTGTGTTTTGTTTACGTTTTATTATGAGTGTGTGTTTTTACTCTCAGATTGTTTATTTATTTATTCAAGTTTGTTGAACACACAAAGTCCAAATAGTTACATCCGAATCCACATCACTCGTAAAAGAGTAGGCAAAAAGTACCCGGGTGACCTACTACTTCCAGCAAGATCCTGAAGTGTGCATACAATGGACACTTTACTATCCCATGAGGCCATGGGAGAGGATTTGTGAACGGCAGTGAAGCGAAGCAACTGATGCTGGTTGGTCAAATGGCAAATGTAGAACGTCTGGATTACATTCATACTATACAGAACACACTTTTTTAGTGGTTATGACTCATGAAGTAAACTTATTCAAAATAAGTACCTACTCAAGAGAGTATGCGATTTCGGATGCAGCCAGTTCAGTTTACGATAGTCAATACGCTATTGCTTTAAGTGTGTAAAATCTATTTAAAAACAGAATGTGTGTTTCACGTTCTTTCTGGGAAAAGAAAGCATGTGTTCTGGGAAAAAAAGCATTGACAGTTTGAGTGTGTAACAAGACAATGTTCAAGTAGCCTATTAAAATCATTTAGATATTGGTGCCCTTGCAATATGCATATTGCGATATGTATATTTGCTATATTTCGATAATTTCGATATATTGTGCAGCCCTAGTTCAGTGCAATGTGTGAACTGGATTGTGGCGAGGTGGACGAGCGAGAGACATGGGAGGAGCGAGCGAGATCGGTGTGCGTGATTGAGGATGAACGTCACCTGCGAGGCACACTGGTCTCGAGTCCTCTCATGAGGGAGCACGGAGGCATATAAGGACGAGCGACTCCAGTGAAGGACGAGAGAGGACCAGGCCTGGCATTTTGCGTTGTGTTTTATTTACGTTTTGTTATGTGTGTGCACGGCAGTCGTCCGCGAGGGGCTGCCGCTTTTACTTTCATCTTGTTTTCATTTGTTTTATTAAACTTGTTGAATGTTCGCCGGTTCCCGCCTCCTTCTTCCCATTGGAACAAACTCTGTTACATTGGTGCCGAAACCCGGGAGGAAGGAGAGACATGCTGTCGAAGAGCCCTCGCTGCTGAGGGGGATCGCAGTGCTGAGGAGGTCGAGCAGCGCGGATGGGTGAAGACCGCGAGGAGCTGCCCGAGGCAGTGGTGCTGGAGCGAGTTAAGATCCGGTGGGACGGACATCTCGCTGCCATGCCCCTGGGTTCGAGGTGGGGTGGCTGCCGTCCTAGAGGGAGCGGAGGAGTCACCGGCGTTCGCCGTGGGCCGGAGCCTGTATCCATCCGCCGTGTAGGGGAGGAGCAGGGAGCGCACGGGACTCGCTGCCGGCTGCCCTCGACAGGAGGAGTCACCGCCGGCCGCCAGGGGGCGGAGGAGGATCGAGCCGTCCACCGAGCGTCTAGTGCCATCGCATGGCACCGCGAGGAAGAGCCTCTCGGCGGGCTGAGGACCGAGCGGCAGTGTGTCAGGGAGCCGGACTAATTATTTTTTCCTCCTCTCTTCACTCTCTCGTCCGGTCACTCTGGGGGTCTCCGTCTCCCGTTCTCTCGTCTTGCCGGCCCATATCCCCGGACGCAGAGAGATTGGGCTCCCCGGGGGGGGAGTAGGCGTAGACGCAGGGTACTCCCCGGCCTACGAGGGGTGTTGGGGGTATGTGGCGAGGTGGTCGAGCGAGAGACATGGGAGGAGCTAGCGAGATCGGTGTGCGTGATTGAGGATGAACGTCACCTGCGAGGCACACCGGTCTCGAGTCCTCTCATGAGGGAGCACGGAGGCATATAAGGACAAGCGACTCCAGTGAAGGACGAGAGAGGACCAGGCCTGGGATTTTGCGTTGTGTTTTATTTACGTTTTTTTATATGTGTGTGCGCGGCAGTCGTCCGCGAGGGGCTGCCGCTTTTACTTTCATTTTGTTTTCATTTGTTTTATTAAACTTGTTGAATGTTCGCCGGTTCCCGCCTCCTTCTTCCCATACGAACAAACTCTGTTACATTGGTGCCGAAACCCGGGAGGAAGGAGAGACATGCTGTCGAAGAGCCCTCGCTGCTGAGGGGGATCGCAGTGCTGAGGAGGTCGGGCAGCGCGGATGGGTGAAGACCGCGAGGAGGCAGTGATGCTGGAGCGAGTTAAGATCCGGTGGGACGGACATCTCGCTGCCGTGCCCCTGGGTCGAGGTGGGGTGGCTGCCGTCCTAGAGGGAGCGGAGGAGTCACCGGTGTTTGCCGTGGGCCGGAGCCTGTATCCATCCGCCGTGTAGGGGAGGAGCAGGGAGCGCACGGGACTCGCTGCCGGCTGCCCTCGACAGGAGGAGTCACCGCCGGCCGCCAGGGGGCGGAGGAGGATCAAGCCGTCCACCGAGCGTCCAGTGCCATCGTATGGCACCGCGAGGAAGAGCCTCTCGGCGGGCTGAGGACCGAGCGGCAGTGTGTCAGGGAGCCGGACTAATTATTTTTTCCTCCTCTCTTCACTCTCTCGTCCGGTCGCTCTGGGGGTCTCCGTCTCCCGTTCTCTTGTCTCGCCGGCCTATATCCCCGGACGCAGAGAGATTGGGCTCCCCGGGGGGGGAGTAGGCGTAAACGCGGGGTACTCCCCGGCCTACGAGGGGTGTTGGGGGTATGTGGCGAGGTGGACGAGCGAGAGACATGGGAGGAGCGAGCGAGATTGGTGTGCATGATTGAGGATGAATGTCACCTGCGAGGCACACCGGTCTCGAGTCCTCTCATGAGGCATATAAGGACGAGCGACTCCAGTGAAGGACGAGAGAGGACCAGGCCTGGGATTTTGCGTTGTGTTTTATTTAAGTTTTTTTATGTGTGTGCGCGGCAGTCGTCCGCGAGGGGCTGCCGCTTTTACTTTCATTTTGTTTTCATTTGTTTTATTAAACTTGTTGAATGTTCGCCGGTTCCCGCCTCCTTCTTCCCATACGAACACACTCTGTTACATGGATCAACTGACAAATCAGTCAGATTTGTGAATCATTTCTTGAGTCTGTATGAACTGGATCAATTGGTTCACTGATCAGTGACTGCATCCGAAAAGGCATACTTCCCTACTATATAGTAGGTGAAAAACAGCATGTTACAAAAGACGTATGTCTTATGTGGAAAGCAGCGAGGCAGAGGGACCATAGACCGTAAAAAAGTATGGATGACGCGACTTCATTCTCTTCCGCTGAAGAAAATTGAAGCCGCTGGAGGCCAGAATATGGCGCTGACATCTTGCTCAGATTTGAGACCGAGTCTGTGCAGTAGTGACCCCGGGAACGGAGTCTGCGTAGTAGAGAGCAGGAAGTATAGCCGCGATATCAAAAGCCGGCCTACACCCTCACAGATGCAGAAAAATTCATGTTGGTGTGAAATAAATTGTGTTATGGAAATGTAGAAATTAAAGCTAAAGCTCCAATCTCCTCCCAAAAATCCCGAAAAAATAATTTGTCAATCATGACTTCACACCCCCTGTTTTTATAGCATGAAATAACAAACTAAAACCAAACTTATTTAAAAAACGAACACTTGAAATGAAATCAGCGTGATAAAAACTGCCCAAAATGACAGAAACCAACTTTGGGAAAAAATTATATGAAGCGTAATTTGATTGTTTAGTTTGTCTCGTGTCCATTAGAATACATGGAGGGGCGGAGTTTATGACCTATACTGGGACCAACCACCTGGGGGCGAATGAGATGTTTTGGCTTCAGGTTTTAACACGAGTGCGGCAGGCTTGGCTCGGACGCATAAAAGGAGGAGCGACGACAGTGAAGGAAGAGAGAAAGCCAGGCCTGGACTTTATGTTCTGTTCTGTTTTGTTTATGTTTTATTATTATAATATGTGCACGGCAGTCGTCCGTGAGGAGGCTGCCGTTTTTACATTCAGTTTGTTTATTTATTTATTAAAGTTTGTTTTAATGTTCACCGGTTCCCGCCTCCATCTTCCCATAACAACATACCATGTTACATCCGAATCCACAGCACGCGTAAAAGAGTAGGCAAAAAGTACCCGGGTGACCTACTACTTCCAGCAAGATCCTGAAGTGTGTATACAATGGACACTTTACTATCCCATGAGGCCATGGGAGAGGATTTGTGAACGGCAGTGAAGCGAAGCAACTGATGCTGGTTGGTCAAATGGCAAATGTAGAACGTCTGGATTACAATCATATACTAACACATTCAAAAGAACAGTTAATTCACTGATCCAGTTCTTGAGTTATACTCACTGACTCAATGATTTGGTCACAGAATAATGTTGTTGTACTGTATATAAGAGCAGTGTGAAGATTGAAACATTTTCATTTCGTACTCGCTTAATGTTATAGCTTCTTCAGTATTCCTTCAGATGAGTGTTTTTGTTGAAATCAGATGTATTTTTTAGGAATTGAATTGGAGCTTTCAGTGCACTGGATTTGAGGACAACAGGTATGGATGATAGCGGCTGACTCGCTGTTTATGGCCTGAAGAGCTATAAATGTAGGAGTGTTTTTAAATATGCAAATAGAGCTGTTCATTTTCAGTCATCTCATTCTGGCTGGTCATGTCGTTCTTCAAGTTAAAACATCTTTAAGTGTATTCTGCTGTGGTTTTATTTATAAGGCAGTATTGTACTGTGTCTGAGCTCTGCTTTAATTATACGGTACATCCATGAAAGCACAGATGAGTAAAATGAATAATTAATCTGCATAAAAATGGAAAAATGTAACTGAATTAAAAATTCATTCCATTGTCATGTTAGATATCACCCTGACAGTCGTGGGACCCATTAAGCAGCTTCTGTACCGATGTCAGTCAGATGTCCTCTGAGATCTGTGAATGACATTATATTAAGCTCCAGTGATCCATAATCACTGATCTGGAATCTAAAAGTAAGGAACGCTTCAGGAACGAGCCTGCAGGAAAACCACAAAGAGGGAGAGATAAGAGAGTGGATATAAAAGTCTGGAAACCATAATGGACTTTCAGTTGAGTCTATACGCGACAACGCTTGTCTGCTTTTAGACAGAGGCACAGAAATAGACCACAAAGGCTGCTGGGGGATTTTAACATCTGATTGAAGCCCATAATTAAACATTCACTCTTACTGACTGCAAAATGACAGTACAGAGTTATTGTGGAGAATATCAGCAGGGATTAGACAGAGGGTTTTTACAGCATTTTTACAGTCAAACTGATGTGTGTTTTGGAGACTAGTTTTAAATATTCAAGCTAACTTTTTCTGTGGCTTGTGTTTTTATGTAAAATGCTTTAATACATCATTTTACATCATAAATGCAATCATTTGGTATAAATTAATAACTGTCAAATTGATTAATCACGATTAATCTCGTCTAACATAAGTTTGTAAATGTGTGTGTGTGTATATATATGTACGTATACTACACACACATAGATATTATATATTTACAAACTTTTATGTTAGATGCGATTAATTGCGACTAAAATTATTGCAAACACAAAGTGCCAAATATATTTGAGCATTCCTGTAGCTCAAACAGTTGAGCGTGGTGCTAGCAACGCTAAGGTCATGGGTTCGGTTCCCAGGGAAAGCAAGAACTGACAAAATGTATAATGTGTACCTTTACCTTGAATGCAATGTAAGTCGCTTTGGATAAAAGCATCTGCCAAATGCATAAATGTAAATGAAATATATAAAACAATGAAAATTATAAATTATTTTTATGCATTATTTTATGAATCAGAATGCAGTGAGCATGGTATTAGTTATTGATTATTGGTTATTGGAGTATTATTATTGGACTGGATTATAAAATAAAGATGCTTTGTCCTGTAACATGGTAAATGTAGACACCGGTTTCTGCATATATTAATAAGGAAAAGCATATAATATATAATATTTCAAGCCTCTGTAAAGTCACAACCATTGCAAAACCTTTAGGCCTATGTCTGAAGGATACTGATTATGTTGATGTTTTTAGATAAAACACATATAATGAAGTATCGTTACTTAAAACTTTTGAAAGGTTGTCTTGACATTCTTATACTCCATTGTATATGATAAAAACAGCATTTTGACAAGTCTTTCTAAATTATATATTTTAAGGGTTTTTACTTGCAAACATATACGGTTGTCAGTTCTGTATGTTTGAGTTCCTGTTAAAACGGTTACGTTCACACAGTTATTTACGGGGCAACGAGCGACAACTGCATATAACCAAACTCGCACCTGCTAGAAGTTAAACTTTTTAAATATTTGCATATTATTTGATTGTCCAGTAAATATGAAACTGTTTGTGCTTGTGGATCTGGTGTGTGTGTGTGTGTGTGTGTGTGTGCGTGTACACCTGCGTGTATTTGAATAGATCTTGCCAGTGACCTTGTATGTGGACGTGATGCCATCTATCTGATTAGTTTATCTGTGTCATGCTCTGTACTTGAGACATTAAAGGGCAGGGGATAGATGAGACCGATAAAGACAAGATGAGACAGACAGGAAACATGCTCTTGCAGTTTGATGATAGATGGGAGATAATATGGGTGGCACTTTCAACAAATAGTGTACAATTTGCTTTTGAAATGTAGCTAGTTTTAAACAAGCTTTGTTTTAAATAGATGTTTATTTAATGTTTATAGCTAGAAAATAACGGTCACACAAATCAAGCTGTATTTAGACATGTCTCAAATAATGTCCTAATATAATAAAATAACAGACTTTCTGATGTTGACAATCCACATTTTCCAAAGGTTAACCACCTCCTTTCACTGGCAAGAGGCTGACATATGTACATTTTAATCAGATGGTGTTTAAAAACACCTGTAAACTTGGATCTCCCTGGAAGTCCTGGGACCTGGTGCCTGTGATTCTAGAGCAGAGACTGCGGTTCCCTAATGTGTGTTGATTACATTGTGCAGAGTTGTTCTTCAACTTGCAGTCAACTTTGTTTAACTTGCATCAGAAAATCTGCCATTGTGAGGAAGATTTACCAATGACTATTTTCCAATGACTATACTGTATATATATATATACCTTTTTCTATTGCTCCGTGGCCCAGTTCTGATGCCCACATGCCCACTTTTGGCACTTTTGGTGGTGGACAGGGGTCAGAATGGGCCCCCTGACTGGTTTGCGGCTATGCAGCCCCATACGCAACAAACTGCAATGCACTGTGTATTCTAACACCTTTCTACCAGAACCAACTTTAACTTCTTGAGCAATTTGAGCTACAGTAGCACGTCTTTGCTCCTCATTTGCATCACTGAGCATTGGCCGCCCATGACCCTGTCGCCGGTTCACCACTGTTCCTTCCTTGGACCACTTTTGATAGATACTGACCACTGCAGACCGGGAACACCCCACAAGAGCTGCAGTTTAGGAGATTCTCTGACCCAGTCATCTGGCCATCACAATCTGGCCCTTGTCAAACTCGCTCAAATCCTCACGCTTGCTCATTTTTCCTGCTCCTAACACATCAACTTTGAGGAAAAAATGTTCACTTGCTGCCTAATATATCCCACCCACTAACAGGTGACGTCATGAAGAGTATATATTATACGCTAATTTATATAAACTAATTATATATACATTTTTATATATAAATATACTAATTTATAAATAACTTATAATTAATTATAAATTATATTATATATTTTTTGTTTTCAAACTAATTATATTTTGCTGTTTCAAGCTGTTTTGACCTGATTATTTAAAAAGGTCTGTGAAAAAATCTCTTATTTTTTTCTCATTTCGCTTTTTTTTTGTGTGTGGATTGAATTATGAATAGGAGAAAGGCCACAGTGGTTTTTGTTGAATATGAAACTAGACTCAAGCAGGCTCACTAAGCACACTTAGGAGTCATACCGAAATCTTATTGCTGTCATTTCAGTGAATATGCACGTACAAGCCAACCTGAAAACTTTCATCTCTGCACACTTTTAGAAGAAACAGAAACAATCTGTTTCGGAGGCAAGCCTCTCAACATTCATAGAGAGAGAAACATTCCCACTGTTGTTGGAATCCTTAGGAAACAAGCCTAAGGTCATGGATCCACCCCTGACTCGCTTTTGCTGGGTTCACAGGGGGTCTTTGAAGCACGCCACCTGTTAGAGACTGTTAGTTTCCACCCTTTCCTCTCCTTCAGCCTGCTATGTAAGCCTTTATGATACAATCAGATCCTGGAAATAAAGGGTTTTTCTCTCTATGTTTTGTAAATCTTTTTTCCCCAGTTGTCTTTAACTCTGAATGCACCTTCCCTTTTCTAAATACAGCATGTCATGCACTTTAATTTTCCCTAGAACTTTTTTTGTGTCATATATAAAAAGCTCTGTGCTATTTTTTGCAATGACGAGACATGGCCTGATGGTCTGTTACCTCTTGAAAGTGAAAGTAACCTTTGCTTAGTTTGCACCGGCTCCATTTTTGGTCTTCCTGTTCTGTTCTGTGCTGTGACATTTTTTTAAGAGACTCAGTGAAAGTTGTTATCCTTATACAGAATGAACACTTGCACCTTTGAGATTTTCTCCATTTGTCTGAGCCGTAGTGTACAGAACAGGAAGCAAGACAAACCATTAATCTCTTTTAACTGTATTATAATTTTCTGTGTTTGCATGTGTGTCTTTTATCAGCGCTGATGTGTCTGAATACATTTACAGCATGTTTACTGCCAAACCAGGTGGAACTTACTGTGACAGGCCTGAATACAAATCATGTAATTTCCGTTTTGATGTGTTACAATATAGCGAGGTGCTGATATGAGGGTGGGAGGGTGGAAATCCCAGCTGAGATTTCCCAAACGCAGCATACGCCGGTGTATGATACGAACAAACAGATAGACAGCCAGCTTCATATTCCGCCAACGTGTACTTTTGGGTTAGTGAGGTTACAGAAAATCAAGAGTTTTTGCTTTTGAAGAAAAACACATTTATCATTTACTTGTTCCAAACCTGTATGCTTTTTTTCCCCCATACAACAGAAAAAGAAATGTTAGACAGGATGTTATGCTGCTCTTTTGCATGCAATGAAAGTGAATGGGGCTGTCTAAAAAACAAACAAACAAGATTTCACCATTAAAACCATAAAAGCCCATATGGAATATAGTTATGGTACTTTTTGTAATTTTTTGAGCTTTAAAGGTCGGTCACCACTCACTTTCATCAGTATCAGCACACTGTTAAACTTCTCCTTTTGTGTTCCTATGAAGAAAGACAATTGTGAAAATTAAAACATTGATTATGGGAACTACGAGGTCCTTACAGTCAAGGTTTTTAGGTTGCCCCAGAAAATTGCAAACCCAACACATTCATTCACAAAAGGCCAAACTGACTGATCCGTTCTACCTCCAACAATGCAGATAAATTATTTCCCTCCAACATGTCAGATAAGATCAAATGCATTGGATCAGATCTCTTTGCAAGACTGAATCTTGAAAGACAGGATGAGCATCTTTCTCTCTCTGTCTCTCAGCAAAGCGGTCAGAGTAGCGTGCATGGATTGGCAGTTGACTCAGTCTGTGCTCTGTATTTGTAATGTAATTCAGTTGTCATGCACACAGAGTTCAGCTGAGCTGGCGTGATTGCAATTGATTTCTGAACACTTCTTCCCCACGTCCTACGGGTTAATGCTCAAACCACCCATGTGCTCGCCATAGATATGGAAATCTCCATGCTTGCTTTTGAATACACACCTGTGCAATAAATGTGCATGACCTGATGGTAAAATCTGGCGTTAATGTGTTGAATCAAATGATATGAATAGCTCCATGATTACTCAGCGGCTCTGTGGAAGATTAGAGAGGTGAACACTCTTGGTGATCGTGTAGAGCACAAAAGATAATGATGAATCTTTCATACTTTTCATGTCATTTCACTGTACATGTAAACCTGAACGGCATTGAAATGTTGATGCACACTGACCCCTACTGGTACTAATGTTGCACTGCTTGTATTTCTGTCTTAAAGATGATGTGTTCTTTTTTAGGTAACATTATTTGTCAGAACATTTACAAACGAATTAAATTATATTATACAGGGTTTTTATATAATAATAAGGTTTTAAATAGAAGGACTGTTCATGTAAATGGCCACACACACACACATTTTCATGTTTTATGGGGACTTCCCATAGACATAATGACTTTTATGCTGAACAAACTGTATCTACTATCCACCTACACTAAACCCTACCAATCACAGAAAACTTTCTGCATTTTTTAATCACTTAGTCTGATTTATAAGCTATTTTCCTCATGGGGACTAGAAAATATCAATATTGTCATCTTTGTGGGGACATTGTGTCCCCATAATGTGTATACCAGGAAACACAAACACACGCATGCACGCACGCACGCACGCACGCACGCATACACACTTAATTATATTATTATTTGTTAAATGATGTTTAATAAGTAGTAGAGTAGTTGCAATGATGACTTTCTGATTGTATATTATCCCTGACTTAACAGATAATGAGTATTTTTATTGTCTCTTTCTCTTAGGTTATGGACACACTGTCCAAACTCTCTCATACACACATTGCACAGCAGACTGGAATAAGGTATACAGTATATTAAAAAAAGAAGAAATTAACCATTTGAACTATAAATGCATATAATGCATATTTCTCTCTCTCTCTCTCTCTCTCTCTCTCTCTCTCTCTCTCTCTCTCTCTCTCTCTCTCTCTCTCTCTCTCTCTCTCTCTCTCTCTCTCTCTCTCTATTCTAGGCCATTTCCCACAGAAGAGAGTGTTGAGGATGAAGATATTTATAATCATCTAGAGGATTTGATAGAGTGAGTTATATATTTTTCTTACATTGCTTGTCTTCCTCTGCAGAAACAAGATGATATTTGAACCTCCAGCTCACTGTACGGTATCCGTTAGGAGAGATATAGGAGCCTCAGGCTGGAGCACACAGGATTACTTAGGTTGATGTTAACTTGTTGAGTCATGGCATAATGTGTGCCACACACATACCGTCCTCCTGTAGATATCATCAGAGACATATGTGTAAAAAATGATGGTCGTTATGGAAGCTTTTTCCACAGGTAAATCTCTCTCAATTTAGACTTTATATCTCACAAGTCGGACTTTATAACTTGCAATTGTGAGTCTAACAGCCCTATCATACACCCGATGCAATGTGACGCCAAGTGCGACTTGTTTTTTGCTAGTTTCAGCCCGATGCAGAATCATTTTCACGTCCAGCGCCACGTTGTTTAAGTAGCAAATACATTCGTGCCCATCTGTGCACCCATGGACGTGCTGGTCTGGTCATTGTTGGCGCGTTGCTATTTTTAGGCAACTGAAAACGACTGCTCCATTGACCAACAAAAACCTGATCTGAAGTATTTTTTGTGTTATCTAAATATATGTATATGTATATTTATATGTATATGCAACTGTATATGTATATTGCAACTACTCTAAAAAATATATGCCATAGTAATAATGGCCTATACGAGTGCACAACTCACATACACTCTGCTTGTTACACACACAGGGATGACAAGCAGATATAGCACCAGCACACAAACATTTTTAAATATTAACATTAAAAGGATTCCTCTCTGGAGAAACGCTCAGTCTTTCCGCTCGCAAATTCCGCCATGTAAATAGTGAATCCGCCATGGTGCAAGTGCAACTGGCTTTTAAAGGGAATGGATGATGAGACTCTGATTGGTTTATTGCACGTTACGCCCAGAACACACCCATGGCTGATTAAGAGAATAGGTACAACCCTTTTGGACCATGCGCCTGGCATGCCAACTGTTTTTTTCCCGCCGTTGAACTAGCAAAGGTGGATTTTTGACAAGTGCACCTGCACCATGCCCTCTAGACCATGCGCTCTGATCATTAAAATAGAGCCCTATATCTAAAAATCTGAGACAAAAAGCCTGAATTGCGAGTTATAAACTCGCAGTTGCAAGAAAAATGTTTGATATATAAAGTCAGAATTGTGATTACCTTTCTTAAAGGGATAGTTCACCCAAAAATGAAAATTTGCCCATAATTTACTCACCCTCAAGTCATCCTAGGTGTATATGACATTCTTCTTTTAGAGTTATATTACAAAAGTCCAGGCTAATCCAAGTATTAGAATTTGATTAATAGTTGCTCTGTTTATGAAGTCCATAAAAAGTGCATCTGTCCGTCAAATAACGTACTCCACACGGCTCCGGGGTGTTAATAAAGGCCTTCTGAAGTGCATCGGCGCGTTTGTGTAAGAAAAATATCCATATTCAAAACTTTACCAAGCAAACATTCGGCTGAATGTTTTTTCTCTCAATTCCTAGTTTATATCTCTGAATTGCTAGATATAAACTCAGAATTGCAAGAAACAAAGTTAGAATCGGGAGATGCAAACTTGTAATTGCGAGAAAAAAAGTCAGAATTGCGTGATATAAACTGAGAATTGGAAGAATAGTCAGAATTTGCAATTGTGAGTTATAAAGTCCACATTGTGAGATATAAACTCTAAACTCCAGATGCTAACAGTCTAATCAGATTCAATGATCTATGCTAAGCTATGCTAAAAGTGCTACCGCCAGACTCAGAGATCGGCTGAATGGATTCGAAAACGGTAAAACTCAACTGTTTAACTCTAGGGGAGTTGGAAAATGAGCCTATTTTCAAAAATAGTGGAGTGTTCCTTTAATGTTACTATGTATGAGATTTTTGTTTTTCATAAAACTGTAATCTGTCTGCTAGTTTTAGTTTTAGTTAATGACAACAGCACTGCTTCTGATGAAATAAAAGATTTTCTGAGTAACGGACCGTATACAGTTTAGCAACACGTAGCAGAAATGTCTGCTCTCCTCATATGACATGTTTGAGGATATGATATTATGCGTAGCAAATATTGATGTTGCTGTCACTATGTTTTGGCTCAACCTTATCACATCTGTTTCTTAACCACACACACACACACACGCACGAGGCCCTCTAGCAGAGGGTTGTTTTCCTCATGTGATGGTTTGTTCATATGAAACGTGTTTGCTGAGTGCTTTTCCCTGGAGGGCGATGTGCCAGTACGATTTTGTCCCTGTCAGAAAGAGACTTTTCCTTGAAGGCGTTTTGTAATAGATTCAAACTACACAAATGGTTAGGAAAAGAGATCAACAGTTTCATTCTCTTTTATACCCATCTGGAGAACATATCTGAGTGATTTTAAGGCCTGACTCAGCTATAATGTCTCTTTTGCTGTAGCCGAAAACCGTGTGTTTAATTTAAACTAGGGAAACATTATCGTTTTAAACCCCTCAGGAGAAATTTAGAGAAGAGGTATTTTTCTCCATATATCAGATAAGATAAAGCATTAGAACACATTGCGTTGTCCACTTAAGGGGTTTTCTGTTGCATCGTCCATCTATATTTCTTTGCTTACTTCAAACCAAATCTAACTGACTATAGTCTTAGGTTTGCAACCAAAAAGTTTATGTACTAAACGAAAACCTTCGGAGATTTACTGAATGTTGTTGGTCTGTGTCTTAGTGAAAATGGTGTTGAAGACGAGGAAGATCTCTATGACTGTGTGTATGATGATGATGAGGGTGGAGAGGTGTATGAAGACCTGATGAAGGTTGAGTTGGTACAACCACAGGTGAGCTAACCAAAATGCTTTTACAAGGAAACATGTTTAGGGTTGCAGGTCATAAATGCTCTCTTGCTCTCTCTCTTTCTGGTGTAATTACAGAAACAGGCCGAGACGGACATCAGGAGCTGCTGTCTAATGGAAATCAAACAGACTGAGGAGAAATACACAGAGACGCTGGACTCCATAGAGAAAGTGAGGCAATTTTATAACTGCACAGTCAGACCCATTAATGTAATGTGTGAGATCTGCCAAGTGTCTGCTTAATGTAATGGAAAACATAATTAACTTTGGTATTTTTATTAAGACCATAGTAACCACAGGTAGAACAATGGATGAATATTTTTTTCCATGAATAGTTTAGATCAATGTAACTTACCTTCCCTTTCGTTCAGTCACTACGACGTAACGTTAGTGACTAACGAATGGGGGTTTCGCTTTGAAGCCAATTACCTTCGAGGAATTTAACAGCGCCCAATGGCAGTGCCAATGGCATGGGCATGCGGAATTTGCATGCGTAACTCCGCCCCACATCGTGGGTATATAAGGAAGTACGCTGGCAACATCGCATTATGTTTCTGCTTTGGAGCCAAGAGCATCTCTTCACTCCTACAAGCCTGAATTCTGAAGTCTTCTCTTCAGTCTTCGAGACGAGCGGTTCTCCAGGGTGTTGGTGTGACAGAGCGTTCCAGCGATCTCGCATTGCCTGCCTGCTGATCTGTGCAGTGATCTGCAACAGCTGTGTGGGTTTTCCCTGGGCGCTTCGGCACGCTGCAGAGCTTTCCTCTCACAAAAAAAGCTTGCGCGTGGCACGTCTTTTTCAAGACGGTTCGCCCGTGCACTTCCGGGTGCGATTGACCTCCGTTGCTGTCTATGGGCACATTCACTGCTCGACGTGTTTGGGCTTCAGCACGTTCGGGCAGTGTTTGTGGATGTGTCATGTTCCCACTGCGGGAACGTGACCATCGCGATGTCGCAGTCGAGACTCAGTGATCTACGTGAGGAGAGAGAGTCCCCTCTGCCACACCGCTCTCGTCCCTCTCTCTCGCCAGCCTCCTCTCAGAGCAGACCCCAGTGGAACGTGCGTCCTTCCCTGGTCTCCTCTGTCAGGACGCAGCTGCTGACTGTGCCCCCACACCGGGACGCTACACCTCCCACATCTGGGCCAGTCACGAAGACCATCATGCTCGGCTACGCGATTCGGTTTGCGCAGGCTCCTCCCCGCTTCTGGGGAGTTCGCCCGCCATGATGGGGCCTAATGCCCCAGTCATGCGTGCGGAGGTTGCCACCCTACTGGCGAAGGGTGCGATCGAGCCTGTCCCTCCAGCCGAAGTGAAGTCCGGCTTCTCAGCCCTTGCTTCATTGTACCCTAGGAAACTGGTGGGTTATGGCCAATCCTGGATCTGCCCGTCCTGAACCGATCCCTTCACAGGCTTCCGTTCAGGATGTTGGCGGCGAACGCCTTCTCGAATGCTTTTGTCCAGTAGATTGGTTTGCAGTAGGTTTCCACCCTCAAAGTGTATGTGGCTGCAATATCTGCCCACCACGATCTCTTGGGGGACAAAAAGGTAAGTTAGCACGACCTGATCATCAGGTTCCTGCCTCAGTTAAGAGGGTAGGGGACCTGCAGGCATTTTCGGTTGACGAAGCGTGCCTGGAATTCGGACCGGCTAACTCTCACGTGATCCTGACACCCCGGCCCGGATATGTGCCCAAGGTTCCCACCACTCCGTTCCGAGACCAGGTGGTGAACCTGCAAGTGCTGCCTTTGGAGGAGGCAGACCCAGCCTTGGCATTGCTCTGTCCAGTACGTGCTCTCCACGCTTACGTAGACAGGACGCAGTGTTTCAGGACCTCAGACCAGCTCTTTTCATCATCTCGCAAGTCCCTGCCACCCCTAGGGTTAAAAGTCCACCCTCTGGCTGGTACCCTAGAGTTCTTCCATATGCAGCCCTTAGCGGGTCATATGTGTATTCTCTAAGTCCTCCCCACGGGTAGGCATTTTGGCATATCTCCACTGGAATATGCTTCCCAGTGTACCTTGGTAATCCTGTGATAAGACAGGGTACTCACACTTACGCAGGGCACTGGAATACAGCCGAGTGGCGTTGTTATATTGGGACTCCCATTCGTTAGTCACTAACGTTACGTCGTAGTGACTGAACGAAAGGGAACGTCTTGGTTACGTATGTAACCCTCGTTCCCTGAGGAGGGAACGGAGACGTAACGTCCCTTTGCCACTTCCGCTGTGCTGCTGGAACGCAGAGTTCAGTCTTGGCTCCGTAGCAGTAACATAATGCGATGTTGCCAGCGTACTTCCTTATATACCCATGATGTGGGGCGGAGTTACGCATGCAAATTCCGCATGCACATGGCATTGGCACTGCTATTGGGCGCTGTTAAATTCCTCAAAGGTAATTGGCTTCTAAAGCGAAACCCCCATTCGTCAGTCACTAACGTTACATCTCCGTTCCCTCCTCAGGGAACGAGGGTTACATACGTAACCAAGACAATACTAAATGTTACCTAGTTGCTGCCAACCTACACACTATACACTACAGTTATTGTTACAATTGTAACTTGCTGATGACTTGCTGTAAGCCACCATTATCATAAAGTTACAGAAATTAAAATGACAGAAAAATTAAAATATTCCATGCTTTTGAAACTTGTAAAAATAGTAGCTTTAAACACATTTATAAAGTATAACTAATGATAACATAAAATTAAGACATTTTAAATTTTAAAATTGTATTTATCATTATTAATGTTGAAAATGACAGAACAGTTCTGAAAATAATCTATGCTTTAAACTACTAAAAATAGAAGCTTAGACACATTTATAAACTATAACCAATGCTAACATAGTTTAAATAAGTATTTTATACTTATAAAAGTATATAAAAAGTGTATATAATATTTATAAAAGTATTTTATTCTTATGAATTATTTTTTAAACCATGGTAAATTTCCATTTATTTTACATCTTAGTATGAAAATACACATTTCTTTTGTAATTACTATAATAAAATGTAAATTTCCACGATGGTTTAAAAAATCATTATATTCCAATATAGATTTTTTCTTGTTTTTATTGGTTGATTTTAAATAGTTGTATGAATATACAACATCTTCACTTTAGTTACTACGGTATAATAAAATCATGGTAAATTTCCCTTTATTTTAAATCTTAGTATGAAACTGCACAGTTATGTTATATACTATAGTAAAACCATGGTACATTTCTACAATGGTTCAA
The DNA here is from genome assembly GCA_023566225.1 of Romanogobio albipinnatus. Lineage (NCBI taxonomy): Eukaryota > Metazoa > Chordata > Actinopteri > Cypriniformes > Gobionidae > Romanogobio > Romanogobio albipinnatus. Next base: position 32,301,960 of record CM042260.1, on the reverse strand, counting down.
AGAATCATTATATTGCAATATATTTTTATTGTTTTATTTATTTAAAATCTTACTATGAATATGCAACATTTCCATTGTAGTTATAGTATAATAAAAGCATAGTAATTTTCCTTGATGGGTCAAAGATTCATTATATTGCAATATATATTTATTTTGAATTAGCTTTAGCCATAACATCTTCTTGATCTTTATACTTCATTATTATTTTCAGTTCTTTATGAAGCCTCTGGGACAGTCACTCTCTGGTGTGGATATCGAAAAAGTGTTCATCAATATACCAGTGAGTCACACAACCTTTTCTAATGGAGGACAGATTTGAGCTTGAATCTTTGTGTCATTGCCTCATATTTTCATGTTCTACATTGCAACAGGATCTTGTGAAAGTGCACACAAGTCTTCTGAGGGAGATTCAGGATTCAGTGCTTCTGCATAACGCCAGTAACCTGCACCAGATTTTTATCAAATACAAAGAAAGGTGATCAGTTTATTCTCTTTTGCTATTTAAGAAATTAAACCCTCCTTCCTCGTCTCACACGTGTCTGTTTTCCTGTATCATAGATTAGTCCTGTATGGGAAATACTGCAGTCACGTAGAATCAGCCATTGCGTGTTTGGATGACATTTGTAAGAACAGAGAGGACGTCAGGCAGATGTTAGAGGTAAGACATTGTCAGACTGGGTTCATGAAAACTTTCCATGGATACGGTAGCACAAATCTTTGTTGTGAGAACTATCAGATGTAAAATTAACTGACTGTATCTAACACTCAGTAAGTGACATAATTTAGACCCTTTGTACAGCAATGTGGGAAGAAATGATTTATGAAAGTAGTAGTTTTTCTTTTTCACTACCAAACCTGAACTTGTAGAATGTATTTGCTGCTAGACACTGCCACCTGGTGGTTGAGAATAGTACAGAACATTTCAGAACTTTTTATTGTAATTGTTTTGTTTTAATTTTTGTACAGAAATGTCACATAATTGTTTTTTTGTTTATTATTTTCAGTTATGTTCCAAACGAGCCAACAATGGGAAGTTTACTCTGAGAGATCTACTAGTTGTTCCGATGCAGAGAGTTCTGAAGTATCATCTGCTTCTACAGGTTTGACAGGATTTTGCTGTATTCCTGCTCCTGCACCACCATGTTTTACCCACGTCTCCAATAAGTACTTTAAAGCATAAAATGCATAATGTCTATGTTGACATATTTTGCACATTTGATTTATTTGCATTTGATTGGAAAAATTAAACATGTTAGGCTATGGACACACACACACGCATGCACGCACGCACACACACACACACACACACACACACACACACACACACACACACACACACACACACACACACACACACACACACACACACACACACACACACACACACACACACACACACACACACACACACACACACACACACACACACACACTATAGCATAGATAAAACTAAAACCATAAAATTTTTTTGCTGCTTTAAATAAAATATATGTTAACTAAAACATGAAGTAAAATCCATATATATGGATTATATATATAATATCCATATATATTAAAAAACGTATTTTATTTCAGCTCATTTTGTTTAGTTTAACTTACTAACTTATATAAACTACTAACTATATATATATACATACAAACCTTCAACTAGAATTAAAGTGAATATGGCAATATAAAAATAAATATAGTATATTTTTTATATTTTGGCATAGTTTAAGATTATTACTATATAGAATAAATAATAAATATATTGCTATTAATATTTTCTGAGCCTATTAGAAATTGCTTTTGATAGAAGGAAAGTCATTTCAGAGGTGGAGAAAGATGTTATATTATTATTATTTTGATTTTGATATTTTATCATAAAGCATTTATTATAACAAACACTGATTAATGTGCCTGGATCAAAGAAATAGGGTACGTTTTTGTTTCATGTTGTCTTTAAATGAGTGATTTACTGCTAATGTCCACTAGGGGCAGTGGTGTCTGTCTTCACAGAGAAGCAGCATAATCCATTAATTAAATCCACCAGTAGGGGCAGTATAATATATTCCACAGTCCTCCAGTAGAGGCAGTATAATCCACATAATGGAGAAGCAGCAGCTTTATCCAGTTGTGAATGTTTGGTCTGGCCATATTCCACAAACATCTCACGCAGCAAGCCATGAATATTTCATAGTGTGTCCCTGTCCATCACACGTTAGGTCTACTGCATGACCCAGCTATGAAGGAATTTAGAAATAAATGTGAACGAAGGCGAGAGAGAAAAAGAAAAGTATAGAAAGAGGGAGATGTGCATAGCGTGAGCCACCACGATCCTCCTGCTGTTGCGGGAACCTTTTGACTCTCAGCGGACAGAACAGCGAAGGTGTTTTCTGTGTGTGTGTGCAAGTGTCTACTTAGCATGCCAGCATGGCTGTCCACAGCTCAGTTCACCTCCCTGCCCATCTGGCCAGCTGTGGGTTTAGGGAACGTGTGTGTGTGTGTGTGTGTGTGTGTGTGTGTGTGTGTGTGCAGATAGAGCGTCTGTCTGTCTGCTGCCCCTCTGGAGAGCAGGCTAGCGTGTGACAGACTGTCTTTCTTTGCTCTTTGCTCTGCTGGAGAAAGCCTTGGCCAGTGAGAGAAAGAGCAAACCAGCTTTAAAGAATGAGTCATGTTGAAAATAATTCATTAATAATCTATTATTAAATATTATAATATTTAAATATTCAAATGAAATAAACAGTTCTTCTTCATTTACTCCAAAATGATTATTTATTTTTTTCAAACCCTAAAACAGCTCACAGTAGGGTTATTTTTTAAAATAAATGAATTCTTCATGCATTAAATTGATCAAATGTGAGAGTAGATTTGTACATAGCTACAAAAAGTTAATCAAAGAACAAAAATATATTAAGCAGCACAATTGTTTTCAACATTGATAATAATAAGAAATGTTTCTTAAGCAGCAAATCAGTATATTAGACTGATTTCTGAAGGATCACGTGACACTGATGACTGGAGTAATGATGCTGAAAATCCAGCTTTGCCATCACAAGAATATATTACATTTTAAAATGTAGTTATTTTAAATTATAACAATGTTTCAGCCTTGTGAGCAGAATAGACTTCGTACCAACCGCAAACTTTTGAATGGTACTGTATCTTCATATTGAAATTTGATTTTGGAAAATCAGATTTTTACTGTAACAGTGCAAAGAAGTCAAAGTAATGTTCGTAAAATATACATATACATGATATATACATACAAAGTTATGCTTTTAAGAAATTGTTCCATCTAGTTGCTACATCTATATGGAAGCTTGTTTCTGCCACAGAATAAACATTTTAAAAGATAATTGCAACTTTTTATCTCACAATTGTGAGTTTACATTTTACAAAAAATTGCGAGATATAAACACGCAATCGTGAGTTATAAAGTCATAATTGTGAGATATAAAGTCAGAATTGCGTGATATAAAATCATAATTGTGAGATATAAAGTCATAATTGCGAGATATAAAGTCATAATTGCGTGAGATAAAGTCATAATTGTGATATAAAGTCATAATTGTGAGATTTAATCAGAATTGTGAGATATAAAGTCAGAATTGCATGATATAAAGTCAGAATTGTGAGATACAGTCATAATTGCGTGATATAAAGTCATAATTGTGATATAAAGTCATAATTGTGAGATATAAAGTCAGAATTGTGTGATATAAAGTCAGAATTGTGAGATATAAAGTCAGAATTGTGAGATATAGTCAGAATTGTGAGATATAAAGTCAGAATTGTGAGATATAACATCAGAATTGTGAGATATAAAGTCAGAATTGTGAGATATAGTCAGAATTGTGAGATATAGTCAGAATTGTGAGATATAAAGTCAGAATTGTGAGATATAACATCAGAATTGTGAGATATAAAGTCAGAATTGTGAGATATAGTCAGAATTGTGAGATATAGTCAGAATTGTGAGATATAAAGTCAGAATTGTGAGATATAACATCAGAATTGTGAGATATAAAGTCAGAATTGTGAGATATAGTCAGAATTGTGAGATATAACATCAGAATTGTGAGATATAAAGTCAGAAATGTGAGATATAAGTTCGTCCAATTCTGAGGGAAAAAGCATTTTTTTCTCAGAATTGCGAGTTTACATCTCAAAATTCTGAATTTATATCTAGCAATTGTGTTTATAAAGTCAGAATAGCGAGATATGAACACGCAATTGTGAGAAAACAAAAGTCAGAATTTTTAGTTATAAACTCGCAAATTCTACTTTATATCACGCAATTGTGACTTTATAACTTGCAATTGTGACTTATACCATGGATTTCTGAGAAATTACCTTTTTAATTTTTTTATTCTGTGGGGGAAACAAGCTTCCATACATCTAAGCCAATAAATATAAAGTGGTAATATTTTTTTTGCATTGGTTGACAGAAACAAAGCAACCAGATGATGGTCATGAGCGAATGTTGCAACAAATTTGGATCATAATTTGGACAATTGCTTGACATACAAATATGCAAGTGGGCCAGACTTTACAATACTGCGATGCTGCTCTGTGAACTCACGTCTGAATGATATTCACCTGGAATTCTGCAAACGTTTGGATAAGAGATTGGCTGCATTTTATTTCTGCAGTAATCTCTGTGTTAGTGTCACACCTCCTTTCTGTCTCTCTCTCTATCTCTCTCTTTCGCTGTGTGAGGGCAGAAGGAAGTGAGAATGAAAAATAAGGTGATGTCCGTCTTTCTGCTGATAATAATGCGCAGGTTCAGCTTGACTGACGCAGGGGATTTGGCTTGTGCAGGATGGCAATATATCTCTTAGGCCAAAAGGAAGCCATTTATCAGACCTGAGTAAAGGACATTCATAGCACCCTCCCTTATCCTACAGACTGGCCCAGATGTCTTGTTTACTTCATCCCGGAGCAGGAAGGCAATTTCAACCCCGCAAAAATCTTTTGCTTCTCATTTCAATTCTTGAACCTGCGATACAGTTTGGGATATTATTTCAGTTTGTGTGTGTGTGTGTGTGTGAGGAGGATATGTCACGCTGTATGTGTTTGTATTATAATTGTATTGTCGTGCTTGCTACATAATCTTTTTTTTTTTATTGTATCAGAGTCACTCGCTTTTTAACGGAGCAGGGATTGATGAACACGCATGTAAAATCAAATAAATTCTACTTAAGTGTGACCTGAACCTAAAGTGTTGCCGAATGTTGTTACATTTTAGATGGCTTATAATTAAATGTTCTTTCTATTGTTGGTAAACAATTTGCACAGTTATAAGTAGGAGTTATGAGAGTGTGCGAAAGTGACAGATGTCCTCCGGCTTGGCTTCGCTCCTGTACATCTGACTGTCTGCTGTGTTCATCATCATCTGGTGATAATAAGACACTGAGACACGGGCCGTGAACACCATCTCATATCTTTCTTCCTTCCTGACAGGAGCTGGTGAAACACACCCATGATGCCGCAGACAAGAGTAATTTACGGCAAGCGCTGGACGCCATGAAGGTGGGTTGAGTATATGTAAATGTCCTTTCCATAAGCTGCCTGTTGCTTTGAGATCTGGGTAGTATTCCACTGAGAAGTCTGCAACAGTGAGGACTCATTTGAACCATAAAAAGACAAACAAGGCTTCCCACAGTCCTCACCCGACTGTTATCTGCTCTCATACACACATTTAGCTCCCCATCATTGCATAATTTATACCAACAGGCTTTTAATCACCCATCTTTCTGTGATATTTGAGGCCTTTTTCAATTTGAAATTACAACAGTGACAAATTCCATTCTCTTACAGCGATTTATTTTGCATGGGCGTACTTCAACTTTTTCGTAAGAAAAGCTTCCGTTGAAAATCAGTGTGGCCCTCTTGACTCAGACATGATCAAGATGGTGCCGAATGCATCTTGACAGGTAACCGTCCGCTAATTGAGGCAAATCAAGCTGAGAAGATTGTGCAGATTGCACCGAGGGCTGTGATGATTTCATTTGGATAAATTAGCCACTTAGCATTGATTCGGGTATCGGGCTAACGCGGTTAACCTCCTCAAGTGCTCCCCTTAAAGATCCTCACGGTGGGCGAGCAGTGAGCACGAGCAGCCCCCCCACTCTCTGATTATTCTAGATACACGATGATGAATGAGTCGCTAAACTCCACTCAGAGGAACGGGAACGCGCAATGAGATTTGTCAAATAAGCCTCGCCTTTCAGACGCTAAATCTTATTTAGCTTTTTTAGACGGAAATGAGTCCCTTGAAAACATCACATGGTGCGACATTGTCAATAAGGAAGCTGGGGAGGAAATATAATTATTTTTAGCTCACGGATAGAAATATTTCCTGGTTTATACCCAGTTCAAAGTCTAAGCATGCTGAATGGTAAGGTGTTTTGTTTGTGTTTCCATGTCCTCAGGATCTGGCCCAGTATGTCAACGAGGTGAAGAGAGACATCGAGACTCTACGAGACATCGACCAGTACCAGAAATCTATAGAAAACCTTGTGAGCTAAATCACACACTTCATAGAAATCGCAGGGCTATCATTTAAAACGCAGAGTTGGGGAAACTACTGTAGTCAAACTACACTTTTGATAAAGTATCTAGCTACAGCTACAGCTAAAAAGACATGTTTTGCACTGGGGCCAGATCATTTACATTCAACACCAAATAGATCAAGCTTACAATTTTTTTCAGAAGAAGATCCCCATTGTGTACCTCATGCAAGAGTCTACTGCCTCTGAAACAACATTTTATTTCACTGAGGTCATCTTAAATCGTTTTACGTGCTTTAAAAAAACAAACAAAAAAACAATAATATATTTTAACAAAATGAATTCAGATTCATTTGTAGAAGTTTTATCAAAGCCTAAGTTTGAATCCTTAAGTTTGAATCACTTTAATAATTAGATAACTAAGTTATTTCAGACATTGTTATTTCAAGTTTAGTATTACATAATATAATTGATTTAAAATGTGTATAATTGATTTAATATTTACTATATACAGTACCAGTCAAAACATTGGCAACATTAAGGTTGTTTAATGTTTTTGAAATTAGTGTCTTAATCTCACCAAGGCTAAATTTATTTGATCAAAAATACAGTAAAATACTGTGAAATATTATTACAATTTAAATAAACTGGTTTCTGTTGTAAAATATTTTAAAATGTAATTTATTTCTGTTATGGAAAGCTGGATTTTCAGCAGCCATTACTCCAGTATTCAGTGTCACATGATCCTTCACAAATCATTCTAATATGTATATGTATATATATATATACACTCACCTAAAGGATTATTAGGAACACCTGTTCAATTTCTCATTAATGCAATTATCTAATCAACCAATCACATGGCAGTTGCTTCAATGCATATAGGGGTGTGGTCCTGGTCAAGACAATCTCCTGAACTCCAAACTGAATGTCAGAATGGGAAAGAAAGGTGATTTAAGCAATTTTGAGCGTGGCATGGTTGTTGGTGCCAGACGGGCCGGTCTGAGTATTTCACAATCTGCTCGGTTACTGGGATTTTCACGCACAACCATTTCTAGAGTTTACAAAGAATGGTGTGAAAAGGGAAAAACATCCAGTATGCGGCAGTCCTGTGGGCGAAAATGCCTTGTTGATGATAGAGGTCAGAGGAGAATGGGCCGACTGATTCAAGCTGATAGAAGAGCAACTTTGACTGAAATAACAATTCGTTACAACCGAGGTATGCAGCAAAGCATTTGTGAAGCCACAACACGCACAACCTTGAGGCGGATGGGCTACAACAGCAGAAGACCCCACCGGGTACCATTCATCTCCACTACAAATAGGAAAAAGAGGCTACAATTTGCACAAGCTCACTAAAATTGGACAGTTGAAGACTGGAAAAATGTTGCCTGGTCTGATGAGTCTCGATTTCTGTTGAGACATTCAGATGGTAGAGTCAGAATTTGGCGTAAACAGAATGAGAACATGGATCCATCATGCCTTGTTACCACTGTGCAGGCTGCTGGTGGTGGTGTAATGGTGTGGGGGATGTTTTCTTGGCACACTTTAGGCCCCTTAGTGCCAATTGGGCATTGTTTAAATGCCGCAGCCTACCTGAGCATTGTTTCTGACCATGTCCATCCCTTTATGACCACCATGTACCCTTCCTCTGATGGCTACTTCCAGCAGGATAATGCACCATGTCACAAAGCTCGAATCATTTCAAATTGGTTTCATGAACATGACAATGAGTTCACTGTACTAAAATGGCCCCCACAGTCACCAGATCTCAACCTAATAGAGCTTCTTTGGGATGTGGTGGAACGGGAGCTTCGTGCCCTGGATGTGCATCCCACAAATCTCCATCAACTGCAAGATGCTATCCTATCAATATGGGCCAACATTTCTAAAGAATGCTTTCAGCACCTTGTTGAATCAATGCCACGTAGAATTAAGGCAGTTCTGAAGGCGAAAGGGGGTCAAACACAGTATTAGTATGGTGTTCCTAATAATCCATTAGGTGATATATATATATCAATTTCTGGGAACACTAAGACCATTAAAATTAATTAGCGAATTATTAACCATTGAAACAAATCAATTTGCTAACGTGATTCACACTTCGCAGTTCAACTTGTAAGAGACAATTTTTCAGCAAAGTGTATTTGAATGTTTCTTCAGTTCACTCTGTTGAAAGGCTGTGTGCTTCTTTATTCATGCTACACTCTTACTTGCTGGGAAAAAATGCTACTGTAAGTTACTGGAAAAGCAGAACTATTTTAAAAACAGCCGAGATGGTGTCAGACTACTAAATATGCACTGATTTGCATGCCTACTTTTAGTTAGTTGCTCCCCAACACTGCTAAAAGATGTTAAGCAGAGACAGCATGAAGCTTTGAACAGTTTTGTGGAGAAAGAATAATCTAACTCAAGAACATTGACCCCTAGTAGTATACGAGCATGTCTGCATTGAGTTTGCCCTGTGTTCTGCAGAATCAGTCTCTCCGTAACTACGGGAGACCGAAAGGTGACAGCGAAGTGCGAGTAGCTTCAGTCGACAAACGAGCCAAACAAGACAGGTAAGCTGATTAAAGTGTGGAATACTGCTCCGCCGGTCTTTACTAAGGCCTAAGGGTTATGAAGGTGTCACCCTCAGGCACTACTCTTTTATTTTCTCTTTCTCTTTTGATCTTTGCCTTTTTTTTCCTGCTGCAGGCACATCTTTCTGTTTGACGCCGCTGTGATCGTATGCAAACGACGCGGAGATAACTATGAGATGAAGGAGGTGATTGACCTCCACTCCTTCAAGATCACCAACAACCCGACCTCAGACAGAGAAAACCGAAAGGTGTGCAGCCGGTCTCCTAATTGCCTCCAAAGATCGTTGTTTCAAAGCCGAGGGCAGCAAATGTGCTGTTTTGCTGTCGTGCCATAATCAGTTGCTGCAGTAGAGCAGCTTTCATTCGCACAGATGGTGTTTCCTATTAAAAACCGTCTAGCGACTGCTAACGAACGCAGCAGACACCAGACACAGCTAAATTAGAAAACATGATGTTGTGTGTTACTATACATTACATGCTTCTTTGCCAGGACAATTATTGGTTAGATAATTCTGTAAAATTACAAGAATTCATTGAGAAATATGTGTGTGTGTGTGTGTGTGTGTGTGTGTGTGCTATTCTTTTGAACTTTCTATCCATTAAAGACTCCTGAAAAAAGTATAATTTCCACAGAAATATTAACTGTTTCATGATAATGAGAAATGTTTCTTGAGCAGCAAATCAGCATATTAGAATGATTTCTGAAGGGTCATGTGACACTTAAGACTGGAGTAATGATGCTTAAATTTTAGCTTTTTCTTCACATTAATAAATTACATTATAAAATATTATTAAGTCGTTTAAAATTATAATTAAGTTATTTTAAATTGTAATATTTCACAATATTACTGTTTTTACTGTAAACATTTAACAATCTTACCAACCCCAGTCTTTTGAACAGTAGCGTACATAATATTGGGAGAAAGTAAAAGCATGATAATGCCAGACCATAGAGGCTTAGCAAGCTTAGCAACGCCCTAGAAACGAAAAAGAACACCTTAGAAACCACTTAGCAACACACCAAAAGGCCCCTAGCATAGTGTCGGCAACATTTTGTTGCAGGCACCATGTACGTTTGCTTAAGAAAATGTAAAAATCAATTTTTTGTTAATTCACAGACAGGCCTAGTGTCAGTATACGTAACTGCTTATTGAACTGCATTATACATTTGTTGACACTGATCTGTTTTTTTAAATCTGTCTGTCCACTGTCATTTCTTCCAAGTGATGAAATCTGTTCTACATCAGTTGTGATATGATGTAAGCATCAGCACGATGCCAACAGATGATAACAGGATGATCCAGCTAGATTTGATAGTAGCATTTCATCAGTCTTGCATAAACAACAGTGACCCCCTCACACCATCATGCTTTGTACTCTCATCCTTGTTAGAGCATCTTTGATGTTTTGAATCAAACAGCCTTAAAACAGTTTTTGTCTTTGCCTTATCTCTGTGTGTTTGTGTGTTTTGCATTTATAACATGGATGTCCTTGCCTTCTCTGTCTCTTCTAGTGGTGCCACGGATTCTACCTCACACACAACCAAGGTCAGAACGGCTTTGAGTTCTTCTTCAAAACCAAGGAGCTAAAGAAGAAATGGCTGGAGCAGTTTGGCATGGCATTGTGAGTGTGTGTGTTTGTGTTACAGTATGACCTATGAATGTTTGCACTATGCTGTTTTTCAGGTTTGCTATCTGTCTTGACATGATTTAGCTATGACAGTATGTCCTGGCACTGATACAAGACTAAAACACCATTAGTGTATATTTTTACTACAGAACAAACAGTAACGAGGACAGACTTGCTTAGCCAAGCATTTTTGCAGTGGTGTACCTTATAAAACATAATGTGACCCAAAGGGTTTTCCTTCTCTCAGAGTGGTTTGTTCAGTTTTGCAGATTGACTGGACAATATACCAGGTATTATTCCTTTTATTTTTGTAAGTTTGGGTGTTTTAAAGAAGATATAGGACCAAATTTACTAACTGCTTGTGCCTGTTGTCATAATACACATTAGAAAATTTCTACACAGTACACCATTCTGTTTTATTTAAAGGGGTCATGAACTGGCTTTTTTATTTTTTTATACTGTTGTCAACTTATGATGTCTGCGTGGTTTTTACATTCAAAAACATCATAATGACTAAGTAAGAGGCTATTTTCTACCCTGGTTTTGAGACTTTCTCAAGAAACACTGGGTTTTGATGGGCGTGCTGCACTGAAGACTTGGAAGTAAACGCCCACGGCTAGGATTGGATAACAGTTTTGCATATTTAATGAGATTCAGCTCTCCTGTGAGTAGGCTACACGAAGAATTGTTTTGAAAGCGTGTGAGAAACGGCAACCGAAATGATTCGTCCCACAGGGCTCGCAAAATTTCTTTATCAAACAAAAAATGATTTATCTCTCATCCACCCGCGATTGATTGGAATGTTATTTTTTTATTACTTGGCCCACCCGATCTGTGAATATAAGTGTGAACCGTGCATCACACACACACACACACGCACCAAGTACGTTGCAGACGACATGATCAAAACTTCCGCGATTGTATTTTTCCTTCAAATATCAAATCAAGAGAGTGAACGCACATCAAGATAGGAATGTTATTTCACTATTTAAGATTTACGTTTTGGTAGCCCGTCTGGAAAACACATAGCCCCGGAACGTTGGGCTTTGCGAGCCCTAGCCCATACATGTCCGAGCCTGATCCCGATTCGCAATGAACCAACAACACCACCAATAAAGCATTACAGCGTGCTAATGTTCAGTTAGACACGTACACATAATCAATAGATATCAAACGATCAGTAACAGTGCAATACTATCACATACTGTATAAAAAACATTTTTACTCACTTAAGTGTGGTTAATCTCATCCTGTCTGCAAATCCAGTCTCTTGTTTACAAACGAATCCGGTGAAATGAAAGAACAGACGCACAATGTCTTCCCCACATGAGCTGGATATTCATTCAAAATAAAGTTCATCCATGCGTTCATAATATTGGAATCCGAATTAGATTATGGTATGTTTAGAAATTCTATCCGGTTTAGCTCCATGTTGGCCTGTGTTATGTTAGTGGCACGAGTCGGTGGGCGTTGTTCTTCTTCTGTTGAGGCGGTGCTTCACTACACTCTGACGTAATAGCCTGGCACATTCTGAGATCGATCGTTTGCTGGGCCTGGTGTCAATAAAAGCTTTTGATTGACTAACAAGGAAGTTTTCAGCTCTGAAACTTACAGTATATTCTTATATTACCATGACCTTTTATATATCAAAAGCTCAAGGGAAAGTTGATTTCTCAATTCATCACCCCTTTAAAAAAAGCAAGATAAATCCTCTTTTCTATCATATGACTTATATGTTATTTGCACCCATCCAGTAGCTTTTTAACTTCCTTCACTTTAATTTGGTTCTATTCACTATTCTTAGGAGAATCAGAGATTCAATAAAACTTTGTATTATGAAATACTAAGGTAATAAGTGATCCCACAGCGTACATATGAGAAAAAAACTGAGCGAGAGAAAATATATTTATAATCCTGGCTGATGACAGCCGCAATCAGTAAAATGCAGATGAAAAACACAATAAACCATCTGACAAGTGATCTACTGTACCAAATTTCAGACGTCATATATATCCAAAAAAGGCACATCCACAAAAAAAAAAAAAACCCCACTGGAATAAGACAGGAGAAAAAAAGAGTAATGCACCAAAGACAGGAGACAGGGCTCTGATTAATTAGATAACACGTTTTTAACAGATTTATCTGAAGTGCTCATTAATTCTGGCGAACAGTGGTGAGTCAGTGCTCTCTTTCTCTCTGTCATGTGTCATCAGATCAGTCTGCAGCTGAAAGCTGATTGGATATCAGTGCTGTTACACACTCCGAGCGCTAATGACATGACATCAGCACGTACGGACAGCTCTCTCATCTGTCCGTCATCTGTTAATGCCTTTATTATGAGGGCACTCGCCGCTCAAGGGTTATTCAAGATGGATCGAGAGGGTCTTGGACTATAAAACAGTAATAGAGCCACAGACGACATCATGACTCCTGCCCTGCTGATGATAATTAGTGGTGCATGCTAAGACAGCGACACTACATAATAATATAAAACAGATCATTAGTTAGAATTTAGTTGGAAATGTCATTTTGTTATGTGTTATATATGCAGCACATTCAGGGATCTGGATAAAAAACAACATCCATTAACAGCTAGTCAAATAGCTAGTCATTAACATTTTTTTCCCGGAAAATACAAATATCTAGTTACCCTTGTGTGTTTTTAGAGGATGGAGGGAGCAGACTTCATGTGGAAACAAGTGGTTCTGTGTTCACGAGTTACGTTATGCAAAGTCTTTCGTCTTGTTTTTAACACTCTCTCTCTCTCTCTCTCTCTCTCTCTCTCTCTCTCTCTCTCTCTCTCTCTCTCTCTCTCTCTCTCTCTCTCTCTCTCTCTCTCTCTCTCTCTCTCTCTCTCTCTCTCTCTCTCTCTCTCTCTCTCAACAGATCGAACATCTGTCCAGAGAGCGGGAAAAGTAATTTCCATGAGTTCCGCATGCACACCTTTGAGACGACCACATCCTGCAGCTCGTGTGAAATGCTGCTGAGGTGAGCTCACCATTGAAGCTTTGTGAAATGACACAGTATACCCACAATGCACCGTAACGAGATCAATATTGCACCTAGAGTAAGTGAGAGAGGGAAAGATAGAGCATAGTGGTAAATCAAGGGTTTGTATGGATCACATGACCCTCTCATGTGATCCATACAAACCCTTGATTTACCACTATCTTTCCCTCTCTCACTTACTCTAGGTGCAATATTATAAAGATAGAGCAATAGTGGTAAATCAAGGGTTTGTATGGATTACCATCACATTATCTATCTATCTATCTATCTATCTATCTATCTATCTATCTATCTATCTATCTATCTATCTATCTATCTATCTATCTATCTATCTATCTATCTATCTATCTATCTATCTATCTATCTATCTATCTATCTATCTATCTATCTATCTATCTATCTATCTATCTATCTATCTATCTATCTATCTATCTATCTATCTATCTATCTATCTATCTATCTATCTATCTATCTATCTATCTATCTATCTATCTATCTATCTATCTATCTATCTATCTATCTTCTCAGAGGAGTCTTCTATCAAGGTTATCTCTGCTCCAAATGTGGTGCTGGCGCCCATAAGGAGTGTCTCGGCCGGGTGGACGTCTGTGTCAAAAGCAGTGCTGGTGAGCCCCCCATTCACAACAAACTCATTCTAGCAATTTCTGTGCTTGCACAGTATGAATCATCTATTTACAGAGCTGCGCTAGAGCCTCTGGCTCATGTTTCAGCTTTATGTGACGTCGTCTTACCTCGCTGCACACTAATGATTGACCTACAGTACGCTGTAGTGTAACAGACAGGCCAATAAAAGCTGCCAACATGCAGCTATTCCTAATAATCTAACCTAGGCCACATAGATAAGCGTGATGTCTGATGACAAACAGACGAACAGGCTTGGTTGCCTTCCTGAACTCCTGATGTATGCATGTGTGTGTGCACCTGCCAACAGTGCCACTTCTTATTGTTTTATGCATTAGTCAGGCTTCCATAGAATTTCCTTGTTCTTGGTTTTAGGCACAGCTGAGCTCTCTAAACTCCCATCAGTTCTGCACATCCCATGTCCTATTAGCTAATTTGATTGTGCTTTAAGCTAGCAATAAAAATAAAACAAAATATGCACAGAACGTGACAAAAACAAACAAATCAAAAACAAAAAGGATTCTGGTAGATTAGACTCTTAAAATTCTGGCTCGTTATCTCTCATCACAGGAAGGACTATGTGAGATTCTGCAGAACCACATTTGACTTCTAGGGCATTAGGCCATACAATAAAAGGGACATATCAGATTATTTTATGTAGAAATATTCTAACTTTACCAGGACAGATTTAAATTTAAATTTGTTAAAGTTTTTATTAAAGGCTTAATATGTAATATTTTTGGATTAAAATAACAAAAAACCACTAGAACAATGTTATATATTTTGTTGACTTGTGTACTTACATTATCCCAGATGTTTCCAAGAATTTTTAAATCCAGAGAAATAAGCAATTTTAACCAGGACACGGACCGTGTCTGTGCATCGCCTATCAATGACATCATCCCTGCGTTACCCTCGATTTCTGGTTTTATTTTCTAGAAACCATGGAAACTCCAGAGACGCTTTAATATATTATGTGTTTTATTAGTAGGTGAGCAACTGTTTGGATACATTCATCAACAGAAAACGAATTGTTATATAGCTCAACACAGTTAATTTAGTCAAAATTAATTTAGTCAATATATTAAAGCATTTAATACATCCAAGAGTTTAAAAATGCAAAAACATATTTCCAAACAAAATGATTGCAAACAATGATCTGTAAAGTCAATATTTATTCATTTTTCTAAATATTTTATTTTAAATATATTAATAGCAAAACCAGTATAACACACACACACACACACACACACACACACACACACACACACACACACACACACACACACACACACACACACACACACACACACACACACACACACACACACACACACACACACACACACACACACACACACACACACACACACACACACACACACACACACACACACACACACACACACAGGTGCTGGTCATATAATTAGAATATCATCAAAATCTTGATTTATTTCACTTATTCCGTTCAAAAAGTGAAACTTGTATATTATATTCATTCATTACACACAGACTGATATATTTCAAATGTTTACTTCTTTTAATTTTGATGATTATAACTGACAACTAAGGAAAAGCCCAAATTCGGTATCTCAGAAAATTAGAATATTGTGAAAAGGTTCAATATTGAAGACACCTGGTGCCACACTGTAATCAGCTAATTAACTCAAAACACCTGCAAAAGCCTTTAAATGGTCTCTCAGTCTAGTTCTGTAGGCTACACAATCATGGGGAAGACTGCTGACTTGACAGTTGTCCAAAAGACGACCACTGACACCTTGCACAAGGAGGGCAAGACACAAAAGGTCATTGCAAAAGAGGCTGGCTGTTCACAGAGCTCTGTGTCCAAGCACATTAATAGAGAGGCGAAGGGAAGGAAAAGATGTGGTAGAAAAAAGTGTACAAGCAATAGGGATAACCACACCCTGGAGAGGATTGTGAAACAAAACCCATTCAAAAATGTGGGGGAGATTCACAAAGAGTGGACTGCAGCTGGAGTCAGTGCTTCAAGAACCACTACGCACAGACGTATGCAAGACATGGGTTTCAGCTGTCGCATTCCTCCTGTCAAGCCACTCTTGAACAACAGACAGCGTCAGAAGTGTCTCACCTGGGCTAAAGACAAAAAAGACTGGACTGCTGCTGAGTGGTCCAAAGTTATGTTGTCTGATGAAAGTCAATTTTGCCTTTCCTTTGGAAATCAGGGTCCCAGAGTCTGGAGGAAGAGAGGAGAGGCACACAATCCACGTTGCTTGAGGTCCAGTGTAAAGTTTCCACAGTCAGTGATGGTTTGGGGTGCCATGTCATCTGCTGGTGTTGGTCCACTGTGTTTTCTGAGGTCCAAGGTCAATGCAGCCGTATACCAGGAAGTTATAGAGCACTTCATGCTTCCTGCTGCTGATCAACTTTATGGAGAGGCAGATTTCATTTTCCAACAGGACTTGGCACCTGCACACAGTGCCAAAGCAACCAGTGCCTGGTTTAAAGGTCCCGTTCTTCGTGTTTTTTTGAAGCTTTGATTGTGTTTACAGTGTGCAATATAACATGTGTTCATGTTTCGCGTTTAAAAAAGTATTTTTCACACAATTTACTTATCTGTATCCCGCTATTTTCACTGTCCTAAAAACGGGCTGATGAGTTCCTTGTTCAATGAAGTCCCTCCTTCAGAAATACGTAACGAGTTCTGATTGTGCCAGCGGTTCCCGTGTTGTGATTTGACCGCAGCTTAGCGCACGTTGCACGGTTCCTGTGTTGTGATTCGACAGCAGCTTAGCGCACGTTGCACGGAAAGGTCACGCCTCTTAACGGGGAGATGTATGCGCTCAATGATCTCTACAGCGTCCCTGGGAAAGCCAAACAAAGGTGATTTGACTCCGGGATGAAAATAACAGCGTCTCGACGACATGGCGACAAACACACTCAAACGCAACACTTCCTCGTCTTCTCCACGCAACACTTCCTCTTCTCCACGTGGGAGAGCAACAAGACCACGCCCCCTTTTCCACGTATTCTTGTGGGCGGAGGTTAGTCTGTTCTACTGTTCTACTGACGTAATTAAAGCAGGCTGTACCAGGATGTAGTCCAAGCCAGCCGTTCGCTGTAGGCTTTGAAAGGGAACTTCTGTTAGATAAAATATCTTTGCTTGGCATTGAACTTTGAGCTTTATAATTTTACATGTATTATTTATGCTCTAACAGCAACATTACACACTAACTAAAGTTGAACAATGGGATCACGAAGAACGGGACCTTTAAGGACTATGGTATCCCTGTTCTTAATTGGTCAGCAAACTCGCCTGACCTTAACCCTATAGAAAATCTATGGGGTATTGTAAAGCGGAAGATGCGATATGCCAGACCCAACAATGCAGAAGAGCTGAAGGCCACTATCAGAGCAAACTGGGCTCTCATAACACCTGAGCAGTACCGCAGACTGATCGACTCCATGCCACGCCACATTGCTGCAGTAATTCAGGCAAAAGGAGCCCCAACTAAGTATTGAGTGCAGTACATGCTCATACTTTTCATGTTCATACTTTTCAGTTGGCCAACATTTCAAAAAAATCCTTTCTTTGTATTGTATTCTTAAGTAATATTCAAATTTTCTGAGATACTGAATTTGGGATTTTCCTTAGTTGTCAGTTATAATCATCAAAATGAAAAGAAATAAACATTTGAAATATATCAGTCTGTGTGCAATGAATGAATATAATATACAAGTTTCACTTTTTTGAATGGAATTAGTGAAATAAATCAACTTTTTGATGATATTCTAATTATATGACCAGCACCTGCATTACAAACTGTAAATTATATCCCTTATATATATGTATTTTTAGTTTTCTGTGACTGGTAGCAGGTTTACATATATATATATATATATATATATATATATATATATATATATATATATATATATATATTTGTTTATAGTTTTTTTATAGTTTATTTTTTTCACTCCTAATGTACACAACTTTTTAGATTTTTATGGGTGAGCTGAACAATGTTGAGGCTGTAGAATTCTTGAGAACCCAATAAAAGGACCAATGGTGATTTATTTTCACTGGAAATTTCCAGCCACTGAAAATGAAATTAGTGTGAAAAGTTACACAAGGAGGGTGTGTGTTTATCAAGTCTGGCCTCTTTGTTGTTTTGTACACAAGATTCCACTCTGTGTTTGTATGTGCACGCCTGCGTCTACACCTCTGTGTGTGTGTGTGTGTTACTAGCTCTTGAGGTGTTCGCTAGTGCAACAGGACAAAGTTCACTGTACACTCCAAGTACAGGCCCAGCCTCTCCCTCGGGAGCCAATGAGATTGGCTCCTAGTGCATAACTCTGTCTAGTCCGGCCCCTCACGTCAATTTAGCTCGGGCAGCTGTCAGGTACCTGCAGCGTAGCAAAACAAATCGTAAATGTTCACAGCACACCGTGTTCTACACACTCTAATGACAGCGTCTGTACAGTGTGTTTATTTGAAAGTTTAGATTCATTCTAACCATGCCTGTCTTCAACATGCTTGCAGATTCCAGCTCTTTCGGATCACAGGTGAGCTTTTTGTTCAAATAATTCCTTTTCAAGTCAATCTGTGATGTAGTTCTGCCCTGCAGGGCCTCATTTACTCCTATTGAGGACAATAGTACTATAAGAAAATTCTCTTTTACAATGCACTTTAAAGTTGCTACAGCTTTATTCATGGAATTGTTATTGAAGAAATATTACTTTATTAAAATTTGATGCACTAGTTATGGAAAACATTATGAGATTTTGTTTCTAGCCCAGAGTTCATTGCCGTTTAGAATGATATATATGTTATGGATTGTGCATTTATTTAATTGCACACCCGTTTTATTAATTGCATCGCTTGCAACACAACACCACGGTCATCATTTTGCAATAACAAACCCAATGTAATTTATATAGCATGTAATAAGGATATTGACATGCAATTTGCCCAGAGTGCAGTTCAACACTGATGGTAAATTGCATAGAGGAAATTCTCCATTCTCCATTCTTTGTGCATTTGTTGGATGAACGTGTTTTGTGCAGTGGTGTGACCATGTTTACTTGTCAAAATTAATGATGAGATTAATTGTGCTTTTGCACAAACTTTTACTTAATTATCAAATCATTAATGCATTGCAATGCCTGTGAGTGGCAACAGTATGAATCATGCGATTTATTTACTGTGATTGCAGATTGGAAAAACATCATGTCGTGGAGTAGATCCAGGTAAATCACAAACACATACAATAAGTCATTTTGCATTCTTTAAGGGATACGTAGTTCACCCAAACATGACTAACCAGCATGTGTTATTTATGTCAGTGGATCACAAAAGGATGGTTTTTGAAGCTATTTCCAATGCAAGATGTGGTCACTGGACACTAAGATTCTTCAAAATTCTCCTTTTGTGATTAACTGAAAAAAGGACAGCGTTTAGCTTTGGAATGACATGTTAATGTTAATGCATATGATGATTGAATTTTAGGTGAACCGATTGGCATGTCCTGCATTGAAATTTGTAATTTCGTCATTGCTATGGCTTTGGGGTTTCATAAGCGATCAAAACATGCGTAGTCTTGTACATTACGTACTTCTTTAATCTGAGCCAGATTGCATATTCTTATAAGTCATTGAGGCGTAGTGTTGTCGTTTGTTGTAAAGGCAAGCTCATGCACGTAACTAGTGTTTAGTGTCAGATGTAAATCAGATATGAGCGGGAAACACAATGTCCGAAGACATTTAACCACTGTTGCTCCATTTGCTAGCAGAGATAGGCTTAATACTTAACCCACTTCTCCCAGTGAATGTTCACTCAGTTTAATTGTATTATGTAGGCGTCTTAAGCGGTGGAGAGCTTCTTCAGTTCAGAAGTGTGAGCTTCCCTGACCCTCAGTTTAAACTATATTAGCACGGTTAGTTTAGGCCTCCACAGAAGAGTATTCATGTCCTATATTTTTAAGAATTTTTTCTTTTATTTATGATTTTTTTGCGTAACCTCCCCACTCTTTCCTGTACTAATAACTATGAAAGCTTGTTTCCGCCACAGAATAAAACAATAAAAAAGGTAATTGCGCCTTTTTATCTTACAATTCTGACTTTTTTCTTTCAAATTGCGGGAAATAAAGTCACAATTGCTAGAAAAACTCAGAATTGCGAGTTTATATCACACAATTCTGACTTTATAACTCGCAATTGTTTTTTCTCAGAATAGTAAGATATAAACTCACAATTCAGAGAAAAAAGTCAGTCTTTTCCCCCCCTCAGAACTGGACTTTATACTACTTATACTACTTCAATTGCAAGTTAATATCTCACAATTCTTTTTTCTCAAATAAAATGTCACAATTATCTTTTAAATAGTTTTCATCTGTGGCAGAAATCAAGCGTATAGCGCCAGTTCTGGCTGGTCACGTTATTCAAGCTCGCAACAGCTGACTGTCAGCTGATCACATCAACCTATAGGAATACGATGTCTATCACAGCATCCTTCAGTACTATCAGCTGCTATCACGTTTCTCCAGAGCTCATTTACCCTCCTCAATCCCCAGCTCCTCCTCTCGTCCAGTCAGGATTTGGTATTCTGATTCCCCTTGAATCAGACTAAATTCCCAAATTATTTTGTACATTTAATATCGACATTAATGATATCTGCAAATACATTATGTTGGTTCTGTTCTGTTTACCCTGGTTCTGTTCTGGTTATTGCTGCTCTCCCTGCTCTTATCCATGCTAGGCTGCTTGGATGCGCAGGGAGTTCTTGCCCAGAACAGAACCATACCGCCAATCCAAACTGTCTGCTAATAGTCAATCAATCAGAAACTCCTGACAGAAACAAGCTTCCATAAATAACCGCTCCCAAATAGTCTGGACCATTTCAATCTAAATTAACCGACACTTGATAATGGGAGTTTTAAAGTTTTTACAGAAACATCTTTGGATCGAAATATGCCTTTCAACCAGGGTGTAAATTATGGGAGGTTTTAAAAATGTACTTTACCTTTGTATTTTTTTTTAAAGGGTTAGTTCACCCAAAAATGAAAATTATGTCATTAATTACTCACCCTCATGTTGTTCGACATCTGTAAGACATTCGTTCATCTTCGGAGCACAAATTAAGATATTTTAGTTGAAAGCTGATGGCTGAGAAAGGCTTGAGATAGGCCTCCATTGACATTCAGTACATTTACTCTCACAAGACCCATAAAAGGCACTAAAAACGTCGTTACAAAGTCCATCTCACTACAGTGGCTCTACAATAATTTTATGAAGCGATGACAATAGTTTTTGTGCAGAAAAAAAATCAAAATAACGACTTTATTCCACAAGTTCTTGTCTTCCTTGTCTGTCTCTGCCGCGAACTCACGAAGCACCACGACGCATGCGCGAGAATATGACGCAAAACCGGCGTTCGGACACGTGACCTAGAAGCGAGGAGATTTGTTTACAATGAGCAGAGGAAGACGCGCCGTATCTAAGCTGTTGAATTCTACATTGATCGTGCTTTAGGTCTCGGCGCAGAGCTCAGAATGGGACTAAAGTGTGCATTTCATGGATTCCCGAATGCCGGCGCTACGTCATATTCTCGCGCATGCGTCGTGGTGCTTCGTGAGTTCGCGGCAGAGACAGACAAGGAAGACAAGAACTTGTGGAATAAAGTCGCTATTTAGATGTTTTTTTTCGCTCAAAAACTATTGTCATCGCTTCATAAAATTATTGTAGAGCCACTGTAGTGAGATGGACTATGCAACGACGTTTTTAGTGCCTCTTATGGGTCTTGTGAGAGTAAATGTACTGAACGTCAATGGAGGCCTATCTCAGCCATCAGCTTTCAACAAAAATATCTTCATTTGTGTTCCGAAGATGAACGGAGGTCTTACGGGTGTCGAACGACATGAGGGTGAGTAATTAATGACATAATTTTCATTTTTGGGTGAACTAAGATGCCTTATTTTAAAGAGATAGTTCACCCAAAAAAGAAAATGCTGTCATCGTTTACAAATCTGTGAGAGTTTTTTGAACACAAAATAAGATATTTTAAAGAATGTTGGTAACCAGACAGTTGACGATTGAACCAGATTTTTTGTTTCCTACTATGGAAGTCAATGGCTACCGTCAACTGTCTGGTTACCTACATTCTTTAAAATATCTTCTTTTGTGTTCAACAGAAGAAAGTAACTCATAGGATGAGTAAATGATGATAAAATGTACATTTTTGAGTGAACTATCCCTTTAAGGTAGGTAGGTCAAATAGGTAGACGGGAAGGAAAAACATGTTCTGTCTTTGCAGAAGTCAACATCTTCCGTTCACGTCTTTCAAAATGAAAGTCTCACATCAGAAGAAAATTTTTAAATAAGTTTTTGTTGTTTCTTTGACTACACACAACTTGACCCACTCAAAACAGTCTTGCCAGTCGAGAAACTCTGAGATAGATGACTTTCACCATCTCAACTACATGTTCGATCTCACATCGCTAGTGTTCAGCAACAGTCGTTCCACCCATCAGTCTGTCGTAAAGAGGGCCACATTATCTTTAATTATGTTTTCACAGCGCCATTGATAGTTTAATCGATACCCAAGAGGTGATAAATGTCCACCTGGGACACAGGTTCAGATATCAGGGGAGTGACTGCAGGTCTGCATGCTGATGGAGCGACGCACCTCCCTCGCCATTGTTTTTAATAGCTTCATGAATATTTGAAATAAACGAGTGAATCAAACTAAATTGCAAGTGGCTGTTTCTCACCACATCACGATACACCCACTCCTGAGTTCATTATATCTCTGTTAAGTCACCCTGTCTGCGTGGATCCGTGAGAGGCCTCCTGATCCCACACAATATTGGGGTCGGAAGATTCATTAAAGTTACGGTGAGAGAAGCTCTCTGTGTAGTGTTTGCTGTCATGGGAATCTCTCTGTTTGAATTAAAGTAGTTCCTTCCTGCCTGTTCAGCGCTGTTAGATTTGTCTTCATCAGAAACAGCCTTTATAAAAAAAACATGTTTGTTCACTTCAGCTGAATTTGTTATTTAATGTGCAGTCATTTCATATCTTTGTGCATAAATGATACCTCGATTAGTGCTGCTTTTTGAGAAGAGGTGTGTTGTTACTCTTTTAAA
This sequence comes from Romanogobio albipinnatus, assembly GCA_023566225.1. Lineage (NCBI taxonomy): Eukaryota > Metazoa > Chordata > Actinopteri > Cypriniformes > Gobionidae > Romanogobio > Romanogobio albipinnatus. Next base: position 32,278,485 of record CM042260.1, on the reverse strand, counting down.
ATGAGCTCTTTTGTATTGTAAACACTCCAACTTGCAGTTTTGTTTTCTTTTGGCACATTCAGGTGACCTTTTATGAGCTGTTTGGATGCAAAAATGCATTTTAGTGTTTATTGGTGCTGACTCTGTGCCCTTGTGCACAGAGGTTCTTAGCTTAACATGCCGGCAAGACTCTTCCCTGCAGAGAAGCACAAGCTCACGCTGTTCTTTAAAGCGTCTTCAAAGGCAGCCAGCTGCGCTTGGAGGCCCAGGGCCTTGGGTGATCTGCTGGGCTGGAAGGCTTCAGCCACAGCTGGTTGCATTAAGAGAGTCTACACTCGCCTCTCATCATCAGAACGGCAGAATATATAGAGCTGAAGCAACCAGCTGAGACCATCACTATTGACCCTTCAGCAAACCAGCCCTGTGCACACAAACACTCATTCATAGCTCACTGGAGCGTCTGAACGGCTGTCCGCTCGGCACAGTTCTCCCCGTGGCACGAGACCTGTGCTTGCAATTACTTGAATGAATAAAAACGTGTTTTATACTAATTAGGGTAATAGCCAGAGATGTTTGTGGTCAGCTGGTCTTCGCACACACTAGGGGGAATTTGCTAAAGGCCATGACACACCAAGCCGACAACAAAGAACTAGCGGCGTCGAAAGCCAATTGAGTTGTCACCTCGAGGCCAAAAAGCTGCGCTTGAACACACAGCAAAGACTACAGCCGACTGCCAACTAGCACTTGCGTTCTGCACCTGCGTGTAAGGATATAAATGTCTGTATCAGCAGGTGTCAATAGTCTATATTTGTCATTCAAAAAGAAAAAACGAAACTAGGACTGCAGATAAACAAACCGTAAACAAAGCAGCAAATATCTTGTCTGACTATCGCCAGACCAAGCTCAATTTAAGATTGAACATTGGTCTGGGGAGTCTGCTATGTATTTTCTACTGCACAAGAGGTGTGATAAACGAGCATAAATTAAATGACTCTGTACGCAATTGGATAGTCCTTCAACCAATCAGACCACAAGAGGCGTGATCAACGGGCAACGACCCAACGCTTCTCTATCCGTCATCGTGTTAAACCCGCCAATAGCGCGCCAGGTGGATAAGCCAGTCTGTGATTGGTTCCCGCAAAAGAAACAGAAGCAGTAGAAATTAATGTACAGGTTTACAGACTAAATCAAATCGCCGGCAGATCAGGCTGGGTTTACCCAGTCAAGCGAATATCAATAATGCTGATCCCTTTCTTCATTCGAGGCGGCTTATTTTGTTATGAAAATATTTGCATATTGGAATGCTCAGGAAAGATGACGTAAAATTAGAACAGCCTTCTATCTGTGCCGTCTAAACTGAGCAGCAAATCAGAGAGATCTCTCTCACCAAAGGCCCGCTGCCCGGGTGTATTGCCACCAATGTGAGTCTGACTACAGCATACTGCAAAAACAAGCCTGGCAGGCGCTCACCGATGGCCCGACATTGGCTGTTAGTGTCACGGCCCTAAAATTGAATTGTGTCCACTGATAGCACGGTTTATTTATATTTTTGCTTTAGTATTCAAGTCACTAAAATGATCATGGAATAGCAGAAAAAAGGCCAGCTATGGTTTTAAATGCTAGTGTGTGGAGAGACGTTATATATATATATATATATATATATATATATATATATATATATATATATATATATATATATATATAATCTATTTAGCTTTTACTTTTAGCTTTATTTCACTTTAGTCATTTTATTACTTACACTGCTGTTCAAAAGTTTGAGATTGGTAAGATTTGACCCTTTTTGCCACCAAGGCTGCATTTATTTGGTTTAAAAATACAAAACTAATTTGTGACATATTATTAGAATTTAAAATAACTGTTTACTATTTGAATATATTTTAAAATGTAATTTATTCTTGTGATGCAAAACTGAATTTTCAGCATCATTACTCTAGTCTTCAGTCACATGATCCTTCAGAAATCATTCTAATATGCTGATTTCCTGCTCAAGAAACAAGTATTACTATTATCAATGTTGAAAACAGTTGTGTACATTTGTTTTCCATAAGATTTTTTGATGAATAGAAAGTTCAATAGAACAGGATTGATCTGAAATAGAAAGCTTTTGTAACATTATACACTATCATTCATAAGTTTGGGGTCAGTAAGAATTTAGTTTTTTTTGGGGAAAAAATCACGGAAATGAAATGTTTATTCAGCAAGGATGCATTAAATTGGTCAAAAGTGACAGTAAAGATATTTTTAATGTTACAAAAGATTATATTTCAAATAAATGCTGTTCTTTTGAACTTTCTATTCAATCATTAAAAAAAAATTACAATAATAATAATAAATGTTTGTTGAGCACCAAATCAGCATATTAGAAAGATTTTTGAAGGATCATGTGACACTGAGTAATGATGCTGAAAATTCTGCTTTGATAATATATTAAAATATATATGTTTTATATTTTTAATATATATTAAATTCGAATAAAATTTCACAATATTACTGTTTTTTGTATTTTGAATCAAATAAATGTAGCCTTGGTGAGCATAAGAAACTTCGCCTAAAAAAATACAATATTTTACAGATCCCAAACTTTTGAACAGCAGTGTACATTTATTTTATTTCAGTTTTATTTTGTATCCGATTCACTAACGTGATCAAGGAATGGCATAAATGGCCATACGCTTGAAATGCAGGATTCTGCAGACTGTCTGCATGAATGCACCGCACGCATGACTGCACGAACTTTTGAGACAAAGCATGAGCTCGCTGACAGCTTTATGATGGATTGACGTGATTCTTCTGTCACCTGTGGTGATTTACGATCTCTGCGTCACGTAACTAAACCTGTTCTTTATGTGACGGGGTGTCAAAACATGCAGTAATGACACTCTGTCAAAGTTCAGCATGCTTGTTGACAATATAGTACACACACACACAAACACATCAATGCTTTATTTTAACAATGTTTCTTTTTTCTCTCCCAGGTCTACCTAAGATGCAGGTCATCCGTAATTATTATGGTGTTCCGAGCCCCCTGTGTGGCCCACCGCTCAACATTCAGATTGGTGACGTCATCGAGCTGTTAGAGGCAAACGTCCGCAGCTGTTGGTGGAAGGTGAGACAGTTTTACTCGCTCATCATAAACTTTTCAAGTCATACATCCCTGCAGGAACGGCTCTAGCATGTGTTCAGCTGCTAATTGATTGTCTCTCGTGTTTGTGGCAAAGGCCGAGCGACTGTGTTGTTATGCTTTGCTAAGCGTGACTGACTGTGAAATGCTAAATAATCCAACCCCTTTTCAACACAAGAAAGCTGTTGTGAATTAGGTTTCATAGCCATACAAAAACACACAGACCAGCACCCAGAGAGCAGACACGCGCTTGACGACAGGTTGAATTTGTCACGCTTTCATTTGATAGGAGGTGTTGCTGCACAGTGCCCTGGTATGAGCCACACAAAAGAAAATGACAATAGGTTTAGATTAATGATTAACTCTTTCTTGGAGTATAGTCGAATCACTTTCCTATGAACCTTTTTCTCCTACTGTGCTTTTATACTTTTATAAGAAATATGCATTTAGTTGAAAGGTTATGTCAGTTATTTGGCATTACATTTTATTAAATTAAGTGCTTTTCTAAGTTTTATATACTTTTATTTTTTTTATTATTAACTATTAAGCTTTATTTCATGTCAGTTTTACTTTAGTAGTTTTAGTACTTAAAATGAAACTTCATTTATTTTAGTTAGTTGCAAAACTGGGCTTGTTAAAGGAGTAGTTCACTTTAAAATGAAAATCACCAATATATATATATATATATATATATTTAAAAGACATTAATAGGCAAAAACAATGGGATTTTTTTATCCAAACTTTGTATAAAGTTTATTCTCAACTATGTTATGGAAGATATGACAGAATAATTTGATATACCATTTTACTTTATGCAATATGCGTGTAAACATGGCCATACATGTGTTTTCAATTTGCATATTAATGTTTTCTTTTTGGGGACAATATGTAATGTACAGTGCTTAATTTGTAAAGTGGGAGGTCCCGGAGCGCAGAGGGGGGGGGGGGGGGGGGGGGGGGGGGGTGGATCCGGCGACTCAAACCGCAGGTTGGAGGTAACGGAACAAAACATTTTTTACACTGCCTATAGCAGTGCTTCTCAATCTTTTTTCGATAACGTACCCCCTATCATTTTTTTTCCTCAGCCAAGTTATTAAAAATCATTTGAGATAGAAATAAAAGTTATGACTATAGTGATGTGCCCAGTCAGAATTATTAGATTTATTAAACAAATTAAAAACATTTGCAATACCGATAACGATCATCATATATAAATAAAATATAGGCCTATATTTTAAATATATATATATATATATATATATATATATATATATATATATATATATATATATATATATATATATATATATATATATAATACTACATTTCATATAAAACTATATAGTAGGCTATTTTAATGATGACCACCCAATAATCAACACAAACACATCAGGTCGTTATCCTATTTATCCAAAACGGCCCATACAGCATCGATAGTGCCCCCGGCCTCGATTCTGCTTCTTTCTCTACACCTCGTGTCCAGTGCATTTTTCTAACAGCGATCTCAAGACTTCACAACAAGCGCGAAAGCATGTGTCACTTTAAGTGCTTCACCTTTCGTCGTCCCTCTCCGCTCCCCCTCTCTGTCTGAAGCCCCGCCAGCGACACGCCGCGACAAAATCGCTGGCGGTGTGGACGGGGCTTTACTCTAAATTAAACATTCACCTCAAAACGCATCGAAAGTTGAACACAATTTTTTATGGAACTTTCATAGGGAATAAATACGAACACGACCAATAACATTGAACACTACACAAATAGTATATTTATATATATATTTTTAGACGATTAATTTGAATAGTGACATTTGAGGTGCCGGATTCAATAAAAAAGGTTCCGGATCCAACATCGGAGGTGCCGGAACATGTTCCGGCGTGTTCTGGCTCAAATTAAGCCCTGGTAATGTAAAAAGGACGTGTGTTCATCGCAATCTCACAAAGTTCCGTTATAAAAATGAATTAGTCAACAATGCACAATAAATCTCTTACTTACACTCTAAAAAATGCTGGGTTAAAAACAACCCAAGTTGGGTTGAAAATGGACTAACCCAGCAATTGGTTTGTTTTAACCCAGTGAATGGGTCGTTTTAACCCAGCAGTTGGGTTAAATGTTTGCTTAAAACAACCCAATCGCTGGGTTAAAACAACTCAATTGCTGGGTTAGTCCATTTTCAACCCAACTTTAGCTACATAGTCTTGGCTATGTTAAAAGAGAGGTTTGGCGAGCCTGCATTGACGTAGCACTGAATAAAAACTTTAAGAGCGGTGAGATTCTGACTAACTTACCTCTGATTAGACTTCGCGAAAATATTCGAGAGATCACAACATTTTATCTGTGATCAGCTACATTACCCACCGCTGCAAAAACACTTTGTAATGGAGGCATTTGACACTCTCCAGAGCGCGAACACAAATGTGCAAATTTGACAAATCTGTTTCGCCAATATATTATTACAGTATCAACTGAGGGTGCTTTTGCTTGCGTTTCACCCCCGTTGAACCAGGCCTGGGTGTATATGACTTTATTCTTTCTGATGAACACAATCGATGAGTTATATAAATAAATAGACACCTTCTGTATTCAACTTACGCAGAAAGTCTAACGCCTCTCGCAGTTCAAAATGCTTACGCTACGTTCTAGCGATATGTCACACCAGTTACTTTTTTCGTAAGTTGAATACAGAAGGCGGTCTGGCGGAAGCTAGATATATTACTTTATAAAGTTTTAAATTTGGGATTTTTTCTTACAAAACCCATCGATTCGCTTCAGAAGGCCTTTATTAACCCCCCGGAGCCGTGTGGAGCATGTTGATTATGGATGAATGTGCTTTTTTGAGTTTCGAGCTCAATGGACCCCATCACTGCCATTATAAAGCTTGGAAGCGTCAGGATATTTATTAATATAACTCTGATTGTGTTCATCAGAGGAAAGTCATATACACCTAGGATGTCTTGAGGGTGAGTAAATCATGGGCTAATTTTTATTTTTAAGTGAACTACTCCTTTAAGTGATTACATGGACCCTGTCCTAAATATCGCTCCAATTGTCCACACATTGGTGATAATGCTGCATAGAACACAATGTGTGAAGCCTAAAATAACAAATGTGACATGCTACTGCCTCGTGGACTTTAAGGGCACATGGTATCATCTGGAAGTGAGCCATTTGGAATGGGGTCCAAGTCTCTGCTGATTTTTCTCATGAGAAAAAGACCCAGTAAGTCTGGTACCGTGATCCAAGTAAGACAAGTTCCTGGATCAACATATTTGGTTGATCCTGGAACAACATTCCTATCTGAAAATGTAGTCCTAACCCTACCCATCACATATCCCTAAAATCAGAGGGAAATGATTTGATGTGTGAAGCATTTAACCCTGGTTGTAAGCCTAAACTTCACATAAACTGTAAACTCGTCCCTCAGATCGAATTGGTTGGTTGGAATGTTGCTTCAGGATCAACAAAGATATTGATCCAGGAACATGTTGTACTTGGTCAAATCACATTTACCGTAAGGCTCCAGTGTCACACACTGTACTCAAAGTTGCCAAAAGTCCAGATATTAAAAGTCAGAGATTTCAATATAAACTTGAGCATTTGTTTTCAAATTCTATGAAGAATAAAACGTACCCACATTAATAGTATTTTTTAATACTCTTAAGGAGGCACACCTGAGACAAAGTTGATACTTAAATTAAGCAATTGAGTAATTATGTTTCCTGAACTATGAAAGAGCAACTTTTGAACAATAAAATGTTCTTCTGGGATGGGACACCAGAGAACATGCAGTTCATCTTGATGGCCACTCTTCTTGCTCTGGTTATTTATGTGCCAAGGCAGTCAGGAAAGCAGCCAATGATTGTCTAGAGAGCCAGAGAATTGGCAGAGCCTGGCACATACTCGAATGCCCCTACATCCCTCTCCGCAGACGGGTCCAGCTGTCCAGGACGCTTCTGCACAGCTCTGTTTTAACATGTTAATCTCGTTCTGCCTCATTTTAAGACCTTCATCCGCTACAGGCTCCGAATGCCCAGCTGTCCCATACACCCGGAAGTTGTTTGATTTATTCAATTTGAGCTCATGCAAAATTACACCGCCCATGTCACCTGAGACCTCGTAATATCCAGCGTCCCGCGGCAGCTCCGGACGGAGCAAAGGATGATCACAGCCCTCGTAGCCGCGGTAACCCGGAGACAATTATTGCCGCTCTGGTGCCTAGACAAACGCAATCACTCACTGTAATTTCATTTGGGCCTTTGGTTGCCATCTGTTTGATCTAACAGGGTTATGAGTTTAATCATTATTTGGCCCTTATCTGAGCAACAACCAATAGTGGGGCGGCATCATGAGTGCTGATAAAATGTCAATGCACTAAATGCATTGGGGAGGGGGTGTGCTTAAGGATCCACTTACAAATCAAATTTGTTCAAGGAAGAGGTAGATGAGACAGAAATGCACTTTCTACGTTTCCCTGGAAGACCGTCTGAGGAGGAGGAAGGGAAAGATCCGAGCGTTACCGGCAGGATAACCATCAGTTGTTGTTACATCAGCGACAGCTGTATCGCATGATCGTTTTATTTGAGGTCATTCTTGAAGCGTCTGAGTATGAATTATTTGTCAATTAGATAAACATGCAGATTGCACTTGATTTACAGTTTAGCTTGAACATTATGGTGAGCAGACTTTCTCACTCTTCAAATTTGCTTCCAATATTTGTGCTCTAAAAGTAGGCCTATGTCATTTTGTGGTGATTGGAAAGACAGTGCATTAGTATTGAGCAGGATCTTTGTTGTTGGAATAGAATAACAGAAATTAAATATTTAATCTAGTTGCCAAAGCAACATTTCTCATTTTCATTTAGTTTTAGTGAAAGTATAAAAAAAAAAAAAACTAAAAACTATAGTACCTGTCAGAAGTTTGGAAAGTTTTTGAAACAATCTCCTATGCTCATCAAGGCTATATTTATTTAATAACAAATACAGTAAAAACGGCAATACTGCAAAATATGATATTTTGTGAACACAAACTCTAATTTTGGATGTGATTAATCGATTGCACAGCACTATTAAATAGAAATCTTTTTTAACATTGATCAATTTTTATTTTATAATTGTTTCCACAAAAATGTTAAGCAGTAAAAACAGTTTTCAAACACTGCTGGATATTTTCTATTGTTTCCCCATTCTCCTGGTATTCTTCCTGTATTCTCCCAAGACTTTTTCAGCTCTGATTAACTCTCGGCTGTAAATTTGTAGCGTGTCGTGACTCGTGTTAAGTACTAATTGTTACTGAATTATTGAGGAGGAGTTGCCCAGCTGAACGTAATGTAATTATCTGCCATGGTTTCAGGGTAAAGTCCTGGCAACTAAGGAGGTTGGCTTCTTTCCAAGCGACGCAGTGAAGCCTTGCCCATGTGTGAGTACAAATACCAGATTATATTGAAATGCTAAAAACATTCTTTATTCTCTGCCAAACAAAAACAAATGTGATCAAGGCAAGGTAGGCTTGTCCTTGTGTGCATGTTGTTTTCGAATGGTTTAGGTATGCAAGCACCTCTTCAGAGTTGTTTTTTAATGACAGGTGCATTGTGGGTGTTGGTTTTAGTGTTTGTTTAATGTAATGCTGGTTTGTCATGTGAATAGCAGCAATGTGGACAGAATGCGATAACACGCTGTTATCAGCAAGATGATTTACTGTCATAATTATGTCTTAAGTCTTGTTAAGAAAGAATATGTTAGATTATCTTTACGAGTGCATTTAGAAAACCAATTGTGGTTGTAAAAAGATACAGTAAAGTGGGGCAGATTTTAGCGCTCTTGAGTCTTGAGCTGCAAGTTAAAAATACTGTATGAAAATCAGGTTGAGTGGAATTTTTTAAGAACAAAAGTGCACGTGTGCTCTACTTTCTCTTTCTCACCTCCTTTTTTTTATCCCTTTATCTTTTTTTAGGTACCCAAACCTATCGACTACTCTTCCCAGCCTTGGTACGATCTTTATTCTCACCACCAGAATATCATTATGTACCAGAATTACTATTAACATCTTGAATATTTTTTCGTCTATTTATCATTTTGTATTAAATTATTCTGACATTTTATTATTATATAAATAATTTAGTACTTTAACCCTAACCCTAACCCTAAATTACTTTTATTAATTATAATAATTATAATATTTTACAAACTACATTAATAATACTTTGAATAACTGCGAGAATCTCACAAAATATCCATAGTAAATCTTGCTATAAATTTGAATTTGCTATAAAATAAACAGTCATTTTTTCAATGTAATTTATTCAATGTAATTTTTCATAACAATTTTTTAAAATGGAATTTTTCATAATTCTTTTTCCCCTTTCATTTTTACTGAAATACAGGTAAATACAACTGGAAATTCATGGCGTTTTTTCTCTTTTTTTTGCAAACACAAGTCAGCACTATTGCCTTGTTAGCTTAACATTGAGTGTTGACTACAAGCCCTTTAACTCTGACCTCTGACCTTTCATTCAGGTTTGCAGGCCCAATGGAGAGGGTGCAGGCTGAGGCCACGCTACTCAACAGGAGGAGCAGCACGTATCTGGTCCGTCACAGAAGTCGAGAGTTCAACGAGCACGCCATCAGCATCAAGTGAGTTAGAACAGCAGCACAAGTTATTTTACTGCAAAAAAAGTATTTTAAAACCAAAAATACTAATTAGTAAAAACTAATTGAGAAGGTTTCATTGCTACAATATTCCACCCGCCATGATATGGAAGCTTGTTTCCACCACAGAATAAAAACATTTAAAGATTTTATCTCACAATTCTGACTTTTTTGAGTTTACATCTCAGAATTGCGGGATAAAAATAAAATAAAAATAAAATCAGAATTGTGAGAAAGTTTTTCTCTATAATACAATGCTATATCAGATGTAAAATATGTTCAATAACATAATAATATTAAGATGTCAAGAAATCAATTTCAATAGTACATTGGGTTTAATTGATCTATGTAGAACTGTAGTTTAATGTGATAGTTTCATTCTTACGTAACGTTAGTGCCGATTTTTTTTGTTGAATAAATGCATAGATTCGCAAAAGCTGTTTGTAGTCCTTAATGGTCTAGTGGTAGAACTTTTGTTAAGCGTATCAGAGGTTCTGGGTTCTAATATGCCCTCGTATAGTTTTTTTTTCTCATCAAAACCGAAAATCATCAATGATTGTATATCAAGAGCAGGGACAGTTTTTTGTGCATTTTGTTTTGTGATTTCACCGGAACAAATAGAAAGTCTCTACAATGGCGATAAGCGATAGTTTGAAGCACTCGTCCGTGTGAAGACTGCACAATATGCATGAGCCAAAAGAGAAATCCGCGCCACTAATAACAGCGGCAATGAGCGCCAGATCGCCTATTATTTATCAAACAAACTAAATTATGCTCTGCTAGTTAACTGGATGATTTGTTTGTATTAGGTAGGTTCATCCGTGCCTCGAGATGTTTCAAAAAGGGTTAGGGACATTGTCGACCCTGGCAAAAAGTGGTGGGGACATGTCCCACCCGCAAATTACGCCTAAAATTCTGACTTTATAACACACGATTGCGACTTATATCACGCAATTCTGCAATTGAATTGAATTGTGAGATAAAAAGTCACAATTACCTTTTTAATTTTTATTCAGTGGCAGAAACAAGATTCCATACTACGGATTTAGTGATATGTGGGGAAAAAGCAATGAATTCCCATGACTTACTGACACATCAGCATATTTTACTAATTCGTTCCTTCATTTTAAGTAAATTGTGCGCAATATATAATAATTTGTTCTCTCGGTTTACTAAATCATGGCCACATTGTGATAACTTTGTTTTATATAAATCAAAACGAGGGAATGAATTAGTTCAATGTGGCCATCATTTACTAGCCTTGTCCTACCAGACTCTCGTACATTTCATTTGTACAGAGAGTCTGGCCACTCTCCATTGACAAGCGTTAACTTCCTTGAAGGCGGGTACTCTGTTGAAGTTTAAAACTATTGGATCTGCCCAGAGCCACTCTGGATCTGCCATAACCAACCGCTAACGTTTGGTCGTGACGTATGTCAACTCGAACTAGAGCACGACATCAACGTCATCGTTCTCAGCCACTCCCTCTGTTCGCTGATTGGACCGGTTAAAATTTGATTGGAGAAAACCAGAGAATATACCCCAATCCCAGACGGAGTACTGGAGGAAAATTAAAATTGAGCGGAAGTACGTTGGAGGGCGGAGCCATGCTAATGATTTACTAAAGCTAGGGAACAAATGAATAAATCATGGGAGCGAATTCTTAATTCATGGCCACATATATATTTTTTTGTCTGAATCTCATGTGCGGGGTTCCGTTACCCTCAACAATATTAATGATGATAAAATAAAGATTTGAAAAGATTGGTTTGTGTGTGTGTGTGTGTTTGAGCACAAGGCCAAAAGACAAAAGCTTCCCCATTTTATCAGTGTTTCTTGTTTGCAGACAGTCCTGTGCACTTTCTCTCTAAAAAATGTGAGCTCGTAACTTTTAATCCAAGGACTAATGGAGACGCCCCACCCCTCGCTATCGACCCCTTCTCCCTGCATGAAAAGCTCTTTGCCCCATGCATTACTATGGCAGCTTCCCATAGGGGATAGGCAGCATCGATCGCAATGATCACCAGAAAATTACTCTCATCATTTATTCATGGCCCACAGGTACAACAACGACGTGAAACACATCAAGATCTTAACAAAGGAGGGATCCTTCTACATTGCAGAAAACAAGAAGTTCAGAAGCATTTTAGTAAGTGCTAATGTTTTGTACTAGTTTTCAGTTATTAAAACGTCTTTATCATAGAGAGTGAAAAGTAAATGTTACGCTCATATGTTTTTAAAGTCGGTGGAATCGGTGCAATAAAGATAAATGTTTGCATTAACCAAGGTTATTACATTTGAAATCTCTTTGTATCATTTATACAATCCCTTTTGTTTTGTCATCTGTTTGCCTTCTAAAGGGCATTAGGAAATCATGCTGCTTAATGTCTCTATTCTGTAAAAAAAAATCAAATGTCTTTTGTCAGCTTCTTTTTGAAAGCGCTTTTAGATTCGATCTCGCAAATGCCAGTTAAATAACATTATTGGATTGTGAATGCTGGAGTCATATTGAATCCGTTCATATATTTATTTTTTTATTTTCCCTTTTAATGGCTGTAGATATTCAGCCTTTTATGTGAACTGACATCACGTTGAGCGTATGTGTGTGTTTAATGCAGGAGCTGATCGAGTATTACAAACATCACTCTCTGCGGGAAGGATTCAGGACACTTGACACCACACTGCAGTTCGCCTACCGAGAGCCGGAGAATGGAGCCAACAGTACGTCCTGTGCACAAACATACTTCAGATTCACGCAAACGCAACTCATAATTAACTAAATGTACGCTTAATCTATGTAACACAAAAGCCTCACTTTGTTTGTTTAATCTTAGTTTGGGTAAACAATGATTCATGTTCAGTAGTTCAAGACATGTGACATTGTTGTGAAGGCCAGTAGCTATGGTCACCAGAGCGGCTGCTATGGCAGCAGCGTTTCCTCATTGAAAGTCTTTGAATGCGTGCATTTGAGACTAAATCTTTTCACGTGTTCCCACGTGTCTCGATGGTATAGGAAACATTTCTCTTAGTGTTTGTCAGAACCAGTACATTTTCATACTACGGTACATAAGATTATGGTAACACTTTAGTATGGGGAACACATATTCACTATTAACTATGACTTTTGCCTCAGTAAACCCCTAATTTACTGCTTATTAACTTTTTCCCCGCCAGCGTTTTAAAAAAAAGTTGTCAGCCACCGCCAGGATTTTTGATCATTTTCACAAAAATGTAAATGCCCATTGAATATTTTGTTGTATGAAGATCTGAGCATGCAATATATCTAAAGAAAGAGCAGACCCTCTGCTTTAAAAACAAAACAAAAATCTTTTTTATCAACACTTAAATATGGGTACATTTCATTAAAAAAAGCACAATTTTGAACAAAAAGCTGAGAAAATCACGTTGGATGACCAAACACAGATGGAGTAGATCGAGTCCATCAACACCCCTAACGCTCGCAGAGTCCTATAGCTCGTCCTGGGTCGACATTTCATTCAGTAACATTAGACAGTTTTGATTTATATGATGTTTAATGTTGATGATCACGTTATTTTACACATGCATCTGCTTACATTCGATCGCTTGTTTTTCCGCATCTTCTTCGCCTGTGTTTTGATCAGGAGATTCTGTACTCATTCAGAATGTACATAATTGCGCCCTCTAGCGTATAACAGTGAAAACACGGAAACCCGGAAAATTCCATGTTTGGCAGGGAAGCGTTTTCGCACAAATAACAGAAAATTCTGTGTTTGGCGGGGAAAGAGATAATAGTTAGTGGGGTAGTTTTTGTAGCGTTTAAGTAAGAAATAATTGACGACGGGCCGTTCAATTTTTAGAATAATAATGCACACCCGATTATTATTCTAATAATTGAACGCCCCGGAGTCAATTATTCCGCTTATACTACGGTTACCACACCTCAAGACATCGATCCGAAGATATATTTAAAGGGATTCGTCCGGTTTTTGTACTTAAATCGCTATTGTGAGTAGGACTATTTCTTCCGCGTCTCATCCAACGGCTCTTTTGCTAGTTCCGAAACATCATTTTAAAGCTGTTAACGAAGGGTTGAGCCGTTGATAGCATTCTACTGCAGTTATTAATAAAGTTATTAGAAGAGAGAGAGAGAGAGAGAGAGAGAGAGAGAGAGAGAGAGAGAGAGAGAGAGAGAGAGAGAGAGAGAGAGAGAGAGTGAGAGAGAGGCTACCTCTGTGCGTCTCTAAACAGCGCTGTTATTACCTCGCTAGTGAAAAAATGTCACGTGTAGCCTTTAAGTTGCTCCATTATATAGGCTAACTGATCAAATCGTCAGGGCAGCGCTGACACCTTTTTGTGCAAACTGTAGTGCGTGTGCGAGCATGTGTGATTTCAGTAATGAGACAGAAAACTTGCCTTTGATGTCCGCTTCCGTCTGTTGGTTTTCATCTGGACTGTCTAATACTGCTGCCGCCCAGTTGTTGAACGTTTTATATTCACCGTAAATATTCAGATTTACTTTAGGAAAATCGTCTGTCATATTGTTGTTTTTTAGTCCTGTAATTTCCGTTATTACAGTTAACTATGCGAAGTGATATGGAACTGTAATGCGGTCAAGAGAGCTGCCTGGAACTACGTTCGCTTTGTGTCTCCCAGAAAATAATTGCACACCTCAGAACGTTCATCAGCCAATCAGATTCAAGCATTCAACGGCCCCGTAGTATAAGTTTAGCTATTGGGTAGGATTAAGGGCTGTAGAATTAGTTCATGCAGAATAAGGCATTAATATGTGCTTCGTAAGTACTAATAAACAGCTAATATCCTAGTAATATGCATGCTAATAAGCAACTAGTTAATAGTGAGAATTGAACCCTAAAATAAAGTGTTACCAAGATTATGAATCCTGAAACATGCACTAGTAAATGCAAATGCTTTTAACTTTGGAAGCTCAATTTCACATTACGTGGAAATATCTGAGCGCAAATACATGTTCTGTGATCAGTGGCACAAGGGACGCTATAATTTCAATCTTGTTTCTGTGCCTTATTTATAGAATATTTTTAGAAATAGTTTTATAATGTATTATAGTGTATATATACCATTCAAAAATTTGGGGTCAGTAAGATTTTTTATTGTGAGAGTAAAGACTTCAAAAGAACTTCACAAATAAATTCTATTTAAATTGAACTTTCTATTCACCAAAAAAATTAGCATTGCCATGATAGGAATAAGTTGCATTTTAAAATAGGAAAAGTTTTAACAGTGAATAATGGTATAATAATTTTGTCTAAATAATCCTTACTGACCCCAAACTTTGAAATGGTAGTGTGTTACCTGTGCAATAATCATGCTGTCTAATCAGCATCTTGATATGCCACACCTGTGAGGTG
Source organism: Romanogobio albipinnatus (assembly GCA_023566225.1). Classification (NCBI taxonomy): domain Eukaryota; kingdom Metazoa; phylum Chordata; class Actinopteri; order Cypriniformes; family Gobionidae; genus Romanogobio; species Romanogobio albipinnatus. The sequence continues at coordinate 32,263,354 of CM042260.1, read as the reverse complement.
GATGGATTATCTCGGCAAAGGAGAAGTGCTCACTAACACAGATTTAGACAGATTTGTGAACAATATTTGATATATACATATATATACATTATTGTACAATTTTTTTTATTAATTTAATTATAAATAAAAAATAAATAGGTCGCACATAAGAAAAGTGTATGTTCATGCAGGACTTGGCATTCACATCAGCATTTGCATACTTGTTTCTGGCCAAAGACGTTTTAGAGATCTTCTGTCTGTTCATGGCTTTGTGGTTGTGAAAGCTCCTAAGACATTTGTGTTGTTTTCCAGCTGTAGTAGAAGAGCGAGTTAAAAATCTCAAACGGGGGCTGTTAGTAAACCCTGAACTACTGAGCTGTGCTTACAGCCTGATCTGAGAGTTTATGGCGCATTGCAATCAGCGCTTAGATGAGATTTTATTGTAAGTCCATATGTCACAGCGAGGGTCTTGTCGCAATTGGGAAATGTTGGCAGATTGAGAAGCTGGGGGGATGTCACTCAAGCACTTCACTGCTTTAACAAAGGGCGAAAGTGATCCGAAAGCGACTCTGACCAAAGAATGGATCTCCCAGCATGCATTGCTGCTGTTTTTCTCTTCTCATCCCCAAGCTCTATTCCCATGCAGCACAGATTCTTTTCGTTTTTTTCATCTCAGCGTCTTCTTATGTGCCAATACATGCAAATCATATGCAATTGTTTTTGAGATGGCTGCCAGAGGCGCACAAGTCTTTCATGTAAACAGGACGTAAAGGGGCATCTACTCTAAGTGGTAACTTGACCCTGCGTAGGCAGCGTACAGCAAGAGAGCTTCAACCGGAAAAAAATCTGTACTGCAGAACGGAAACGGTTCTGTACAGGGTTACCTCCATTGTTCTTGTTGGACACCGAAGTGATCGTGACTTTAATTCGCAGGTGAAGACAGAACAAATCGCTTGATGGTTGCCCTTTCCCTCCTCATTTTTATTTATATCTAGGAAGCACTGGAGATGCTGTCAGCTATGCTGCGTTTCTACTTATATTCCATCGAATGTTAAGCGAGCCATGCGGGTTGGACGGCAAATCCATAACCCTGAATATTTACGTTATGGCTAACGACGTGCTGAAGACAGGAGGTTTGAGCCTCGCAGAGTTCGCAGAATAGTGGGCGGACGGGTGTTTGGCTTTCCTGGAGTGACGTGGATTGAATCTCAAGTGCCCATCAGCAACTCGGACATCACAGGTTGCATAGTGGTCGGAGACAAGGCCTTTTGGAGACACAGCATGTGCTCCTGCATAAATTCATGAGCTTGGTTAGCCTCAGCTTGGGTTGTACCTTCAAAACTCAGATGTTTAAGAAAGACATGAAATACTTCTGAACCTAGTCAGAGTTGAATCTATCTATCTATCTATCTATCTATCTATCTATCTATCTATCTATCTATCTATCTATCTATCTATCTATCTATCTATCTATCTATCTATCTATCTATCTATCTATCTATCTATCTATCTATCTATCTATCTATCTATCTATCTATCTATCTATCTATCTATCTATCATCTTTCTGTATCTATCTATCTATCATCTTTCTGTATCTATCTATCTATCTATCTATCTATCTATCTATCTATCTATCTATCTATCTATCTATCTATCTATCTATCTATCTATCTATCTATCTATCTATCTATCTATCTATCTATCTATCTATCTATCTATCTATCTATCTATCTATCTATCTATCTATCTATCTATCTATCTATCTATCTATCTATCTATCTATCTATCATCTTTCTGTATCTATCTATCTATCTATCTATCTATCTATCTATCTATCTATCTATCTATCTATCTATCTATCTATCTATCTATCTATCTATCTATCTATCTATCTATCTATCTATCTATCTATCTATCTATCTATCTATCTATCTATCTATCTATCTATCTATCTATCTATCTATCTATCTTTCTATCTATCTATCGTTCTATCTATCTATCTATCGTTCTATCTATCTATCTTCTATCCTGCCTGCCTGCCTTTCTGTCTGATAATTAGACGCATCTTTTTGAAGATGACACACTCCCAATCATCAAGATTGTTCATATATGTCTTGTTAGTTACACTTAGTGCTGTATTACTTTGGCCACCTTCCACAGAAGAGTGGGTGAGGAAACATATTGTGTTGACACACTGGGGGTCCGTGACGCACTGGGCCGAGCCGGTCAGATGGAGCATCAGATGGCGAGGGGAACTCGCTTCACTGTCACAGCCGTGCACAGACGCTCCTGGAGTTTTACTTGTAAACCCAGACCTCATCGATAGTTCTCAGTGGAATGGGGCGTGAATAGAAATATTCCACAACTGGCAATCTGCGTGAAACCGGTTTGAAGCACTTAGAATAAGGCCAAGTGTTGATGCACGAAGTTAGCGTTTGTTTACAATCTGCACTTGTTTGCTTGCAAATGTTACAGTTCAGTTAAACATGCTTTTTCTTTTGCTCTTCTTCTCTTTACCCTTGCCGCACCCCTACCTCACTCCGCCTCGCCCCACCGCGCCCATGCCTCTGCCCACCTCAGCCCCGTTGCTCTGCGGCCTGTCTTTTCTAGCTCCCGCCGGCTACAGCTTTGTCCCCCCCTCTACCGCCCCATTCTGGTCAGGTACAGGTACACGTTTTCTTATCCATTGGTGTCATTTTGTCAAGGTCTTAGGAGATCTGAGGCTGCCATGCCCTGCGTTTAACCCCGCCTCCCATCTTATTGTGCCTGTCTGTTTATAGATCATTTCATAGCCTCTATCATCTCCTTTAATGCATGCACCATATGTCCTTTTTCAGCCGCATGACACTGACTGACAGACACTATGACTCATCATTATCTCATTTCAGGTAGTTAGCTTATTAGATCCGTCATTACGGGCGGTTTTTGTCAAGGGAGCTGTGATGAAAAGGAAGGAGTCGGCCTAACTTTGTGACATCTCTCTCTCCCTCCTTCACAAACTTCTCGCTTTGAGCATGGCGGCAGCTAACTGGCAGCCAGTTCTCTGTCTGTACAAGTCTTGCTCACTTTAAAACAGCTGAAGAGAAAGCGTCCTGGCAGCGAGGCGGATCTCATCAACACACGTCTGGCGGAGGGCCTAGCTTCTCTGGCTGCCGATCACAAAGTCTTCAGAGCCTCTGAAGTCCGATAAAACAAAGGCTCATTTGAATCCGCCACCACGTATTTCCCCCGGCCCACCGCATTTAGAGAGAACCGCGAAACGAGTCCAACAAAACGTCCAGTAGTCAGTGAGCTGGTAGAAGGAACATAATGTGTTTTTGAGGGAAAAGTCGCCTGAAATGTAATTAACCCAGCGGATTATGCTGTTGACACATCTCAAGACATAATCAAAACAGCCACTTCAACTGTGATTGGACCCGTCCCAGATTCACGAGAATCATTTATTTAGAGTGGATGCGCTAAGGCAGGCAAACATATGAAGGAGTGCGGTGATTACAAGAGTCCTCAGGGAAACTAAACAGCCTGATTCTGCTGCATCCATCCTCTCCGTGTTTGTCTGGTTAATTTTGTCTGATTCTCATCTTCATTTTTGTCCTGTGATTTTTGCTGCTAAATGTTCACTCTTGTTTCTTGTCTCTACAGTGTTCACTCCCAAGGTGATGGGTGTGGCGATAGCCCGCTACGACTTCAGCTCCCGGGACACGCGGGAACTGTCTCTGCAGGAGGGCGACGTGGTGAAGATCTACAGCAAAACTGGAGCCAATGGCTGGTGGAGGGGCGAAGTCAATGGGCGGGTGAGTGTGTGAATGTGTTTGGAAGTATACTAGCTTGCTGTGTTCTTCACATTGTACACTTCATAAAATATGTGAAACTCATTATGCAACAATAAAAGTTTAAATTGGCTTTCTACAAATTTGTGACATGATTTCATGTCATGGAATGTTGAATTCATTGTGTAGTATCAAGTTATCATCGTGGAAAAAAAGATTATTTTCATTTGTAATTACATTTTGTAAAATGTGTCAATAAAATAAATAAAATAACCCTTATATGTTAAGTAATATAAAATTCAGGGTCAGTATGATTGTTTTTCTTCAAGAAATGAATACTTTCAGAAATGATGCATTAAATTGATCAAAAGTGACAGTAAATACTAGACTTTGTAAACCCAGCCTGATCTGCCGGCGATTTGATTTCGCCCTGCAACTCAGTCTGGAAACCTGTACAGTCATTTCTTCTGCTTGTGTTACACTTTTGCGGGAACCAATCACAGACTGGCTTATCCACCTGGCGCGCTATTGGCGGGGTTAACACGATGACGGATAGAGAAGCGATGGATCGTTGCCCGTTGATCACGCCTTTTGTGGTCTGATTGGTTGAAGGACTTTGAATTATGCTCGTTTATCACGCCTCTTGTGGTCTGATTGGTTGAAGGACTATCCAATTGCATACATAATCATTAAATGTATTCCTGTTTATCACGCCTCTTGTGTAGTAGAAAATACAGAGCAGACTCCCCAGACCAATGTTCAATCTTAAATTGAGCTTGGTCTGGCGATAGCCAGACAAAGTAAATACATTTATAATGTTACAAAATATTCTATTTTTAATTCTAATCCAGAATTTTTTTTTATCAAGGTTTCCACAAAGTCATTAAGCAGCACAACTACTTTCAACATTGATTAAAAGAAATGTTCCTTGAGCTGCAAATCAGCATGTTAGAATGATTTCTGAAGGATCATGTGACACTGAAGATTGAAGTAATGGCTTCCAGTTTGTTTGTCGAGTTTAAAGGAATGCTTATAATTATGGTACACAGTACAGCCGTGGCCCAAAGTTTTGAGAATGACACAAATATACATTTTTTTTGCCTGCTACCTCAGTTTTTATGATGGCAATTTGCATATACACCAGAATGTTATGAAGAGTGATCAGATGAATTGAAATTAATTGCAAAGTCCCTCTTTGCCATGAAAATGAACTGCATTTCAGCCCTGCCACAAAAGGACCAGCTGACATCATGTCAGTGATTCTCTCGTTAACACGAGAGAGTGTTGACGAGGACAAGGCTGGAGATCACTCTGTCATGCTGATTGAGTTACAGAAGACTGGAAGCTTTAAAAGGAGGGTGGTGCTTGAAATTATTGTTCTTCCTCTGTTAACCAAGGAAACACGGGCGGTCATCATTGCTTTGCACAAAAAGGGATTCATAGGCAAGGATATTGCTGCTAGAAAGATTGCACCAAAAACCATTTATCGGATCATCAAGACCTTCAAGGAGAGAGGTTCATTTGTTGTGAAGAAGGCTTCAGAGCGCCCAAGAAAGTCCAGCAAGCGCCAGGACCATCTCCTAAAGTTGATTCAGGGATCGGGGCACCACCAGTGCAGAGCTTGCTCAGGAATGGCAAGCAGGCAGGTGTGAGTGTGTCTGCACGCACAGTGAGGCGAAGACTTTTGGAGGATGGCCTGGTTTCAAGAAGGGCAGCAAAGAAGCCACTTCTCTCCAGGAAAAACACCAGGGACAGACTGCTATTCTGCAAAAGGTACAGGGATTGGACTGCTGAGGACTGGGGTATTTTCTCTGATGAAATTATTATATATATTATATATATGGTATTATCCCTCTTCCGATTGTTTGGGGCATCTGGAAAAAAGCTTGTCTACCAACCAGGTGAGCGCTACCATCAGTCCTGTGTCATGCCAACAGTAAAGCATCCTGAGACCACTCATGTGTGGGGTTACTTCTCAGCCAAGGGAGTGGGCTCACTCACAATTTTGCCTGAGAACACAGCCATTGCCATGAATAAAGAATGGTACAAAAACATCCTCAGAGAGCAACTTCTCCCAACCATCCAAGAACAGTTAGGTGACAAACAATGCCTTTTCCAGCATGATGGGGCACTTTGCCACAAGGCAAAAGTGATAACTAAGTGACTCAGGGAACAAAACATCGAAATTGTGGGTCCATGGCCAGGAAACTCCCCAGACCTTAATCCCATTGAGAATTTGTGGTCAATCCTCAAGAGGCGGGTGGACAAACAAAAACCCACAAATTCTGACAAACCCCAAGCATTGCTTATGCAAGAATGGGCTGCCATCAGTCAAGATGTGGCCCAGAAGTTGATTGACAGCATGCCAGGGCGAATTGCAAAGGTCTTAAAAAAGAAGAGTCAACACTGCAATATAAACTTCATGCAATTGTCAATAAAAGCCTTTGACACTTATGAAATGCTTATGATTATACTTCAGTAACGTCTGACAAAAAGATCTAAAAACACTGAAGCAGCAGACTTCATATTTGTGTCATTCTCAAAACGTTTGGCCACGGCTGTATTTCTTGTAGTATGCTCCAGTTTGCACTGCACATTTTGACACATAGTTAATTACTAAATACAATTTGCTTGATTTTATAACAATACAAGTTCACTAGATAGTAAAATATTGTATTTAAAAACAATATAAAACAATTAGGGCTGTCAAAATAAATACAAAAATAACGCAGATTAATCCATTCTGTATTGGACTTTGACCCTGAGCTGTAAAATGAAGGAGGGAGACGAGAACGCTCTGCCTGGATCATTGATCGGAACATTTACGTAGCCTATATAAAAATGGCCTGGTGGAAGTGCTGATAAAAATAAAGTCGTCTGCGATGTCCTGCAATGTCCACTATCCTACCCAAGAGCGTGTCATATACACGCGATAAAGTGCGTATCCTATGCACGCGAAAAACTGCGTAGCGTATACATTCCACGACACTGCACACTTGTACTATTGATACGCATTCTCAACAGGGAGCGCACACTCTTAAAGGGGCCACACTACAACCCCAAATCAGAAAAAGTTGGGACAGTATGGAAAACGCAAATAAAAAACAAAAGAAGTGATTTCTAAATTTACTTTGACTTGTATTTCATTGCAGACAATATGAACACACAATATTTCATGTTTTGTCTGGTCAACTTCATGTCATTTGTAAATATGCATCCTTTCCTGTCATTCAGACCTGCAACACATTTAAAAAAAAGTTGGGACAGGAGCAATTTAGGGCTAGTAATGAGGTAAAATGGTTAAATAATGATGAGATTTGAAACAGGTGATGTCAACAGGTGATTGTAATTATGATTTAGTACAAAAGCAGCATCCAAGAAAGGTCTAATCCTTTAGGAGCAAAGATTGGCCGAGGATCGCCAGTTTGCCAACAAATACATGAGAAAATTATTGAAATGTTTAAAAACAATGTTCCTCAAAGAAAGATAGGAAGAGATTTGGATATTTCACATTCAACAGTGCATAACATAATTAAAAGATTCAAGGAATCTGGAGGAATTTCAGTGCGTAAAGGACAAGGGTGCAAGCCTAAGCTGAACAACCGTGATCTCCGATCCCTCAGGCGGCACTGCATCAAGAATCGTCATTCATCTATAAGCGATATCACCACATGGGCTCAGGACTACTTTGGCAAACCTTTGTCAAGTACCACAATACGTAGTTACATCCACAAATGCCAGTTAAAACTGTACTGTGCCAAAAGGAAGCCCTATGTTAACAGTGTCCAGAAGCGCCGTCGACTTCTCTGGGCTCGGAGGCATCTGGGATGGACCATCACACAGTGGAAATGTGTACTGTGGTCAGATGAATCAGTATTTCAGGTATTTTTTGGGAGGAATGGACGCCGTTTGCTCCGGACCAAAGAAGAAAAGGATCATCCAGACTGTTACTAGCAACAAGTCCAAAAGCCAGGGTCTGTCATGGTATGGGGTTGTGTCAGTGCCCTTGGCAAAGGTAACTTGCACTTCTGTGAAGGCACCATTAATGCTGAAAAGTACATAGAGATTTTGGAGCATAATATGCTGCCTTCAAGAAGACATATTTTCCAGGGACGTCCATGCATATTTCAACAAGACAATGCAAAACCACATTCTTGACTGGCCTGCCTGCAGTCCCGACCGGTCTCCAAGCGTATTTTGAAGCGCAAAATACGACAACGAAAACCCCGTACTGTTGCCCACCTTAAGATTTGTTTGCAGGAAGAATGGGACAAAATTACACCTGAAACACTTCATCACTTGGTGTCTTCAGTCCCTAAACGTCTTTTAAGTGTTGTGAAAAGGAATGGAAACATTACAAAGTGGTAAATGCTTTACTGTCCCAACTTTTTTTAAAATGTGTTGCAGGTCTGAATGACAGGAAAGGATGCATATTTACAAATGACATGAAGTTGACCAGACAAAACATGAAATATTGTGTGTTCATATTGTCTGCAATGAAATACAAGTCAAAGTAAATTTAGAAATCACTTCCTTTTTTATTTATTTGTGTTTTCCATACTGTCCCAACTTTTTCTGATTTGGGGTTGTATATTCCTACTCGTTACAACATCTATGCATTCAGCAGCCCAAATGAATACCTGTCTGTCATTAATGTTAATCAAACAACTACAGGTGTTAAATAAATGAATACATATTAAATAAACCTACTGTATCTGTATATTTTTTAAAGAAATGTTTTATTGTTTTTGTAATTTGCTTCTTTGTTCTTTTATTTAGCCTATATTCAATTTCTCATATTAGCCATATTGCCCACCCCTTGCCCACCTGCATACCAGCTGATGTACAATGTAGTCTTGATTTGGGTGGTCACTCTGCATTGAAAGTTGGAAAGGGTTTTAAATCTTCTAAATCAAGTAAAATGACTCAAAATCTAGTAATTTAAGCATTCCAAATTCAACTTTAATCATATAAAATGTAATTTCCAAGCAGCAAAATTGTGGCCAGTGAAAATGCTGAGTGGCTAGTAACTTTGGAAAACCACTAGCCACAGTGGCTTGTGAGCAAAAAAGTTAATGTCAAGCCCTGATTGTATGTACAGTGAAAAAAATCTTCTTCCTGAAGCACTTTAATTCATTTCCTCAGCATATCAGGTCATATTGTTTATTGTTATGGCCAATATTTGAACAGTGAACATAATAATAAAAGAGTTTTTGAACTTTAATGTCACTAATGCTGATTATTCATTGATTCATTTGAATTTAAATATTTAAAATACTTTCACAGCAAAAATTATGTATGCGATTAATTTAGATGAATTAATCACAGAGTATGTAATTAATTAGATTAAAAATTGTAATCGATTGACGGCCCTAAAAACAATATAATGTTAAAATATAAAGTGCATTTAGTGCAGTCACAGAGCACCCATACCCTACATAAATGTGAAACTACTGTCAGTTTATACTGTCTCTTCATAGCATGCTTCTCTGATCTGAGATGACAGACATCCTTGCTAAGAATGTCAGAAAACCGCACAGAAAATGTGCCATCACTATCGAATTAAGCGGCATAATTTCATATTGAGCCCAAAAGCTTATTTGTACTTAAAGCACATCGGACCGTCAAATGTTTTTTTTTGAGCCTCTTGAGCTGTCTTATAATGGTTTCATCAGGGAGGCTGTACGTGCAATTTAGTGAATAAAACGTTCAGGGCTGTTTTATGGAGGGCAGTAATAGATTCTGGGATCAGTGCTTTGAACAGTTCCCCTGCCTCCTTCTGAAATTGGCAGAACTGCTTTTGTCCCTTTTGTATTCATGTTGTATTCAAGGTGTGACATGATAAAACACCAACTAATAAATCACAGCTGTGATTGTCAACAGTGTTGAGTAAAAAGATGTTTTGTTGGATGCTTGGTTTCTAGTTTTGTTGCTTTGTGCTGGACAGTGAAAACGCATTGGCCCAATTTCCAGTTTCACATAGCTGTAGTGTTGTGAATATCAAATGCAGTCATTTTGACACCCTAGGCGAAATCCTTATTGGCGCCCCAACTCAACCAATATGTATGATACATTTCCAAATTATATTTGTATATATTTGTTAATAAGGATTCAAATGAATACCAGTATGACCATTGTGTAGCCACTACATGCCTGTATAGCCCTATATATTTGTGCAATCCCTAGTTGCTAAGAAATTGTTCTCAGACATAAGTACATGATTATTACGCTTTGCATTTGGATACATAGTTAATGCAAATTATGCTGATTTGTTACTAGTATAAAGTGTATCCAGCTTACTATGACTTGTGCAGTCTTGGAAGTGTCTGTAAGAAGGTTCTTGAATTTATAAACAAAATCAGCATCATTTTATGGAGCGGCATAACTTCTGGCTGTAAATTTCCTTTTCCTTTTTTCTTTTTAAGAAAAAAAAACTTTGTTGTATCTTCTATTATGCAAATTAATATATATAAAAAATATAAAATGTCTATTGGTCCAATTTTAAAGTGCCCCTATTATGCTATTTTAAAGGCTCCTAATTTTGTTTTGGAGGTCAAAAAGTCTTTCGACGATTCTGCTCTGATTGGTCAGACGGCCCAGTTGTGATTGATCTATTCCTTACAGTGTGTCGGAAACGTCACGTCTGTTACCATATCTGAATCTCAGCTCCAGAGGCTTCCTCAGCACTTGTATACACAATGATACGAGTCTGTATACTTTTGAAGTGCATGAAGAGTGGGTTTGCAGCGCTGAAAACAGTCGAGAACACAAACCAAACTCATCCAGGCATCAGCTACAACTGCAGTGTTTGGGGGTGGGTCAGAGTAGACGATGTTCACAGGCAGCCAATGAAAACCATAGGCTGGCATTATGCAAATGTTTTACATTGTTACGTTGGTGTGTAACAGGAAGTGAGGCTAACATTGCTGACGACACGCTTTGGCAGTTCAGATCACAATCAGTTCTTTCTTTTAGGAGACAATACTTTATTTGTCATGCACTTTGATCTTTAAAACTTTGCAGACCTTTAACATTCATAAAAGGCTACAGTATATTACACACTGCATGAAAAGTAATAATCAAAAAAGCATAATAGGGGCACTGTAAGTAAGATCAGAAAAGTAAGTGATAAACAAAAATACATTTTGCGGGACATTTTGTGGGTTGTGTGTCTTTTCATGTTATGCTGGATATTAAGCAAATTATGTCATTTTAAATGTATGTTCTGATTGGCTTTGTGGATTTTACTGACACTGAGAAAACACCCAAAACTCACAATCGTAATAGTAGAAAATCACAGGAACAGCACAGCTGTTGACACAGCACTGTCCTTTTGGATATTATTCCTCAGGCCTACGTGCAGCCACCAGAATTGCTTAAACAATCCAGTGCCAACCCCCCCCCCCCCCCCCCCCCCTTGCAACAGGCGCATCCTCAAGGTTATCCAGGCAATGAAGTGACGCAAATCCTCTGTAATACCCCCCGCAACCTTCTCCTCTAATCACTCATTCCTTCTGTTCTGTCTCATCCACAGGTGGGCTGGTTCCCCTCCACGTACGTAGAAGAGGGCGAGGAGTGAACGGCTCAACGATTGTGCACAAGAGAACGGAAATAAAAGGAAAAAAGCAGACAGACTGCATTCGACTGGACTACACTGAGCTGAGTCACAGAGTCAGCTGATTGGCTGCTGCTCTCGCTCACTCTCTGTCTTGTTTGTCTATCCTGGAGGAAGTGCACAGGGTTTGATAAATGAAGGACTGTCTCTCAGCGAGCAGATTATCAAACACAACCCGGAACCCTCAGCCAGACTGCATCTTAAAAGACCCTCCCGGGCGCCTGGACGGAGCGTAGTGGATGAATCCGGGCCTGAGATGGAACGCACGGAATCGGACTGAGGTTACACCGTGAGCTATTTCTGTATGTGTGTGGCAGTTTGTCGGCTCACAAGGAAACATGTTTGTCCTGACCTTGCCTGAGTCCTCCTTACCTCCCCTATTATTGATGATGCCCCGTCTCCCCGTGTGTACACTGCCCTGAAGGTGTTCTCACACTCAGAAGACCCTCCCGTCCTGCTATTCATCTCAGATTAAGATCACAGCTCCCTGCCATGTAGGCTGCGGTAATTGATTGCTGTCTCTTCCCCGTTTCCTTCCTATGAAATCTCTCTTATTTTCAGATTTCCACTTAAAGGGAACGACCGGTTGTTTTGTGCGTCGTGTTTCTCGCGCGCTTATCTCTAGGGATATATCGTGGGGTTGTCACGGCGTGTTTATCTGATCCGCGCAGCGAGACGTTGACAGGAAACAAAAGGGATTGCGGTGACAGGCCTGTAAACAGCTTTTTCAGCAGGGGCCCATGGCCCCGAAAGCATTGTGTCGCCCCATCCGGAAAGGATCCTGGTATAGCGCAGACAGTGCCTTCTTAATCAACTAATGAGGGGGATTTACACACATTTGCAGGAACAACTGACATATTGAAAAACAATGAGGCAGATCCAGGGAATCAGATGCTGAATTCTAAATTGTAGGGTGGCCAATATTGTGCTGATATAATATAATATATGTATTATATACAGTATGTTGTATATATTTAGGGAGGGTCTATATATATATGTGTGTGACCCTGGACCACAAAACCAGTCATAAGTCGCACAGGTATATTTGTGGCAATAGCCAACAATACATTGTATGGGTCAAAATTATCGATTTTCTTTTATGCCAACAATCATTAGGATATTAAGTAAAGATCATGTTACATGAAGATTTTTTTTAAATGTCCTAACGTAAATATATAAAACATTTATTAATATTAGTAATATGCATTGATAAGGACTTCTTTTTGAAAACTTTAAAAGCGTTTTTTTTTCTTCTTCAATATTTAGATTTTTTTGTACTCTCAAATTCCAGATTTTCAAATAGTTGTATCTCGGCCAAATATCGTCATATCCTAACAAATCATACATCAATAGACAGCTTATGTTCAGCATTTCAGATGATGTATACATCTCAATTTAAAAATTTACCCTTATGACTGGTTTTGTTTGATTTGTGATCTGTCAAACTATTAATCACATCCAAAATAAAAGTTTGTAATGTGTATAATTATTATGTATATATAAATAAACACATATGCATGTATATATTTAAGATTTTTTTATATATATATAAGATTAATTTATATATAAAATATTTAAGTTTATATATAATATAAATTATATAAATATATATACATGCAAATATTTCTTAAATATTCATGTGTGTGTGTGTATTTAAATATATATAATAATTATACACAGTACATATTTTATATAAACACATAATCACAGAAATTATTATAATACATTTATTATAATATATATTATTAATATCGATCACTAATATAAAATGCTTGTTTCTACTCAAAATTCCTTATTTGACCTAGGACACTGTTATTAGACAGATATTGGTCATTAGTGTATTGACAACCTTCTTGGCCAAGGGTTAGTATGTCATTCCCTCATTAAATCTAAATATAGCAGTGCTCTGCGCTGTGATTCTGGACGTGTCTCACTTCCTGCAGTATTCCCCTTTGGGACTCGTTCTTCCCAGTTTTCCCAGTAATGTAATGAACTAGGCGGATACTTTACCTGTCTGCAGCTGCATGTAGATCTGTGCAATCTGAACGGCCTCTAAACTGTGATGAAATGGACGTTTTCAGAGTGTTAAGACTGTGTTGAGGTGACAGACTCTATAATCGGAGAAAGGTCATATCAGGAAACGCTCAAACCGCTGGTTTGTCTCAAATGGTTAGATAAAAGTGCACTCACAAAGGATTATTTATTTATTTGTGATCTAAGAAGAGACTTTGACAGGAAAAGACATTCAAAGGAATACCGACAAATGACTGAAAAGCTTCACCCGATAAAAAGCCAGTAGCGTTAACAGAAATACACTCCTATGTGCCTATAAAGAAGTCGGATGAAAAGCGTATCCATTTATAACTGGCTGTTCTTTCTTCACATTACGCTTTGATTGAACACAAGTACAGATCTTTTATCATTTTACTGTTTGTCTTCTCAAAGAGCTACATAATGTATGTAAAAAAGAAAAAAAAGTTGTCATGTGAGCGAGAATTACGTATTTTTTTCATTACTGTAAAATGAGAAGATGTGTAGAGTAAAAAGGGTAAATATTTATTGATTTATATATCTTTATTTGTGTTAAATGTATAATGTGAATAAGGCATTGATCAGTCGTCTCATTGTGTGATCTTTGTCTCAATGTAGCACAATGTAACACCACTAAGTGGCAGCATCATTACCAGGTGCATCTCTCTCGATCTCACTCTCATCTGATGAGCGGATCGTTTCAACTTCCTCCTCTTTGGTTCTTTCCTTGAATTTTCCCAATCATCATAATGCTTACTTGAAGGCCAGGAAAGCCTGTACTTTGAAAGACGTACTTGCTTTTTTTTTTTTTTTCACTTCCCAACAAAGATCTATACTAATCAGCTTCCGCCATGATCCATTAACTGACATCCGGACACTCTAGGCTCAAAGTTTCAAACCTAATCATAATTTAAAGGCAGCATAAGGCCCAATGACATTTAAAGATTCAATATTTTTCTGTGATGCTGTATCAGTTCTCTCCTCACTGAGAGTGTTATGTCACAGAGGATTCGAGTAGATTAACTTCTCATTAGGAAAATCACATTTACCAGCTGTTTAGGGCACGGCCATACCTCTCCCGCCCTTTATTTCTAAAGGTTAAAGGTCGGTTTTAGCATTGGTGCTTTGTTTTTTTTTCTTTTTGAGCTTCGACTGAAAGAGGATTTTTGGTCTGGCACCGAAATCTGGGGCGAAATCCGTGCCCGAGGCAGATTATGGTCTTCTCCTGGGTTCGCTGTTCCCTACACTCTAACTGCGAGCGGTAGAATTGGTTTTCTAAGCTTTCTCACCGGTAATCTGTTCCCACTCCTCTCTCCCCAGAGATGAACCCTGACAGGACGGATTTAACAGGCTTCCCACACATCGTTATATATTTATATACGGCAGTCTGTTTCAACACGGAGTTGTGGGCCACTAATCACCCAGCGATCTCTAACCTCGAAGGAAAGGGATTTCTGTCTCTATTTCCAGTTTCGCGGTATCTCCCGATGTTTTCTCCACTCACACCTTCATCATCATATTCTCCACTCTTTATCTAGATGTCCTTCAAACTTTATATAATGCTAAGGGCATCCTACAGGCATAAAAAAAATTAAGTGAACGCAAAATTTAAAGTTGGTTCGTCTCATGCTTTTGTGTGCGTAATAATTGCTATTGTGGCATTTTGCAACAATTTTTGGGGCTATTAAACAAGCAAAAAGCCATATTTACATAAGCAACCTTGAGTAACAGTGGCGGTACTCTGAGGGGCTCATGGTTAATGATCTGCTGTCCACTGAAGCCAAAGACATACACAAGCCTGGCCGCCATGCAAAGCGCCGCAGTGGCCTAACCTGTAGCAGTGCAATCCGAGTGTCCTACAGCGCCACCTAGCTGCTGTATCACACTTGAACTGTATATATGTTGATAAAGTTGCAATAAAAATGTATATGCTTCTTTTTGCAAACTGCATTGCAGTCTTTTGTGTCTGGTTTTGTGTGGAAAAAACTGTTCAATGGAATGAGAAGCCAGTGCAAATTGTTGGAGTACTAATTAAATCATAAATCAATTAACTCAAAAATAGAAGGAATTGGAGAAAGAATATGGGATGAACAGTAAATATTAAATTCAATATTTAAATATTTGTTCTACTAATGTACAGAGCAGTAGCCTATACTAATAAATGATTGGTTGCACTTTAGTTTAGGGTCCAATTCTCACTATGAACCAGTTTCTTATTAGCATGCATATTACTAGGATATTGGCACATATTAATACCTTATTTTGCTTGATTATATTCTTCATCCCTTAATCCTACCCAATATCTAAACGTAACAACTACCTTACTATTAATAAGCAGTAATTGGGAGTTTATTGAGGCAAAAGTCATTGTTAATAGTCGGTTAATAGTGAGATTTGGACCCTAAACTAAAGTGTGACCAAATTATTTTCTAAAACAATTAAAATCAATATTTTTTATCTTATACTGAACCTCCATATAGCAGAAGTGTTTTTTAGTACTATTTATAAACTATAGGGGAGAGCGAGGCACAACCTAACGCTTTTTGACTGTCTCAGTTTGTGTAAATTCACTTGTGGTTGAGAGTATTTATTTTTTCCCACATTCATTTCCCACATGTCTAGTACAATTATGTGGTTTTGTTTCATTAATACTGTGAAGTGAAATGTAACATGCCCCATATGTGGGGTACATTGTAACATGACCAAATGACAGCTTTGATATAATCAAAAAAATATCCATGACAAACTAAAATATTGTGTCAATAAAATTCAACAATTATTAACTTTTTAAAATAAAATAATGCCATTTTTTAATCATTAAAAATATACTAATTTTTGAGTTTGACAACAAACACATCGCTAAATACTAAATAATTACTAAATAATAATGAATAATTTCTGAACATCGACTGTCATTATTCACCCTTTTCTCATGTTTTTTCTCAAAACAATTCATAAAAGTATAGAATATAATAGCGTAGTTCCAATAGGGGCTCATTGTAACGCTTTGTTCAACGCTGTTATCAACAAGGGCCTTCTGCTGGTTAGATAAGCATTAAAGACTGTTAAATAACTGATATAAGATTAAAATAATATCAGATTTGTCTTATTTTAAATAAACACAAAAAAACTGAGTCGGTCGGAAAAGGGTGGCTTGCCCACTTCAGGTTGGTGGAGAGTTCCTGCCTCAAGTGGAGGAGTTCAAGTATCTCGGGGTCTTGTTCACGAGTGAGGGGAGGATGGAACGGGAGATTGACAGACGGATCGGTGCAGTAATGCGGTCGATGTACCGGTCTGTCGTGGTGAAGAAAGAGCTAAGCCGTAAGGCGAAGCTCTCGATTTACCGGTCAATCTACGTTCCTACTCTCACCTATGGTCATGAGCTTTGGGTCATGACCGAAAGGACAAGATCCCGGATACAAACGGCCGAAATGAGCTTTCTCCGCAGGGTGGCTGGGTGCTACCTTAGAGATAGGGTGAGAAGCTCAGTCACTCGGGAGGAACTCGGAGTAGAGCCGCTGCTCCTCCACATCGAGAGGGGACAGCTGAGGTGGCTCGGGCATCTGTTCCGGATGCCTCCTGAACGCCTTCCCGGGAAGGTGTTTCGGGCATGTCCAACCGGGAGGAGGCCCCGGGGAAGACCTAGGATACGCTGGAGGGACTGTCTCCCGGCTGGCCTGGGAACGCCTCGGTGTCTCCCCGGAAGAGCTAGAGGAAGTGTCTAGGGAGAGGGAAGTCTGGGCATCTCTGCTTAGACTGCTGCCCCCGCGACCCGGCCCCGGATTAAGCGGAAGAAGATGGATGGATGGATGGAAAAAAAACTGAGATCAAAAATTAACTTTAAATTAAAAATTAAATAATGTTGATATGGCAACTAGTAAATATACAAAGTTTCGTCATCCTGGCATGTGTGGAAAGTTTTAAACCATGTGTGTTTACAACTAACCCCGCTTTAGGTGGTGCCCCGCGCTCCCCTAATTGATTTTATTGATATTTTGAATTAGCTATTATATTTATATTTTCAGTTTTCATTTTAATTTTCAGTAATTTTGTTATGTGCTTTTGTCATTTTATTAGTGTTTCATATTTGTTATCAGGTTTAATTTACTTGCATTAACAATTTTAGTGCTTAAACTGCTATGTATGGTTAAGGCTGGCCCACACTAAAAGATTTTTAGCCTCAGATTCTAGTCAGAACTTCCCGACCTCAAATGTTGTGGGCGGGGCTAAGTTCGGCTGGCATCCAGGCTAAAAGATTTCTTCAAATCAAATCAAATGTTCTAAATATGAGAGAACACAAACATGTGTTCTTGTGGTGTGTGGAGTGCCACATGTGACCAAGACACTAACAGATTCCATTCCCAGACCCGACTGTGAACACTGAAAATCTCACAACAACGTGACTTTAGAGTAAACAAACATGGCGGACGACAGACAAGAAGAAATAGCGATTATAGTATTAAAACATGCTGAATATGTTCAATTTGAGATCGGTGCGGCCCGGCGTTTTTCCAAGCAGATTCAATCACTCTTAACACACATCACACCATAGGAATTTATGATGAGATAATCTATAGAACCAACAAGATATTCAAGATTTTACAAAGGATGGGGAGAACTGGGCCCAAAACCAGCCCAATTATCTTGTAGTGTGTGGCTCCTATAGTTTCAACATTTCAAATTTCCGTTTAAGTTTAGGTTTTTCGTCTAATATTTATATTTAATTTCAGCTTTATTTCAATTAACAAACATGTTTTTACTAGTTTTAGTAAATGATAATCCTGCATTGGAGTAAGTAAGTAGTGCAACAACAGACTTTTTCAGTTAGCCCAAAAAAAATATGTCATTCCTCAAGGTTGGCAGCTTTATGCATTCATGTATGCGGCTAGGAAGAGAACTAGGTGGCTGTAAAATTTTGTAGTCATGTAGAAAAGTGTGCATGTAAGATAAAGATTAAAACGATGCCAGTCACCATCTGTTTGAGCGTATGCGGAGAACACGTTCTGAGGAAAACGACGGGGTCATTCGGTTGGTGATGTGAGGCGCTCGCGGTGTCTGCCGAGACTCAATCTATTGCCTCAAAGCAATGTCTGCCCGTCCCACCAGCAGAAGAAAGCTTGCGCAGATGAGGATTGATTTACAGAAAAGTCATGACTGCGGCAGAAGTCTCGAGCCCCTTTATCCCTTCTCCCGGCTCCTGAGGTAAACACAAATTTGCTGGTATAAATGCAGAGAAATCAGACAGAAAACTCATCCCTGAAAGCCTGGAACTAAAGCAAGACTTGTTAAACCACATCAAAAGTGACATCTATCCGCAAAACAAACTGCTTTTATATACCCACCTCTATCCTGATGAAACCATCTATGACATTTAACAAAACACGCTCGGTTTTTGTGTTTTTCTCATATCGAGTGAGCCGTTACCTCTGCCCTCTTTGGTATTTTGATTATTATACAAAGATCTGCAGAGGATATTGTTTTTAATAATGGAGCACAAGTAAAAGCTCATAGTATTTGCTTTTTGCCCACAGACAGTGTCTGGTAGACGTCTCTGTAAAGATCTGTGTTGGGCAGCATTTACTGCAGTGGCCATCTGGGAGATGTCAGTGGAAAAGGCAGTAGCCGACGTGTAAATATCAAGTCCTGCGGCCCACATTCACACGCCCGCATGCAGTCTCCTAATGTATTAATAGCAACGCCACTGATCTTTCCTATCTTTCATCCTGTGAGCCATTTAAGAAAAATACTAAGTTCCCCATTTGCATTCACTACTGTAGCCAACTCTACTACAACAACAGCAGCAGCTCTTCTTTTGATATTTTACAATCTTTCTTTTCTCATAGCATGGTTAGGGAACTATCATTGTGCACTTTTGACATTCACGTGTTAACAATAGCTGAGAGAACCAATGAGGTTTGTGTGCAGTTGTTTAAGCTCCGCCTTTTCTCCTTATATGGTGTGTTGTGCACAGACTGAGTTGCAACAATCAACGTTCTTGTGTGCGCACATTTTGAATATGTGAAAAAGTCACACAATGGAGGGACATGAACAATGTTGGCCCACTTACAGAAAGTTTATTCCGTTTTATTTTGTCGTTATTCATCAGAAAAAATATAAATAAATCTGAAATAAAACTACTTCATGCCTTCTGTCATCTGATTAAAAGTTTATAATTTTTTAGCAAGTAAAAGTTCTTTTAGTATCATTCTAAAAACGTCCCCTTTTGCTGTGAAATCTTTACCGATTTTTATGAAGCAAATGTAAGATACACCTTTATGTTGTTATATGAACACTAACTGGACTAAAGCAACTTAGGTTTATTTGATTATCCATACATCGTGAAAATTAATTTGATACAACAGGCTTTTCTCTCAGCATCATTATATTCCATTTAGATCATAAAACGAAGCATTTAAATATCATCTTACTAAGACACATTTTGCTCCGTTTGGGCCTCTGAATGAAATAGAGGGTATGTAAACTTTTAGATTTGTATTTTAAAATTTTGTCTAAAGGTTCCATAAACTGTTTCATACAGGGGAGACCGGGGAGTGTTGTACACAGGGTTAGATGTAACACTGTTTGACAGGCCAGAAAAGAGCTGTGGTAACGTCATCAATATCATACACTTATTCTTTTTGAGCTCACAGGATAAATTGCATGTGACTGTGAGCAAATATGTAGGTTTTATGACCAAAAAACTGATTTTCAGGTAAGAAAGTAAACATTTTCATCAAGATTATTTTTTGCCATGCAATCATTGAATTGTACAATTATTTAACTTCCATGACCTGAAGTAGCTCAGTTTAATTTGATGCTTTGTATTTATGCTAACTTCAAACCCACATAATAAAAAAAGTTCGATTTGTTGTGTTTACATAGATTTGTTATCAATCACATCTTCTGTTGAGACGAAGTCACGTGCGTTTTTTTGTTGCGTATCGAGGGATTTATTCAGTAAATGTGTTTCCTTCATAGTTTATGCGCATGTCTTCTTACCAGCTAACATTATCTGCCCCAATTTACCTATCGGTAAGCCCTTCCCCTCGAATGCAGATGAGCCAATGGCAGTTGAGTATCAGTTGCACGGCGACAGGAACTCTCTATGGCGCCATAGAGAAACATTGGAAAATCCGAAGCTCTCATTGGTTTGATGGCGTTTATGCTACAAAAATGATAAAACGATGTGCCTGGGATACTGTAACACTGATTCCAGGTATCCTGAGAGGATTTTATGGTTGTTACACTCTCATTAAGTTAGTGAGTCCCTGCTAACATACAAACCGAAATATCTAACTTACGTCATATAACGTTAACAGTGTTGGTCAAAAACACAAACGAAGGTCTACATGTCACAGATTTTTTTGTGATTTATCGTCTAACTTGTTTATGTGTATATTTTTTATATTATTGTGAGTTTAGATATGTTTAAGGTCTGCATTATCTGTCTTACTAAGAAGGGACTCCTATTTTGATGGGTATTATAGTCTACGGGTATAAGATATTCAGCGAGAAAACTATGACCACGATTGTATTTGACCTCACTTGGCGGAAGTAATGGCTGAGCTCAGAGATGATCACGCTCGTCTGAAAAGAGGTAAAATAATAGCATAAATACTGCTCGGTTTCTCGCAGAAACTGATCGTTTCGCTAGATAAGACCCTTATTCATCGTTTGGTATCGTTTAAAGCTCTTTGAAGCTGTACTGAAACTGTCATTTGGACCTTGAACCGTTTGGAGTCCATTGAAGTGCATTATATGGAGGAAACCCCTCGAATGTTTTCATGCAAAACCTTAATTTCTTTTCGACTGCAGAAAGAAAGACATGGACATCTTGGATGACATGGGGGTGAGTAAATAATCAGCAAAAGTTTATTTAAAAGTGAACTAATCCTTTAAGTTTGGCCATCAATCGGAGGGGGTCCGCTACAGTCTGTGTCCAAAAACATCTTGGGATAAGGGTTTCACACTGACAGCTGTCATTGTCCGAGTTAGCAACAGTAACTAAGGGGGGCGGGGCTTACCGATAGGTCAATTGAAAGCTGAAAGTTTTTGAGCACATTATTAGAATTTATGCGCATCTTGATGTTTCCATCCAGCGCTTTTTATGCAATATCAGCAATTGTTTTGCACTATTAATAAAGTGGCCCCACTTTATATTAGGTGGCCTTAAGTACTATGTACTTACATCAACAAATAAGTACAATGTAATAACTGTGTTCAAATTGTATTGCAAAACTCCTTTGTTGATATTGAGGTGGGATACGGGTAGGGTTAGGGACAGGTGTGGTGGTAAGGGTAAGTTTAAGGGTAGGGTTAGGTGTAAGGGAAGTGTCAACTGTGTAATTACAAATGTAACTACAGAAATTAATTACAGACGTAGTTACATGCAGGTATTTTTTAAAATGTAAGTACAATGTAAAAACATGTATGTACACAAGTGCATCGTATCAAATTATTAATTAAAATGTTAGTACATAGTAGTTAAGGCCACCTAATATAAAGTGGGTCCAATAAAGTTATAAAAACCCCCCCCAAAAAACAATATAAGAAGTTTAAATTGTTCGCGTTGTTCAAAATTGTTCTTCAATGATGTTTATGCAAAAATTGGATAGTGTTGTGTGTGTTATTTCAGAAAATTACCTCTTAGTGTTACATATATCCGTGTTACAATTCACTCCAGTAGTGGGTTCGATTTTAACAACGGAACTCTTTGTATTTGACATTAATTCACTCAAATAATTAAGTTATATTTGTAGCGGACAAATGTGGCTACCATCAACATTTGAGACACCATAGCACAAACAAACAGTTACTGATGCTCAAACCAAAAAGTGTTACAACCCTACTCTAAAAAAAAATGTTGGGGTTATTTTTTTTCTACCCAGATCCTGGGTTGGACCTTTTTGGGTCATACCAGACGTAAAAACCCAGGGGGTTGAGTTATTTATCACGGGCTTTTTGCGACCTCTTCAGGACAGAGACAAACAGCTTCATGTCTTCGGTAAAATAGTCACCTAAACGAGTGTCACATCTGTCTTTTCTTGTGATAACGCATGATGCCTTGCCCTTTTTTTTGTTCAAAAACATACAGAATATAAATACTTAGTATGTTAAATACGTAGGATGTAAACTGTGTTCTCAGAACTGTACACTGATTGTTTATGTGCAAGTTATGGCACCAGTCAC
Organism: Romanogobio albipinnatus; assembly: GCA_023566225.1. Classification (NCBI taxonomy): domain Eukaryota; kingdom Metazoa; phylum Chordata; class Actinopteri; order Cypriniformes; family Gobionidae; genus Romanogobio; species Romanogobio albipinnatus. The sequence continues at coordinate 32,240,769 of CM042260.1, read as the reverse complement.
CGCATATTTTGCTACGAGGGAAACATAGTACAAGTTCCGGCATGAGATCCAGTGCCGTTACGGTGGAAACGGGACAACAGAGACTAGTCGATTACACTTGAATTACTTCTAAATGTTTATTTTTTTCTTCTAATATTTGTTAAACGACCTTGAATGTAGGCAATATGTATTAATACGATATTAAATATACTGTAAAATTGAAAATAAAGGAATTATCATGCAAACCAGTGGTTGTGTGGAATGTTTTAAAAGTTTAGAGGATTTAAGTTAATATGTATAACATTAATTCTTGTATGAAGTAAAAAAAATGCAAACAACCCAATTTGCTAGGTAAAATTAATCCAACATGTGTTCTGTCCTACATTTACCCAGCCCAGAGTGTATGTCTGGATTTACAGGGTTAATACTTTGCAGTATGTCTCAAAGAGTTACTGTATGTCAACATGACCTGAGCATAAAACAGAATGGGACTGTAATAAAACCCTAAGGTCCACGAGGCGCATTTAATACTGCATCCTCTGAGCTGAGCAACAAATACACGTGGAGTTACAGCACGATAGAATTCATCAGAATCCATCAACAGCAGATCTCTCTCGGTGCGTATCACACACCCGACAACAGTCTCGCGTCTATCCGGCACTTGAACCTGATAAGATAAGACCATCTTTGCAGTTTTTTTAAAAGGAAACTGCTGTCTGCAGCGAGCAGAATCTTGCCAGTGATCTGCTGAAGCTCTCAGTGGAGGGATGTGGCATCTCTCACCCTGCCTCTTACAATGTCTAGTTTTCATGTATCAGCGGGTGAGAAAAGAGAAGCTTTCGGTCTCTTCTGCTACCGGATCCTGGCACGTGTTGCTTTGCAGAGTCCAGGAAATCCGATTCAATACATGGATATTGGATCCGCAAAAATGACTTAACATTTACAGGCATATAGAGTCAGGTTAAAATATATATTTTTCTTTTTCAATATCCTGTTTCACTCAGAAAACCTCACATTGTGAAAGTGGGTTGCAAAGGGTTTAAATACTAAGTATGCATTCATAACTGTATTTGACAGCTCTGTTCATTAGCCATTAAACATTATGGATCTATAAGTAGTGATATAAATGCTTTAAATCCGAGGTTGTCGGCCTAAGCGCTGCGATCTAGCAGGTTGTTCTATACGCGGCAGGAGAATTACAAGATGGGAGAGATGCTTGTTTCTATTTGGTTCCTGAAGAACCATCCGCTCTGGCAGTGTCAAATCCCTTGCGCTCTTCCAGAATGCCTCCAGGTATATTCCACTTTCATTTGTCATCCAGAAATATGATGGCATCAGCTATTCTCTTCAACTCCACAGAGAGAGTTTTTCATAACACTGCTGCAAGACATTGACAATAAAAAATCCACCAATCACTTCTGGAGACGGGTGAAGTCATTGTGGCCTAGGTAAGCAGATTTACAACTGGATGTTTTAAATGAAATACTTGGTTCAATATAAAATCTCATGTTTAGCTGGTTTACATTCAGGTACATTAGATCACCCCAAAATGAAAATTACCCCATGATTTACTCACCCTCAAGCCATCCTGGTATATATGACATTCTTCTTTTCAGAGATATATTTAAAAATGTCCTGGCTAATCCAAGCATTATATTGGCAGTGAATGGCAGCCCAAAATGTGACGCCCCCATAAGTGCATCAATCCATTATAAAATGGTAACAGCAGTATTTGAGATATCAAGAATCCCTTTGCAGTTTTACATCTGCCATGTCCTTGAAGTGAATTGGGAAAACATAAGAGGCCGATTTCAAAGCATTTTGAAAGTGACGCACTTCATTCTGCCAGTTGGTGGCTCTATAACTTTGACTCGCAACAGTCACGTCCATGTGATCGGCCTCCTACAACGAACATCCAGCTGAAGTTTCAACACAATCAGTCAATCTATGTGGACGTTATAACACACTCCTTTTTTCAACCAAAAATTAATTGCCTCGCCACGGCCAAACAATTTAAGATACCCCCTTCAACGAAAACTCAAGATCTTCCCAATTTAGCATCACAAAGGCCTTTAGATGAGACTGTCCATAAAATGTAATCATATTCAAATCTGATGAAAACTCTAGGAGGAGTTAAAGAATGATGCCTGGAAATGGCAAAAACTGCACAAAAATAGAAATAAAATGTATCATTTATTGTTTAAAATAATTTTGTCATTGTTTCTCTATTTTGTCATTATTTTAATCCCTCACCATGGCAACACCCTTACAGATATCAAAAATGCATTTGCAATTTAGTGTCCTCAATGTCTTGTTGACAACGTTTGGAGTAAATCACATGAATCCCACATGAGGAGTAGTTCAAAATTCAGAGCCTGATTTTTCCAAAAATCCACATTCTTAGATCATATTGTACTTGGTTTATAAAGGCAAGACTGCAAAACACAGGTTACACGTCCACTTTCTCCTGTGATAGTCGTTATTTTGTTTTGATCTCTTTTTATTCTTTTATTCTGTATATTTTTCAAGAGGTCAAAGTTGTATGGTTCTTTTTTGTTATTATTTTGTAGCTTGAGAGATTCAGTTCCCTTTCGTTCAGTCACTACGACGTACGTTAGTGACTAACGAATGGGGGTTTCGCCTAGAAGCCTATCATCTTCGAGCATATAGAAAACGCCCAATGGCGTGCCAATGCCATGGGGCATGCAAAATTTGCATACGTAACTCCGCCTCACCGCGTGAGTATATAAGGAAGTACGTGGCAATACAGCATTATGTTTCTGCTTTCGGAGCCAAGAGTACCTCTCTTCACTCCTACAGCCTTCTGAGATTCGTCAGCTTCTTCGAGACGAGCAGCTTTCCGGTCGGTGTTGCGGCGCGTTCCAGTGATCACATACTTCCTGCCTGCTGATCTGCGCAGTGGTCCGTCTGACAGCTGGTGTGTGCTTCCCTGGGCGCTTCGGCATCGGCCGCGAAGCTTCCTCTCACAAAAGAGCTTGCACGTGACGCGTCCTTTTCAGGATGTCTCGTCCGTGCACTTCTGGGTGCGGTGGATTTCTCGCGTCTTCTGAGGGGCACGAGATCCACTGCTGGAACATGGTCATCTCGGTGTTACAATCGAGACTCCATGACTCCATGAGCTTCGTGCTGATGCCGGAGCGAGAGTCCCCTCTGCCACACCCCAATCTGCGGTCTCCAAGCGAGGCTGCACTTTGGCTGGTGTCCAGGGTGATGGTGTGGAATGATGCGCCGACGCTCATGCCTCGGCCCACACCCCCCTCTCAAGCACCTGACCCGCCCCGTGTTCAAGCGTCTACATCGGGGCTGGCTCATGCTGTCCCGACTGTGGCGTTTGGCGCGGCGGAGGACCAGGAAATGTCCATCGCCGCATCACAAGGTGGGCTGGAGTCATCCGAGGATGATGATTCGGCTGTGCTGCCGCCTTCGGGCGTTGTAGCATTGCCCGAGTCGGACCCGGAATTGACAGCCATGTTATCTCGGGCCGCCGCAGCGCTTGGGTTGGAGTGGAACCCTCCGCCCCGACCTGAGCATTCGCGGTTGGATGATTGGTTTTTGGGGGAGCGTCCGGACACCCGTCCAGCCGCTCCTCCAATACCTTTCTTTCCCGAGGTGCATGAAGAGATTGCGTGGTCCTGGAAGAACCCGTTGTCTTCCCGCGACCGTTTGGCGAGCTCTTCCGCCTTCTCCACCCTTGATGGAGCCGTGGCTAAAGGGTACACTGGGGTCCCCCCGGTCGAACGTTCTGTTGCGATGCAACTGTGTCCGCAGAGTGCTTCGACCTGGCGCGGTGATCCTAAGCACTCCAAGGCCTGTAGGTTTTTGTCGTCCCTGGTGGCGAAGACCTATAGAGCTGCGGGGCAGGCCGCCGCTTCGCTGCATGCTATGGCAACTCTTCAGGCCTACCAGGCCAAGTTGCTGTGCGACATGCACGAGGGTGGAGCTGATCCAGGACTCAGCAATGAGTTGCGTGCCGCCACCGACCTCGCTCTCCGGGCGACGAAGGTGACCGCGCGCTCCCTGGGTCAGGTGATGTCCACAAATGTGGTCCAGGAGCGACACCTATGGCTCACCCTGGCCGATATGCGGGACGCCGAGCGAACACGAGAACTTCGCCCAACAGTTCTCGGCCGCTCAGAAGCAGATTAAGGCCATAAAACACATACTGCCCTGGCGGTCCGCTGCTGCCTCCACCCAGCCGCCCGCGCAGTTGCCTCAGCCTGCTCGCCGCCGAGGACGCCCTCCTGCGGTTCCCTCAACCTCTGCGCCACCCAAGCAGCAGCCTCCACCCGGGCTGCGCAGAGGTGGCCGCAGGAGGGCGTCCCGGTCCGTTGCAGCCCCGCAGCCCGCGAAAAAACGCCAGGCTAAGCGGCGCTCCTGACACGGACAGCTCAGGGATGGGCAGTTCTTTCCGGGAGACGGCAGCAGGGCCGCTCCTTCCCCCGGTGGAGGGCCGGGGGAGAATCTTTTGTTCCCCGGGTCAGCAGCACCCTAATGTCGTTAAAGAAAGAACTGACAATCCCATCCCTGAGCACCCAGAGACCGGTGATGACGATGCGCGCCACCCTCGGGTCCCGCCACTCGCATCCCTCTCTGTCGCCAGCCTCCCCTCAGAGCAGACCCCAGTGGAACGTGCGTCCTTCCCTGGTCTCCTCTGTCGGGACGCAGCAGTTAACCGTGCCCCCACACCGGGACGCCCAACAGCCTCCCTTGTCCGGGCCGGTAACGCTGCCTTGCTGCCCCACCCTGGGTACGTCTGTGCTCCGCATGACCCCGTTGGTGCAGTCTCTGGAAGCATGGCTACAGCTTCCGGGGCTGTCCCGCTGGGTTGCGCGGACCATCAGGCTCGGCTACGCGATTCAGTTCGCGCAGGCTCCTCCCCGTTTCAGGGGTGTCCGCTATACCGAGATCGGGGCCAACGCCCCCGTCATGCGTGCGGAGATTGCCACCCTGCTGGCGAAGGGTGCGATCAAGCCTGTCCCTCCAGCCGCAATGAAGTCGGGGTTCTACAGCCCCTACTTCATTGTACCCAAGAAAACCGGTGACACTGGCGGGCATATCAGTACGCGGTCCTCCCATTCGGGCTGTCTCTGTCCCCTCGCATCTTTACGAAGTGCAGAGGATCTCGTTTCTCGGTATGGACATCGACTCGGTCGCCATGTGCGCGCAGCTATCGAGCGAGCGCGCGCAGTCTCTGCTGACTTGCCTCCGTCAGCTCTCCGTCCGAGAGCAAGAGTGCGGTTCCACTGAAACTATTTCAGAGGCTCCTGGGGCATATGGCATCTGCAGCCGCGGTGACGCCGCTCGGATTGCTACATATGAGACCGCTTCAGCACTGGCTTCGCGATCGAGTCCCGAGGTGGGCATGGCAGAACCTCTTCGTCACCTGGTGCTCTTCTCGCAAAGAAGACCCCTGGAAATGCCTGATCGGGTCCGTGCTTTCGTTCCTCCTCCACTCGGAGTGTGGCCTCCTCTTGGGCTTTAGCGCATGGCACCTCGCTAACAGACATCTGCAGAGCTGCAGGCTGGGTGACACCAAACACATTCGCCAGATTCTACAATCTCCGAGTGGAGCCAGTGTCCAGCTATGTACTCCCCCCCCGAGGGGCCGGTAATGGGCCAGGCTCAGGTGTCATCGCTTGCTCGCCATTCCACTCCTCGGACTGGATACGTGCAATATTTTCCTCAGGTGAGTTTCCCCGAGAGCCCTGAGTTCCTCCAGCACCGCTTACGCCGATACCTGTGTGTCTGCCTTCTCACGAGCCCAGACCCTTGTGTCCGGCCAGGTGCCCCGTGTGCATGGTTCCCCTCCGGCGACCCCCACACGAGTATTTCCACCGTTAGCCTCCCTTGCGAGCAGGTGTCTTTCCCTTGGCAAGCCCCTGCCACCCCTAGGGTTAAAAATTCCACCTGCGGCTGGTACCCTAGAGTTTTCCCATATGCAGCCCTTAGCGGGTCATATGTGTTCTCTTAAGTCCTCCCTACGGGCAGGCATCTTGGCATTCCTTCACTGGGATATGCTTCCCAGTGTACCTTGGTATTCCTGTGTTAAGCGTGAGTCCTTCGTCCGTATTAGTCTTACGACAGGGAACTCACACTTACGCAGGGCACTGGAAGACAGCTGAAGTGGCGGGATTTTATTGAACCCCCATTCGTTAGTCACTAACGTACGTCGTAGTGACTGAACGAAAGAGAACGTCTCGGTTACGGATGTAACCCTCGTTCCCTGAGGAGGGAACGGAGACGTACGTTCCGTTGCCACTTCAGCTGTGCTACCTGGAACGCAGGAGTTCAGTCTTGGCTCCTCAAGCAGGTAACATAATGCTGTATTGCCACGTACTTCCTTATATACTCACGCGGTGAGGCGGAGTTACGTATGCAAATTCCGCATGCCCCATGGCATTGGCACGCCATTGGGCGTTTTCTATATGCTCGAAGATGATAGGCTTCTAGGCGAAACCCCCATTCGTTAGTCACTAACGTACGTCTCCGTTCCCTCCTCAGGGAACGAGGGTTACATCCGTAACCGAGACGTTCTCATTCACTTTGATATATTGAAAAACATCTTTTTTTTGTTTGTTCCAGAAACAAAAGAAACAACATTGGAATGACATGTGGGCGAGTAAACAATGAATTTTGTAATTTTGGATGAAATGTTCTTTTTTTTTTTTTTTTACTTTACAACACTGCTGCAATAGACCCTTTTCACATTTCTGGGTTTCTCAGAGCGGAAGTCTTCATAGTTGGGTTAACTTTTATAGCGGTGAATGAGAGTATACATTAAATATATTTTTTGTGTCCCCATTTGCTCAAATAGCAAAAGAAAAACTATGAAAAAATAGAGTGAAATTGATAACGGCAGTGAAAAGAGAGAAAGATGTTAATTTTACCATCACTCCCATAGACGCTGTATTAGAAACACCCTCACAGCAGCGGTAACTTTGATGTAAAAGTAATATAGTTGTTCTATTCTAGTGTTACACATGTACATGTACAAAAAACTAAAACTAAAAGAATTTACGATATTGATGACCGTTAAACCGCATCATCACAGTCTGTGAAAAGGGTTTATAACACAGTTGGGTTCATGCAGTCTTCTCAAAATGTCTTGGCATGGAACTATGAATTTTAAATCTGATATTCACACTCACAAGATTATACTAAAGTGTGCAGCTCTGAATCTGTGACCTTTGCATTTTTCTTTGTTGCACTGAGTAGCAGCATTTGTGTGAAAAGAATGTGTTTTTATAATAATGTCCCGTGTTGCACCATATGTTCTTCACAAAAAATTCTAAACCCTCTTTCTTTTTTTTCTTGACACTTTTGAATATTTGTCTGTGTGCATAATGCAAAATCCATCGAGAACAACTGCACAGTTGGGTCTGTTGGCAGTCTGACAAGAAGCACATGAAATTACAGTGTTTGTATTCCCCATGGTTCGTATTCAGCGCCAATAGCTATTTTATTAGCCAAAAACCTCACATTGCCAATCGTGACTAAAGGTAAGTAAGATCTTTCCAACTTTTTCTGAAGGCTGATGCCAGTTTTCTTTCCAGCTTCTGATGGCATACACCAGTTTCTTGCCAACTCTAGCCTTGGTGCTTGTTGTTTTTGTTTTATTCCTAGAAAGTTTTTTTTTTTTTAAATCCTAGTCAGCAGTGATTAAATGGAAAACAAATGAAGATTTTTGCAGACCGAAAAGTGATCTCATCAATGTCTCAAACTATGACCTTATAGGATACCAAAGTCAGCAAAGAAAATTCTGAGTTTTTAATTTGAACAAACATATCGCCGCAAATGATTCCAAGACCAAATCATTTCAGCTGTGTCATCCACAGTCATTATTTTTTTCTGCCCTGTTACTTTTTCAACAATTTGTAATTTCCCTTTAGAAAATATTTTTCAAAGCACACGCATGCACGCACGCACGCACGCACACACACACACACACACACACCACACACAATTTTAAAAACAGTGTCAGTAAGTAGATCAAATGATATTTTGATGATATTTTAGCTTTTTTTTATAGAAATGAATACTTTTATTTAGTAACTGTATTGATCAAGTGACAGTAAATACTTTTCGGTTTCCTTTTTTTTTTTCTTCAAATGAATGTTGTTTAGAACTTGCTCATTACCAAAAAATATTTCCACAAACATATTAAGCAGCAAAAACTGTTCTCAACATTATTAATAAGAAATGTTTCTTGAGCACCAAATATTAGATCTTAAAATTATTTTTTAGGGATCATGTAACACTGAAGACTGGAGTAATGGAGTAAAATATATTTTTAAAAAGTTACTTTCAATTGTAATAATATTTCACAATATTATTGATTTTACTGTATTTTTGATCAAATAAATGTGGCCTTGGTGAGCATAAGAACATACACTTTTATTTAAATCTTACCGTCCACAAACTGGTGGTAGTGAATGGTTGTATTTACACATTGTTTTAAACAAAACTGTGATGTGCATGTAGTGTGGTTAGCTAAATGGGGCCAGAGGTTTTCACAGGTCTACGGCAGAAGCTCATAGTTGCAGTCCCATCTCTGATCGTGCTGCACCAGTGAGAGCTGCCGGTAGGAGGAATAAGGGGGTAGAAGCAGGGAGGACTACATTAACCTAATAACAGACATCTGGTGGCCATTCATTAACTTGACCATCCTTGATGTCCTCGACCTGGAATGTAATTTCTCACTTTGTAGAGATTCAACTTTGCTCAAATCAACAAAAGAGATGGTGGAGAGGAAAGAAGCTTTAAAGGGAGGGCAGAGGGACAGTGTTGAGACGTTCATCAGCTGAGTGGATGCCTGTCGTGGGACATCTAAGAACTAGTGATCAGAGGGATGGACAGGTGGGAGGATGAGAGGATGAGAGGCTTTGATCTCAGATGACCTCTGATTAAATGAGGGGATTTGTGTGCTTGAGCAACACAGGATCTTTACATTTTGATTTACCACTCTTAAGACAATCAGTTCCTACCTAAACCTGTTGAAAGGTCAATTGGGATACCCCTCCAAATCATTGAATTCAGGTGTTCCAATCACTTCCATGGCCAAATGTGTATAAAATCAAGCACCGGGGTCAGCGCATGCTGAGGTGCACAGTGTACAGAAGTCGCCAACTTTCTGCAGAGTCAATAGCTACAGACCTCCAAACATTGTGTGGCCTTCAGATTAGCTCAAGAACAGTGCGTAGAGAGCTTCATGGAATGGATTTCCATGGCCGAGCAACTGCATCCAAGCCTCACATCACCAAGTGCAATGCAAAGTGCCGGATGCAGTGGGGTAAAGTACGCCGCTACTGGACTCTAGAGCAGTGGAGACGTGTTCTCTGAAGTAACCAATCACTCATCTGTACAAAACCCAGTGTTGCTATATACAGTCCTTAGTGGTTTTAATGCATTGCTAGGTTGTTGCTGATGAAGTGGTTGATTCCATACTTTGAGTGGGTATTAGAGTCTGGACCAATAGTGATGCTTTTCTTTAGCAAACAATACTTATAATTATTATGAACTCAAATAACCCACATTGCCTTTCTTGCAGCTTAGTACAATAAAGGAGTCTTGTGGCGGTGCCTTGTGTTCTTTAGTGCAGGTTTTTCTTTAGCCTTGAGTGTGCTCAAAGTCTGTCTGACTAATTTATAGTAGCAAATAGATTATAATAGCATTTAAATCAAAGACTGAGTGTTAAAAGACATTCACACTGGTGTATCTTTATCATTTTTTAAAAACATATTTTTATGAAAAACATGAAGGAACTGAGAAATATCGATTGCAATTATGAATGTCTGTCACCATCAGCAGCTGGACATGGCATGTATCTGCTTTAAACAGAGCACATCCGTATGTCCCATCCAGTGTTGTTATCCTTAACTTTAAAAAAGAAAACATGAAAAAATGTAAATGTTGCCTTAGCAGCACATGAAACGTCTCTGTTACGGATGTAACCCTCGTTCCCTGAGGAGGGAACGGAGACGTACGTTAGTGACTAACGAATGGGGGTTTCGCCTAGAAGCCTATCATCTTCGAGCATATGAAAACTATGCCATGGGGCATGCAGAATTTGCATACGTAACTCCGCCTCACCGCGTGAGTATATAAGGAAGTATGTGGCAATATCGCATTATGTTACCTGCTTGAGGAGCCAAGACTGAACTCCTGCGTTCCAGGTAGCACAGCTGAAGTGGCAACGGAACGTACATCTCCGTTCCCTCCTCAGGGAACGAGGGTTACATCCGTAACCGAGACGTTCCCTTTCGTTCAGTCACTACGACGTACGCTAACGAATGGGGGTTCAATATAATCTCGCCACTCAGCTGTCTTCCAGTGCCCTGCATAAGTGTGAGTTCCCTGCCGTAAGACTAATACGGACGAAGGACTCACGCTTAACACAGGAATACCAAGGTACACTGGGAAGCATATCCCAGTGAGGGAATGCCAAGATGCCTGCCCGTAGGGAGGACTTAAGAGTACACATATGACCCGCTAAGAGCTGCATATGGAAAACTCTAAGGTACCAGCCGCAGGTGGAATTTTTAACCCTAGGGTGGCAGGGGCTTGCCAAGGGAAAGACACCTGCTCGCAAGGGAGGCTAACGGTGGAAATACTCGTGTGGGGGTCGCCGGAGGGGAACCATGCACACGGGGCACCTGGCCGGACACGAGGGTCTGGGCTCGAGAGAGGGCAGACACACAGGTATTGGCGTAAGCGGTGCTGGAGGAACTCAGGGCTCTCGGGGAAGCTCACCTGAGGGAAAATATCGCACGTATCCAGTCCGTGGAGTGGAATGGCGAGCAAGCGAAGACACCTGAGCCTGGCCCATTACCGGCCCCTCGGGGGGGGCGAGTACAAGTCGGACACTGGCTCCACTCGTAGATTGTAGAATCTGGCGAATGTGTTCGGTGTCGCCCAGCCTGCAGCTCTGCAGATGTCTGTTAGCGAGGTGCCATGCGCTAAAGCCCAAGAGGAGGCCACACTCCGAGAGTGGGCCCGAACCCCAAGGGGACATGGTCGACCTTGCTGCTGGTAAGCCAAAACAATGGTGTCCACTAACCAGTGAGACAGCCTTTGCTTTGAGAGAGCTCTTCCCTTCCGCTCTCCACCATAACAGACAAGAGCTGGTCTGAGGTCCTGAACACTGCGTGCTGTCTACGTAAGCGCGGAGGGCGCGTACTGGACAGAGCAGTGCCAAGGCTGGGTCTGCCTCCTCCAAAGGCAGCGCTTGCAGGTTCACCACCTGGTCTCAGAACGGAGTGGTGGGAAACTTGGGCACATATCCAGGCCGGGGTCTCAGGATCATGTGAGAGTTAGCCGGCCCGAATTCCAGGCACGCTTCGTCAACCGAAAATGCCTGCAGGTCCCAGACCCTCTTAAGAGAGGCCAATGCGGTCAGCAGAGCCGTCTACATCGACAGAACTTAATATCAACCGACCGCAAAGGCTCAAAGGGAGGCCTCTGCAGAGCACTTAGAACTACTGCGAGGTCCCAAGAGGGAACGAGAGGAGGGCGAGGAGGATTCAGTCTCCTCGCTCCCCTCAGGAACCTGATGATCAGGTCGTGCTGACTTACCTTTTTGTCCCCCAAGAGATTGTGGTAGGCAGATATTGCGGCCACATAAACTTTAAGGTGGAGGGAGACAGCCTTCGCTCCAACCCCCTCTTGGAGGAACGATAGCACAGACCCGATCAGGCATTTCCAGGGGTCTTCTTGGCGGGAAGAGCACCAGGTGACGAAGAGGTTCCACTTCAACGCATAGGCATGCCGAGTGGACTCTGCCCTAGCGGAAGTGATGGGGCTGTCGCAAGGAGTAAGAGTTCGGGGAACCAGGTCCGGCCGTGCCAGTACGGGGCGACCAAAAGGACCTGCTCCTTGTCCTCCCTGATCCTGCACAGGAGCTGTGCGAGTAGGCTCACTGGGGGGAACGCATATTTGCGTAGGCCCCGCGGCCAGCTGTGCGCCAGTGCATCTGTGCCGAGTGTGCCCTCGGTCAGGGAAAGAACAGGCTGCAGTGGGAAGAGTCGTGGGAGGCAAACAGGTCTACCTGCGCGTCCCAAACTGTTCCCAATCAGCTGGCCGTCAGGGATGGAGTCACCATTCTCCCGGGAGTGGCTGAAACCGTGAGCTCGTCGGCTGCACGGTTCCGGGCTCCTGGAATATGGACAGCACGAAGGGACCTCAGGCGCTTCTGACTCCATAAAACGAGGTGGCGGGCGAGTTGAGACATACGGCGGGAGCGTAGACCGCCCTGGTGGTTGATGTACGCTACTACGGCCATGTTGTCTGACCTGACAAGCACATGTTGACCCCTCAGCAACGCCCAGAGGCGGTGCAGGGCGAACCGTACTGCCAGTAACTCGAGGCAATTGACAAGCAGAAGGCGCTGGGGTCCTGTTTCCAGGTTGTCCATTGCACATGGCACCCCAACCCGTGGTAGAGGCATTCGTCGATACGACAACATGCCTGGAAACTCGTTCTAAGGGCACACCAGCCCGTAGAAAACTGAGGTTCGACCACGGGGTGAGTGTCTGAAGGTAGGCCCGAGTCACCCGGACCGTGCCAGACTGCCATGCCCACCTCGGGACTCGATTGCGAAGCCAATGCTGAAGCGGTCTCATATGAAGCAATCCGAGCGGCGTCACCGCGGCTGCAGATGCCATATGCGCCAGGAGCCTCTGAAAAAGTTCAGTGGAAGCGCACTCTTGCCCTCGATTTGACGGAGGCAAGTCAGCAGAGACTGCGTGCGCACTCGCTGGTAAGCAGCACGCACCTGGCGACCGAGTCGGAAAACAATACTGAGAAAAGAGATCCTCTGCACGGGGCAGAGTCGCTCTTCTCCCAGTCGACCTGAAGGCCCAGACGGGCTATGTGCCGGAGCAGACCTGTTTACGAGAGTGACCCAGTATGAGCCAGTCATCGAAGTAGTTCAGGATGCGAACCCCGTGCTGCCTGAGTGGCGCAAGGGCTGCCTCGATAGACTACGCAGAGTCACGAGGGGACAGAGCTACCCGAATGGGGGGACTGCGTACTGAATGTCCACCCCTCGAGGCAAACCGTAGGAGCGGTCCGCATCGAGGAAGGAGACATGAAAGTAAGCGTCCTTCAGGTCGATCGCTGCAACCAATCTACCGGACGAACGCGTCCGAGGAGGCGTTCACTACCGACATCCTGAACGGAAGCCCGTGAAGGGATCGGTTCAGGACGGGCAGGTCCAGGACTGGCCGTAACCCACCGGTTTCCTAGGGTACAATGAAGTAAGGGCTAAGGAAGCCCGACTTCATTTCGGCTGGAGGGACAGGCTCGATTGCACCCTTCGCCAGTAGGGTGGCAACCTCCGCACGTGTGACGGGGGCGTTGGCCCCGATCACGGTACAGCGAACTCCCCAGAGCGGAGAGGAGCCTGCGCGAACTGAATCGCATAGCCGAGCCTGAAGGCCTTCGCGACCCAGCGGACAGCCCCTGAAGCTGAAGCCAGGCTCCAGGAACTGACCAACGGGGTCGCTCGGACCACAGACGTACCCAGGGTGGGGCAGCGAGGCAGCGTTACTGGCCCAGACATGGGAGGCGTAGCGTCCCGGCGTGGGGGCACGGTTAACGGCTGCGTCCTGACAGAGGAGACCAGGGAAGGACGCACGTTCCACTGGGGTCTGCTCTGAGAGGAGGCTGGCGACAGAGAGGGACGAGAGTGGCGCGGCCCGGGGGGCGGCACACACTGCCATCACCAATCTCTGTGACCTCAGAGATGGGACACCAGTTCTTTCCAAGTGCTTCCAGCCCGGGGGCCAGCAGCAAAAGGATTTTCCCCCGGCCCTCCACCGGGGGAAGGAGAGGCCCTGCTACCATCCCCTGGAAAGAACTGGGACCCATCTCTGGGTTGTCCGCCTCCAGCCCGGCGTTTTAACCAGGCTGGGGAGCGGACTGGGCGACATCCTGCAACCACCTCCACGGCACGGCCCGGAAAAGAAAAGGCTGCTGCTGGGGCCGGACGGGAGAAGGGAGGGCGCCCTCGGCGGCGAGCGGACTGAGGCGACTGAGCCGGCGGCTGGGTGCAGCAGCTAGCCGCCGGGGCAGTATGTGTTACAGCCTCAGTCTGCTCTGGGGCGGCCGAGAACCGTTGGGCGCAGTTCTCAACCGTGCCGCCGAAGAGGCCAGCGTGGGATATGGGCGAATTGAGGAGGCGGGTTCAATCAACCCCCCCATATCAGCAGGTAAGGCCAGGAAATTCTCCCGGACCACAGCTGTGGACATCGCCCAACCGAGGGAGCGTGTGGCCACTTTCACCACCCAGAGGGTGGGATCAGTGGCGGCACGCAGCTCATGGAAGAGCCCTGGGTCGGCTCCACCCTTGTGCATGTGCAAAGGGGCGGCGGCCTGCCCCGTAGCTCTGCAGGACCACGCCACCGAAGTAGACGAGCCCACAGGCTTAGGGAGGGTGCTTAGGACAGCCACACCACGTCAAAGCCCTCTGTGGACACCGTAGTGCGCAACAGAGTGTTCAACAGTGGGGGGGGCCCAGTGTACCCTAGGCCGCGGCCCCATCAAGGGCAGAGAAGGCGGAGGAGGCCACCAAACGGTCACGGGAAGCACGGGGACTTCCGCGACCGTGTGAACTCCTCATGCACCTCGGGAGCGAAAGGCATTGGGGGCGGGCTGTCGGGTGCCGCCCCCAAAACCGATCGCGCAACCACGAGCACTCGCAACAGGGCGGAGTTCCACACCCGCGCGAGACTCGCGGCTGCCCGAGATAACATGGCTGTCAACTCTAGGTCAGATCAGGCAGCGCTGGCACACCCGAAGGCGGAGCACAACCTAATCGCCCAAAGGACTCTAGCCCACCTTGGGATGCGGCGATCGACATCTCATTGCTATCTGGAGTGTGAACGAATCTAACGAGGCGTCAGAGACGGGCCGCTGTTTCAGTCCAGCACTCGCGGGAAGCGATATGCGAGAGGGGGGCGTGGCCCGAGGAACGTATCGTCGGGGTTTCCCACAGCACCGCCCTCAGGTCACCCTGGCCACCAGCCAAAGTACCACCTCTCTCAGAGACGGTAGATTGGGGTGTGGCAGAGGGGACTCTCTCTCCTCGCGGAGTCTCGACCGCGACATCGCGATGGTCCCGCAGTGGGAACATGACACATCCACAATCACTGCCCGAACGTGCTGAAGCCCAAACACGTCGAGCAGTGAATGTGCCCATAGACAGCAACGGAGATCGATCGCACCCGGAAGTGCACGGGCGAACCGTCTTGAAAAAGACATGCCACGCGCAAATTCTTTTTGTGAGAGGAAACCTCGCAGTCGATGCCGAAGCGCCCAGGGAAAACACACACCAGCTGTCTAGCCACCGCGCAGATCAGCAGGCAGGAAGTATGCGATCACTGGAACGCGCCGTCACACCAAAACCGACTGGAAAGCTGCTCGTCTCGAAGAAGCTGACAGCGTCTCAGAAGGCTTGTGAGGAGTGAAGAGAGGTACTCTTGGCGCCGAAAGCAGAAACATAATGCGATATTGCCACGTACTTCCTTATATACTCACGCGGTGAGGCGGAGTTACTTATGCAAATTCCGCATGCCCCATGGCATTGGCACGCCATTGGCCGTTTTCTCGATGCTCGAAGATGATAGGCTTCTAGGCGAAACCCCCATTCGTTAGTCACTAA
The DNA here is from genome assembly GCA_023566225.1 of Romanogobio albipinnatus. Classification (NCBI taxonomy): domain Eukaryota; kingdom Metazoa; phylum Chordata; class Actinopteri; order Cypriniformes; family Gobionidae; genus Romanogobio; species Romanogobio albipinnatus. The sequence continues at coordinate 32,225,111 of CM042260.1, read as the reverse complement.
CGTACGTCGTAGTGACTGAACGAAAGGGAACACATACTATATACTTAAATCTAAAAAACTAAATCTGAAATAAATAAATTAAAGCTAAATAGAAATTTTATAAAGCATATAAAAAGCAAAAGCACAAATAAAAATTACTAAAACGTAAAATTTAAAGGAAATCTTAAAATATAAAAATAAAAGCTAATTCAAAATATGAATAACTACTATATAAATAATAATACAATTACAACCCCCATATACCCAAATGTCCTAAATTATTAATATTAGTTTTTTAGAAATGGAAATCAAATCTTTTTTTCTATACAATATTACAGGGACAATTTAATTTATGCACTTTGGGTGCATTTTTTAAGTTATTAAACTGGATGCTGCACTAAATAATAATAATTAAAATAATAATTAATAAAATTTTATATATATATATATATCATTTTCGTATAGGCATTTTCGGTTGACGAAGCGTGCCTGGAATTTGGGCCGGCCTACTCTCAAGTGATCCTGAGACCCCGGCCTGGATATGTGCCCAAGGTTCCCACCACTCCATTCAAGGACCAGGTGGTGAACCTGCAAGCACTGCACATGGAGGGGGCAGACCTAGCCTTGGCATAGCTCTGTCCAGTACACGCCCTTCGCGCTTACGTAGACAGGACGCAATGTTTCAGGACCTCAGACCAGCTCTTTGTCTGTTATGGTGGAGAGCGGAAGGGAAGAGCTCTCTCAAAGCAAAGGCTGTCTCACTGGATAGTGGACACCATTGTTTTGGCTTACCAGCAGCAAAGTCGACCATGTCCCCTTGGGGTTCGGGCCCACTCCTCTCGGAGTGTGGCCTCCTCTTGGGCTTTAGCGCTTGGCACCTCGCTAACAGACATCTGCAGAGCTGCAGGCTGGGCGACACCGAACACATTCACCAGATTCTACAATCTCCGAGTGGAGCCAGTGTCCGACTATGCGCTCGCCCCCCCGAGGGGCCGGTAATGGGCCAGGCTCAGGTGTCTTCACTTGCTCGCCATTCCACTCCACGGACTGGATACGTGCAATATTTTTCCCTCAGGTGAGTCCCTCCAGCACTGCTTACGCCAATACCTGTGTATCTGCCCTCTAACGAGCCTAGACCCTTGTGTCCGGCCAGGTGCCCCATGTGCATGGTTCCCCTCCGGCGACCCCCACACATGTATTTCCACCGTAAGCCTCCGCAGTGAGCAGGTGTCTTTCCCTTGGCAAGTCCCTGCCACCCCTGGGGTTAAAAATCCACCTTCAGCTGGTACCCTAGAGTTTTCCCATATGCAGCCCTTAGCGGGTCATATGTGTACTCTCTAAGTCCTCCCTACGGGTAGGCATCTTTGCATATCTCCACTGGAATATGCTTCCCAGTGTACCCTTGGTATTCCTGTGATAAGTGGGAGTCCCTCTTCCGTACTAGTCTTGCGACAGGGTACTCACACTTACGCAAGGCACTGGAAGACAGCTGAGTGGCGGGATTATATTGGGACCCCCATTCATTAGTCACTAACGTACGTCATAGTGACTGAACGAAAAGGAACGTCTCGGTTACGGATGTAAACCTCGTTCCCTGAGGAGGGAACAGAGACGTACGTCCCGTTGCCACTTCAGCTGTGCTACCTGGAACGCAGGAGTTCAGTCTTGGCTCCTCAGCAGGTAACATAATGCGATATTGCCACGTACTTCCTTTTATACTCACGCGGTGAGGTGGAGTTACGTATGCAAATTCCGCATGCCCATGGCATTGGCACGCCATTGTGCGTTTTCGAAGTGCTCGAAGATGATAGGTTTCTAAGCGAATCCCCCATTTGTTAGTCACTAACGTACGTCTCCGTTCCCTCCTCAGGGAACGAGGGTTACATCCGTAACCGAGATGTTTTTGATCCTGTTATGCTTTTGTAATGTCCTAAACAAAACAAAGACAAACAAATGAATAGTGACATCATCCGCCAGGAACTGACATCATTTTGTGTGAAAACAACACAAACATCAGTAAGTAGTGCATTTGATGAATTTAATTTGGATTTGGGACTCAGCCCGACTAAAGCATATTTTTGAAAGACTGATTTATCCTTTACAATAGAAATAAATATCTTTAACAGAAATACTTCCATAAATTACAACAAGCATTTTCGTTCAAAAGGTACTGCATAACAGAAATTACACAATAATACACAATGGAGCAATTGTTTTCGCACAGCTTGTTCTATCAATATGGCTGCCAGATTATGAAACAGGAAATAGTCACTTTATAAAGAGAAGAGTATTAAACCGTTCAGTTCCAACTCTAAGCTGCATTGTGTGTGTGTGTGTGTGTGTGTGTGTGCACACATCCATCCATTGAAATTACATCCACAATGTCTGGTGTTCACACTTCTTGCTTATCTACTGCTGGAAAGGGCATGCCGTAGGTCTAAATAATGCATTACATCTTTAGTTTATCTTGGCCATACTGCAAAAGAAGTCTATTTCCCCACTGCTGGAGAAAATATGCTTGCAGTGCTGCTAAGGTGTGCGTGTACCTCTGAGACACAGAGAGGGAGAGAGAGAGAGTGATACACAGCAATATACTTCTTGTATATTTGGATCTCTGAGTTTTGTATTCTGGAGAGGTGTGAAAAACTAACTTGGAAAATGGCAAGAATAATCTTCAGTCATACACCTGCCTCTGCCCCAGGGACTCGTCCGTGCCAGGAAATATTATTTTGATTTGTATGTATTCGTCACATCGTGTTCGGTGGCGTAATGAAGTTGTGCTGGAGTAATCTGGACTACATTAGTTGATCTAGTGTAGAAACTATTTTCTCTAATGAAAGCACTATTTAAATTTGCATTAAATTATAGTAAGGAAAAAGTGACTTATTGTACCTTTAATTGAAACCTTTATTTTAACGGCTCTTGATTGTGATTGGTCAGTTGCAGTGATTAGATATTTCCCAATATTGTTATTGTCCATGGCTAGGCTGTATATCAGTAACTAACCAGCACTAGTTACATGGTCTGGTATCACACTGGACTCATGCTGTCTTGTTTAATTCAAACACTATTGAAGCCATCCTGCGGCATTATTCATTCTAGTGGCAATAACCTTCACTTAAAAAAAAAAAAAAAAAGATTCTTTATTGGCATCGATGGTTCCATGAAGAACCTTTAATATCCATTGCACAAAAGGTTCTTTAGTAAAAAAACAAAAAGGGTTCTTTAGATAATTTAAATGTTCTTTACACTAAAGTAAAAGGGGTAAAAAAAACAAAAAACAATTCCGTCATTAATAAATAACTAATGAGTAACACATTGTTAACACTCTAGTAATTACAGTTTTTCTTGATTGTTTACACACATTTTCTGAAAGCATGGGCAAAACCCCTCAATTCTCCTGCAAAATGAAACTTTACATTCAAAACAATGTTATTTCTTCTCAAAATGGTATTTTGTTTTCAAATGACACACACAAACCATCATATGAATAGATATTTATAAGAACCAATTGAACACTGATGTACTTAATGTAAAACACTATGATGAATGGAAAATGTCTCGGTTACGTATGTAACCCTCGTTCCCTGAGGAGCGAACGGAGACATAACGTTAGTGACTGACGAATGGGGGTTTCGCTTAGAAGCCAATTACCTTCGAGAATTTAATAGCGCCCAATGGCAGTGTCAATGCCATGGGCATGCGGAATTTGCATGCGTAACTCCACCCCACCTCGTGGGTATATAAGGAAGTACGCTGGCAACATCACATTATGTTACTGCTGCGGAGCCAAGACTGAACTCCGCGTTCAAGCAGCACAGCGGAAGTGGCAAAGGGACGTTACGTCTCCGTTCCCTCCTCAGGGAACGAGGGTTACATACATAACCGAGACGTTCCCTTTCGTTCAGTCACTACGACGTAACGTTAGTGACTAACGAATGGGGGTCCCAATATAACAACGCATTCGGCTGTCTTCCAGTGCCCTGCGTAAGTGTGAGTACCCTGTCGTAAGACTAGTACGGACGAAGGACTCCCACTTATCACAGAATTACCAAGGTACACTGGGAAGCATATTCCAGTGGAGATATGCCAAAATGCCTACCCGTGGGGAGGACTTAGAGAATACACATATGACCCGCTAAGGGCTGCATATGGAAGAACTCTAGGGTACCAACCAGAGGGTGGAATTTTAACCCTAGGGGTGGCAGAGACTTGCCAAGGGAAAGACACCTGTTCACTGAGGAGGCTTACAGTGGAAATACTCGTGTGGGGGTCGCCGGAGGGGAACCATGCACACGGGGCACCTGGCCGGACATGAGGGTCTGGGCTCGAAAGGGCAGACTGAACTGATGTCGGCGTCAACAGTGCTGGAGGAGCTCAGGGCTTTCGGGGAAGCTCACCTGAGGAGAAAATCGCACGTATCCAGTTCGTGGAGTGGAATGGCGAGCAAGCAAAGACACCTGAGCCTGGTCCATTACCGGCCACTAGTAGAGGCGAGTACATAGTCGGACACTGGCTCCACTCGGAGATTGTAGATTCTGGCGAATGTGTTCGGTGTCGCCCAGCCTGCAGCTCTGCAGATGTCTGTTAGCAAGGCGCCATGCGCTAAAGCCCAAGAGGAGGCCACACTCCGGGTGGAGTGGGCCCTAACCCCAAGGGGACATGGTCGACTTTGCTGCGGGTAAGCCAAAACAATGGTGTCCACTATCCAGTGAGACAACCTTTGCTTTGAGAGAGCTCTTCCCTTCCGCTCTCCACCATAACAGACAAAGAGCTGGTCTGAGGTCCTGAAACATTGCGTCCTGTCTACGTAAGCGCGAAGGGCGCGTACTGGACAGAGCAATGCCAAGGCTGGGTCTGCCCCCTCCATGGGCAGCGCTTGCAGGTTCACCACCTGGTCTTTGAACTGAGTGGTGGGAACCTTGGGCACATATCCAGGCCGGGGTCTCAGGATCACGTGAGAGTAGGCCGGCCCGAATTCCAGGCACGCTTTGTCAACCGAAAATGCCTGCAGGTCCCCGACCCTCTTAAAGGAAGCCAATGCAGTCAGGATCGCTGTCTTCATTGACAAATATTTAAAATCTAATGACTGCAAAGGCTCAAAGGGAGGCCTCTGCAGATAATCTAAAACTACTGAGAGGTCCCAAGAGGGTACGAGAGGAGAGCGAGGAGGATTCAGTCTCCTCGCTCCCCTCAGGAATCTGATGATCAGGTCGTGCTGACTTACCTTTTTGTTCTCCAAGAGATCGTGGTGGCAGATATTGCGGCCACATAAACTTTGAGGGTGAGGGGAGACAGCCTTCGTTCCAACCCCTTTTTGGAGGAATGAGAGCACAGACCCCATCAGGCATTTCCAGGGGTCTTCTTGGCGAGAAGAGCACCAGACGAAGAGGTTTCACTTCAAAGCATAGGCATGCCGAGTGGACTCTGCTCTAGCGGAAGTGATGGAAGCGACCACCGCAAGTGGCAGGCTACTCAAACCTGCCGCGTCCCATCCAGGAGCCACACATGGAGGTTCCACAGATCGGGACGCGGGTGCCATAGGGTGCCAGGGAGGGGCTGTCGCAAGGAGTACGAGTTCGGGGAACCAGGTCCAGCCGTGCCAATACGGGGCGACCAGAAGGACCTGCTCCTTGACCTCCCTAATCTTGCACAAAAGCTGTGTGAGTAGGCTCACTGGGGAAAACGCATATTTGCGTCGGCCCCGTGGCCAGCTGTGCGCCAGTGCATCCGTGCCGAGCGTGCCCTTGGACAGGGAATAGAACAGGCTGCAGTGGGAAGAGTCGTGGGAGGCAAACAGATCTATCTGCGAGTCCCCGAACTGTTCTCAAATCAGCTGGACCAACTGGGGATGGAGTCTCCATTCTCCCGGAAGTGGCTGAAACCGTGAGCTCGTCGGCTGCACGGTTCAGGACTTCCGGAATATGGACAGCACGAAGGGACCTCAGGCGCTTCTGACTCCATAGAACGAGATGGTGGGCGAGTTGAGACATACGGCGGGAGCGTAGACCGCCCTGGTGGTTGATATACACTACAAAGGCCGTCTTGTCTGTCCTGACTAGTACATGTTGACCCTTCAGCAACGCCCGGAAGCGGTGCAGGGCGAACCGTACCGCCAGCAACTCGAGGCAATTGACATGCAGGAGACGCTGGGGTCCTGTCCAGAAGCCCGCGGCTGCTTGTCCATTGCACATGGCACCCCAGCCCGTGGCAGAAGCATCCGTCGATACGACAACCTGCCTGGAAACTCGTTCTAAGGGCATACCGGCCCGTAGAAAACTGAGGTTCGACCACGGGGTGAGAGTCTGTCGGCAGGCCCGAGTCACTTGTACCCGGAGCGTGCCAGACCGCCATGCCCATCTCGGGATTCGATCGTGAAGCCAAAGCTGAAGGGGTCTCATATGAAGCAATCTGAGCGGCGCTAACGCGGCTGCAGATGCCATATGCCCCAGGAGCCTCTGAAAAAACTTCAATGGGACTGCACTCTTGCTCTCGAATTAACGAAGGCAAGTCAGCAGTGACTGCGCGCGCGTGCTCGCTAGTAAGCAGCACGCACCTGGCAAACGAGTCGGAAACCACACTGAGAAAAGAGATCCTCTGCACGGGGCAAAGTCACTCTTCTCCCAGTCGACCCGAAGGCCCAGACGGGCTAAGTGCCAGAGCACTTGGACTCTGTGTCCGCACACCTGCTTACGAGAGTGACCCAGTATGAGCCAGTCATCGAAGTAGTTCAGGATGCCAGTATTTGTGTGTAATAGCGCTCAGTTGAATGTGGTAGTTCACTGTTAGCTAATCAATAACTACTATTTTTGTCACACCTCCCAGAGGACTACTAAGAACTACTGTACATGTTCATAATTATCATGAATAATGCATAATGTATAATATAAGGTTATGGTGACACTAGAAAAGGACTCAAGTGTTAATATATCCTTCTAAAGGAATGACTAATTATTTGGATCATAATTAGTCATTCCTTTAGACGGATGTAGTAACACTTGTTGCACTGCCGTCCAAAACCTTACAAAAACCTCAAAGGCTTACAATGACTTCAGTCAATATTAGGGAGTTATCATGCTTTTCACTTTAGAATACTGATCCAAATTATTAGTATTAGAAGGATGTAGTAACACTTGAGTTATTACTAGTGGGTTGCCATTACCTTAAATCATACATTATGCATTATTCACATTAATTATGAACTTTAGTAGTTCTTAGTAGTCCTCTGGGAGGTATGAACAAATATTAATTATTGATTAGCTAATAGTGAACACGTTCAACTGAGAGCTATTACTTATATACTTACTTATTTGTTAATCAGAGTTTCTTGTTAGTTAATAGCAGTTACGAGAATGTTAATAGTGCGTTTCTGTGTAGTTATTCATTAATGACAGTATTCTAGTGTTACCGAAAAAGGTTCTTTTAAGGGCTGTTAACTGCACACCCCAAGATGCCTTCTCTAGTTACTTATTTAAAAACCTACGTTTTCAAAAATGAATGTAACTGCTTGAAAATATGTTTTTTTGCTATGCTGCCCTACAAAGGCAAAAGGCAGTAACTTGATTTTTGGTTGAAAATGAATTATTGTTATTTTTGTGACATTCAAGACCGCCTTTATCATGTGGATAAGTATCTTGAGTCAATTCCGTTGTATTAGACAAGTTGTCACTAGACTTAATAAAGGTGTTACTATAATGATTTTGTAAATAGTGAACAGCAACCAAATATTGATATTATGGAAGTTACTGCCCTTTGCCTAGGTCTGACTTCTCACTTTTTGCAGACAATACAAAGGCAGAGTATACAGTAACTTCAAAATAGGGGTCAAAAGTCAAGTTTGAGATCAAGATTTTTGTAGATCATTTTCATTACTAAAACATCTAATTGACAGATTTTCTACCTATAATTGATTTGGCTGGACAACTAAAAATCTTTAAAGTAATTTTTCTCAGTTCCACACTCTAGCGAGTTAAGGTCTTTTGCCTTTGTAGGGCAGCTAAAAAAGGTAACACTTTACAATAAGGTTCATTTGTTAACTACATTAGTTAACATGAACTAATAATGAGCTGCACTAATAAAGCGTTGATTTACAGTATCTTTGTTAATGTTAATTTCAACATTTACTACTTTATTAAAATCTTTTTAGCATTAGTTAATGCACTGTGAACTAACATGAACAAACCATGAACAGCTGATTAACAAATACATATGTACTGCTCATGGTTGTTCATGTTAGTATGAATACATTAACTAATGTAAACTAATGACACCTTATTGTAAAGTGTTACCCAAAAAGTCAAAGTATAGTCAAGTTCTGTTTACCACCCCCACCCCTCATTATAAAACCCCATTGCCCATTGGAAACTCTACTTAGACTTCCGGATTCTGAAGTCATACCTGCACCACTGTAAAGTCAAGTTTATTTATATAGTGCTTTTTAAAATGCAGATTATTTCAAAGCAGCTTCACAGTGTTAAATAGGAAAATAATGCAACAGAATTTGATTCAGCTGTACAGTCGCTCCGGAGAAAGTGGTGATATCATCTAGCTCATTTAAATGATCATAGTGACAATGTGGGCAAATCAGTAATTTAGTTTATATAGTTAATTTAGTTTACTAATTGGATTTATTTGGATATTTAGTTGAAAATTTAGTGTCCCCAACTGAGCAAGCCAAGCCAAAGGCGACAGTGGCAAGGAACCAAAACTCCATCAGGGTTATAATGGATAAAAATAAACCTTGGGAGAAACATCTAAGGTTACGTATGTAACCATGGTTCCCTGAGAGGGAACTCGCGCTGCGTTAAAGCGCTGCGGGAACGCCTCTGCATGATTGTGTCTTGAAGCACTTGTAAAATCAGTCCAATGGCGTGACGGGACGTCATAGGCGGGTGACGTTATTGACCAGGAAACTATAAAGCACCCCTGAACCAAACAGTGTCAGCTTCTGAAAAAGTCAAACAAGTCGGTCACAGGCGTGCCGGGAGTATGGCAAAGCAACACAGCGTCTCGTTCCCTCTCAGGGAACCATGGTTACATACGTAACCTGAGACGTTCCCTTTCAAGGGAACTTGCGCTGCGTCAAAGCGCTGTGGGAACTCAATACCCATGCCGCCATAACTCTCAAATGCCTGTATATGTGAAGTCGTAACGCACATTAATCTACAAGCACCCGAGAACCTGGAGTATTGGCCACGTCTAGGTTGTAAAATCTCACAAAAGTATGCAGAGAGGATCACCCTGCTGCATCACACACCTCCTGAAGGGAGACTCCTGACAGCAGAGCCATGGAGGCAGCCATACTCCTAGTAGAGTGGGCTCGGACCTTTAGTGGTGAAGGTTGACCGGCCGACTCATATGCGAGTGAAATAGGAATGAAACAGTGGGGGAATAAAACAGTGGACAGTGCGTGGTCTCTTGAGACGCAAACAGATCCACCTGAGCTTGACCGAAGCGGCTCCAGAGGAGCTCCACCACCTCGTGGTGGAGTCTCCAACCCCCCGGCACCACTCCCTGCCTCGACAGGGAGTCTGCTGTCTTGTTCAGAGACCCCGGAATGTAAACTGCTCGGACAGATAGTAACTTCCCCTGGGCCCAAACTAGAACTCAATGCGCCAGCTTCCACAGCCGGCACAAACTTAGACCCCCCTGGCGATTTATATAGGAGACCACCGATGTATTGTCCGTGCGAACTAACACATGATGGCCCCTCAGGTCTGTGCCAGGAACACGGCCATCAGCTCCAGATGGTTTATGTGCCAGGAGAGCTGATGACCGCTCCACAGACCCTGAGCCGAGCGACCACTCATGGTCGCCCCCCAGCCGGTGAGAGATGCATCCGTCGTTAGCGTTAAGCGACGACAAGGAGCTCCCAGAACCGGACCCTGGGACAAGAACCAAGGATCTTTCCACATAACTAAGGCACGTAGGCATCGCTGCGTGACCTTGATCATGCGAAACGGATTTCCCCGTGGGGAGAATCCCTTGGTCTTGAGCCACCACTGTAAAGGTCTCATGTACAGCAGGCCAAAAGGTATCACGTTGGACGCTGCTGCCATCAAACCCAGCAGTCTCTGGAACTGCTTTACAGTGAGTGACTGGCCTAGCTTTATCCTGCTCACGGCGTCTAAGGTCGATTTCACCCTGGCGGGCGCCAGGCCCACCCTCATGGTGTTCGTGTACCAAACTACGCAGAGAAAAGTGGTACTCTGTTGTGGAGATAGCACACTTTTCTTTGCATTTAATCTCAGCCCCAACGCCTTCATATGAGCGAGAACAGCATCTTGATGCTGAGCCGCTAGATGTTCCGACTCTGCTAAGATCAGCCAGTCGTATATGTAGTTCAGAACGCGGATGCCCTGGAGTCTCAAAGGAGCCAGAGCTGCATCCACGCACTTTGTGTAGGTGTGGGGTGATAAAGCTAGGCCGAACGGAAGAACCTGATATTGGTATGCTTCGCCCCCGAAAGCAAACCTGAGGAACTTCCTGTGTTGAGGAAGGATGGAGACATGGAGGTATGCATCTTTTAGGTCTATTGTGACACACCAGTTCTCGGACCTGATCTGACACACAATCTGTTTCAGAGCGAGCATTTTGAACTTTTTAAACCTTTTTACTGCCCGATTTAGCTGACGCAGATCAAGAGCTGCACAGGCAGCTCTGTTGATTTACAGTATCTTTGTTAATGTTAATTTCAACATTTACTACTTTATTAAAATCTTTTTAGCATTAGTTAATGCACTGTGAACTAACATGAACAAACCATGAACAGCTGTATTTTTTATGAACTAACGTTAACAAAGATTAACAAATACATATGTACTGCTCATGGTTGTTCATGCTCAAGAGCTGCCTGGGCATGCTCCGGCCCCAAACACATAACACAGAGCAGATGTGTATCCCCACCTGTGATGTAACGAGGGCAGGGAGTAACACACTGTCTGAACTGTTGACTCGCCATTGTTTTTTTTGTTTTTTTGAGAGACACAATAAATTGAACAGGTTTCCTGGTCAATGACATCACCCGCCTATGACATCCCGTCACGCCATTGGACTGATTTTACAAGTGCTTCATGACGCAATCACGCAGAGGCGTTCCCGCAGCGCTTTGACGCAGCGCGAGTTCCCTTGAAAGGGAACCAGGCTCAGTCGGGGTGCCAGTTCTCCTTTGGCCAATTAACAAACAGAGTATGATTATTATTCTGGCAACTTCACAGGTCAGGGGTCATATTAGATCGGAATATTCAAAAGATCAGAGGCAACATGCGATTAAATCAATTAAACAATTATTAAATTGCAAAATTATTAAACTGCTTGTGATCTGGGATTTTAGAACTGTTTTGAATTCTATTAAAATGTTCTTTGTTTTAATACTATTTGTGCCGATGCTACTACTCACACATTTCCAAGGTTTTTTCTTGTTGTTGAAATTAATTTCATGCCAAACTATTTTGAATACCTTTTCCACAATGGTTTGACCTTCAGGATTCTCCAGCGCTCACGCATGTTTTCTAGCACTATACTTCATTCAGGTGTTCTAGCATACACGTGCAAACATGAACCCATGTACTTTGTTTTGCTCAGCAGCTCTTCATTCGAATTCCTTCGAATTTGACAAATGATTGTCCTCATGCATGCAGCCAAATACCAAATGCAGAGTGTTCTCCATTTTGAAAGCGCACGTTGCCAGTGTTTTCCCATTAGCGGCAGAGTGAACAATATCACCATTACTCCTCCAGGAGAGGGCCTTAGATGCCGAGCCAAAGTTGGGCTTTTGTTCTAGGAAGAAAAGCAAGATGCTGAATGGTGGATAATGATCTTACCGAAGCCAGCTGTCTGAGTTCAGTCTTCAGTTCCTTTGGCGTTGCTGTGATGTTATCAACTTCTGATGGGTCTTCCAGAAACATAGTCTGCCGTGGTTAGCAACATGAATGTCTGAGTACTTCCATGAGCATTATTAAGATATTAGCTGATAAAAGTAAAAGTGTGTGTAACTTTGAAAGTCTCACCCTCCGAGTATAGGTAACCACAAGCCAAAACCCTGGAATGTTCAATGTTAAATGAATCCTCATCCTGTTTTCAATGAAAAAGTTGGATGTGCCTGAAGTAAAAAATCATCGTGTTTACTGAAGCTGATTTAAAAATCAATAGACTGTTATTCAAGGGCAGATTAACTTCAGATGCAAGTACAATTGACACGTAGCTTTAAGAAAAAAAATGCAGAAATAAAAACACTCATTAGATCTTTTTAGAAAATAATCAGCAATATCTTTCCTCCTATAAATAGGAGTGAACAATGGGAACGATGCAGATGTTGGCTGAGCCTGTTTGTTGGCTTGGTTCAAAGAATTTGTTGAATACACAGTGGATCTGTTGAGTATATAGATGCACTGAATTGTTTATTCTCTTTGTCAGTGTTGCATATGTCTGCCGTGATAAAGGGAATGTTGCATTTCTGAACCAATATACCACAAATACACTCGTTTTCTCAGCCAGGGAAGAAATACAAGAGCGTCTCTGGACCAGTTGATCTGTGTTAGGGTGTACAGTTAAAAGTTTTATGTTTTGTTAGGATAGGACAATATTTGGCAGAGATACAACTAAAATCTGGAATCTGAGGGTGCAAAAAAAAAATCTAAATATTGAGAAAATGGTCTTTAAAGTTGTCCAAAGTTGCATATTGTACATGCATATTGCTACTAATTATAAATTGTTGATATATTTAAGGTAGGAAATTTACAAAATATCTTTATGGAACATGATCTTTACTTAAAGGATTAGTTTACCTCGAAATGAAAATTTCCTGATAATGCCATCCAAGATGTTCGTGTGTTTCTTTCTTCAGTGGAAAATAAATTACGTTTTTTAAGGAAAACATTTCCGGATTTTTCTCCACACAATGGACTTTAATTGCAACCAAAATGTTGAACGTTCACATCAATGCAGTTTCAAAGGGCTGTGAAGTGCTTAAAATGGTACTGCGCAATCCCAACTGAGGAATAGGATCTTATCTAGCGAAACGATCTGTCATTTAAAAAAAAAAATCGAATGTATATACTTTTCAACCACAATTGATTGTCTTGTGCTGGTCTGCAATGAGCCAGGCATTACGTAACGTACGTTGAAAAGGTCATGCCGAACGTGGGTGGAAGTACCGCCCCATTGTTTAAAAGTGTGGAAAAGGAGGATTGTTCAAATTTTATTGTATGTTGAATGACATATTTATTATTTAATTTATCATTGTTTTACCTGTTTTGTTAAAAAAGCGTTTGTATTAGTCTTCGAACGTTCGCTTTGTAAACAATGGGGCGGTACTTCCGCCCATGTTCGGCGTGACCTTTTTAACGTACGTTACGTAATGCCTGGCTCGTTGCAGACCAGCACAAGACGATGAATTCCGGGTTAAAAAGTATATATTTTAATATTTTTTTTTAATTGACCGATTGTTTCGCTAGATAAAATCCTATTCCTCAACTGGGATCGCGCAGTACCATTTGAAGCACTTCAAAGCCCTTTGAAATTGCATTGATGTGGACGTTCAACATTTTGGCTGCAAAAACAAAATCCTGAAATGTTTTCCTTACAAAACTTAATTTCTTTTCCACCGAAGAAAGAAAGACATGGACATCTTGGACGGCATTGGGGTGAGTAAATTATCAGGAAATTTTCATTTTGAGGTGAACTAATCCTTTAATATCCTAATGATTTTTGGCATAAAAGAAAAATCGATAATTTTGACCTATACAATGTATTGTTGGCTATTGCCACAAATATACCCGTGCAACTTATGACTGGTTCTGTGGTGCAGGGTAACACATATCTGTGTGTGTGTGCCCTGGATCAGGGCCGACACTATGTTGCCGTCTGGGTTAACAATGAAATCTTTTAAAACAACCATTTTGTTACTATGTAAATGTGAATATCACTTAAACAACATGTGTTTTTGTTTTTTTCTAAGCAGACACACAAATACATGACACACAAATACAAGATTCATAAATCGGTATCCAGTTTCTAAAGAATCATTGCAGGTAAAGACAAATATTTCTGAAGCATCTCCTTCAGAATGAATCATTTAGCAGTCCTGAGTTGTTGTCACACACTCTATAATCGTGAAAATGGCTGTAAAACTTTGTGTTTAAAACAAACCCGAGCGATAGATGGGCAGTTTAGTCACAGGCAAAACCAACTCCATAAAACAGGCTCTCAAAGAGACATCAATAGCTGTTAATATTTAATTTTGCCCATCCGATAATGCGTTTCACTGAAACAAATCATTACTGTATTGAATTTGAGATAAATGGTGTGCAGAAAATTCTGAGGCTTAAAGCATTTTCCACTGTTCTGCAAAGTATGCAATTTATATGCATGTGTTATATAAAGACATATGCGCTTATTTATTACGCTTTCATTTCAGGGACATTTTCGATTCTTCATTTCACAATAAAACACACACAAACCAGTACAACACAGCGACATAGGGTCCTTTTATAGTTTTATTCACTTAAACTTTTCAGTGTTAAAGCAACAAGAAAACATTTAGAATGTCCTTTGGTGTGATTTTCTTTTTTTTTTTACATGTCAGTATATATACTGTATGTAAACTGATATTCTTTGATGCCAGCACGTTGCCAATATACTTTAGGAAAACTTCACAATCAAACTAAATGGAAAAAAAAAGCGTAAATTAAATAAAATTTCAGACAAACGTAATTGAATATTTAAATCTGTTTGCACCTTGATTGAACGCACTAAAATGTTGCCCTTAAACACATTTCAGCAATAATACAAAAAGTTTATGCTCTACATTATCTTTACTCTGTCAAGAAAATAACTTCTGTATTAATACAAAAATTAAATACACTGATGACTGTCTAAGCACTTCATCTGTTTGGGTGAAAACATACATCTTTGACCGTGGCCTCAGCAAACAGTCACATTTCAAAGTCATGAGTTTTTAATCATATTTTTTGGAGGATAGGGGTTGTGCCACAGGAGTGTGACTAACATCACACAGACTGAAAGGAAAAAAAAACAAAAATATACGAAAAAATAAATATATACTGTATCAAGGGTTACAGAATAACATTCACAAAAGCACATGGTGGAGGAAGGACGGGCTCTTGACACAAAGGACACTCTAAAGTTTATTTTCGAGGGTGGGGTCGGGGGTGTTGGCGGGACGAGCTCGGTTTGAAAGCAGATCAAATGTGACAGTCTGAATAGATTTCCTTACATCCACAATGCACTGACAGCAAAGAATGCTTGTTTCTTTTCTTAAGTCTTTCTCCATATTATTACTGCTTTATCTTTATTTTTTTCACACAATCCGGACAGTTTTCCATCGCTCTGTGTCGCAATAGCCGAAAGCAGTCTTACAGCCAACATGATACCCAGAATGGCTCAGGTGAGGGGCGGCAGCTGGCTTTACTTGTACATGCCGCTGGCTGAACGCAGCTCCCGTTGCCGTGGTGATAAAGGGAGGAAAGGGATGAGTATTGTCCGCTTCGATCCCTGTCGCTCTCTCGTTTTGTTAGGGGAGTGAGTATCTATTATGGCTTGGTTCACATCTCTACTTCCTCTTATTTGCTTCATAAAGCATATGCTCAGATAAATTCTATAAATAACACCTTGATTTTTTTTTTTTACTTTTACATTTTTATATTGAATCAATTTTTATAAATGCTATTTTTATTGATGTATTTATTTATTATATTTTGTCTATCATCCTCTGGAATTTTGCTTTGATATTTGGGCACATTCCACATGGCCGGCTGAGTGTCGGTGGGTCTGGTGCGCTGCTCATACAGAAGAAGCTGGATAGTCGGAGATCTGCCTCTCAAAGGACTGCGACCCAGCAGATCTCCATGAGGAGAACGGCACCCAGGACGAACAGCAGGATCGGCACAGGGGGGCGGAGAGAAGCCAGGCCCGAGTTCGAATCTTCGCAGGCACCCGGATAGGTCTCGCACCGCGACTTCTCACACAGCAGGCCGGTGTACGCCAGAGGACACAGACAACGGATGTTGTTCACACACTCACCACCGTTTTGGCAACGCAGAAGTTCATTGTCGCACACCCGGGCTGTGGCATTGAGAGGAAAAGGGTAAGCAGAAGACGAACACACACACAGGCTACACCCAAACAAGTATGAACACTTCTATGATTACATAGAGCTCTATCCTGAGATATCATATATTCATCTATTGCTGAAAATAGACAGAAATAGTCAATACAAAGTGCAGGCAAAGTATTGATTGAAATGAATCACAAGTAGAAAACTTAATATCATTATTAATAGAAAATCATAAGTGAAAAATATTGACAGACTTTTTTTTTTTTTTACAGAAAATTTAACTTTAGCTTTGATTATTATTTTCCCCCCAAAAAAGTTTACTTGGCATCCCTGCTCATCGGCCACCTCAAAATTATTTGAAAAATAAAAATAAAAAATACTATATTTACTCTGATTTCATTTGAAACATTCAAGAAAATGCCACTCAAGAGACCTCAGCACTGCCATTAATCCAAACCATTAACATGGTATAGGTTTCTACAAATCCCTGACAATGAATTGCATTCTCCATTATGTGGCGGCACTGCACCCCTCAGGTGCATCAGTATATTTAACAACAGGGACACCAAGGCCAGGCCTTCTCCCTTCGGATGCAAGCTGTTGAGCAAGCTTCAGGCAAACTAGCAAAACCAACAGAGACAAATAAAAACCGATGAACAAGCCATGCCTCTCACATCTTCATCAAAGCTAGGAAAGCACTGTAAACCTGCTGATTGGAAAGTAATCATCCAACACACAAACGTTGACCTCTATCAGCTTGCGAGGAATGGTTCTGAGAGGCCTTGTGCATTGCAGCATCTGTTTAATGGCTGTTACTGAGCTATTTTGGGATGGTCTGAGCTGACAGGAAGAGCTGGATGATAGAGAGAGGAGGTGTAACTCTCCCAGTCATAACAGGCTGATTAGGGAGCTGGCAGAACTACATGGTCTCCAGATTTTCTCTCTCCATCTCCTGTGTGGATACAGGCTTTATGGTTGAGTCAGGGAAAAATGAGCCCCTGTTTGTGTCCATAATTCCCCCTGTTCATCACTGCCGAGTCTTTTTACGATGCAGATCAATCGTTCCCTCGTGAAAACACACACGCGTACCACAAAACAAGACTCAGACATTGGACCTGCAAGATGAACAAGCTATTTTAATTATCAGAGATTAACACATATAGATTGAATTTGTTCAATTACTATTAGTATTAATTAGTACAGACATGCAAACCAAACATTTCTTAACGTTTGGATACACACTGATGCAATTTAATTGTAATAATAATATTGATTATTATTATTAAAGTTGTCATGAAATCAAAATGAACCTCTCTGATGAGTTTGACGGCTTGGGTTGAAACGCTTAACCATGGAGGGGAGGTGCGCTAAAATCGGTTGCACCTTCCAGTTCACGGGGACTTTAACAATAAAAAATGATCAGTGTGTATCCAAATGTTAAGAAATTATTATTACAATAAATTAAATTGTGCTAAATTAATTTAATGATTTAATTTATTGATTAAATTAATGCATCTTCAAGTTCAAAATGTTGGTGTCATTTTACAGGAAACCCTTTGAAGTTACATAAAACAAAATGGGTTGATGCTTTGATGCTGACCCCCCAAAAAAAGAGATGCTTTTTGCTTTTTTTTTTTTTTATAAATTCAGTTTTGAAATTATGTAACTCGGGCCAAGTGTGCCTGTATTACAGCTCAGACAACCTATACTTACATGTTTATCACTTTTAGCAGTGTTTTATGTAACTGGAAAGGGTTTCCTGTAAAATGACACCAACATTTTGAGCTTAGACCACTGTATGTGTGTATGGGAAGCTTTTCAATTTGGGTAGGCCAAACCCAGGCGGAATTGGTACCAGAGTAATTTAGTGTAAATACGTTACTTTGTGTAAAACAAATGCCAAAGTGATGCATATATCCAGAAAGTAGAGACTCTAAGCTTTCAAATGGTACCACATATGATCCTCCACAGACATTTAAAATTGAAAGTATATACATGATGATGTCATTCCGGACATTCCTGTACAGGGTCCGCAGACTTTAAGTGGTTAAAGACTTGTTGAAATCAGTGTCCAGATTTAAAGCAATGTATGGGTGTTAGAACAAACGTATTACCTCAGAATACTATTGAGATTATTTTCAAAGGTTTGAATGTATCTTAAACATTATCTGTTCAGTTAAAGGGAATGGTAAATGTGATGTGCTTCTTTTGTTCTACTACTCTCTCTTCTGATCACAGTAGTTTAGTGAGGTCAATTAGTTTAGGTTTTTTCTTAAAATAATCAAAGAATTCCTTTAGACCAGTATGTTTTACTTCTGGGGCTCTGGTTTAGTCATGCAATGTTTATAGACTGTCCTTTTCTGAGCACATTTTTAACTTGTTATTTTACATTTTTAGCCTGCCCTTAAGAAATTATACAGAAATGGTGAATCAAAAGATGAAAAACAACCGTTTATAAAAGAGGCCTTATTGATTCTGGATATGAGCGTTTTATCTTTTTAAATCTTCAAGTTGCCCAATGCTCTTTTATAGACAAGTTGTTTCCTATTATAAATGGATCTTATTTTTAAAAGATGTGTAGGACATATTGACCATTTACAATTGAGACATCAATATTGCCTCTTACCAAACTGTCCAGGAGAAGGAGATTGTACAGAAAGAGGGAAGCGATAATGAGTTGATTGTGTCTTTGGAAAGAGTTTTAGAAGAACTCCTCTTTGCAGGAAAGAGCGAATTGATCGATTACCTTTTCCACAATTGTGGCCTTTGGCAAGAGTGTTCTTGTGCTTCATCTGAAGACAGACACAGTTTTGTAGGTAATGCATCTCTCAAAGAGTTTGGATCTTTTTGGTTCACCCTGTGAGTTCAACTCTTTCTGTCTCTTCAGTTTGATATCCCCTGACGACCAGAAAAAGTTGCTGAGGCAAGAAAAGCCCAGTCAGTGAGTTATAGCTGGTATGGTGCTAACAAACACCTTTACCTTCCAAAAGAGGGGGGAATGGAAACTATTTACACTCTACTCTGCTGCTGGTTGAGAATGTATCTCTCATATCCTACAAACAGTTTAACCTATATATCCGAGCCCATTCTCTCTAGAGAGAATGAAGACGTTTTTATCTAATAAATATGAGTACCTATTTTGAGAGCAACAGAAGGTCTGTATATGTTTGAAGCATGTGCACTCACAAGGAAAAATGTGCTCAGCCTCCAATTCTGCATTCATGCCTGCATGTAAATAAACCATAATAAGAAAATAAATTGAGCCATTTATTGGGTTTGCTTTTGATAAGAGGGATAATATTTATTGAGAACAGCAGTAGATTGCATGGTGCGCTGGGAAGAAAAGGCTTATTTGAAGAAAGATTTGAGCTTTAATTGCATACCGAAATCTGCATACAGATGGATGGATGAATCAGGAAAACGGCATTAAATTACATTTATCACACACATTTTGGACTTTGGGACTTTTAATAAGACAAATGCAACAGACTTAAATCTCTTATCTAGGACATCTAACAATAAAGCGGCTGTGTTGATGACAACATCAAATTAAAATGGTGATGGTGCGTTACCGTAGTGCATACCATTGTCTGAAAGAGTCACATGGTAATGCATCTTCATGCTGGTGGGAGATGGATGTGTATAAAGAATATGTCTCTCTATGTCTCTTCGAGTACATCTTCCAGAACAGACAGTAATGGGAGTGCATTTGCCACATGTCACCATTTGTACCCAAACTCTCTGGTGTACTTTAATCTTGTGACATGTGATGGTGTGAATTTCTGCTTCTCACAGTAAACCAGCCTTGTACTGTTACATTCAAAGCCGCTCTGAACTCAATATACACATTTACTGGACTGCCCGACTCACATTATTACAGCCAAAATCCCTTTGTGTTATCTGAGGCTTTGGTAAATGTTGACCTTTGATGCTGGAAGCCATTGAAGAATACAAATCAATGCTTGACCTACGGATCGTTTCAACCGCAACACTTGGAGCCAATAGAGAAATCCAGCCATCACAATGTGGCCATAACAGCAAACAGCCAGAGAACAAAGCGCAGGCATCAAATGTTCTGCTCACTTCAAATATTAGCTCAGCTGTCTGCGTTCATCTGCACAAATGCACATGCATGGGATTCTGCCGAAATTTGTTTGCATGATTTATCTCTGTGCTCGAGAAAAATTCTACAGTAATACTATTAATAAAAACAATTCTAATAAATGATGATAATGATTCCCTCAGAATTAAATCTGCAGTTAAACCACTAACAAGGCAGTATAACAGGTGTGACTGAGCCTCGGATGGAAGTCAGTCCAAGTTTTTTTTGTTCCCAAGAGCTGTAAGCAAACCAAGCTGCTCATTCCCGGGTAAGCCAAAAAGCAGCAGCAAACAGAGAAAATAGAGGGAGGGAAGGAAGAAGGGAGGGGGTGAGAGAGAGGGAAAAGAGAGCAGGGGACTGAAGCTGCAGGTTGGTTGGAGGTTCTACTTACATTTGCAGCCATTGTCCCACAAATATCCTTGTAGACACTCATGGCACTTAGCCCCTGTCGTTCCCTCCTTACATCTACAATATCCTGTGCCATTACAGTGATCACTTTCTGAGCCAAAGGGATTACAATTACAGTCTGTAGAAACAAGACACACACATACACACAGTGGAGAGATCTGTGGTCTTCAGTCTCTCAGATCAGCTCATGAATAAAGTCCCTGTTTTCTACACAAAAAGCATTTTCACTCAAAATGGGCTTCTGCTGACTCCTTCATGCACATTGCTAGTCTACAAAGGACAGATTTATAACCCGTATATATCTGAAAATGTACCTTACATCTTCCATTTCAAAGGAATAAAATGAGAAGCATCAGCTGTGGAAGGTGAGTGAGGGTGGAAAATGGAAACAATGGCATTTAGTTTAGTGAGGAAAACGTATGTTTGTGAATGTTTAATGACTTGGAAGTCCCATAATGCAAACATGTAGGGTGATGCACTCTTACAGAATGACTGCACTGTGCATTCTGCCTACTTTTACGAAACTAGATTTAGTTTAGCACCAAAAATGAGTGGCATGAAGGGAAGGAACATACAAAAGAGAAAAAGGAAGACAAGAGACACGTGGTGGAGGGTTCCTGATTAGCCAATTTGTTTGCTGACCACAAGTCAAATACTGATAATTTCTCCTCAAAAATATCTCCCCAAATCCTTGAAGGTGACTATTTTATTAAAGTTAACATGAAACACCATTTGCAACACATTTCACTTGCATATTTTGAATTGTGTTTTTCTATACTGTTTTCAGATACTGAACAGAAAAAAAAAGTGTGACTTGATTTTATCCAAGTAAGTGTTTGGGAATGTCAGTAACTCTAGGTCATGGATCTTCCCTACTAACATTTGACCTAAAGACATAGCCAACTACGCAGGGTCTGATTACTTTCTTAGTGATGAAGGGCCATTCATAACCTACATCTCTGGGACGTCTATTGAGAAGACAAATATTTAGAGCAGATGTAGAGCTACTGAAGGGTTTTAAAAATGCAAATGTGAATCTGATTAATTATTTTGTGCTTAATCTGAAGAACTACACTGAACAAAATGATAAACGCAACACTTTTGTTTTTGCCCCCATTTTTCATGAGCTGAACTCAAGCAATATTCATGCTGTCTAATCAGCATCTTGATATGCCACACCTGTGAGGTGGATGCATTATTTCAGCAAAGAAGTGCTCACTAACACAGATTTAGACAGATTTGTGAACATTATTTGAGAGAAATAGGCCTTTATGTACATTGAAAAAGTCTTAGATCTTTGAGTTCAGCTCATGAAAAATGGGGGCAAAAACAAAAGTGTTGCGTTTATAATTTTGTTCAGTGTAGATGTGTAGCCTGAAACTCTAACGTATGTAATGGCATTTCACAACTCACAACTGCAATTTGTTTTTTTCTTCTCGTTTTTTATACTTCTT
This sequence comes from Romanogobio albipinnatus, assembly GCA_023566225.1. Classification (NCBI taxonomy): domain Eukaryota; kingdom Metazoa; phylum Chordata; class Actinopteri; order Cypriniformes; family Gobionidae; genus Romanogobio; species Romanogobio albipinnatus. The sequence goes on along the minus strand of CM042260.1, from coordinate 32,203,093 downwards.
TTTAGTATAAATTCACCAGCACAACATAACTCTCTATACGTGTGAATATAGCCTTAAGGTTTTGCTACAGAGCAGACACTTGTTTCATTTCTGCAGTAAGTAGAAGACATAAATGCTTATTAATGCTTTGCTAAAACACTAACACAAAGCTCTCCCAAGATGCACTTTGCACATATTTTGACAGCTCTGTGGCCCTCCTCTGAGTACAGATTTTGCTGGGTTGAGGTGGAGGTCAGAGTCTGTGACCTGTAAAACCTAATGATGTGAGAGTAAGTCACACAGCCGTGACCTGCTCCCAGACACCTCTCTCGCTCTCTTCTTTCTCTTGCTTCGTTCCCAGAGTGACATATGCAGCACGCAGCACCTTTTTCTGTGGGTGCGAGCCCTCCCAGACACCTCACTGGGGAAGTGTGATGGCAGACATCACATCTGTCTCAAAAGGACACCTTTCTGGCTTTATTATCTTTTGTTTATTCTTTCCGTCTTTTTTTGTTCTCTGCTTCATGATACATTTTCCTTTCTGAGCTGTTTAATACACATTCAAAATGACACCAATAAACATGCCAATTTGTGTATAATTTCATCATATACTTGCTGGTTTTGTGGTCAAATACCGGAGGGATGCGGTTCAATGTGACGTTGCTGACTCACACAAGCATGCGTGAAGAGACTCGGGTGATGACAGAGAGATGCACAAACACAGATAAGAAAGTGAGGGGATGAAGGATGATGGAGCAATAGAAAGAGAAGGCCAGATGGCAGATTTTTTTTGGGGGGGGGGGGTGTGATGTGCGATAAACCGTGTTGGTGGATGGGAGTGCTGGAGGACTGACCTATGCAAACATTCTCATCGTCCAGCTCTGCTGAGGCATTGCGGTAGTATCCAAGCTTGCACAGCTGGCAGTGTTGCCCTCTAGTGTTGTGCTTACAGCTCACGCAAATGACGGTGTTTAGCACCTCGAGGTAACTGCAGCGATTGGAGTGACTGAAGCATTCACAGTCTTGCAAAAAGGGGAGAGAGATGTGGCTATGTTTAGGGTAAGTGTGTGCGAGTTGCGACGGCGCTGCAGAAGAGGGGCACCATGGCATGCGAGGTTTGGATGGTCTGAAACAGCGGAAGGGTGGCAGGCACTGCCATGGATGCAGCCAGCGGTGTTAGATGTACGATCACCTTAAGATGAATGGAGAAGCAATGTTGTTATTAGAGCGTTCGCCTCGAGCACACCACAGCAATGGAGAGGAAAATAAGAACAGGAATGTTACATGGAAATCAAACACGAGCAGATGTAAGTTTCAAACTCGGCAGAATGCGATTGCACATGTGATTTGAAATTTACATCCACAGTATTTATATTCTATTGCTCATGGAGAGTTGTCTCAAATAAATGATGGAAGGGTTTAGTGAAGGAGCTGGAACTTTCAAACATGAGAATAAAACAATGGCTTCTATTTTCTATGCCTCGAAATAAAGCCTCTCAGGTCGAAAACAGGTACACAAACTGTATCCTCGCCACAGAACTACTGCCATAAAAATGAAAGACAAAGCACTTTTTTCAGTATCGATTCTGTCAGCTCCAAAATGAGAAATAGCACAACCAAATCAGAAATAACTTCCTATCTATTTCCCCACAGCCTCAAAAGAAACCAAACAACGTTTATCCAGGACCCGCAAGGAGTCTGTCCTAGTTTCAAAGTGAAGTTGAATCTCAATGCTCGGATGCTGCTCTTGGCATAACATAACAAAGTGGCGCCCTGACGTGCCAGAGACACTTGGTCAACCAACTGGCCAGCACCCTCAATCCAACAGGTCTGACAAATCTTCTCGTTCATAAAGCCTCTGCGTCCTTCCCTCCGGAGATGATTCCAGGGCTTTCAGGAGAAATGGAGGGATTCTCATTATCAACATCTGGATTGAGGTCAGGCCTCCTCAGCAGTCTTTTCCCCCGTCCCCTGACTGGAGTCGAGACAGACATATCTCCCGTAAAGCGATCTCTAAAGCTGCCTGGATATGTCAATCATTTTGTCTGAAAAATGTTTTAGAGGGCCTACTTTAGCAAAAAAATTGACAGGCTTCTCGTCTGTGAGCCACAGTGGAATTATATCAGATTCAATGTGCTCATCCGAACCCGGATCAGCAACGTTGACTGTATACAACACATTAATACGACAGAGATGCTTCCACTTCTGATTCATCAAGTAAAATCTTTGTCTCCTCGAATTTCAAAGACTCGTGCCCCAAAAGCATTCGGGACAGAGTTTCCATGCTGATTCAGGATGGAGTTAATTATCAAATAAATAACAAATATAATAATTAAATTTAACAAAGTAAATACAATAAAATCATTTTTTACTGGTACATCTAGATACTTTGCAAAGTGGGAAAAGTAAGGTAAGGGATAGGTGTTCTGCAAGTACAGAAAGAACAGGACTCACTCTGGATTCATTCAAGGGATGGTGGTGGGGGGTAATTCGAACGACATACACTGACACAGAGTAGTGAGAGGATATGAATCGAGTCCTCCTACCTCTCTTACTGTTTGCAACTTGTACAGAAGGAACGGTTGACAAAGCAACTTGAGGAGCTACTGGACAAAATAAAGACAAAATGAATCAAATAAAAACATATTAAATCAACAGAAACCCTAAATTATAATATGAACATTATCTAATGTTTGTACCAAATGAAGAGTGATGTTGACAATAAAACAAGAATGCAGACTATTTAAATCCTGTTTTTCTGTCATACAATAAATGATAAAAATAGACAACATAAAAAAGAACACAAATTTGCATGGCGCACATTTCATTCCTTGCAGCTGTTGTGGTTTGGAAGTTTTCAACGGCTCTGGAAAAGGAAAAGCCTGCGTTGCTGGCAGAAACTGCTCAGCTGGCATTAGCGTAGTTGAGCTTCCCAGGCTTCTTGTGTGAGAGCACGCAAGGCTTAGATCCCTACGTCCCGCTGCCAGTCCGACACAACAGCAGAACAACGGGGCTCAGAACAATCCCAAAGTTATCAGCTCATCATGCATTCACAAGTCAACCCAAGTTGCAATGAGCACTATGTCCTTTACTAACCTCCAGCCCTCAATTCAATCAAAACCACTGTTTATTCAGGCCTGCTGTTTGCATGATGCTTCTCTTTGGACATCTTTCTGCACAATGTATTCACTTGAATCAGTATAACTACAACAGCCATGAAAACTCCCCAGCAGGGCTGAGGAAAGATTGAGAGGGCCCAAGAGAGTGCGCCATTCCTAATTAAAATTGAGGGCATAATGCTTTAAATCATCTTTGTGTTTGTCTTTATAGCTGTTCAGCTTGTTTCTTAGAAATGCTGATTGCTCAGAAATCTCACAGCTTTCAGATATGTCAGAAACTCGTACATGCAAGAGAAAACGCAAAAAGAACATGTTTGTCCATCTGGAATGAGTCAGTATACAACAAATATACAAAAAAGACTAGCTGTCAGCAAACTTCTGCTGGATCTGTTTCACTCTTATAGCAGTCTAAAAATTGTTCTTTGAGTCAGATTAAAGGAAGTTTTATCCAAGTTGAAAAATATACCCTACCTTGATTTCGGTTAGCGACACCTAGGGATGAAATGTTCTGCCGAACTGCATGCAAGCAGGAGAAATCAGGTGTTAATTTAATGCACTGGCTGTCGGATGTCAGATGCACTAGAACGGGTCCATTTTTGACTCATGTACACATAAACAGCTACACACATCTCCAGATGGGTCATTCATAAAGTTGGCTCGATGAGAACAAGCAACCGATAGACCAATCACAGGTCATCTCTAGAGATTGTATGTAATTGAGCTGTGTTTTGTGGCTTACTCTATATTAACACATGGGAATGACGGCTGACAGAGATGAAGGGAAATTGTGTCAGTCTTTCGGATGTGTAATCATGGTTGCTTGAGATACTTGTTTAATTCATCAAATTGAGTCATTTGAATTGTGCTTCTGGATGAAAAAAGCTGACAATTGAAATGATGATTTGATGGGAATATCCTCATAATTACATACAATTCATTTCCTTAGATGAGGAAATATTAAGACTGGGAATGGGGCAGTCTCTCAGTCAATCTCAGAGGCAGCACTAAAGCGAAAGGACCAAACCAAACGTTCCTTCCATCCAACACAAACATGGTTGAGTCCCTTATGTGCTGCTTCATGGTTGACCTCTGTGTGGGCAAAGTGTGTAAAACGAGGACAGGGTGCAGGAATTCCAGTGAGAAAATTCGATTTCCTTTTCCACCAGGGACATAGCATGGTGGTTGGGGACTCGGAATGCATGCAGACGCAAGGTTACTGACAGAGGAAACCAATCTTGAAGACCCATTATGAAATGGCCTCTATGTCCAATCACATTGGGAGAAATTACTCTTTGTTTTTTTTTCCATGTGATTCGGGGAATTCCGTGAAAATAACTATGAGTTTTCAGTTCAAGCTCCAGTAATATTTTATGATAGAAATTAAAGATGAAAAACAAATAGTTATTCTTGTAAGATTAAAAAGATAATGTGAACTGAGGGTGTGTCAACATTGTAAAGTGTTTCTCATTACTTAGATTAGTGTTTGGCTTTTCAGCATCGCCTCGTCAGTTGAAGAATTTTTTTTTTTTTTTTTTTTGATACTCATTAAAACAAACAAGGGGAAAAAAGGAATGCTTTTACAATTGTTTCAAAACACTGTAAACTAAAGAAAAAAACTATTTGGATCCATCAAACTAATCTAATATTTGGAGAAACACTTCTTTCATGGACGTTTTCTGTCTTTTTTGTAATCCAGTTAGACACAAAGAGTGAGCGCACAGCAGTGAACAACCATTGGAGTTGCTAACAGTTTGGAATTTATCTGCCCTCAGAATGACGGATGAATCCAGCTGTACTCTTTCATTACATTACATGACACTCACACATGCAGAAGCCAGTGTCACAACGTTGAGCACTTTATTATTGATATAAATGTGTTCCATATTACCAAGTGATTAGGAGTGATGCTCATCACATCTGCTCTTCATTAATGTTTTTGTTAGTAAAAATTTGGATAAAAATTGGATAAATAAAAAGTGGCAGCTTTTAATCAATGCCATCCCAGTAATGAAATGCATTCATGTACAGCCAAAATCTCATGTTAAAATATTAATTTTGCTCTAATGCCTGCATTGGGCAATTCTGGCAGGCTTAATAAACTTGAAATAGAATTGGGAAAAGTCAATAAAGAATTCAATTACCCTCAAGCAACTCTGAGGAAACTGCAGTGTTTTCTTTTTCGGTCTCGGGCAAAACATCTGTCCTCAAGGACACTTTTTACAAGCTCTCTCTCTATAGTTTTTGTGAAAGGGAGAGGATGGTGTTTATAATAGTTATAGTGATGGTCAGGGGACAGTTTTTATGGCTTTAACTCTGTTTTGGGGCTAATGTATCATCAAACTGTTCGGGACCCTAGTTGTACTGTGAGTGTCTCATCTTTGTGTCTTTCTGGATGGAGGTGTGTAAATTCACCATGAGGAACAGTGAGTGGATGTTCATGGTACAGTAGCATGTTTGAGGGTGGTCTGACGATTGAATAAGAAATAATGGAGTGAGCCCATGCAGAAATGGCACGGCACAGGCCATGCTTCACAGCCAAATGCAAAACACACTTGAGGAGAGGAGGAGAGTAGGAGAGGAGGAGAGGAGGAGAGGAGGAGAGGGGAGTGTCCACTTGGTTTGACGTACATTTCTGATTAAAAGTGCAAATTATAGTGCAAGTTTTTTTATTCAAATGTTCATTGGTAACACTATAATGTATGTATAAATCAGCTATGTATAAATCTTTATCAACTCCGGTTGTCATTCCAATGTTCATTATTGAATATTTGATTTGTGCTATGTTATTCCATACACCTGTGATATGCTACACCAATCTATCCAAAGAGGAAATGTGTATATTTGTCCTGGACCCAAGAGAAGTGAAGCGTGAGGAAATATTCAGGGCACTACGTGCATTCTGACTTGTTCAATATCTCTGTGGCTCTAGTTTTCACATTCAACCTCCCTGCACCTGTAACTCTATCTGTCTGCTGGCTTATGAGGCCCCTGGCAGGACCAGCTAATACCAGATATTACCTGCATTTCTACATTGGAAGAGATCCTGAACTGCTTCTACGCCGCTGTGGCAAAACTTCAGTTTTCTAGAAACAGTTTACCTTAACCCTGTTCTAATTAACTTCCAAACCAATCACAATAGGTTGCACAGTTTATATTCAATAGATCCAGTGCAAATCAGAAATTGACGTTTAACCAGAAGTGGACTTGAGGTAAAGTGAGAAGCAAAGCTGTTTATCTCGCACTTCCTGTGGATTTAGATCTATGAGTTTATTTACTTACTAACTGGACCAACGCTATTTGGCAAACCTAGAAGAGAGATGAGAGAAGAGATCATATTAGTAACAGTAAAGAACAAAATCAAATAGAAATGTTAAAATGTAATAGAAAGTGCAATGTGTTTTTGAAAAGAAATGAAAACCAATAATTACATTTAATATTTTTTCCATAAAAATATACATAAATTAATAAATCATAGCAAATTAAATATCAATAATATATAGAAATTAAAGCTGCAAGCAGCATTTATCGGGGTTCAAGCAGTTAAGGCCTTTAAGGCCTTTAAGCACACAAGCATCAAAAGACATTACGTTTTATTTAGCAAGAATTTAACAACTGCCATCATAGATGAAAATGTCAATTTACAGCCTATACAGGCAGTTTACCATAGGAAATATATGGTTTTAAAGCGTTTTTACAGTTATAGCACCTTTTGCCTGAGTCTTCTTATAGTCTTGCCTGATCTCCACCACTTTTATTAGTAGTACTCAAAGTGTGCCCATACTGTATATATGTGTCAGATTTGTTGTAAATATGTAATTTTAATAAGGAGTTTAGACAATTATATTCAGTGGCGTAACGAACGAGCCAACACCGGGCCCTTAAGTAGGATTATCAAGGCGGGCCCCAGTCCCAATTCAAAACAAATTTCATCACAATCCATCATTGTTCGTTTCAAACATGTGAGAGCATCAAAATGATCCATGGGTGAAATTGATTGGATTTAATATATTTTTTTGTCAGTTCCTATCATAATTTTAACATTTTGGCATTATTGTTTAGCTATTTACCTATGTTTTCAAATTTCCTTTGTTTTTTTGTTGTTGTCTCAATTTGACTAACGGCTTTGAAGATAAACACAATTTTTAAAGCTCTAAATGACACTTACAAAAACCATAAGGCGAAACCTGGCATGTTTGGTATTGTTAGACTCGGCAAGGATTCTTAGGAGGTCACTCCTGTGAAAAAAACACGGGCTTGAAACTTCTAAGGCTCCTTCAAGGCATTGTGCCAATGACGTATACTGAGTTTTTTGAGATACACCAATGTTCTCATAGACTATCATGGCACCCTGGACAAAGACACTGCATGCCAATTTTCAGTAGACTAACGGTTGGGTGCCCTTATAGCTATTTTTATGATTTTTTTCACTGTTATAGCGCCACCAAGTGGCCAATTGTCACGATTTTTTTCATGTCAACTCAAATTGAGCTTATGAACATGTGTCCCAAATTTAGCGAAAATATCTGTTTCCATTCACAAGTTATAACCATTTTATAGCGCCACCAAGTGGCCAATTGTCATGATTTTTTTTCACGTGACCTAAAAATGAGCTCATAAACACGTGTCCCAAGTTTTGCGAAAATATCTCTTTCCGTTCACAAGTTATAACCGTTTTATAGTGCCATCTAGAGGCCAATTGTTGCGATTTTTTTAAAGTGATCTCAGATTGAGCTCAGGAAGATGTATCCCAAGGTTGTATCACGAAGATGTATCCCAAGGTTAGCAAAAAAAATCCGTTCACAATTTATAATCATTTTAGTAAAAATGGCCATGGTGCCATCAAAGATTTTGGTTCCCCTTATCGACCGTTAACTGAAATTTTGAATTTTTTGGATCATTATTGATTGGCGGACTCCAGAGAATAGTCTTGCGGTGGTTTGGTTCCAATCGGGCCAAAAACCTAGGAGAAGTCAGCAAAAATAGGTTTTTCAAAAAACTGCAATTTACTCGAAATTGGCGCCTGAAGGGCGAGCAAATCGGAGATAGCCATTTTGTCCGTCTTGAGCCACGGATTCCAACGATATTAAACACTTGATCCTGGGACAAACAGTCTAAGAGTTATTAGCAATTTTGAACTTTTGGTTGCTGTAGCGCCACCTATGGGCCATTCGGGGTCATACTCTGATAGGTTGTCCCCAAACTGAGGCCTACCATCTGGCCAGGTTTCATGTCTCTGAGTTCTGAGTTTTCATTTGGGATTTATAGGCTTTTTAGTGTATTTTTTCACAACCCTTTTCTAAATGACCCTGTTACAGCCACCCAAATGCAAAAGTTCAACTTTTTTTCAATAATTATTGATCTAGAGAGTCCAGAGAATTGTCCTAGACTGGTTTGGTTCCGATCGGGCAAAAAACCAGAGACTAGTTTGCAAAAGTAGGTTTTGGACAAAATTCGACATAGCAGGAAATGTTCCCTGCCTAAATCAAAATCGGAGATAGTCATTTTGTCCGCCTTGAGCCAAGGATTCCAACGATATAAGACACTTGATCCTGGGACAAACAGTCTAAGAGTTATGAGCAATTTTGAACTTTTGGTTGCTGTAGCGCCACCTATGGGCCATTCGGGGTCATACTCTGATAGGTTGTCCCCAAACTGAGGCCTACCATCTGGCCAGGTTTCATGTCTCTAGGCCTTACGGTTTGGCCTGCACGATGCGTTTTACGAAACCTTACAATTACAATAGGGTTTCAGCATTTCATGCTTGAACCCCTAATAAAACACACAATGCACATAACACGTAATCTTGTTTTTATGTTAAAAATGTTTGTAGTGTACTGCTGGACTATCTCTCACTTGAACTGAACAAATAAACAACCTTGATTACCATTTCAAACACACTCCAAAAAATGAACTTTCACTGTTGTTAGTTGCACTCAAATCATCCTTGTTCACATTACTTAAAAAACTCATGTAACTAAATGAACTTAAATTTACTGAGTTGTTTCTACTAAAAATGAGTATTGTCAGCTTTACTTAATAAGTGTTTGTTCGGTCAACTTAACATTGCTGAGTGAAACGAACAAACTGGCCAGTGGATCTGTAGTTCCCATGCTTTGCAAGGGACTGCATTAGGAGAGTAAATTTAGGGATTGAAGTGTTATTTTATGTTTTTCAGTAAAGGGAAAGATGTTGTTAGTTTATGGTAGTGTTTAATGTTCAGTCATGTTGGACATTTAGATGAGTTTGTGCAATGTTGTGGTTACCATTATGCAGAAGAGTGGTGCCTGGGTTTAGGCCTTTGGGCACTCATATATACACAATTATTGGATGGACTTCCTGCCCTCAATTAAGTTATTTTTGCATTTTGTTTTTAAAAAAACATGCTTGTTGTTATTTAATAGTTTTCCACTTACACTTGTAGAGCAAGTAGATAATTTAATAAGGTAAATTAAATCGATAAATGTGTTCACCTAACATAAACTTTTATAAATTTAACATAACATTATTAAGAAAACTGCAAATATTATGTAACAGTGGCAAATTCAAATGGTTTGTATGTACTTAAAAAATGGTCAGCTTTACTTGACTTTCTTTTGTTCATATAACTAAATTGTTATTTGTACAAAATTACTTTTTTGAGTAAATTCAACAAGTAATTTGACGATGGCAGAGAACATCTCTAGGATAATTCATAAAAAACACAAAGCAAATACAAAAGTAGGAACATGTTCATGAATTATAGCTGCATTCCTAATGAATAAAAATAAACCAAAAAAGGGCAAGGTATCAGAATTGGTGCTGCAAACAGACCATTTGGAGAGCAGTGAAAGGAGGATTTTCTTTGAGCGATGGAGAACTCTTGGAGACAACGTTCTGGTGGCAGAAAGTGAGCTGAACTTACACCCCTGCCATGTGCCATCAATCTAGTGTGTGGCATCTAATCTCTCTCCCTGATCTCTGCTTCATAGGGACAGTTAAGAGTCAAATTTATGACCTTTGGAAAGAGGGTTGAGAAATCACTAGGAAAATAGGCACCTCCAGGCACCTCCAAAGCAGATGTGTGAAGACTGAGACAGAAAGAGGGAAAGGAGTAGAGCGGACAACTTGGGAAACAAAAACTCTAACATCATGCTGTGGTATTCACATCTATTCTGCCAATACCAAAGAGAGTCCCCTTTCATTGATGAAATCAAGAGAGAAATATTTCACACTTCACAGAAGATTTCATGCAAACTCAACTGTATGTGCAAACTAAAGCACATGGGAGTTTTACTTACTGCTTTGTTTCATTTTCATTGGTCCCCCAAAGCTATTAACTGGCCCCTATAGCACCCCCTAATGGAAGCTCACAATTAAAAAATTAAATGTGAGTTTTTATCTCACAATTCTGGCTTTTTTTCCTCACAATTGCAAGTTTATATTGCAATTTCAAATTATGAAGTCAGAATTGTGATATAAACTCGCAATTATTTTTTCCCCTCAGAATTGGACTATATCTTGCAATTCTGACTTTATTTTATATAGTTAATATCTTGCAATTCTGGGAAAAAACACTATATAATATAATATCACAATTATATTCTAAATTGTTTTATTCTGTGGTGGAAATAAGCTTCCATACCCCCATGTGGCCTCCTGGGGGTCCCAACAGCCCGGTTCGAAAACCCCTGCTTTAGAGCAAAGATTTACTATTTTTATATTGCAACAATGCAATAGCACTAAATTCTTTAAAATATTATATATAAATAAGTCTTTATGATAATCTGGTCCCGAGATACAGTAAGGATTGGCTTTCAATGCAAGTCTATGAGATTTTTTCTTACTTGAACGTCATCATGGAAAAATTACGGCTTATATTGATGCTGCATCTGACACCACAGAAACAGATAGAGACGTCTCTATATACTCTAAACAGCATCAACAGTGTAACACAGCACCTCTCATAGCACATTGTCCGCTCTCTTTGCTTTAAATACAGTCAGGCTTTTAGTCATGGTTCACATTCATCCTCACGATTCATGTAAGTGCTATACAACCTCATTTTTAATTTATTTATTTATTCACCTCTCCTCTTTTGAGTTGGACAGTCGTCCGCCTGAGACGGACGCAAAATATCATGTGTCATATCATTAGATTACCTTTCAATCACAGTGGTTTTGAGCCCCCCTCACCTGCTGGAACTCTCCATTATGTCAGAGAGCAGGAATCAAATTGTGAAGCCTGATGCAGAAACACATTAGGCTGCTTATGTTTATTGCACACTCCATTGATTTTTACCATCTGAACTTCTGCACTCTGGGGTCACTCGAGTCTCCAGGATCAACTGATGATGGGCCGGAGTGTGTGTGCTAAATGAATATATATCCAGGAGGATTTGTCCATTTTTCCAGTATCTGATTTTACATGTTAGGTTGCCATCTTTTATGCTATCGTCTGTTTAAAGCTACACTGTGTGATATTTTCCCCCATCTAGCGGTGAAAAGGTATATGACTATCCAGAAAATATTAGTTTCTGTTCCTCCCAATTCCGATTTCGTTTTAACTCCTACGGTGGCCGATTTAGTCCAAGATTAACATAGCTTCCAGTTCGACCTCGTTCATTAGTGTTGATTTGCCTGTTGTGTTGCCGTCTTAATTCTCTTTTTCGCTTCCTTGGCGACTCTGTTACATATCCTCAAGAATAAGAGTGATCCTCCATCAGCAACAGACTTTCAAAAAGGCTTTCAGGTTTTCATATAGCAGTCTCAAGCAATCCTCCTCTTCACATTCGACACGGTGCCATCGAGTGTTAAAACGCGAAAGGCGAAGCTTGAATTTACGTGTATGTCCCTCTTTGGCTAATGTACTTTCAAGATGGAGGGGCAACATGGCGACCCCCATTCGAACCCCTTACCCGTATGTATTTTCAATGGCATATTATAAACTTACGAGAATACTTTATTACTTGAAAGAAGTAAATATACATTAATGAGCACATATATTTTTGAAAGAACTAAGTGTTTTTAGCTAAGAATAAGCTAAAAAAGTTACACAGTGTAGCTTTAACACACCTGCAATTACTAAATGACCTTTTTCTACACTGTCAGAAAAAAAAGGGTTACACTTTACAATAAGGTTCATTAGTTAACATTAGTTAAAGGAATAGTTCACCCAAAAATGAAAATTAGCCCATAATTTACTCACCCTCAAGTCCTTCTAGGTGTATATGACATTCTTCTTTCAGACGAATAAAATCGGAGTTATATTACAAAAGTCCAGGCTAATCCAAGCATTAGAATTTGATTCATAGTTGCTCTGTTTTTGAAGTCCATAAAAAGTGGATCTGCCCATCAAATAACGTGCTCCACACGGCTCTGGGGTGTTAATAAAGGCCTTCTGAAACGAATTGATCCGTTAGTATAATAAAAATATCCATATTTAAAACTTTATCAAGTAAACTTTCGGCCGACCGGCTTTCGACACTCAACACTTAAAACAACATTCAACACTTTTCCACGGAAGGCGGTGGGCTGAAAGTTTACTTGGTAAAGTTTTAAATATTAATATTTTTCTTACACAAATGCGTCAATTCGCTTCAGAGAAGGCCTTTATTAACACCCCGGAGCCGTGTGGAGTACGTTATTTGACGGACAGATGCACTTTTTATGGACTTCAAAAACAGAGCAACTATGAATCAAATTCTAATGCTTGGATTAGCCTGGACTTTTGTAATATAACTCCGATTTTATTCGTCTGAAAGAAGAATGTCATATACACCTAGGAGGACTTGAGGGTGAGTAAATTATGGGCTAATTTTCATTTTTGGGTGAACTATCCCATTAACTACATTAGTTAACATGAACTAATAATGAACTGCACTTATAAATCATTTATTTATCTTTGTTAATGTTAATTTAAACATTTACTAATGCATTATTAAAATCTTGTTAACATTAGTTAATGAACTGTGAACTAACATGAACAAACCATGAACAGCCGTATTTTTATTAACTAACGTTAACAAAGATTAACTAATGCTGAACAGAGGTGTTGTTAATGGTTAGTTCATGTTAACTAATGCATTAACTAATGTTAACTAATACAAAAATTCAATAATTGTACCTTTAGTAGCTTACTGGCTAATAGTGTTAAGTGTTTCTTATTGAATAATTATTCATGTGTGTGTGTGTGTGTGTTTGTGTGTGTGTAGTAGTTAAGGCCACCTAATATAAAGTGGGTCCCAGAACATAAAAGTGGACTTCAAAGATTTCTTATCCTGGTGCACCCTCTATATAGGCCATGATCAGTTAGTCGATGACAAGTTTAAAGCGTCATGGCAGAACATTTAAAGTCAACTAGTCTGTGCAACCCCTACTGATCGGTCTGTGCAGTGCTGCTTCAAGTCGAACACACCTATTTACTGTACTATTTACATTTCTGAACGAATTAGCCATTTGAATGACTCAATGACTTACTCATTTAAATATTTACCGCCAGCTACTGACAGTTTTAATTGTTTTTTTTAGAGTAGGCTATCATTTCAAAATAGCTTCAAATTTTTTGGTTAGTTTATCTAAAAATGTAAATTATTTTTATTTACATTTACTCACCCTCTTGTCGTTTCAAACCTGTATGACTTTCTTTCTTTTGAGAAACGTAAAAGAAGATATTTTGGAAAAATGTTGGTAACACAACTGTTTTGTTTATTTATATATATATATATATATATATATATATATATATATAGCAGTGTGTGGGACTTATTCAACAATCCTTCTATTCATATTTTAATCAAATACTTTCTATTCATATTTAATCAAATACTACCTTGATTTTGTGCAAATCCACCTTTCCATAAATTAATAAGACCCTTTTCTCACAATCAAGCAATTATGCTGTCAAAATACACCTACAATGTTGTATGAACCTGCACAGAATGATAAAGAATAGACAGTCTCTTGGGGGGAAAATTCACCCACACACACCTAAACACATGTTATACTGACAGTTAATTTTTCAGGCTTCCTCCCAGAGGTTGACGGGACGCAATTAACCCAACCTGGGCAAGATACCAGATCTGTCCTGCCCTACATAACACACTCACTCGCCTGCCAAGTCATCCAGCTTGAGGGATTCCCGCTGGACAGCATGAAAATTTCGACTTGCCTTTTTCCTCATTTGAAAGCCAATCTGTTCCTTAACTGTCCACTTCCGTCGCCAGTGAAAGGACAAAACCCTCTATGATGCTTTATTTCATGTTTCATGCTGGAAACGGAGCTAGTTGAATTGCTGGTGGCCTCATTATTGTTGTTCTAGAACAAAATCCTGACCTTCACAGAGTCTCATCTGTTTGCTTTTTCCATTCACCTGGACATTCCGGTAAAGCTTATCTACAAAATTTCTACCCTAGGCAAAGTTTGTAATTACTTTCCCTGGCCACTTGCATCTCCTGGCCATCCATCATCCGTTTCTACACGGATGTGAGCCGTGACATGCACAAGCAACCGTGTGGCTCAAAACGGAAGGAAATGTGACAATCCACACCGGTGGAACTTGTCGGCCAACCTCTGCTACAGTAACAGCGCCTCCATCTGAATGTCTTACAGGGCAGAGTGAATAGATTTGAATGGGAGATGGAAAGTATGAAAAAGTGCCTGCGATGAGTCACAGTCACAGTTAAGATTCTGGGAATGCGACACACGGCGGAAAATCCTGTGATGGAAGAAACAAATATTTGAAAGAGAGATTACCGTTGCGGCAGCAAAGAGAAAGATGTGGAAAGGCAGAGTAAACAAACCAGGTCTCATGGGGGAATAAGGAGAACATAACACAAAACAAAGAAAGAGAAAAAGATAGAAAGAGAGAGGGAGCGTAATATGCTTTCGGAGTTGACACTACAAGAGTCAAGATGGAAATGGTAACCGTGGTGGTTGTGGAGGATATGCAGCCAGGGTGGAGATGTTAAAATGAATAATTAGATAACACAAATGGTACAAAATAACTCTCCTCTTCTGGGAGAAGACAAGATGGCCACCTGGCCCTTGAGATAACACTAATTAGAGCATCCGTACGACAGTGGAATGAGGATCGAGGACACACTTAATTACACTTCAAGATCGTTCATGTTACGAAACAAGAAAGGCAAACATCTTCTACAGGACTGAACGCGTTCTAAGGCTGGAACTGTCTTCCTCACTTCCTCCTTGACTGTATGTTCTTCCTATAAGAAAGTTTGCTGAGGCTGGCAGGTGGGGGAGGAAGGGTACAGCTGTTATTGTTTCAGCCCAGGAACGAACCATTTGATTCAAGGACGCCGAACAACGGCAGGCGAACACACTGACATCTGGCAGCCCTTTACTTATGTACACTAATTAAAAAACAAAACCAGCCATCAGTCGTACACTACGGCACCGCTGATAATAATTTACTCTCATTGCGACTGTCATCTCCAGATGTGTTGGGCTGTCTTCGCTAGCTGGGCTGAACAGAAGTAAATGAGGTATTATGAATCTCCTCCCTCGGTGGATCTCGCTCAAGCATGATTTCCATGGCTCCTGTTGTATGCTGAGTGGAATTTTGTATCCAAATAATTAAATGTTAAAAAGCTGTAAAATCAATAAGTCGCATAAAAGCGTATATCATGTTCAGCTTTTATCCTCACAGACTGGAGCTGAGGTCAATGAGGAGCGATAAAAACCGTTACTGAAACTGTGTCAGGACACATCTCTTTCTTTAAGTGCTTTGATCGTGAGTAATTTACAAAGCCAGACCGGTTTGATTTGAAGTTTCATTTGCACAGTTTAATCCTGCCAGGACAAGAGGAATTAGTCAGTTCTCTGTACAGAAGTGCTGTCTTAAACCACAGAGTATTACTCAGCAGAGACGTGGAAAACAATTAGCATTGCTTGCTAATCCTCCCATTTTTAAATGCTAACAGGGGCTTGCTGATCTAATGTGTGTGAACCATACCAAATGCCATTGCTTCGCTTGGGAAACAGCAGGCACAGTGCAGATCAGACCTTATTTTGACTCGCGTCATGAAACCCTACATCAATCTGACAACCCATAAAACACACAAACATTAGTCAGGTTTAAGAAGGCATTTTAGATTCAGATCAGCACGGACCAGAACATTGTGTGTGAGTCGCGTTGCCGCCTTTTCCAGGAGGGAGAAAATGGGGGCGCCCTCATCACTTCCCCTCTCTTCGTGAGCAGAAATGGTCTGTCACGGCTAATTCTCGAACTGATCGCTCTCCGACTCGCCGTTCCGATGTGAAGCAAGAACCTAGCCACTTCCCAGATGTCTGAGTACGCTTTGGCGAAGACTGATATCCAACACTCTTTCCTCAATCTCAAGCTCTTTTCTTAAATTGTCTGACCCACTCTGACTAAGAGGAACTACCCTGCCCTCAAATCATTTAGTAAAACTGCAGTCAAGATACCTGTATCTATTTAAAAACAATGTATTTAATATATAAAATAAAAATAGAAAATGCTATTTTTTTTAAAGTGCCAATTAAAAAAAATCACTGTTAAACGCATTGCGATGAACAGTAGCAATTATTTAACAAAATATTTTTGCTTCAATAAAAAGAAGACATTCTATGAAGCGAGCGAGCAACACAATGTTAGCAGTGGTTTGGATTATTGCCTTTTCTCACTCTGTTGCATATGCAAATAATCTGACGGAAAAAAAACACTATATTGCAACTCGTAGAAAAAAAATGCTAGTTTTAATTAGTAACTCTGTTTGTCTCCATTGCCGTACCGCATGCTGTCGAGCACTGTTGTAAAAATCAGCTGCAATTGGTTTTAAAATGACAAACAGACTTTTTTTCTGTCTGAAATATTATTATTGTGTAATCTAATTATTTTGAATCTAAAAGGAATGATCTAAGAGCCTGTCTTTTACAGCTTTATTATGTTATGGATTTCTCACTCTCCTCACACAGGACCATAATAAGGGGTTTAAGGTGAGGCTGTGTTTTATAGTGGGTTCAGACGAGTCTGTGCTGGCTTTTTTTAATAATGTCCTGTCAATCTCAGTCCTTCAAAACACTCCACTGGCTCCTAGAGAGTCATGAGGAACAACAGCTGCCAGGAGGCACACATCGCTCCACTCATACACATGCATGCACACTAACACACAAAACACACACACACACACACACACACACACACACACACACACACACACACACACACACACACACACACACACACACACACACACACACACACACACACACACACACACACACACACACACACACACACACACACACACACACACACACACACACACACACACACACACACACACACACACACACACACACACACACACACACCTATTGGGTTTTCATGTTTTATGGGGACTTTCCATAGGCGTAATGGTTTTTATACCGTATAAACAGTTTTTTCTATCCCCCTACACTGCCCCTGCCCCTAAACCTACCCATCACAGGAGACATTCTGCATTTTTACATCACTTAGTCTGATTTATAAGATGTTTTCCTCATGGGGACCAAAAAATATCCCCACAAGGATGAGGATTTCGGATATTGCCATCTTTGTGGGGACATTCTGTCCCCATAACGTAGGGTTTACCAGACACACACACACACACACACACACACACACGCACACACACCTTCTAACCTGCTGAAGAGAAAGTTTTGGCATGCACACAGTTTCTGTGCATTCTAAGGTCATATCTGTGATATGTGCTGCTGCTTTTGTCCCAGAAGCATATGGTGAGTGCCAGTTTATTTCTGGGCAAAGATTCTGTGTGTTGGATTTAAGGCTCTGTCTCCTGCCATTTGAAATAAACTGCAGTGGTGGTGTAGTCCCCAGGCTTACAGACAGCACTGGTTTTCTAAAGGCTAACTGTCCTTCTGTTATAGTTCTAACATTTGACATGCGCAGTGTTCTGTGAAAGAAAGGTCCTACAAGTGTTCTGCATCTTTCTGAAGGGTAAACAATCCTTAAAGGGATAGTGCACCCAAAAGTGATTTTACTCACTTTTTTAATTTCAATAGACAAAACCAAATGTTGAGTCTTGCAGAAGAAAGTAATTACAGGGTTGGAATGACATGATGGTGAGTAAATGATGACAGCTTTTTCTTTTTCTTTTCAAGGTATTCTCTGAATGTAAATATAATATTTTAAAATGGCATATGGTAATCATACAGTACCATACAGTGGGTTAAAAGTTTCATTTAAAACTGGAAATCAAATGGAAACACAAAGTTTATGATTTTGAAAAATGTAATACAGCAAGAAGTGATGTAATCAAAAATAGTAGAAATATTTAAGATGCTATTACACAAATCTGTGGAGTTCATGCAGCTCAAGTGCTTCTGCCATTAATGCTAAAGAAGGACATAGTAAATAGAAATCCATATTAACTTCTCACTGAAATGGTTACTCTGAGTCTGATAATATATATATATATATATATATATATATATATATATATATATATATATATATATATATATATATATATATATATATATATATATATATATATATATATATATATATATATATAAATAAACTATTGTGTTAAATTAGAAAATTGCAAAATAGAAGTATTTTTTATGGTCTGAGACTTTAGAACCCACTTTCAGTACTATCACATTACTATGGATAACAATACCATGTCACCACCATTTTTGGACTTGCTCACTGCATCTGTAGTAAACAATAATGAGCATTTAGTTTGTAACTCAACAGAAGTAAACCAAATATGAAGAAGTTGAGAAGTGGCTGTGATGTGTCAGAGTTCCTGTGAGGACCTGGTTTTAAATTGGAAGTAGGGTAATGGCTTCTGGGGAGACACCATGAGCGCATTGTGAAAGGTAGGACAGCAATAAGAAAGATGGTTTATGGTCAGAGTAAAAGGACATGTGAGCCTTGTTATCCACAAACATAGAGCCCATATTGTTCTTTCCAGTAAGTGGAATGGGAATGTGTGTGTGTGTGTGTGTGTGTACTCACAGATATTTGCTGTGCCCTTGGGGATGGGGAGATAGGATCCAGCGCTCCAAGCTCTGGCCTGATAATTCCTCTTACAGCGGCCACAGTCAGGCCCCGTAGTGTTGTGCTCACACTCGCAAGTCAGTTTCTCTTTGTCAAAGATGCAGCTGTTGGCATGAAGGTTGCACTTGCACCTGTCACAGTGAAAAAAAAAGGAAATAAAACATATGCCCTTGTGGATTTTCAGTTGTGGAGTTCAATTACACCCGAGAGGCGGGGAAAAATTGGAACCAGCACTTAGAGACCAGAGTGACCTTGTAAATCATTTGCATTTCAAGTAAATGTGTATCTGCATGTGGATGTATTCTGAAGCTTCCAGAGAGTGACTTCAAAACCTTGCACACAGTGTCAAGGATTCTGCAAAATCCACATCATTATTTTTCTGTTATTTTTTTCCCTCTCGATAGATAGGTTATTTATAATTATCCCACTGGAAAAAAAATAATTACAGACAGGTCACACTTTCAATGAGAGAAAGAAAACAGTTAAATAATAATAAATAATGTTGTACATGTATTTTAAATATATGTTGCACACAACATATTCACAGTTCTTTTTTTTTGTGTTAAAAAAATAAATACAAAATTCTTAACATCTACAGATGTTTTACTATATATATGATGTATAATATCAATAAACGCTGAAGCTCATGTGAATGTTTTTAATCCTCAGAGGAAGTCATGTTTTAAATGTTGGTTATACATTCACTATGGCCACTGAGGACAACCCCCATGCAAGTACTTGTCTCACATACACACTTTGCAGGGAGGTTTTCTCTCCCCAGTTTCCTCTCTAAGCACGCAAATTGATTTTGTATGCAGAAAGGCAAAATATGGATATTTCTGTGACACTCATGCAGTACTGACGTAAAGAAATGTGATGCAGTTAAGTGAAACTGTTCTGCAGCTAGACTAGAGTAGCTTAACTTGTTTACATGTGTGCGTCTGTGTTTTTCCATTCACCTGCAATTCTGTAAATTAAATTGACCTTCACTTGCATAAATATTTCTAATTTTTTTGAACAACAATTGTTTCAATCTTTATCTGTATCATAATCATAATCTTTGATTATATGAATAAACAATATGGTCCCACTTTATATTAGGTGTCTATAACTACTATGTTCTAACATTTAAATTAATCATTTGATACAATGCACTTATTATGTACGCACATATTTTTACATTGTACTTATATTATTATAATGATCTGCATGTAATTACATCTGTAATAGATTTCAGTAATTACAGCTATAATTACACTGTTGACCCTTCCCTTTTAACCCACCCTTAAACCAACCCATACCACTAAACCAGTCCACCCGTGTTTTGCAATACAACATCAACACAATAAGTACACTGTACTTATTTTTTTGATGTAAGTATAGTTGTTAAATGCACCGAATATAAAGTGTGAATAACAAGGTTAAACTACAATTTAATATTTGAATACTATAAACCAGTGTTCCTTCCAACATGATTAGGTTTGTGCTTATGTGACTCCAATGAGAATAAGAGAACCAAAAAAAAAAAAATAGTAAAATGGAAATAGATTATTTCAGACTTGACTATTCATAAAGCTTGAGTTATATAAAGCATACTGCACCCAGAGGTGGAGGTACCCAAGTTATATATGTCGGCAGTAATAGCTGGAAATATTCAGAGAGCAAAATAAATTAAAACTACTACAAAAATAAAAACTTTCTAAACCACTCTGTCCCACTTGCCTGCTAATGTAATGTAAACATTTTATGTAATTATTATAGCTGAAACTATTCCTTGTGGTAATATGTAGCAAGTCACATATCCTGTCCAACGATATTACGTTGGAAAATAACCTGACTTCCTTTAAAGTTGCTCAGCATGATTGCAACAGATTAAAGTAACACTGTAAAAAAAAAAAAAAATCAAAAGCTGATCAGTCACTAGTCTTTGATCTAACTTTTTCCAGACTGAGGCTCCTCATGGATTATGGGCATAACCAGGCTCTTGATGTCTGCCGTCTCTCTTTCTCACACAGGTGTACGGTCTGCCAAGTGTGGGTAGAGAGGAGCATTATTAAAACCATTAAAACCGCTGTGTCTGAAGAGATGTGCGTGCAGGGGCTGATAAATGTGATGCACCGAATCATGTTTGGAAGTGACAAATGACTGCTCAGTCCCTGCAGGTAAACACGGGCAGAATAAATGAGGGGGCATTATTCTCCAGACACCCTGATTTGCATCTCATTATCTATAGTGTTTTTTTTTATTTAATTTAACAGAAGGGCATATCAAATCTCAAGATTCTAGGACAGCCTCTTTAAAACTGGCACCTGTCAACCAAGCATGAATCTGTTGCTTCTGTGAAATGTCAGCAAGCTAGCACACATAAAATCTCCCACCAAATAATGACATATGATGCAAATTAGTCGTTGATATTATGGTGGGTCATTAAACTGCATATAAACAGTGAGTAATAGACTTCTGAGACATATTAAAACTACACAAGAGTAAAAAACATTAAAAACGGGATGTTTTATAGGAGCATGCAATATTTCCAGTGGGCAATAAATGGCTTAACTAGCAAGGCAAAACAAAGCTATCGAGCTGCAAGGAGTTAAAGGTATGCATGGCATTCTGATTAGGCCTCCATGTTCAGTTCAGGTGGAGGTCTCAGATTCCACGCCGCATTTCTTGCAGTTTGACCTTCATATCCTCTTATCACCAGTAACATTTTAATCACGGTGTTGATACGAGGTAGAGCTGTGCTGCTGATGTAATGAAGGGGACACAGCAAGGGCCTGCCGGGTCTCTTTGCCGTCGGCATGGTAGCATCGCTAACAGAGACGAAACATTCTCGTTCCAGTCTGGTCACCAGGGGAGATGAGGTGCAATAGCTGCCTCAAGGAGAAGCGCAGTAAAGAAATATATTTAATTAGACTTTAATGCCAAAGCTGCTCTCCAGGGTTCCACCATAGAAACTGTCTGTCTTAATTTAGCCAGTGCTTTGCCATATTCACAACAAGTACTGCATGTGCATTTTGTTTGCGTGAGTTTCTACAACAGTCTAACATGTTGAACCAAATGTTTTAATTCTGTCATTATGTGCTCACCTTCATGTCGTTCCAAACCTGTATGACTTTCTGACTTTTGTGGAATTTGACGTTTTGCTGATTGTCCAACCGATTCTTTTCCATCCAGTCAAGCAAATTGACACAAAAGATCACCACAAATGTAGTCCACATGACTTGTGCACTATACTACAAGTCTTCTGAAGTCATAAAAATAGCTTTGTGTGAAGAACAAAAACACATTTTTTTATTTGCCTTTTGAATGTTGAGCGTTATTAACTTTTGAATAAATGCTGACGCGGGACAAAATGCCCGATTTCCCAACACGTTTAACTGAGCAATGCCATTGTACCATTTTAATATTCTACTTTTAAACGCATTTAGCTCAGTAAAGTCAGTTTTATGTATTTTCTGAGAGGGGGCGGGATTTTTGCTGGGAATGTCGGGGGAGAGACGCACACTTCGATTAGACTGGATAAACACATGCAGCATCTTAATTGTTAAGAAAATGAAACGAAATAAATGAATAAATCAAGCCTTTACATAACACTAGACTAGGCTATATCATACAGCATTCAGAAAAAGAACAGTTTGCGCTCCTAAGGGCTTTCTCACTTCTCTCAGTTGACTAACCTGTTGATGAATTCTTCAAGCAGGGTCGAAACATAAACATTGCGTTCATCAATAATATGCATCCAACTGCCTGCTCTCGCCGCTGCACCTCTGAGCGCACCACGTCAGGGCCTGAAACATTTTCTCAATGGCCCAATGACGCTACGATGAGACTTTTAAAAAATGCGGGTCAGGAAGCGGGTTGGGTACAATATTTTCTTCTTTTTTTTTGCGGTCCGAGTTGCGGGCGGGTTAGTTGAAAACGTCGGTCGGGTGCGGGTTGTTTATACATTGACCCGCGCATCACTGGTGCACATGTAGTCCATATATGGTACAGACAGACGAAAAAGATACCATAAAAGCTTCCTGAGATCGCTGTAAGATGCAAATAGAGACATTTGGAGACAATAAACACACAAACGAGACGATGTATGGTTTGTCTGTGTTCGTTATACCATGTTGGGTGTATTCATAATAGATTATATTTATAATGCAATGCTATTCGACATCTGATTTTTTTGATCCGAAGCCAAATGAGACCACAGAAGGTTATTTAAAACATTAATTTTGGAGAAAAAACATGGTTTTAATCTCATAATTTAATGTGTTTTGATTGTGTGCTAAGCTAACATGCTAGCAAGCCAATGCACCTGCCACCTGTGCAAATACGCTATTTTTATTAATAATTTTGAATAGACTAAAATGAAAAACCCACTGAAATGTTTCTATTGTCAACAACACTTTAGAAGGTGAAGTGAGAAGTTTGATCAAAGAAATTAGGTTTGAATAGAACAGTTTGAATAGAGAGTTGTCAGTGATTACAATGAAGACAACATAAGATAATTAGAGCCATAACCAGGCCAGAGAGGTGTGAAAGTGTTCTGGGGAGACTGAAGGTGACTGGGCCGTTTGCACCTCAAAACAATAGAGACAATAAACTGAATTAACATCAGTTAACATTTGAGAGAAATCTCAAAATAAAAACATTTGACATGATCTTGAAAAACATTTAATACAATTCAGAGTTTTAGACTTATCATCCTCAGATTTGAAATATAACATGGTCAGACATGTGGCTTCAGTTGTAGTGCACTTCTAGATTGCAAAAAAATGCCAACTTCAATTTTATTTTCATAAAGATATTTCATACAAATATATTTCTAATAACTTTACAAAACTTTGAAGCTTATTATAGCTATTTTTGATTATGAAAATAATTATAATTTTGAATATACAGTAAACTGCCAAGTGTCTGCTTTCAAATGACACCATACTTATGCTTTTAGTGCAAAGGAATCATTAACTGTATCGGTTTTAGTCTGATTATGCCATTTCTTAGGATTTTTTCAAAAGCGGGGGTGCAGGCTAACAGGTTAAAAAAAAAAAAAATCTGGCAAATGGACTGCATTTATACACTCACCTAAAGGATTATTAGGAACACCATAACTGTGTTTGACCCCCTTTCGCCCTCAGAACTGCCTTAATTCTACGTGGCATTGATTCAACAAGGTGCTGAAAGCATTCTTTAGAAATGTTGGCCCATATTGATAGGATAGCATCTTGCAGTTGATGGAGATTTGTGGGATGCACATCCAGGGCACGAAGCTCCCGTTCCACCACACCCCAAAGATGCTCTATTGGGTTGAGATCTGGTGACTGTGGGGTCCATTTTAGTACAGTGAACTCATTGTCATGTTCAAGAAACCAATTTGAAATTATTCAAGCTTTGTGACATGGTGCATTATCCTGCTGGAAGTAGCCATCAGAGGATGGGTACATGGTGATCATAAAGAGATGGACATGGTCAGAAACAATGCTCATGTAGGCCGTGGCATTTAAACGATGCCCAATTGGCACAAAGGGGCCTAAAGTGTGCCAAGAAAACATCCCCCACACCATTACACCACCACCAGCCTGCACAGTGGTAACAAGGCATGATGGATCCATGTTCTCATTCTGTTTACGCCAAATTCTGACTCTACCATCTGAATGTCTCAACAGAAATCGAGACTCATCAGACCAGACAACATTTTTCCTTCAACTGTCCAATTTTGGTGAGCTCGTGCAAATTGTAGCCTCTTTTTCCTATTTGTAGTGGAGATGAGTGGTACCTGGTGGGGTCTTCTGCTGTTGTAGCCCATCCGCTTCAAGGTTGTGCGTGTTGTGGCTTCACAAATGCTTTGCTGCATACCTCGGTTGTAACGAGTGGTTATTTCAGTCAAAGTTGCTCTTCTATCAGCTTGAATCAGTCGGCCCATTCTCCTCTGACCTCTAGCATCAACAAGGCATTTTCGCCCATAGGACTGCCGCATACTGGATGTTTTTCCATTTTTTTTGCGTGAAAATCCCAGTAACTAAGCAGATTGTGAAATACTCAGACCGGCCCGTCTGGAACCAACAACCATGCCACGCTCAAAATTGCTTAACCAACCTTTCTTTCCCATTCTGACATTCAGTTTGGAGTTCAGGAGATTGTCTTGACCAGGACCACACCCCTAAATGCATTGAAGCAACTGCCATGTGATTGGTTGATTAGATAATTGCATTAATAAGAAATTGAACAGGTGTTCCTAATAATCCTTTAGGTGATTGTATAGCGCTTTCAACAGACCCATTGCCATCCAAAGCGCTTTACATATTGCATCACATTCACCCATTCATACACCGACGGCGGTGTCAGCCATGCAAGGCGCCATCCAGCTCGTCGGGAGCAGCTGGGGTTAGGTGTCTTGCTCATGGACACCTCGACACTTGGTCAGGTGGAACCGGGGATTGAACCACCAAACTTCTGGTTAGGTAGACAACCTACATGAACCACTGAGCCACTGCCGCCCCATCTGTTATTATTTACTCACACTCGTGTCGTCCCAAACCTGTATGACAATCGTTATTCTGTAGATGTTTTGATAAAGTGTTCTAGTGAATGAAGTACAACATGAGAGTAAGTAAATGATGACAGAATTTCCATTTTTCACTTGTGTCAAATTGTACAGATGGCTAACATGCTCAAAAGAAGAATATGAAGGAGCTTTTGTTCAGTCGACTTTGAGTCTATCAATAAAGTTTTAAGGCTGAATGTCCTCCTTGAAAGGCAGGAGGCAGCACATGCTTATAGTGATTTATTTATTTATCTTTTTTGGAAATACAAGCCTGAAGCGTATGAGTCTGTGACCTCCAAAATAATAGAAGCTTGATTGACAATGAAAGCACAAACAACACCGTAGTCGCTCTTTAAATGGTCCCCCTTAAACTGACCTCTTGAAAAAAGGAGCTCATCTTCATCAATTCATATCTTATCAGCTCTTGCACCAGTTCAGAAAACCGACAACAAAACAGCCCCCGTTCTCTAGCCGCCTTGCAGCGCACTGACTTATCAGTGGATAATTATTAGCAATTATCTCCAAATGAAGCTTACACATGCACGGCTAAGCATGATGATACAACCAAAACAGGCTGAGCAAAGACAAAATGGCCTGTGAGTGAGCGAAGTAAGTGAAGCAATTATGTTCAATTAAATGTGTAGGTGTTATTGTAATACAGAGAACAAGGTCAAAACTCTCACTAAAATTATTGTTTGCTCATGTCAGTGTATAAAAACCACTGTGCAAATCATTAAGATATGAGGAGGCAAATAAACTTTAAATAAATAATAAGAGTGTTGCTGAGTGACTGGGTTATTGCACAGCTTCAGAAGACTTGGATTATAGCGCACAAGTCGTATGGATTCATTTAACTTTTTTTAATTACCTTTTGTTTTCCACAGAAGATATAGAATTGGTTTGGAACAACATACCCCTTTTCCACTGACACGGTTCCGGTGCAAGGTCCCAGCTTTTTGTCTGTTCTCGAACCGTTCCGCACATTTCCACTGCAAAAAAGGGGGTTCTGGGCCAGAAGGATCATTTCAACTCCGGCTCTAAAAAACGTGCTGGTCTTGAACAGAGCTGGGGAGCGGGGGACAGATAAATACTGGCACTGTCTCATTGAGCAATGTAATAATGTTGCACTAAATTGGTCTTTGCATCTAAATATATGAAACTATGTGCGAAAGAGAGACCCAGCGTGTGAGAGAGGTCTGGGGTATGTTAGACTGATGCCAGTACACACAAACTGTGTGTGTGGGTGTGGGCTGGTGTTATTATTTTGGCGACACGTCAAGCTTCTCAAGAGACAATTATACAGCCACAATAGTATGACAAACATATTGCTTTTCTTTCATTTTTCCTTTTTTCTATTCACAGACTTGTTAACTATATCATGAACTATCATATATATTCCGATTGTCAAATATGTGGAAGTGAATGTGTTTTGTTATTTAAACACCTTTATAATGATGACGTTTATTGATTTATAATGCGCAATGGGTGCCGCCATGTTAGTTTGCACCGCACTTCAGAGAATCGGATCAGTTGGATTTTTACTCACTTAAATGAGAGGAATAGAGAACTTTATAGTAACTGTGTACACAATGTATATAGGCTGATATCTGATATGAATAAAACACAATGTCAAATTATAATTGAAAGGATTGAAAATAATTGCTGCTTCCATAGGCATCACTGTGCACTGCAACTTTTTTTTGTTTTGCTATTGCCTACTTGTCTGAAACTTAAAATAAACATTATGTGGTCGAAAATACTGAATAGTTGTGATATATGAACAGCACTGAGCACGTCCTTCTTTGTCTCAACACTAACCGAAGAGCAAAAGCACATTTGAATTTATCAGTTTATCAGATCACGCACTGAACTTTCTAATAACACTGGTGTGACTGTACAAAGAGTTAAAAATCGATTGCGTTTCAGGAGTGGAGGGGGAACAGATTGAAACTGAGGGGGCAATGGTTAGACAGTTAGCACTGAAGGCAAAGGGCTATGGTTCTGAAGTGGACTTGAGTCCCCAAATGTCTAAATGCAGAACTCAGGTCTATAGCCATTCAGGTGTGGTATCTTGGGCTTTTTGAGGAACAATGGCTGCGCTTCTGAAGCAGATGGGAAAACTGCAGTGCTGTGCTGCTTTCAAACATCCAGTTACTTTGAAAACATTCAAACTAACACATCTTGGCCAGTACAGTGTTTCATTTCTTTCCTTTATCTTTTAACATCCTTCAGTAATTTTGTTTAGGAGCATCTGAACATGTTTTGTTTGGGAAAATGTTGGCTGATTTTTTACGATGGGTTTGGTTGATGTAGGGTGGTTTGGGGTTTTGAGTAAGGCCCGACTGTTTCTCGTATTTGTAGTTAATGCAATCCTGTAGGCTTCCCATATTTCTGCTAGATAGCAGGTTCAAAATTGTTTCCCCAAATATTAAAAAGAAACCTGTTCTGATTTCACTGTCTAGGATGCCAAGTTCTTAGACACCTTTGTTTCTTTCAGTTCTGATCTACTTGGCCATCTGCTGCCACACTTCTGATAAACAAGCTTCAAACGTGATGTAGAAACCACCCAAAATCGAAGAAGTACATTTCTGAGGTCAGAGGAATGATCTGCTTTGGTCTAAAAAAATTAATCCAAAAAAAATCTATCTATCTATCTATCTATCTATCTATCTATCTATCTATCTATCTATCTATCTATCTATCTATCTATCTATCTATCTATCTATCTATCTATCTATCTATCTATCTATCTATCTATCTATCTATCTATCTATCTATCTATCTATCTATCTATCTATCTATCTATCTATCTATCTATCTATCTATCTATCTATCTATAATTATTTATCTGTCTTTCCGTCCGTCCATCTGTCCTTCCATCCATCCATCCATCCATCCATCCATCCATCCATCCATCCATCCATCCATCCATCCATCCATCCATCCATCCATCCATCCATCCATCCATCTAGCTAGAAGAATCCTCCAGATTCGGTTTACATTACTTTAACAAAGACATTGCTGCCCATTTTCTTATGGAACTGCATCACCCTTTTCCCTTTTCTATATACTTCACTTCCCTTCCACTATGTGTTATTTTATTTTTAAAATGTCTCTACACAGCGAGTATCACTAATCAGCCTTTCCTCCCATTAAGGTAGAGACAAATTTTCCCTTCTCTGTAAAGTGTTTACTTCTCCATCCACTGTAAAGTGATTACTTCAGCCAGTTCTGACTTTGTGATTGGCTGTGAGCAGTAGCATGTCATAGGCTGACAAGGTGAGGCCTGAGTACTGCACCTCACTCTGAATCTGAGATAAATGAAACAGGGCATCTTGTGTGCTGACTCTAATTGCCTCCTGACAAACACAGACAACTGCTCCGCAGCACAGCACACGAAGTGAGAAGTGTGTGCAATCTATCCGAGACAGATCTCTGCAACTATTGCTTTTTGCTAAACTGCATGGACTTGACAGCAAGAGAAGTTAGATTCAGGGACAGCTTAATGCTTTGGAGAGCTGAAAATGACCATCTGAGAAACTAACAGATTCCTCGGGGTTCAACTAGATGTAACAATACTTAATAAAAACAGTTGGTAACAACTTGCGCCACATTAATCCTCTCGCTCAACTGCTAATGAGTGACAAACATGACAATTCAAGTGGCCATGGTGGATATTTAACGGATATTCTGTACTTTGAAAAGAGGAACGTGGATGTTGTCTAAGGCTCTAGGGCTCACAATTATCTGACAGCTTCACATTTGTTAAATAACAATGTTAGCAGGATGCAGTGAGGAGCTAAATTGGAATAAATCGGAATGACCCTAAAGCCAAACATTGCCATTGAAATTACAACACTGTATCCAAAATTAATTTAACAATTTAAAGAACATTCAGTCGTCCTACTTTTGTTTTGTGCAGCAGCCACAAGCTATTACAGATTGTTAATGTAAGCCCCAAGACATTCATATTATTCAGGGGTCAGTGAACTAATCACAAGATAAAGAAAAGCTGGAGAAACTAGAGAGGCTAAATCTATTCTGGGCTAATGCTGCATTCAATTTAACTTGAAAAGTCTGAATTTTTTAATTCCTAGGAAACTTGTGCCAGGGTGCAGGTGTATGACATCAAGCAAAAAAGACAACTAAGGGACACTGTTTATGAGCTTAGATGCAAAAATGAGTAAATCAAATATGCAACGTTACATTAAAAAAACTTTGCAAACATTTAAAGACACAGGCAGGTTTTCTGTTCAAGTATTTCTCATGTAAAACATGCATGAGATATGACAAATAAAAGTATGAAGAAGCTTGATCTAAAGAGACAAGCTTAATAAAAATGATAGATCAATAGGCTGTATGAAACGTGTGTATTATACTGGTGATAATAAAGGCACAGTCTGGGGAGGGTTGTGAGATAAATGTCAAGGAGATTCTGCTAAAATGAAGCAAGAATATTCCTTTTTGGTAACGCTTTAGATTACGGCCCGGAAAGTACTGCGTAAGTAAAGAGAATTTACAGCATAATTTTCTGTAATTATAGTGTAACTATAAAGTAAGTATGTGTAGGTATAAGGGAACAATATGTAATATTGAGGGAATAAAGGGGTAACTATCAGGAAAATTAAACATTATTTATACTGTAAGTATTTTTTAATTAAGGGGTAATTATCCATGTAGTTACAGGGTAAGTATGAATCTGTGGGCTGTAAATTAAAGTGGTGTTTGTTCCCTTCTTGTTTCGTGTAGTTACAGGGTAAGTACAATATAAACACGTACACAATCTGATATCACTCAGAAACCTTTATTTAAAAAAAAAGTTTTTAAAAAAAGATTTACAACACTTATTCGTTTCTCTTGCTTGGCTTTATCCTCATCTTGTTCCTCTACTTTTTCATCCTTGCCACAGATGAAACTTAAGAAGGAATCCCATGTCTCTAGCTATCCTATTATGTAACTACACTGAAAATACAGTGCACGCAGAAATGTCCTCACTGTTTACTCGTCTTTCACCCTCATGCCATCCGAGATGTACATACGACTTTATTTCTTCATATGAACACAGAAAAATAAATAATCTCTGCTAATGAAAACTCATTTGGGTTCCTAAATGTTCAAGCATCAAACAGCATCTAACTACAGTAATCCATACGATCCCAATGGATGAATCAATGTCTTGTTTTTAAGAAAAATAACAATATTTAAAAAAATTTAAACGGTAGACTATCGCTTCCGATCAGCAGTCATCTGCGTGAATGAGAGGGTTGAGTTCACGCTTGACGTAACTTGAAGCGTGACGTGAGCGCGCCGAGAAACTCTGGTCATGCGGATGTCGGATGCTGTCGGTTTTTATTTTAATGCTCACAACAGTATACAAACAATAACATAATATATGTTAATAGCAATGAGAAACAAACAAGACTAGAAGACAGAGACACCAGTTCTTGTGTGTGTTTCAGATGAAACTTGCGTGAGAACGTCATGAAAGCTTGAAGCTTCTTTACTCATGCACGCGCTGGTAACAGCTGATCGGATGCGAAAAGATTAGTAAATTATGAGAGCATTTCTTGGTGTACTTTTTATTTGAATAAATAATAATACAAAATATCAAAAGACCTGGGATTCCCCTTAAGATCCATCAATGGAAATAACGATAAAGAAGAAGAGGAACATGAAGAGGAAGACAAGCAAGAGAAGCAAAAAAGGGACAAAACGTGCCTCTTTCTGTCTGGATGTTATTATCTGAAATGAAAAGTTTATTTTAAAAAATGAATAAGTGTCAAATCTGTTTTGGATTTAGTTGTTTGTCAAATAAATATTACCGAGTGATATCAGATTTTGTATGTGTTGTTTATTGTACTTACCCTGTAACTACACGAAACAAGAGGGGAACAAGAACCACTTTAATTTACAGCCCGCAGGTTCATACTTACCCTGTAACTACATGGATAATTACCCCTTAATTAAAAAATACTTACAGTATAAATAATGCGTTAATTTTCCTGATAGTTACCCCTTTATTCCCTCAATATTACATATTGTTCCCTTATACCTACACGTACTTACTTTATAGTTACACTATAATTACAGAAAGTTATGTTGTTCCTAGAATAAGCTTGAGAAGCTTAAATGTAGTATCTATATATCTTACATTTAAATTTGAATGTATTTTGCTACCACAATTCAACTTCAGGAATAGAATTAAAGTCTAAAAGTCATTCTCAATTCAATTATGTAGTGTATGAAGGGTAAAACTGAAAAGGACATTGAAATGGTTGTATAATGCAAAGAAAAAGAGAAAGAAATTCCTATTCATCTATAGAGCCCCATTCTGGTTTACAAAGAATCTCACAGCGCAAGCCCTTATAAGCCTGACAGCCGAGCTCACCACACGCCTGCCATGACTATACAGATGACATGGCTCTCTCTGATGGAATGTCGCTGCGGGAATTCGTTTTAAACAAAACTCGCGAATCTGGCTTTACACAGCCAATCTGTTGACTGGTTCCCTGTCCCTTTCACACCACTGCAGCAAACAGCTTGTGTTTCGGTATTATCATTCTGGAAAGAAACAAGGGTTCGTGACCTTCTTCGATTGCTGAATGTGTAGTGTGGCGGATGAGGGATGTATTTAAATCTTAATGTGTCGTGTCTGCGGGAGGCGGGCAAGGGGAGGCCGGAGGATATCTGTGTTGTAATGATGCATGGCTATATGGGGCTGGTGAATTGGCCTGGCTCAGATTGCCAAGTTCTCCCCAGACACTCTGATTAAAGACACTTAATCCATCATCAGACGCGGCCTGAACCGCACAGATGTGCCCGGGGTCAGAGGGCAGTTCGCGATTGGAATCCAACAGCTCTTTGCGTCTTCATCTGTCCCATACACCAGGCATCAGCCCAGAGTGAGAGAGAAATATTAGATGTAACCACCTCATATATTTTTATCTAAAGCACCTTGAGACATAAAAGATGTTCATAAAAGCGTCTCACCCATAATGATTGAAAGAAACATCACAGTGATCTAAGCAGAGAGACATACTTGGTGTGTGTATGTGTAGGTGGGCGTGTGTCAGAAGGTTTGGGGTGGGGAAAGAGAAGGCGGGGTTATCAGAGGCAGAGATGTTGAGTGAAGTTGAGGTCAATGAGGGGATTATTCACAGATATCCATCAACAGTCATATTATGAGTGACCCCCCCTCCCCCCCTCCACTAATTAAATAGGGATGTGCTCAAAGCCGAATGCCTTATTTGGAAAGGCACAGCTAATGGCCTCAAAAATGAATAATTCTGCCGAAAAATAGAAAAAATATACAGCTGACACAGTCACTCCTTGTGTTTGCTGGATAACAGGTGAGCCAAGGGAAAGGGCAATATACAACCTCTAAAATCACTATGCAATAATGAGTGTGAAGTGAAACTATAAACTTTATGAATGAGCTGAGTGAAAATCAAATTGCGTATTGCCATCTCTGTTTGTCTCTCAGAAATCTGAGCTTGGCAAGGGTAAAATCAACTAACATACTATACATTAGGGCAGGGTAATTTCACAACCTCGCGATTTGTTTCAATTCGATTTAACATCGATTATTGTGGATATATATCAAATACAGTACATTTTCTTGAGGAAAAAAAAAATCTTGACTAATGTTGTAAACTATACATGGTAGTCAGTTGGTACTACATTACTATAATATTGAAGGTTTAAATGAACTGATTTAAATACAAACAAATTACATATTTTTTTTATAACAATAAAGTTATGATACTAACTTTACAATGACATAATCATATTTCTACTCCAATTTGTTTTTGAAATATAAACATTTAAATGGTGGCAGTTGTGCTGTAAAAACTTGACAGATTTACAGATAGACAGATTTATTCAAACATGCATTAATATTGAATAACATTAAAAAATATATAAATAGCCTATGTAATGTGGTGCATATATTTATCAAAATGCTCATCTCTAGACTTTTTCTAGCTGACCAATGAGTTTATGGACACCGAATGTTAAATGTGACATTACGTCACCAGCAGTTTCCTGATGTCTTTCCGCGGTTGAAACACTGATTGATCGATTACATGCGACGCGATAAGGATTGAAAGATGTTTTAACATACCTTCAGACGTTCATTAATGTTTATTTCGTGCTGTAACTGATATTAAAGTGAAGTAGATGATCCGTTCACGTGAGCGGCGTGCTACCGCTTCTCTTGATCTGAGCTGTGCTACTGTGATCTGTCACACCACATTAAACAGCGCCAAAACAGTTAATTTTAAAAATTTCGTAATAAAATTGATGTAATTTGATATCTGAAACTTTGTTTCATATCTAAAGTAACAAAGCACAAAGATTATTTTGATTTATTGGATGGAAGGGGCTCTACAAAGTTACGTGAATTCATCAACTTAAAGGCGGCATGAAATCAAATTTTACAATTAGTTTTTTTATATTTAATATTGTAGTGTTTACTATAACTGATTTATCTGTGCACTTCATTAATTTTAAAAAATGAATTTACCCTTATAATCTTTAATCAAATACGTTAACTTTCCCTCCCCCATCGAAACGACTTCTCTTCTCTCCCGGTCATGTGCTGCGAGGGCGGGGTTATCGCCCCCTGTCTCGTTTCTGCACCGCCTCTCAGAAACCTGTCAATATGGTGGTTAGGTGCATTTTTCTCAGTGTACACAATACCTTCTTCAGGAAGGACTTGAGGCAAAAAGAGAGAAATATATGAAATAAAAGCTTTTTTATGTAAAAATTACTCAATATAAATGGTAAATGGACTGCATTTATATAGCGCTTTTAACAGACCAATGGCCATCCAAAGCGCTTTACACATTGCCTCACATTCACCCATTCACACACCGACGGCGGTGTCAGCCATGCAAGGCGCCATCCAGCTCGTCGGGAGCAGCTGGGGTTAGGTGTCTTGCTCATGGACACCTCGACACTTGGTCAGGTGGAACCGGGGATCGAACCACCAACCTTCCGGTTTGTAGACAACCTACATGAACCACTGAGCCACTGCCGCCCCATAGTCGGACGAACAGCTTGTTGTCACGCCTCGCACTTAGGAATGCAGCGTGTGAACGCGCGTATGGCGCGCCCCCCTTATAAGGGAGAGCTGAGAAAAAAGTTTTACAGAAATAAAGCCATAAAAGGCTTAAAATAAGTGAAATCTGTAGCATAAACCAGCGAAAAGTGAGGAAATATGCTCAGTAACATATGTAGAAAAGATTTAGAGAGAAAATAAATAAATTTTAATCCACAACTGAGTGCAAACTGGCATTCAAATCTGCCTCCATTTTGTTAGCCTTTGTTAGCCTAACTTCCAACGATCCAATCAATTCCCGAAGGATGAAATCAAGCCCCGCCCTACATTTTTTCCAGTTTCAGAAGCCGTTTCACTTGGATATACGTCACAATAAGGAGAAAAAGATGATCTCAACTTCCGTTTTTATGCCGACTTTAAACAGGATGACTAATTGATTCTTGGGATTTAAGAAACGATATCGGTTCATACAAATGAGAATTGATTAAAATTAAAATAAAAAATAGATTTTTCTTACCCAGCCCTACTTTACATCAAACACGTTCTACTATTTGATATATATCTTTAAATAATTTAAACCTTGTATGATATGATACACTAATTAATATAATAAGCACAGCATTATCGCAAATCAAATCAACTAAGATACTGAAAATGCACATTTTATACAAGGCATATATGCCATAAAACCATAGGCTACAAATACAGACACAAATAATTTCAAGATTGCAAACATTGGCTCTGCTGCACACCTCTAGTCATGCCAGAATGCAGAGCAATTACTTTAATTACTACTTTTACAGTCTTTGAGAACGCAGTGGGCCTCATTCATGTAACTTTCATAAATCAGTAAATACAGTGTATTTTACAAGTAAAATGGACAATTCTTAAAGAGAATAAAACCAAAATCATTCAATGAAAGTGTTAAGCTTGCAGACAAATAGTTTTTCGTACCAGCCAACATTTTGAAAATACGGACACTGGCATGAATTGGAAAATTATGTCAGAAGTTTTCAGAAACGGCTTTACGGATGATTTACACAAAAATGTATTCTGCTTGTGTTTCATGAATGAGGCCCAAAGGATGTAATCGTATGCCTTAACATTTAGGATGGACTTTGCATGGAGCAAGACAGTGACTTAAAAT
The DNA here is from genome assembly GCA_023566225.1 of Romanogobio albipinnatus. NCBI lineage: Eukaryota > Metazoa > Chordata > Actinopteri > Cypriniformes > Gobionidae > Romanogobio > Romanogobio albipinnatus. The sequence continues at coordinate 32,167,223 of CM042260.1, read as the reverse complement.
GGCCAAAACTTTCCTCCTCAGAAGGAATGACATAAAGCTAACCCTGATTTTGACGCATTAACATAATAATTATTGCGTTACACAGTGCTAATCTGGAGGGAGGCTAATAGCTTTATTCCAGTCAATGGTTTTGAATGGGATAGGGATTTTGTTGGAACCTCTAAATGGGATCAGCCTTTCCGGGGTAACACTATGGCTTTGTGCTGTAAAAATCCTCCCATCACCTCAGTATCAGCCCTGCTTATGGTGCTAAGCTGTGTATACATGTGTGTGCATGTATGTGTTTATGTGCATGTCAAGGGACGTCTGTCTGCACGTGTTGATTTTTGACACAGTGTTTGTTTACAATATCCACTGAGGTTTTCTACCCTGAAACACATAATTAATCCATTTGTGTAGAGATTGCACACATTCTTTTGCTGAATGCTCTGAAAAGGAGGAGGAACAGAATAAGGGCTGTGCCATCTGTGAGTGATCAGGTCAGAGAGAGATAAAGAGAGAGACACAGACAGAGACGGTATGAGTGAGTGGAATGCAAATCAGCTCTGCTAGAGAGGAAGGAGTCTTTGTGACAGAAATGTTCATCTTCCAAACAGTAATTCAGGCACACGTGCACACTGACACTCAAGAAATATTCGCTAATTGCCAAGGCACTTTCACAAAATTCACAAATCACTGGTCACATCGGCTGCATTTAATGTGCACATTCACCGATTTCAAAGTCGATATGTGCAACATTTGTGCCTGTAATCTGCATCTGTTTCAAAAACACCTTGTTTCTAGACAGAATAGGCATTGATATATATTACAGGGTAATATAAATGGAGTGGGATTTGAGCAAGCTTGACAAGGGCCAAATTGTGATGGCCAGATGACTTGGTTAGAACATCTCCAAAACTGAAGCTCTTGTGGGGTGTTCCTGGTCTGCAGTGGTCAGTATCTATCAAAAGTGGTCCAAAGAAGGAACAGTGGTGAACTGGCGAGAGGGTCATGGTCGGCCAATGCTCATTGATGCACGTGGGGAGCGAAGGCTGGCCTGTGTTGTCCGATCAAACAGACGAGCTACTGTAGCTCAAATTGCTCAAGAAGTTAATGCTGGTTCTGATAGAAAGGTGTCAGCAGGATAATGCGCCCCGTCACAATGTAAAAATGGTTCAGAAATGGTTTGAGGAGCACAACAACGAGTTTGAGGTGTTGACTTGGCCTCCAAATTCCCCAGATCTCAATCTAATCGAGCATCTGTGGGATGTGCTGAACAAACAAGTCCAATCCATGGAGGCCCCACCTCACAACTTACAGGACTCAAAGGATCTCTTCAGGGAAAACCGATCAAGGAGAACACCTCCTAGTAGTCATTATATAAACAAAGATGGAAAACCCTACATGAGATATTGCTTTGTAATTGAACAACTTTAACTAAAAATATATATACAAATATATTGGAGTGTTTTCCAACAACGATGTAATGAAAGTTTGAAGGGAGTAAAGCCTGTGTTTAGGCTATTAAGGAATTGAATTTTTGCATAGTTTTATTTTAAATAAATGTTAATTTAAAAGCAGTCTACTTCATTGCGATATGTTACCATATCATTATGCTTAATGCTGAGAATTTGAATGTGATGATTAGGTGCAGATATCTAAATCAGAGAATATCAGGTTTGGGTGGTTGGCGGGTGGATGATTTATTTTTAACAGTGGATTCAGGTGACGTCAGAGCTCATACGCACATCTCAAGCACGAGTCCCCTTTAAAGTTCAGGTAAAAGTCAATGCACAGACTTTTTCTTTGTTCAATTTGCACACTAAACATGGGTTGGAGCTCTTAATTTTGACTACAATTTGGCATTCTTTAAAATAAAGAGTAATATTGTTTAAGAAGGGTCAAAGAGTTTATAATACAGGCAGATAGGTTTGCTAACAGCCTCTAGGCTACGGTCTGTCTCTCCTCAGACTGAATGTGCTGGATCAGGCAGTCGCTGGTAATCAGTAAGGGTGTCTAGAGGCATCCAAACGTTCAGCATGTTATCATTAACACAGTTCTCAGTCAGTCAGCAGAGTCCCAAAAGAACAACATTCTCTTCACGGAGAAGTGAATGCATTTCCCAGTCTCTGGATGACTGCTACATTATTGATAAGTTGGAGTGGTTCAGCTGTTCTTCTTACTTAATGTCAAATAGGTGAAATAATTATCAGCATGTTTACTAGGCTTGCTGGTTTCAGGTCTGGCAAATGCAATCTTGAAATGTTGAGTAGATTTGGTTTACTTTTTCAAATTTAATGAGAAGAACACTCAGTCTCATGAGCTTGGTTTCTTTTGGAAGGACTTTCAAATACATATTTTAAGTCAGTGGTCTATGTGTGTGTTTATTCGTGCATCAACTAAAACTTTGCCTTCTGTGAAACAAGTGAAGGAGAAAGCAACACTGACAGACTTACAATAAACACATAGACAAATATTAAAATAAACCAAAAAAGGAATCAAAGGATCTCAAAGCAACATGTGATTTTCATATCATTTAATTACATCAGTGCTGTACCAAAACATAGTGAGTTACTTGCCTATACAGTAGTTTAAGGCAGCATTTTAAGACATCTCCCTTAACACCAATGCTGCCTTTTAAGATGCCTTGATTTTACTGAACATTCAGTCAGCACTTCAAATATATGGCAGTCGCCAGAATTCACTGTGACATACGCAATGAACAAAATAAGAGGAATATTGATTATAAATACTGTATGTAATTCAGTACTTATAAGTATAAATTAAAATATCCCAATATAATTATACAGTGTGTGTGCTTTTTTAAATAAACAACTTTTTAAATTACATTTAGTGTTCCAAATCAGTTACTTATGAGATATGTCAGTTAGGATGCTGCCTTAAAAGGGAGCAAGCTCACTGATTTTTGGGACAGAACTAAGATGTTTCATTCACTAATACTAACCACTGATCTATATAAATGACTGGATTTCTCATCGCGTTCTAAACTGCCATCAGGCAGTGAAGCCACCGGAAGTATTCGAGTGGCCATCTTACTATATAGACTATATAGACAAACAGCCAAAAAATTGCCCTAAAATCACACGATTTGCAGCGTATCAGTCTCACAGGATTTGTTTTACGATATATATATATATATATATATATATATATATATATATATATATATATATATATATATGTCAATTAATAGTTACTTCATATGTTATCTGTAATGTTTATGGTCTTTTCGGAGAGGATGAGTCATATATTGAAATCGTGAAATGTTAATAATATAATGACACACGCAAGTGTCTAAATATACATAAAGCCAAAGTACTAACTCTGACAAGATGGTGTTTAATTTTTAAAAATATATATATTTTTTGCCTTGCATAGTAACAACTTTACACTAACCTGCAATTTTCGCTGGTTTGAAAACACACACTATGCTGGATATTACCTGCCATTCATTTATACTTTAACGAAAGTAAATTATACTTTAACGATAGGTGACATATCCTTGAAAAAACTCCAGAGATCCAAAGCTAATGCCAGCGGCTTACCTATGATGACTTAACAGCTGAGCGTGGGCATTTCACTCACATTGAATACGTAAACGTCTCATTTGCATATAGGCCATATACTTTTTGAATTCATGATTGGTTGACTGCCAAATTGAATAATTAAATAGAATGATAAAATAACGTTATTAACCGGTTAATGGTCATTTTAAATAAGCGTTTCTGTTCAGAAGGATTACACTTGATTTCATTTTTGTTTTCGTTCCTTAAACAGGTTCGGAGCCCTGGAATCAAATTACATATACACTAGGGGTGGCACGGTTCACAAAACCCACGGTTCGGTTCGTATCACGGTTTTAGGGTCACGGTTTTCGGTTCTGTACGGTTCTTGTTGTTGTTTTTTTTTAAATCGTTACCACACTCCAGAAATTTACATCAGCATATGATATATAGTTTAATCATCCACAATTTAGGATACAGTATTAAAAATTGTTATATCAAGTTGTTTCCTAACTGGCTGTCTACCGAGTCCAACACATTGGCGTAACATTTTTCATGTTAATCATATCAATTTTGATCAGAACAATGCACTGTGGCTTTAATGCAGCTGACCTGATTAACAAATTTCACCATGAAGTGTCCCGTGTGTTTCACAATCACCATATGACATCCAGCGCTGTGAAAAAAATAACAAAATACACGAAAACACAACACTGCCAGAAGTTTTTGCCCAAACTTCAAAGGCATGTTTAAATTATTAGAACTAGAAGCATCTTAACTTTTAAATGTTACATTTATCATGTGAACTACTTATATACAGCATGTTATATGCATGTGTGTATGAGACAGAGGGGAACACGGTCGCATTTGCAGCAGATATGCTGCCCATCATGAATCAAAGCACGAGACAGACAGGGGTCGGAGGAGAACACCGGAAAATGTGACAGAATGGACAATATTTGCAATCCACGAGCCGCAGTTCAGCTGTGCGACTCGCGAGACAAACACTGCCAGTGTGTTAATGCGCAATGGGCACGCGCGGCGCGGCTCACGCTCTCCGCACTTCATCTGCCCTGCTATACGATGCTAGCGCATCCTCCAACTCCGGGCAGCCTTCCTTGTCTCTCCCACTTTCATTTCTACATGTGACGTGACCTGCAGCACTCCACTTTTACTTTACTGTATGTCCATACACCCCTCTTATTTCGCGCGTAAAGGACACCCGCTGTCTGAGGTAAGATACGGGCACGAGGATACATTGCGCATGCGCGAACCGTGCGACGCACACACTCCGAACCGAGACAAGCAAACCGAACGGTTCGTTTTTTTTCCATGTACCGTGCCACCCCTAATATACAGTATATAACATAAAATTAGATATATAACAATATGTCCAGTATCAGGAGTACTAATATTAAAGGTCAGTTTCATTGGTCAGTTTCATTGGTCTCCTCCATGAACTGCCACCTTAATGTGGTGGAGGGGTTTGAGTACCCGAATGACCCTAGGAGCTATGTTGTCCGGGGCTATATGCCCCTGGTAGGGTCTCCCAAGGCAAACAGGTCCTAGGTGACGGGTCAGACTAAGAGCAGTTCAACAACCCTTATGATGACAAAAAAAAGGAGGACCGTGACGTCGCCCGGTACGGCGCAGCCGGGGCCCCACCCTGGAGCCAGGTCTGGGGTTGGGGCTCGTATGCGAGCGCCTGGTGGCCGGGCCTTCCCCCATGGGGTCCGGCCGGGCTCAGCCCAAAGGAGCGACGTGGGGACACCTTCCCGTGGGCTCACCACTCACAGGAGGGACCGTAAGGGGCCGGTGCAAAGCGAATCGGGCAGCAGTCGAGGCCGGGGGCCTAGACGACCCGATCCCTGGACACGGAAACTGGCTCTTGGGACATGGAATGTCACCTCGCTGGCGGGGAAAGAGCCTGAGATTGTGCGTGAGGTTGAGAGGTTCCGACTAGAGATAGTCGGAATCACCTCCACGCACGGCTTGGGCTCTGGAACCACACTCCTCGAGAGGGGATGGACTCTTCACCACTCTGGAGTTGCCCATGGTGAGAGGCGGCGGGCTGGTGTAGGTTTGCTTATAGCCCCCCAGCTCTGCCGCCATGTGTTGGAGTTTACCCCAGTGAACGAGAGGGTTGTTTCCCTGCGGCTTCGGCTCGGGGATAGGTCTCTCACTGTTGTGTGTGCCTACGGGCCAAACAGCAGTGCAGAGTACCCAACCTTCTTGGTGTCCCTGGGAGGGGTGCTGGAGAGTGCTCCGACTGGGGACTCCGTCGTTCTACTGGGGGACTTCAACGCCCACGTGGGCAATGACAGTGAAACCTGGAGGGGCGTGATTGGGAGGAACGGCCCCCCTGATCTGAACCCGAGTGGTGTTCAGTTATTGGACTTCTGCGCTAGTTACAGTTTGTCCATAACGAACACCATGTTCAAGCATAAGGGTGTCCATCAGTGCACATGGCACCAGGACACCCTAGGTCGTAGGTCAATGATCGACTTTGTGGTCGTGTCAACTGACCTGCGGCCGTATGTCTTGGACACTCGGGTGAAGAGAGGGGCGGAGCTGTCAACTGATCACCACCTGGTGGTGAGTTGGATCCGATGGCGGGGGAGGAAGCTGGATAGACTCGGTAGACCCAAACGTACTGTGAGGGTCTGCTGGGAACGTTTGGCCGAGTCTCCTGTCAGAGAGATCTTCAACTCCTGCCTCCGGCAGAGCTTCGACCGGATCCCGAGGGAGGCTGGAGATATTGAGTCCGAGTGGACCATGTTCTCCACCTCCATTGTCAAAGCGGCTGCTCGGAGCTGTGGACGCAAGGTCTCCGGTGCCTGTCGAGGCGGCAATCCCCGAACCCGGTGGTGGACACCGGAAGTAAGGGATGCCGTCAAGCTGAAGAAGGAGTCCTATCGGGCCTGGTTGGCTTGTGGGACTCCTGAGGCAGCTGACAGGTACCGGCAGGCTAAACGGACTGCAGCCGGGTGGTTGTGGAGGCAAAAACTCGGGCCTGGGAGGAGTTCGGTGAGGCCATGGAAAAGGACTATCGGCTGGCCTCGAAGAGATTCTGGCAAACCGTCCGGCGCCTCAGGAGGGGGAAGCAGTGCCCTACCAACGCTGTTTACAGTGGCGATGGGCGGCTGTTGACCTCAACTGGGGATGTTGTCGGACGGTGGAAGGAATACTTCGAGGATCTCCTCAATCCCGCCGTCACGTCTTCCATTGAGGAAGCAGAGGTTGGGGGCTCAGAGGAGGACTCGTCCATCACCCAAGCTGAAGTCACCGAGGTGGTCAAGAAACTCCTCGGTGGCAAGGCACCGGGGGTGGATGAGATCCGCCCTGAGTACCTCAAGTCTCTGGATGTTGTGGGGCTGTCTTGGCTGACACGCCTCTGCAGCATCGCGTGGCGGTCGGGGACAGTGCCTCTGGGATGGCAGACCGGGGTGGTGGTCCCTCTTTTTAAGAAGGGGGACCGGAGGGTGTGTTCCAACTATAGGGGGATCACACTTCTCAGCCTCCCCGGGAAAGTCTATGCCAGGGTACTGGAGAGGAGAATTCGGCCGATAGTGGAACCTCGGATTCAGGAGGAACAGTGTGGTTTTCGTCCTGGTCGTGGAACACTGGACCAGCTCTATACCCTCTACAGGGTGCTGGAGGGTTCATGGGAGTTTGCCCAACCAGTCCACATTTGTTTTGTGGATTTGGAGAAGGCATTCGACTGTGTCCCTCGCGGCGTCCTGTGGAGGGTGCTGGGGGAATATGGGGTCCGGGGTCCTTTGCTGAGGGCTGTCCGGTCCCTGTATGACCGAAGCGGGAGTTTGGTCCGCATTGCCGGCAGTAAGTCAGACTTGTTCCCGGTGCATGTTGGACTCCGGCAGGGCTGCCCTTTGTCGCCGGTTCTGTTCATAATTTTTATGGACAGAATTTCTAGGCGCAGCCAAGGGCCGGAGGGTGTCAGGTTTGGGGACCACACGGTTTCGTCTCTGCTCTTTGCGGATGACGTTGTCGTGTTGGCCCCTTCTAACCAGGACCTCCAGCATGCACTGGGACGGTTTGCAGCCGAGTGTGAAGCGGCTGGGATGGGAATCAGCACCTCCAAATCCGAGGCCATGGTCCTTAGTCGGAAAAGGGTGGCTTGCCCACTTCAGGTTGGTGGAGAGTTCCTGCCCCAAGTGGAGGAGTTCAAGTATCTAGGGGTCTTGTTCACAAGTGAGGGGAGGATGGAACGGGAGATTGACAGACGGATCGGTGCAGCTTCTGCAGTAATGCGGTCGATGTACCGGTCTGTCGTGGTGAAGAAAGAGCTAAGCCGTAAGGCGAAGCTCTCGATTTACCGGTCAATCTACGTTCCTACTCTCACCTATGGTCATGAGCTTTGGGTCATGACCGAAAGGACAAGATCCCGGATACAGGCGGCCGAAATGAGCTTTCTCCGCAGGGTGGCTGGGCGCTCCCTTAGAGATAGGGTGAGAAGCTCAGTCACTCGGGAGGAACCCGGAGTAGAGCCGCTGCTCCTCCACATCGAGAGGGGACAGCTGAGGTGGCTCGGGCATCTGTTCCAGATGCCTCCTGAACGCCTTCCCGGGAAGGTGTTTCGGGCATGTCCAACCGGGAGGAGGCCCCGGGGAAGACCAAGGACACGCTGGAGGGACTATGTCTCCCGGCTGGCCTTGGAACGCCTCGGTGTCCCCCCGGAAGAGCTAGAGGAAGTGTCTAGGGAGAGGGAAGTCTGGGCATCTCTGCTTAGACTGCTGCCCCCGCGACCCGGCCCCGGATAAAGCGGAAGAAGATGGATGGATGGATGGATGGATGGAGCTTCATTGGTATTGGTATTAACTACTGAAATTTTAGTGATGTGATGTCCATAACATGCACTGAATATAAAAATTAACATATGACAGATGCCCGCTCTCTGAAGCCTTTAAATATCACTACAAAATGTGATATTTGATGGACGGTTCCTCCAAAGTGGTGCCTGCATTTAGTTTGCCATCATAAATTGCTCCTTCATAATTCATAAAATCAATTGGCCCGACAAACAAAGAGCACACCAGCGTTTTTTTTTTAAACTGGAGCTAATTAAACATGTGAACTGCAGAACGATTCACATGGAACAGAGAGAGATAAGCCCGCCCCCTTTCAATTCTGACCAAGCATGGCAGTCACGCATCAGCCCAGCACGACACACACACATGCACACACACACACACACACACACATCTGGGACCTGGCAGCTGGGCTACCCAGATACGGCACATTCTGCTTCTGTTTTGCTGCACAACCCTTCTCCTCTTTTCTCCCTCATTTTTTCTACCTCCACGATCTGCAGGTGCACTGCTTGGGAAACTCTCAAAGCAGTGGGTATCTTATTATGGGGAGGCGATGGTGGAGAGAGAAAGAACAGTGAGCCCCATGTGCTCAGACAGAAAGTGCTGGGCAATATGTGAAACTCTTTGTATGGAACCCGGTGAAAACCACAGGCTGTGAAACACCAACAAGCAGATCTGTTATCCGTAAATAAGTTAAAGAGAGTGCGCAGGTCAGGTAGAGACAGAGGGAAAAGATGTGAAAGCAAAACAAATGAACTGAGAGATTCTCTGGACTGCAGGAGTGTCAGTGTTTCTGTCTGCGACTTGTTAAGATGCTTTAAATGAGCTTCTGCAGGTCTAATGGTAACAGGGCTGACAAGCCAGGTGTCACCTTCCATTTCCTTGAGTGATGCTACCTGTCTGCTGTTCATTCATTCTGAGATATACAACTGCCTGCTCAAGAACAACAGAGAAGATACTATTAAGTTTGTGCAAGAAAAAAATAAATAAAAAATGTGTTTCAAAATTTTTATATGTGAAGTACTTTCAGCTGCTATGAAACATGCTATACAAATACTACCACTACTACAAATAAATAAATAAATAAAATGTATTATTATTATAGCATGATCAAAAGACATATAATGTAAAACAATGGTGCATATTGAATAGTTTATTATAATCTAAAAAAGTATTTTAAATGCCATATTTTAAACAACAAAAATATTCTGGAAAACTCAAAATCAATCAATCAATTTATATAAATATTAATATTAATCATATATTCTTAAAATGGTTCTAACAAGCATCTGCTTTAAAACTCTTTAGAAAGCGTATACGAGGACTGCTGAGAAAGGGCAGTGGTCTTCAGAAGATGGACCAGAATCAAGGTCAGGATTTAGGAAGATGTGGACACAGATAATCAGATGCGGAGAACGGAACGACTAAATGCGTTCATCAATCACAGGGAGAGCAGAGTTACTCTGAGGAATTGCGACAATTAATCCTTCACCTGCATTTGGTTTAATTCTCAAATCGTTGAAAGGAGAAGTCAGCTAATGCACTCTTATGAGAGAGAGATAACACAAGAAAGCAAGTTAAGCCGAGAGAGAGACGACTGATTCAGGCTGTGAACAAGAGCTGCACATTTCTTGAGTTGGCTCAAGTGATGCAGTGACAACAGCAATGTATCTGCAGGGTCAAGTGTGTATTTTTACACATTAAATTGTTTTCTTAGCTGAGTTGACGCCTGGAAACGGTGTTTGTGAATAGCATGATGACTGGATGATGAATGAGGTGCCAGAATCAATTGGGTGTGTAATTACACTTCATCATTTGGATCTCTCGCAGTAGAAACACACACACACGCACGCAAAGTCTCAGATTAACTGCCTGGGCAGCAGCTTCCTGATCTGTCAATGGTGTTAAGAGGTCAAATGGAATATATCTAAATCGGTGTCCATATCAACCAATATAAAAAGTTGCACTGGAATTCTTCCATCTCTGTAACAATAGCACAAAATCAAACGCTTTAAATAAAATCACAGAAATGCAAATCGGATTGCAATCATTTGAGGCCGGGAGGTTATAACATGATTAGATTAAGTTTTGTGGTGAAAGAGCATGAGGAACAGAAGACTGCTGAAACATCAGATGACCGGACCAATGAAATGTGCTGATGTGGAAGAGCTGAAGTGCCGAGCGCAGCACATGAGATGGCAAGAGGAAGATACAGAGTGGAATGACTTATTCTGGAAGGGGCGGGGGGTGTGGGGTGAATCTCGAAATTAGCACAAATAGATTATCTGTCCTCTGGTTCCTGGCCTCAGCACGGCCCAAGCAGGCTGGAAAAAAAAGAAAAAGAGAAAAACACATTGACTTCTCAGCAAACGACTGCCCATCCGAGCAGCCAAGGAGGACCGCAATTAAGCGATCAATCACCGTATCATTGATCCCCAGGGGAGACAACTGTATCCGGGCCTAACTAAATATGCAACGTTTTGCACAGATAACAGACAGGCATTTGAAATGGAGTTTAACATTCTTTAACATGACTAATGCATTCATCTTTTTCATGGTATTTTTTTGTTTGAGATGAATAAGTAACAATCTAAAGACATGAAGTATGTACTGTATATATACAGTATATATACAGTATATATATATATATATATATATATATATATATATATATATATATATATATATATATATATATATATATATATATATATACACACACTCACCTAAAGGATTATCAGGAACACCATACTAATACTGTGTTTGACCCCCTTTCGCCTTCAGAACTGCCTTAATTCTACATGGCATTGATTCAACAAGATGCTGAAAGCATTCTTTAGAAATGTTGGCCCATATTGATAGGATAGCATCTTGCAGTTGATGGAGATTTGTGGGATGCACATCCAGGGCACGAAGCTCCCGTTCCACCACATCCCAAAGATGCTCTATTAGGTTGAGATCTGGTGACTGTGGGGGCCATTTTAGTACAGTGAACTCATTGTCATGTTCAAGAAACCAATTTGAAATGATTCGAGCTTTGTGACATGGTGCATTATCCTGCTGGAAGTAGCCATCAGAGGATGGGTACATGGTGGTCATAAAGGGATGGACATGGTCAGAAACAATGCTCAGGTAGGCTGTGGCATTTAAACGATGCCCAATTGGCACTAAGGGGCCTAAAGTGTGCCATGAAAACATCCCCCACACCATTACACCACCACCACCAGCCTGCACAGTGGTAACAAGGCATGATGGATCCATGTTCTCATTCTGTTTACGCCAAATTCTGACTCTACCATCTCAATGTCTCAACAGAAATCGAGACTCATCAGACCAGGCAACATTTTTCCAGTCTTCAACTGTCCAATTTTGGTGAGCTTGCGCAAATTGTAGCCTCTTTTTCCTATTTTTAGTGGAGATGAGTGGTACCCGGTGGGGTTTTCTGCTGTTGTAGCCCATCCGTCTCAAGGTTGTGCGTGTTGTGGCTTCACAAATGCTTTACTGCATACCTCGGTTGTAATGAGTGGTTATTTCAGTCAAAGTTGCTCTTCTATCAGCTTGAATCAGTCGGCCCATTCTCCTCTGACCTCTAGCATTAACAAGGCATTTTCGCCCACAGGCCTGCCGCATACTGGATGTTTTTCCCTTTTCACACCATTCTTTGTAAACCCTAGAAATGGTTGTGCGTGAAAAACCCAGTAACAGAGCAGATTGTGAAATACTCAGACCGGCCCGTCTGGCACCAACAACCATGCCATGCTCAAAATTGCTTAAATCACCTTTCTTTCATTCTGACATTCAGTTTAGAGTTCAGGAGATTGTCTTGACCAGGACCACACCCCTAAATGCATTGAAGCAACTGCCATGTGATTGGTTGATTAGATAATTGCATTAATGAGAAATTGAACAGGTGCTCCTAATAATCCTCTATGTGAGTGTATATATATATATATATATATATATATATATATATATATATATATATATATATATATATATATATATATATATATATATATATATATATATATATATATATATATATACAGCCTCCCTCTTTTAGTCAATAGGGAAATGTCAACCAGTAATAAGCCTGTACTGGTCTGCTGGAAAAAAAAGTGGCCCTGACAAAGACCTCGTCGCTGTCCGATGAAACTCACGTATGTCCAAAACGCTTACTTTTCAGGAAGTGAAAAAAACACTGTATTTCAAAAGCAGTTGAATGTAGCGTTGTCATACTTGGTACAGCATCTTTACATGTAACCATATTCTTGACAGTGTAATGATATAATCCACATTTGACCAAAATTGAGTTTAAATGGACATACGTGCATATTTTACAGTAACAGTGATCGATACGCGTTCTTCCGATCATTAATTAGAATGGCAAAGTCGCGTTTCAGCAGAGGAATACGTGAGGAATACAGAGGAATACATGCTGGATATTCTCAGCCTCTGGCAAGCGGTGATCGCAGTATGAGTGAGGCATGTTCTAGTGACAATCATGACAGTAGCATTACAGGCTATAATTTGATCAGTTTGACTGAGAAAAAAAAGGCTGAATCTTATCAAAGAGACCGAGTTTATTTACATACTAGCAAGCAAACTAATCTGTGAAGAACTAGATTAGAACTAAACTGTGGAGAGCTTCAATGTCGTACTTTCGGCTATCCAGTGCTGAGCTTCGATGAAACAATTTCACGAGACCGGCGAGACCAGCGAGATGCTTCCACAGGGCGGGAGATACGCGGCGTGATTGACAGCTTTGACACCAAATGGATATACGTGAAAATCAGATGACATGTTTTCACAACTTTTCATTGGCCATTTAGATATGTGACGCATACTGTATACGGAAATGAACCTGGACATTCAATCCGTCGAAAAATCTCAAAATCGGCAAAATGGACATACGTGGTTTTCATCGGACAGCGACGACCTGCTCGATGCACGAAACGACCCATCCAACCGCAAAATACTTCATTAAAAGTTAATGCTGATCTGTAAGATCTGCTAATTCAATTTCTGTCCCGACTGTTTATCATATTTCAAAATTCAAAAATGTAAAGATTGTCTTTTAGACATGGCTGTTCAATGAGGCATTTACACCCCTCTTTGTCTTTGTTGCAAGCTAACAAGGAACAGTAGGAGTCTTCAGTTCTCCTGCAGAGACTATGGTTGAGCGAGAGAGAAGGCTGATGTATAATGCATACATTATACATCAGAATGAGTGAGGGCCAGCAGTGTGTCAGAGGAGACAGAGTCAGACTCAAGCTGTTCCTCCAGGAGCCTGCTTCATCCCTCCTTTAATTACACTCTATTGATCAAACACAGATGGAGGGGGGAGGGGGGGGGGTGAAGGATGGAGTAAAAGGGGGAAAAAGAAAGACATGGAAGGACAGAAGTCAAGAAAGTGAGAAATAAATGTTGCGTGTAGTTTCAGACTGAGAGGGATTTATATTGCTGCAGTATATAGTATGTATTTGCCAAAATGCTTACTACATGAAATAACCACTTGAACCATTTCCAGTGTGATGGATGAACCAGAAGTAATATCAACCACAAAAATGTAACTGAAAATTTAATATAAATATAAATAATTATAATTAATATTTTAATTTATGAATATATAGATTATACTAGCATATCATATATTTTAAAATATAAGGAACTGTAGAAAGCTAGTATTCCAGTCAGAATATCTAGCCTATAATCTAATAAGGTTCACATCAGGGCTTTCAGCATTACAAAGTCTCTTCAGATATAAAAAGGACAACCTCATTTTTCTGACACAAACAAGAGGTCTCCATTTTTATTTATAATATTAGATATCAATCTGCTCATCCACAACTTGCAAACATGACCTTCATAACTAAATAATATATTAAAAAATTATTATTAATAACGGGAGCTCTATACAACAAACAGACCTGTGCTTCAAAGGTCTAAAGTGTATATTCTCTTCTTTTCTCTTTCATTTTGCTGACCTACTTAGCTCTCTGTTCCAGGGCTGCATCTTGGCTCCTTTGTTTCATACCGATATAGACTGAATCTCTTCTGAGATCAGGAATTTCTGTGCTTGGGGTCATCCGCCTCCTGCCAGACTCTAGTGGTTCATGCACTGTGAGGCAGAAACACATTTCAGGGGATGAAGGACCGTATGCTTCCTGTGAGCTTGTGGAGGGAGATGAATCATGATTCTCCATGACAGGGAGGCTCGGAGAAAAACCCACTACAACAAGCATGCTGCTGAACTCTGGATTACCTTTTTAAAAACAAAACGACAAGTCACTGCTCCCATAAATATCTGTCAGAGATGACACTCGACGATCATCACTGTGCACCATTAATGAGAACACAGCCTTGAGGGAGATTTAAAATTTACAGCCTTCTGTGATCAACTGTCATCTTCACCCAGTAACAGGTTTAGAAACATTCACACACTCGACACACAGCATTGACACTCTGATGTGAAGTTTGCTGATTAGACCTTCTTTTGCTATGCGATCTAATTTCCTTATGATAAAACAATACTGATTGATTTCTCGTTAGTAAAATCTGTTCAGCAGATCATCATCATCGGTATCCTGATTAAAATGAGACGTTGTTACAAAGTCCATCTCACTACAGTGGTTCTACAATAACTTTATGAAGCGACGAGAATAGTTTTTGTGCGCAAAAAAAACTAAATAACGACTTATATAGTGATGACCGATTTCAAAACAGTATCATGAAGCTTCAAAGCGTTATGAATCAGTGAGTCGTTTCAGCGGTTTGGATTGCCAAAGTCGTGATTTCAGCAGTTTGGCGGTTTGACACGCAATCCGAATCGTGATCCCTTTAACAAGAAATAACTACACTCTAAAAAGTGCTGGCTTAAAAACAACCCAAGTTGGGTTGAAAATGGACAAACAAGCAATTGGGTTGTTTTAACCCAGCAATTGGGTTGTTTTAACCCAGTGATTGGGTTGTTTTAAGCAAACATTTAACCCATCTGCTGGGTTAAAACTACCCAATCACTGGGTTAAAACAACACAATTGCTGGGTTTGTCCATTTTCGACCCAACTTGGGTTGTTTTTAAGCCAGAACTTTTTAGAGTGTAGGGAGTCACCAAAACATGAGAATGATTCTGCATTCATTTAGTGTAAGTAGCGATTGATAGTTAATAATAATATGATATATAATGTACTGACAGTAAGAAGGTTGCGCTGTTGAGGCTTGTGCAGCCTCATGAGGAGAAATCGCAACAAATGAGCGCAGCTCGTACAAAGAACTTACTGTGGTAAAAATTATAAATGTGTAGGGTTTTTTTTTTAAATATTTTTAACATATGATACAGTTAAGCAACATCAAACGACCAAGAGTGCTGAATACCATCACGACTGAAAATGTGAAACTGATTTAATTTCATCGTTTGAATGAATGACTCACTCATTAAGAGGGTCACCTGCCGCCACCTACTGGCGGTTTAGTTTCATGCTTAAAAGTATCATTATTTCAAACATTTCTTATTTGTTGTATATTCAAAAAATATTAATTTTTTCATGCAGTTGTAATTTTACAGAGTAAATTATTTGATTTGATTTGATTGGTAACAACCCTATAGTGTCTTATTATTGTAATTTAATTTATTAATCAAATTTAAGAATTTAAAATGAAAGATGAAGCATATATTATTTTAAAAAAAATTTGTCCGAAAGACAAGCACATGAAAAGGATTAATGTCGAGCCCTGAGTAAGGTTCATCTACATTAGATTACTTTTTTTTTATTGTTGACCTCAGATACTAACGAAATGGACAAACAGGGATAGATGCTGAAAATAAGAACGAAGAACGAAATAAATAAACATATAAAGGTGAGATGAGATGGAGGCGGTTATGGCCCCTGCTACATGTATAATTAGAGAATGAACTTCTGTTTATAGCCCGGGTGTCAGAACAGTGAATTTCACAGTCTTGAGATTGATAACAGAGTGTCAAGTTAGAAAGTATATTTCAGAATACTGCAATCATGACGATGCAAGTTTAGCAAAACAAGAACAATCCAAGGAAGCTTTCTCGTGCACACTGAAATGAAAGAGTTAATGAGGATAGTAGTTAACAATGCTTGATTCCCAAGGTACATATTTGCACTTATACTAAATATTTCCCTCAGAAATGTTCTCTTTTTTAATGCATTGTTAAAAATTATTGTAAGAAAGAAAATGTCTCGGTTACGTATTTAAACCTCGTTCCCTGAAGGAGGGAACAGAGGCGTATGTCGAACGTGACTGACTGAAAGGGAACATGGCTGTAGTTCTGTCTAGCTGTTTATAAAAATGAAGCCTATGCATAAAACAAACCCCTAAAAATATAAAGCAAAGTAAACATACCCTGCCTCCCAATACACAGAACTACATAATGAGAAACGGATTTTGTTAGGAAAATGAAAAAGAGCCAAGGGCAACAATCTCCAACCAAAATTCGACTGCAACAACAACTAATCCAAATGTCTTACCTGCCATGTACTTTAATGTCAGAGATGGCATAGAAGTATCTGGAAAGGTTGTTCTCATCCACCATGGTGGCGCCTGTGGCAGGCCTGAGCAGACGTACGCGCAGGTCAGTAATGGTGAAAAAGTCTCTCAGGTTCTTGGTGGTGTCCAGTTGTCCATACAGCGAGGCCATATTGTGCAGCTTGGGCCCGGCAAACAGTGCGAAGCGGTCTTTGATTTCGAAACGCACGGTTTTGTCGTTCTTCCACACGTAACCTCTGGAATATTCCTCGGTGCAGATAATGTCCAGCAATGTGTGCTGAGTAATGTCTCTCACCGTCTTGGCCTCCATAGTGAAAGCGTCAAGGCAGTCAGTAGCGTAGAATTGGTAGGGCTGCCAGCTACGTCCATAGTCCAGAGACTTCTCCAAAACCATCTGCTCAGGCCGACCTGACTCAAAAGTGATGACAATGTCGTCGGTCAGCTCAATGGTCTTGTTCCACGACAGGGTTATGTTGACTGCCAGAGGTTTAGGGTATTTCTTCCAGGAGGTGGACTGCCAGAAGGTGGTGGGGTTGCGGCCCTCAAAGTCGAACATGAGCTCAGGAGGGTGGGCCAACTCGTCTGTGGCTGCATCGCACTCGTTGTTGCACATATAGGGGTTTTCCTACAAGATAAAGCAAACAAAGAAGACAACAGTTAAATGAGAATCCAAACAGAAGTGTTTTCTTATAAGCTTTATCACATGTGTGCAAATATGGGGTTTAGGTTGGTGTAGGTAAATGAGATGAAGAGTACTCATATTTCAGTGGCACTGGCCTTGGTGGTGGAACATCAGCGTTATTATGGATATGAAGCAGTGGTCGAATCTATTTTCCAGCTGTTGGCTGAATCTAGATAAGGACTGGCCATTAAACGCCCAAAGACTCATAGATCTTTTATAGAGCCATTTAAAGTCAAGTTCCCTCATGTGCAGACAACCAGTAAAACCAGTCTTGTTTAGCACATAATTTATGAGAAGATTATTCCCTGTTTTAAGTTCCATCTATCCATGATAATAAAGAACAAGAGAATGGAGTCTCTAAAGAGCTAAAAATGGACATGGATTCATGTTAAAATGCTCATTAAAAAGAGATGTATGAAGGTCAGACAGACAAATTGTGAATAATAAACTCTCCTCAAGTCATTCTTTTGCATAAAGACTACCTTGTTCTGTACCTTGAGGTAAGGACACCCAGAGGTGCACTTTTGTCACAGCCACAGCTGGCAGTTGAAAAATATACCACAGATCTAAAATTCAGGGAAAAGGCATTGAAATAAGTGTGCTGCTGGCTTGTGTGAAGACTGCTTGTGCCCTCATGTCAACTGGCCTCCTTCACCCTGCATCATCCCCCTCTCAAACAGTCAGACTAATCAGCATACTGGTATGTTCCACTGCACCACATGCTGCCGTGTGCTAAGCAGGGGCTCGTGGGGCTGTGATACTGTCGGGTGGCCGTGGCGTCCTCCAGGAAATACCTCTCAAGAGGAACAAGCTCCAATTTATCTGAACAAGAAACACAGCAGCTGATTAAGTGGGAGATGTCTGTCTCTCTGCGGGAATCCGCAGGCCTGGACACTAGGGAAGAGCACAGTGATAAAGGATAGGTGGAGAAAGGGACTGTGGAGAATGAGCGACACAGTGGCAGAAAGGTACACAGGGGAAAAAAAAGGAGCGCTTCTGTTAATAGGCTTTTCCTCTTGCCTTGTCCTCCAAGGCAATGTGACAACAAAGCCCTGACAACCATTTAACCTCTTAATTTTGACAAAGTGGCATTAATATGCTCTCCAGCCAGTCCTCTACAGCTGTGCATGTAAGCTTGGAGAATGATCAGACCCACCATTGGAGTCCACATGCCTCTCACTAGACCATCCCGTCAAGAGGCAGAGCTGTTCCTGCTGTTCAATCTCAGCATGTGCTTTAGGCACGAGCCCTCCTATGAAGAGAATAACTAATTGGTGTCCATAGCACTCTATGTTTAGCTAGCAAGCATCAAAACTACTATCGCTTATACTTGGAATGTGCGATTAAGTGATTTAAACAAACCCCTACCCCTAAGAATTAAGCTTCAGTGCATTATTTGTCCTGCAAATTATGTTCAGTTTTTGAACATGAATGATACCACATATTGCACAGCTTGTTAAGCGGAGGAATGCAATTACTCCTGGCAAACATTAAAACATGCAAACAAATTGTATAGCCTTTCATCGATGTTGATTTTTACACACACACAACCACACGCACAGACACACACACCGATCAGGCATAACATTATGATCCTAATATTGTGTTGGTCCCCTTTTTGCTGCAAAAACAGTTCTGACCCGTCGAGGCATGGACTCCACTAGACCCCTGAAGGTTTGCTGTGGTATCTGCCACCAAGATGTTAGCAGCAGATCCTTTGAGTCCTGTAAGTTGCGAAGTGGGGCCTCCATGGATCGGACTTGTTTGTTCAGCACATCTCACAGATGCTCGATTGGATTGAGATCTGGGAAATTTGGAGGCCAAGTCAACACCTAAAACTCGTGCTCCTCAAACCATTCCTGAACCATTTTTGCTTTGTAGCGGGGCGCATTATACTGCTGAGAGAGGCCTTAGCCACCAGGGAATACCGGTTCCATGAAAGGGTGTACATGGTACAATGCTTAGGTAGGTGCTACGTGTCAAAGTAGCATCCACATGGATGGCAGGACCCAAGGTTTCCCAGCAGAACATTGCCCAAAGCATCACACTGCCTCCGCCGGCTTGCCTTCTTCCCATAGTGCCTCCTGGTGCCATGTGTTCCCCTGGTAAGCGACGCACACGCACCCGGCCATCCACGTGATTTAAAAGAAAACGTGATTCATTAGACCAGGCCACCTTCTTCCATTGAACCATGTTCCAGTTCTGATGCTCACGTGCCCACTGTTGGCGCTTTCGGCGGTGGACAGGGGTCAGCATGGGCACCCTGACTGGTCTATGCAGCTCCATACGTAATAAACCAGAACCAGAATCAGAACCAGCATTAACTTCTTGAGCAATTTGAGCTATAGTAGGTCGTCTGTTTGATCGGACCACACGGGCCAGCCTTCGCTCCCCACGTGCATCAATGAGCCTTGGCCGCCCATGACCCTGTCGCCGGTTCACCACTGTTCCTTCCTTGGACCACTTTTGATAGATACTGACCACTGCAGACCAGGTACACCCCACAAGAGCTTCAGTTTTGGAGATGCTCTGACCCAGTCATCTAGCCAACACAATTTGGCCCTTGTCAAACTCGCTCAAATACTCACGCTTGCCATTTGTCCTGCTTCTAACACATCAACTTTGACGCCAAAATGTTCACTTGCTGCCTAATATATCCCACCCAGTAACAGATGCCATGATGAAGAGATAATCAGTGTTATTTACTTCATCTATCAGTGGTGGTTTAAGAATTGTATTAATTAGACTTTTTCTTTTTTTTGATTATTACAATTTAATTAAATGATTAAAATGGAATCTAGAAAACTTAAAACAGAAAACACAAAATACGGTAAAAAATAAAACATATTTCATAGGGCCCTAAACATGTCATTTTTGTTCAACTTTTAATAAATTGTATATGTTTCATTATTTCAATTAATTAGACATGCTTGTTGATTACTAAAAAAGTCCAAAAAAAATGTAAACAGAAAAAAGATTTTGGGAAAAAATTTAACGGATTTCATAGGGCCCTAACTTCCCTACAAGCTTGTGTTATTATTATGTTTTTAGTCCACAGGACAGAAGTGTAGAAGTGTAGGACATCTGTAGTGTTGCAGCTGCAAAACTAGAAGCTGATGAGAGGAAATAGGCCACACAGTAATGCCTTATAAAGATTAATTGTTTTTCCCCAGTCACTGCAAACCTCACATTTATCGAGAGAGACATCACCTTTAAAAGGAACCACTGAAAAGCAAACATAAAAAGTTCTTTCATGCCATTGACTCACATTAGAAAAACGGATACAGCTGTCACACTGACAAAAAATAGTAATTACTAAAAACATTTGGTAACGCTTTAGATTACGGCCCGGAAAGTACTGCGTAAGTAAAGAGAATTTACAACATAATTTTCAGTAATTGTACACTCAAAAAAAAAAGGTTCTATATGGCACCAAAAATGGTTATTGGCTCGTAATCATAGGGAAACCTTTTTTAGTGCTATATAGCACCAATTTTGGTTCTTCAGTGGTTCTTCAGCGGTTCTTCAGAGGTGCTATATAGCACCTTAGTCAAAGAACCAGTGAAGAACCACTGAAGAACCAAAATTGGTGCTATATAGCACTAAAAAAGGTTCCCCTATGATTACAAGCCAAGAACCATTTTTGGTGCCATATAGAACCTTTTAAAGTTTTTTAAATAAAGGTTTCTGAGTGATATCAGATTGTGTACGTGTTTATATTGCACTTACCCTGTAACTACACGAAACAAGAAGGGAACAAACACCACTTTAATTTACAGCCCGCAGATTCATACTTACCCTGTAACTACATGGATAATTACCCCTTAATTAAAAAATACTTACAGTAAAAATAATGTGTTAATTTTCCTGATAGTTACCCCTTTATTCCCTCAATATTACATATTGTTCCCTTATACCTACACGTACTTACTTTATAGTTACACTATAATTACCGAAAGTTATGTTGTAAATTCTCTTTACTTACGCAGTACTTTCCGGGCCGTAATCTAAAGCGTTACCAAACATTTCTATAAATCTTAAACTGATCAGGACACCTAGGATACTTGGACCAGGGCTGGGGATTTTGATGGCTGGGCTCAGTTGGAAAAGCAGACAGCTTTTTGTGAATTGGTCTTAATGACAGTGTAAGGCTCCAAACCGTGTAAGGTTAATCCCATCCACAAAGAGCTTGATGAAGTTTGATGAACAAGAAAGAGGGCCAGAGATAGAGAGAAAGCAAGACGAGAAAAAGAAAAATAGAGAGATAGAGAGAGAGATGTACTGCACATACACTCAGCTGCCTGGTTCTAATCCGAGCCCGTTGTCCCCATTAAATGTGTTCTGGGTAATTTCACACCAACAAACACGCACAGTCGTCATGAATCACCTCTCACTTAAAACACAGCCTTAAAAAACCCACCCGTCCTACAAACGCTGTTTGTCTGTTCAGTGCATGGCTGAGTGTTTTTCTCATGGCTGATCACACATCTCAGTGGAATGAAGATGTATTATCAATGAAATAATTTGTCTCAGAAGAGTGCAAATGAAAGACATGTCAAAAGCCTGCCTTTTCATAGCCACAATAAACAGTGTATGCTTACACTCAGTAATGACTCCTATTATTTCCCTGCTGATAATCTCACAAATTACAGGGCTCTGCAAAACTGAAGGCTCTTTCACATGAGTCATGTGCACTGAACTCTATGGCGTGTCAAGCAACAACATTACCACTGCCTAGCATGCAGGGCATTGTAGCATGACTCTCAGAGATCAGACAGTATTAACTATGACCTTGTTTGCCGCTGACCGTTTGAACCACAGCCAGAGATGACAAGGGAATTTGCATGACGTATCAATTCATGGGTGGTGTAACAGAGCTGTGCAGCACTCAGAATTTAATTGAGAATGCCTTTTAAATTCCTGAACTGCGATTCTAAATTGAATGTATGAAGTAGAATTAAAGCAAAACAAGAAATATAATTTTTTAACAATGTCTGCAATACTTTTCATGGGGAGGTCAAAGTGGTGTATGAAGCCTGAATGTATGAAAACGATAGGTGCTTTGAAGCCCTGTCATGTGAAAGAGACTCAAAAACATGAACTGTAAAGACAAATATTAGTAGTTTAGGACCTATTCTGACCAAGCCACTTGAAAAATTATTATTCGGGTGGGAATTTCTTGTCGAGGGCAGAAGTGAATGAGATACGACTGTCCCACTGGCAGGCAAGGCTTCAGATGACCAGATCACCAATGTGACCGAGTATAAATTTACTGTGGCTGACAGCAGACTGAGATATATAGGACCAACCAATCAAACAAATCCTTTTGTGTGACAGATGTTTGTGACTCCAAAGTTTGCTCTCTCTGTGTCCATTCCCCTCTCTTTTCCCACTCTATGGTCCTTTAACAAACACATAGCCTATATGCAAATATGCGTACACACAAGCAGACTCACGCATGACCACACACCAATATGCATCTAAATCAGCAAGCGCATTGTCTGTTCCATCACTCTCTTGCCATGCTTTTCACGTATTTGATTGTGGCTGTTTTGAGCTCTTCAGAAATGACAAATAGATCAATATTGTTTCATTGGAAATTAAATTACTATGCAGCGGCCACACTGAGATCAGTGCTCACATTGTGAAATCTACTGTGTAATTGTCTCAGCTAAAGGAGACCAGTGTGAAGAGCGATTTCTCCTCAATCGTTTCAAATGTTAATGTCTAATCTGTCAGAGGCCATTTTGCCAGACCGTACTATAGGCTCAGGTCAGTCCGTTTGCATATATCTTTTTCTGGTGCTAACATGAAATGATTTAAATCAAAGTTGTTCATATGACACAACATTAGCCACTAAATTACAAAGGAGAAAATTTGATTTTACGAGCACGGTTTGCAGGTGTTACAAATAAACATGAGGGTCTGGGCATGTAATTTCTTCTCTTTTTTTCTTTCTGTCTCTCTCTCTCTTTCTCTCTCTCTCTCCCCCCAGACTGCGGTTAAATCCATCACTTGTGCATAAATGAGACCTTGGTGGAGGAATAGATTTCTCCAAGGCCTTCGGTTTGATTGAAGCTCCGACTCCTTTTCAATCTGCCTCTGTGCTCTTGCAAGCACCTTTGAGCTCGTCCTGCAGAATAGCCACAAACGCACTTGGGCTTCACCGCCACGCTGCTTGAATACAGGAAACACAGATTACTGTGTGTAATAGACCCCAGGATAAATCCCACCAAGAATTACAGTCGCATTTTTGAACTAGAGGTCAGCGGGACGAGATAGCAGACAAAAAGTGAAGCCAGTTCAATCCCTACCTGCCAAATGCATTGACACAAAAACATGCTGCCTGAATTTAAAATAGAGGATTTAAAGGGTCATGAAACCTTAAAACACATTTTTTGAGATGTTGATGCACAAGTTGAACATTAATGAAAACAACAATAGCACTCATTATGTTTACTATAGAGGGTATGCATCGAAGTTTAAGAAATGTAACACTTTCTGACATTTGTGAATCGATGTGAATCGGCAGAAGATAGAATATGTGTCATAATATGACTGGATGGATAGTAGGGATACTCATTTCAGTTAATTTTCCCGACCGACAACCGCCACTCATTATCCAAATATTAACCGTTAACTGATAAGATTATAATACTGAATTGGCATTAAATAAAAATACAATTGACGAGTATCTGTGACCCATTAAAAAGAGGGGGTTTTCAGGGGTTAATTTTACTGTGCAAACAGCAGCATACAGAACAGATCAACAACAGAACCTGGATTCACATTATCAAATGTTCACGCACCTGCAGCGTTTCTGACAACAGAGAAAAACAGAATAAAATAATATAGCATAAAATAAATAGGCCTACACTAAATATTTTCACTTAAATAATTAACAAATTAAGATGACAAAACGAAAATACACTGAATCCGTTTGAAGCTTTGAAGAAGCTTAGTATTTTCTGTCAGACTAAATTTTTGTCAAATAAAAATAGCAGGCCTACCTCAATCCATTTTTTTTTTTTAAGTAACATGTCTATGTGATATGGGGTTAGTCTGGAGCGCAGCCTGTTGACAGTTAGACCCACGGCAGAAAACACCCTCTCAGATGGCACTGATGTCCCGGGAATAAGCGCCTTTCATTTGCTTTCCAGCAGTTAAGTACTACTGCTGTATTTTAATTCCGCGTTGCAAATATTGCAATTAACTTCGTCGCCCTTCCTATCGAAATGGTCCCACACAGTAGGCCTACTTCTTTTCGCTCGCTTAATTTTGCGAAATATGTCTGTGTAGGGAAATCACGAGTGGTTGCACGTGTCGACGCGCACTATGAGTTAACAAATATAGCATATTTTTCTTTAACCATGCAGACTTATTAAAGTCTCCATGGATGGATGGATGGATGGATGGATGGGTGGGTATATGGAATAGATAGATAGATAGATAGATAGATAGATAGATAGATAGATAGATAGATAGATAGATAGATAGATAGATAGATAGATAGATAGATAGATAGATAGATAGATAGATAGATAGATAGATAGATAGATAGATAGATAGATAGATAGATAGATAGATAGATAGATAGATAGATAGATAGATAGATAGATAGATAGATAGATAGATAGATAGATAGATAGATAGATAGATAGATAGATAGATAGATAGATAGATAGATAGATAGATAGATAGATAGATAGATAGATAGATAGATAGATAGATAGATAGATAGATAGATAGATAGATAGATAGATAGATAGATAGATAGATAGATAGATAGATAGCAACACCAAAGCATCATTTCTGTGACAGGAGGCTTAGCACAATCTGTTGCAGACTGTCCCCTCTGTGTTTCATAGAAAATCTACAGCTTATCATTTTAGATGGCCTGAGAGACTTCCCTATGGGCACAAGGTGAGAAAGGGGGGAAAAAAACCATCACGATTTAAAAGACACCACTTAAGGGGCTGTATTCACAGATGCAGATCACACCTGACTTTCAATATGTCAAGGTGATTTCTTGAGGGATGAAAAGTGAACAGCTGCCTGCATCTTTACAAAATGGACTTGTTAAAGCATGTGCAAAAACTGCATTAGAGCAGAGCATTTATATTAGAAGCCTTATTCTTATAATTGTTTATCACAACTAACTATTGATGACTTTCTTCTGCCATTTAGCGTTTAGAGAGATTACATGTCAGATCTCAAGCTGATGTGTTGTGACAGCAGAACTCTCTCCAGCCTGCAGTTATCTGTTTGTTGTGCTGGATCAGCATTAGCAGGGCCAGCGGTTCAAGCCCCCTTTGATTGTTCGAATATGAGAGTACAAATTAATTGAAGTCAGGACGAAGTTAGATGCTCCACCCCTAATGTTCTAAGTAGTACAGAGAACTTCAAGTGGTGGTAATTATTTCTTCTTTCCAATGCCATAAAGAGCGTCCATTTCTTTTCTCCATAAAAGAAGCAGCCATTACATGCAGGGAAGCACCCATAGCTGATCTCATTAGAAAATCACAAAAGATCAAAAATACCACATAAAGTTGTCTGATGACCTGCCTCGCTCAGTTATTCCTTCTTTTGATCTGCCAGAACTAATCAGCCATATTACCACAGAGCACAGACTCACCACACACACATTGCACTTACACATAAAAGGAAAAATACTCAACTCTAAACAAAAGGCATACCAAACACACTAGGGATGCACAATATTATCGGCACGACATCGGATATGAAAAAACAATGGCGATATGCCTTGATATGCGCCTGCAATAACTCATGTGTGCAAGGAGTGCTATAGCGATAAGATCATGTCAGCAGTGTGCTCATTCTTGAAGGGAAAACAAGCAAATACATTGCATGTATGGTGATTTATATTAACAGTTTTTAAATGCTGCCTTGGATTTGTGTGTGCACATACAGAAGGACGTGAGCGTTTAACAATACAAGCAAAAAACAAGCACAATATATATATATATAGTGGGGGTGCTGTTGTTACAGTAATTAAGTAAAAAGTAGAATACACAAATAAATTTACTTCTTTTTCAGTAATGAGGTCATAAATCACAAGCATGACATTTGTAAATCAAATACTTGTATATACAGTTTATTAATCTGTAATAAGATTTTATGAAATGAATGATGAAAAATAATCCAAGGAGCTCTAAAATAATTGTAGATTTTTTATTTGAAGCTAAAGACAGCATCAACTGATGTCATGCCACCCCCACTTCATGTGCACAAACATTAAATCCAAAAATATAATATTTAGGTTACAACTGCATCTGTCTGGGGTGAAAAATCACTGACTTTATTATTGTTATTTTCAGAGCTTTTAATATACTCTTATTATAAAAAGAACTGTAACATTAACAAGTGTCCTTTTAGTAAGGAGACCTCAGAAATCTGAAACCAGAAAGAAAAAATAATAATTTTGCTCAAAATGGGAAAAAAATAAACGTATATCGGTATCGATATTGGCATCGGCCAAAATGAATTGAAAAATATCGGCATATCGGATATCGGCAAAAATCCAATATCGTGCATCCCTAAAACACACACATGCTCATTTTAAAGGGACCATGCAGTATCATGAAAAACAGCATTTTCTTGCTCATATGAAATAATATATTTAGATATACTTCCTGACCAATCCATTCATGTAAACTATTAGGGATTTAACGATTCACTCGGAAAATCGATACAAATGTGTGACGTTTTAAGTTGGTTGAGATATTAAACGAATCGCGATACACGTTTTAAACAGCAGGTGCGCTGAAACCATATACTGTGACTTCACTTTACAGGCACGATAACAACGAGCAACTTGTAGCTAGTGTCACCGGACTGGTGCGTAGAACAGTGAAATCAGTGAATGGTTTCAGTTGATTCATATGGATGTTGAGCGCTAGCGCACCTGTGTACACACACCATCAAACAGAAGCATGGCGACGGCAAGCGCGCAGTTTACGTTGACTCTTTCAAATCAGAGGTGTGGCGGCATTTTGACTTTCCGAAGACTAATAATCACCACAGTGAGAGGCTCCAGTCACCTCCGTCTGCATGTAAAAAGATAATAGGCCAAACCACACTGACCGGCGAATTTTCAGCCCCACTCGCGGCGTTGAGGGCGCTTGCCACAGAGATCACAAGGTGCATCAGTGTTTACACAGTGAAAGATAAAAGGTTGTTTTCTGCCGTAGTAAATGGATTTCAGGCTCTTCCTCATCAAGAAAAAGACCAGCGCGAGGATGTATTCCACAGACTGAAGGGGAACGCTTCAAGGCGGTTGATGAGTGTCGCCTTATGTCTGGCTCACACTACAGGAGTTTTAAAATCCTATCCGATTGTAAAATTTGGTTGCAGCACACACTTCAGGAGAATCTTTGCAGATTTTCTTCCCTCAAATCTTGAACATGCTCACACTACAAGATATGAAATTCGTGAAGCATCACACACTACAAAATGTTATTAAGATTATCGTGCCAGAGGAAGCGCGTCATGTTAGTGACACTCATCAGAAGGCTGTTGCAGAAGCAGGTGTTGTATTTATTTTACTCTAAATGTGTACATGGATTTTTTTGCAATAATTCGTTGATTATTGTGGCATATTTATCTAAATGTGTTCTGTTCTCCTAACTCTTGCAAGTGTAATGATACAAATATTTAAAATCGTGCCTTTATAACAATGAGAAACCCCTGTCACTGTTGTACTTAAATTTGACCTAGTCTTTTTATTTCTGCTATTCCTCAGTGCAGGATAAGGGTGAACAAGCTGAAACAACCTCCTCCCAAGAAAACGTCTCGGTTACGTACACTCAAAAAAAAAAAAGGTTCTATATGGCACCAAAAAAGGTTCTTCGTTGTAATCATAGAGGAACCACTTTTGGTGCTATATAGCACCATATCTTAACATATTCTGTATATGGTAGCGGTGCTATATAGCACCATAGTTAGTAGGGATGGGCATTTCAAGCAAAAATAATATTCGAAGATCGCTGGGAATTATTCGATTTTTATTCGAAAATCGCAACTCCTCCCCCGCATGCACGCATTTAAAGGCTACACGCATATAAACAGAGAGAGAGGGAGAGAGACCATTCACACTCTCAATCTGTATGATAACAAACTGTTTAATTCATTAGGGAATAGGTTATATCAACTCAAGCCATATAATTATTGTAACATGCTGAAATATATGACTGTTATTTGACATCGCCCCAAGTTACCCCAACCGATAAATGCCTAAAGTCTACAGTGTGCGTGTGAGGCGATGTGTTCTTCTTCTGTTGTCTCAGGGCGTTTTTTACCCTGGCAGTTTAGTTCGAAATGGAGCACGGTTCGCATGAAAAATTGCTAATGTGAAAGCTTACATACAGAGCTTGGTGTGCACTGAGGTATCGAACCCGAGAACACACAACCGGAGTTCGGTTGCACTCGGAGCTGTGCCGCGATTCACGTGAATGTGCGAACAACACTCGGGTGTGCACTTGTTCAGGAAGAAAAGTAATCAGCGCATGCGTTTTAGCCGATTGCAATGTCATTAGTTCAATAACACACATGTAAGTGATGATAGTGTTGATGATTTACCTGAGATACGATCGCGAGAGCGAGCCTGCAGTGTATTCGCGCATAGAGTGCAATCAGGGCAGCAAATGAATGGCAATTCACGTCTCCTCAAAAGAGTCTGTTTGCAAGCAGCAAAGCCGCCTTCCAGCGACACACATACGGTAAACCCAAGTGTTGTACTTGGCTGCATCTAATAGCACCAAATTAATTTAAAAAAGCCCAATATATTTGACCCGCGTTGTGTTTACTATCATGCCCGTGCACGTTTGTGATGACGTTAGATGAACGCAAACGCACTAGGGTTCAAGTTGAGTGTGAAACCAGACCAACACTGCGGAGGCGGAGGGAAGAATCACGCTCGGACCGCAGCAAACGTGTCCAGTATAAAACACCCTGAGAACTGACTGACAGCTTTAGGTGCTTTATTGGCAGCGCCTCCCTCTGGTCACATGAACGCGTCACCACCACAACAAAAACATGGGGATTTTTTTGAGGACGATAATCGCACAAACTATTCGATATTCTATAATTATATCAACTATCAAATATTCGAAAATCGCGACCCATCCCTAATAGTTAGCGGTGCTATATAGCACCTTAGTCAAAGAAGCGGTGAAGAACCTCTGAAGAACCGCTGAAGTACCACTGAAGCACCAAAATTGGTGCTATATAGCACTAAAAAAGGTTCCCCTATGATTACGAGCCAAGAACCATTTTTGGTGCCATATAGAACCGTTTTTTTTTTTAGAGTGTATGGTAAACCTCGTTCCCTGAAGGAGGGAACGGAGACGTACGTCGGACGTCACCGACTGAAAGGGAACCCCATTGGAAGATCTCCTTAAAGGGACTTTCTGAGGATTTGTTTTAAAATTTCAATTTTGTTATTATTTGACAAAATATATATTAAAATTGTACAAAGGAATATGCAGAATTTTGGACACTTTCATTTTATAATTTGTCTCAAATCCCAGTTTGTTAAAAAAAATTGTGAGAAAATCGTACCGTGAAATTTGTATCGTGAATCGCATCGTGAGTTGAGAGAATCGTTACATCCCTACAAACTATACTACACCTATTCAGTATTCATCAGATTTCCCTGTTCAGTCATGGCAATAGTATTATACAATTGCCTATTCTGGACAAGGCAAGCTGCTGAATACTAAATGTAGACATATTTACATAAATGGACAAGAAAGATAAATTCAGGACAACAGTTTCTAGGATCCTAGTTTTATCGTGACAGTGCCACCTTGCCAACTCTTACTCAATCAGAGGAGAACTCTTTCAAACCTGAAACAAACAGATGCGAAGACTAGACCCACAAAATAAAAAATTTAAAACTCTGTTGCAAAATGGTATTTGTTATCATACTATTTTTACCAACACATTTTCTATATATTCTAATTATTACCTGTTGCAATCATTGTGTTCACAACCTATAATAATTACTTCAATGAGTTCATTGTTTTTGTTGGAAACATTGTGAGCTAACTGCACAATGTGCATATGTATATTTCTGAAATACATTTCTTGGACACAGTCACCTCTGATAACAGGTCACTATAAATTGTAATGAGACAATTAGACACATGCATTTTCTTTAAAGCAGCTTTGAATCGACGTGTATTGTGAAAAGTGGTAATAAATGTGAACTGCATTATTTTAATTTATTATTGTAATGATAAAAAGAGTGACAGCACAAACAGTTATTTGTTAAAGTTCATACACCAGACGAGAGGTACGCTGCAGCTAATGAAATGGAAGTCTTACACATAAACAAAAAATATTGGTAACGCTTTAGATTACGGCTCGGAAAGTACTGCATAAGTAAAACTAATTTACAGCGTAACTTTCGCTAATTATAGTGTAATTATAAAGTATGTATGCATATGCAAGGGAAAAATATGTAATATTTGGGGAATAAAGGGGGAACTACCAGGCAATTTAACAAATTATTGATACTGTATTTTTTAATTAAAGCGGTTAGTGTGTAGTTACAGGATAAGTGGTGCTTGTAATTCCATGTAGTTACAGGGCTGCATGAAACAAAAGGGCAACAAACACCACTTTAATTTACAGCCCGTAGATTCATACTTACCCTGTAACTACATAAAACAAGAGCAGAACCTGTAACAACATGGATAATTACCCCTTAATTAAAAAATACTAACAGTATAAATAATGTGTTAATTTTCCTGGTAGTTCCCCCTTTATTCCCCAAATATTACATATTGTTCCCTTATACCTACAGGTATGTACTTTATAGTTACACTATAATTACAGAAAGTTACGTTGTAAATTCGTTTTACTTACGCAGTACTTTCCGGGCTGTAATCTAAATCGTTACCAAAATATCTTACTTCCACTTTAAAGTAAGGTTTTTCGTTCCAAGAAAATTGCATTTAAAACCAGAATTTAGGGGCTCATACACTGCGGAATCATGATACTCGTGGAGAGGTAATAAGAAAGAAGTAGGAAATAGATATTAGTACCCAACACACCAGAAAAGATATACTTTTCCAATTAGTAGCTAGTTGTGGGGGACGTTTGCAAAACATTCTTCTATTCCTAGCTTTGTATAGCGTATGCCACTCTGCACATTCTCCCAAGTTTATTTCTGACCATCGTCCCTGATAATTTCTCTCTGACCTAACAGTTTGTGCTGCATGTTTCAGCGTGGATTGCTTTGAGAAGCTTTCACAATGTAAGCTTTGCAAAGAAGCTGTTATTGAATGATGGGGCAGTGCCAAATTCCTTGGACCTGACAGCATCTTTGAAACATAAAAATGCATTACTCGAAACATTTAGCCAATCATAGCCAATGTTAGCAGATGATTTAAACATAGAAATGTATTAGCAAAAATAGCCTGCTTTATAGCTGAGTTTTTGATACAGAATTCAGAATTGGTGCAAGTTGCTTATATCTTTGATATTCAGTTAAAGTACAAAGTAGCCAAAAAGATACTTAAGTGCAGTAACTAATTACATTTACTCAAATACTTTACAGCACTGATTATAAGATGGTTTGAGGAAAATCACGCTAAAATACACAGTTAAGCCCCTTTAATAAAGCACATGGACTGGAACAGTTGAGAACTTATTGAAGCGAATTCATTGGCTTTTATAGAATTATTTACACACTCTTTCATCGTGCCACCCACTGTGTTCATCCACATCATGAGTCTCTCGGCAGTTAACAAATCATCATTCATGGTGCATGACCGGGACACCATGGTATGGGTTACTATGGCAGCAGAACTTACAGAGGATAAGGCTGTCCACGCTGTCGTAGACCTGATAATCCCGCCTTAGTCTTGAACTGACTGACAGATCATATTTCCTCTTTCTTCAATCCTTCTTCCTCAGTGTTTTCTACCTTCAGTCTGACATACATATTGTGCATGTCTGCTTCGCCGCTGTGGCTGAATGGCTGAATGGCTGAATGAACAAGCGTTTCAGTGCTGACCGCACTCTCCTCTGAGGGCGCCCAGGATAGAAAACTCATTTCACCAAGAAAGGTGTTCAATTTTGCAGCATTTCCAAAAGACTAATATTTTTATGATAACAGTAATGTGCTGGATGCGAGGAGACAAGCGTTGGTTGTAGAAATCTGCAAATAACATTGCTGCAATTCATAATGTCTTATAAAGATCTAGGATATGGACCCGTATTGTTCCTGCCAGCTACAACTTGCATTTTAAAAGTAATTTCTCAGCCATGTCATTGGTGAATCTCTGTAAATAGCAGCCTGAGGGTTTCATTCAGAATAATTTCATAACAACTCTTCTGGAATTTTCTTTTTGACAGGGAAATTGTCCCTTGATACGAGAAAACTTCCTTTGAAATCTCAGGCCCTTAGAACAGCCATAGTTTTAATATTTTGTGTCTGCTTAATTAAGAGTCGCTGTGCAGACATTAATAACTGTTGGCTCAGAGATCTCCCTTTGTGCTTAATCTGGGTATATTGCAATTCTGACAATCTCAGAAAAGCGAAAGGTGTTTGGCTGCTAAAGGTGTCAAAATAATTCTGCCTAATGTCCCTATTTGATACTTTCACATCTTTTTGAGGCTGTATTTTGCTCATTTTTTTTCTGGCTACTGGAGCACTATGGGATGATTAAACTCAATATGGCTTTGAATGTCGTCTGTGTGTGGCAGACTGCTTTAGTGCTCTTTAAATTCTGCTCCTACCACCTCTGCCGATCAGTGAAGCCTCTTTGGACCATCCGCCGGGGATTCTTTTTTCACCGCTGAATGTGAAATATGATTGACAGATGATTCTAGGGACCAGAGAACAATCCTCTGTACTCTTCTAGACATATTCATGCGTGCACACAAGCACAAGCAGCTTTTGTATTTACAGAGAAAGAAAGACGGGGTGAGAGAGACAGACACAGAGGACATAACACCAAATTTTGAATGAAGGTGAATATGCATTATAAGCATGAAGATGCTTTTTTAAAACTTTCCCACGTGTAATGAAACCAGGATGTTTTTCAGTCCAGACAGACTCATTTGCTTCCTGATAAACTGCTATTAAAAACTTTAAACGTAACCAACTTGGGTGATTAACTCCACTCCTCAGAAATAAAAGATGAATTAGTGACTAATTAAGCCTTGAGAATAATCTAATGAGATAACCTAGAAAATAGCCTGAAAAGTCCTAAATTCTCAAACTACACTTGGCAGGGCTCAGTGTGGGGGTCCACAAGTGTGTGTGTGTGTGTGTGTGTGTGTGTGTGTGTGTGTGTGTGTGTGTGTGTGTGTGTGTGTGTGTGTGTGTGTGTGTGTGTGTGTGTGTGTGTGTGTGTGTGTGTGTGTGTGTGTGTTGAATCAAGTATGGAGAGTTTGAAGTGTCATAGTCAGCATCTTATAACTTTACAGAAATAGCACTTTTTCACATAAAACAATAAGGATGAATTCAGATATCTTTAAATATGTTGTTTTTCTCTACATAAAGGGGATCCTTGCAGGTTTTGAATAGCTCAACTCAATGAAAGAGTTCCGTGAATTTGAAATTCTGAAAATTCATGAAAGTTCTGTGTGAAAACTAGCCTAGAATTCCTCAGTTTGAATGGAAACAACAAAACATTTTTTTTATTTTTTTTTATCAATAAATAAATACATAAAAGAGCGACGCGATTCCTTCTCTCCTCTGGAACAGTGAGTTCACAACAAACATATGTATCATACTTCGGATATATAGCATACTAACAAAACTACCTCGTGAGTCGTGAACAACTTACTCAAGGGACTATGATAAGGCACACATTTAGTTAATAGCCACTTGTGCACTCTGACTCACACAAGAGATAAGCATACGCAACGAATTCTGACATTAACATGTGACTGCTGATACGAGACCACAATTGATTAAGCACAACACACGTACACACATCAATTAGTAATACACACTACTGTTGAAAATTTGTGTTCAGTAAGATTATGTTTGTATTAAATTGATCAATTGCGAGAGTACATTTTTACATGGTTACAAAAAAAATATATTTTAAATAAAAGCTGTTCTTTTGAACTGTTCATTGTTTCTTGAAATCAGCATATTATAATGATTTCTGAACAATCATGTGACACTAAAAAATGGAGTAATAGCTGCTGAAAATTCAGCTTTGCGATCACAATCAGAAATTAGTTTCTGCGTGTTCTGTGAGTAAATTTTAACTTTTAAAATTGAACTATGCCATTGAAGTTAATGTTAAGTTAATGTTTTTGTTTTATATAGAGTCGATTTAGGTGTCTACCATATGCTAATCTAAAGCCCTGAAAGAACTTGTTTTTATTTGTGAACAAACTATAATATATAAAAAATAAAACAGTATGAGCCTGTGTAACCTTGCAAGCACACCCACCCCACATTTTTATTAAATTATTTATTTCCATGTTTTAAAACTCTGTTACAGGCTGAACGTTCCACCATATCCTCCTCCTTCTATCTCAACCCTTCTTTCCTTTCTCTGATGTTTATTGTCAAACTTTTTTTCATTATTGATGTTTATTGTCAAACTATTCCTATCTCCTTTTCTGCTATTCCATCTGTTTCTCCAACAGGCCCCTTAGCTCCGACTCTCAGCCACTTCTCTCGGCTCTGTCTGACACATCTCTCCTTGAGATCGATGCAGCTGACAGCTCCGACTGAAGTTCTGCGCGGGGGCTTGTGATTTTTAGATGCGGAGCGGCACAAAAAAACTCTCCCTATCCTCTGCTAAAACATCTTTCTTGTATTTTTCTCTCTCGCTCTCTCTTTATGTCACTTTCTCTAAGAGAGAGAGAGAGAGAGAGAGAGAAAATAATATATTTCTGAATTATTTCATTAGATATGAGTCAGAGTGTATAAGGCCAGAGGTAGAAGTGATGCACATGTGCCTTGTATAATGCTGACCTGGCAGTGAGTGAGCTAGAACTGCTATGATGCAGCTATTCACAAGCCCATGCTAACACAGAAGAACGATCTTTCCTTCCCACACACAGTACACCACAGTAGCACCTGTCTGTAGTATCAGCCACTGTATATTTTATATCTCAAAGCTTCCCCAGATTCTACTGCAGACTTTTGGCAACTGGAAAAAAAAAAAAAAAACACTTAATAGAACTTCATTCTATTTTTTGTTTGTTGCCGCAAAGATTTGGATTTAGCATGCAGATAATAGCCGTTTCTCAATATGCATGCTTGTCGGTACTTGTGTTCTTGTGAAACGTCATCAGTCGCTGCCCAGTACTGTTCCAATTCAAAGTTCACATTAAGCCAGGTACAGTTCAAATCCCCAGATGTGCTCTTACTCCACCCTTTTTTTTATCAAGGATGCATTGAGAGGTGATTTATTGGGACTTGAGACAGCCAAGTATCCCCGAATGCATCTCGCACCAACTGGTGAGCAGCAATAGAGGAGGAGAAAACCCACATCATTTTCAAAATACTACTATTGTTGTGTCACGTAATGTAGTTTTAAGAGTTTATCAGGTGAGAATGTAGTTGTTTAAACTTCAAATATGCAGCCGATTTATAAAGATATTGCCTATTTGAAAATGTGCTCCGATGTTTTCGGGGAGAAGTGAGATCCATGCTATCTCCAGGCACTCAGTGCTCATGTTCCCTACTGAGAGCAGCCTTACCTCGGCTAGTCGTCCTGACATTTGCCGCTGGTTTTGACATCTCTGGTTAAAACATGAGATATAGTTAGCATATAATGGGCAATCTTTGGTCTCACAAATCTATTACTTGTTTTCGGGCAAATCGCTTTTGGCTGGGGGCAAAGTTAAGTTTCATAACTTGATATTTATATCACGTTGTACTTTTTACCAAATTGATTGCTTCTCTTTATTTCTTATTGTGTAAGATTCTTACAGTTTAGACATACTTTTATAATGACTATTATTTTTCATTAAAATTTACATTTTAACACAACTAACATTTTAAAAAAGTAAATGAAAAGAGGCAGGGTTGTGTTTTTATAGCTTATTTTGTAATAAACATACATACACTCTAAAAAAAAAGGTTCTATATGGCACCAAAAAAGGTTCTTGGCTCGTAATCATAGAGGAACCTGTTTTAGTGCTATATAGCACCAATTTTGGTGCTTCAGTGGTTCTTCAGCGGTTCTTCAGAGGTGCTATATAGCACCTTAGTCAAAGAACCGGTGAAAAAAGGTTTAAACTAAAAAAGGTTCCCCTATGATTACGAGCCAAGAACCATTTTTGGTGCCATATAGAACCTTTTTTTTTTAGAGTGTACAATGTAGATAATGCTTGCTTTGCCTTTAACCACATATTAATATTTAATATATAAAATGAAAACTAAAAGAGGCTTTTAGATTTTAAGATTTTGTTTTATTGCTGATATAACTAAAGTAGGCACCTATAACCATAACTATAAAGTCAAACATGTTAAGTCCAAACTACCAAGGAAACAAATTCGAACTTGGTGTACTTGGTATTGAGAAATGCCTAATGTTTGGAAAAAAAGAAAAGAAAAAGCACTGCAGCCAACATTTCTTCAGAGAAGTATGCTAGCTTATCTACGCTGATCTAAATTAGTCTTTTCAATAGGGCAATAAATCTAATATTTAAAAACAGCAGTGACCATTTACAATATAATAACTTTGAGATGTGAGATAAATATCTGCTCATTTTGATTTTGACCCCACAACAATATCTAAAGACAAAAACTTAGATACTCTGTTCAACACCTGTGCTGTCAGCAAGCCAGGAAGTCAAGTCAAGGTATAGAAGAATCTAGAAAATCACTCCTGGCAAGCCTTGACATTACATCTCTCTGAGGTAAAAGGTCAGACCCAGCAGCATCTTGCATGACTCAGGGAGAGGTCCGAAAGAGTTTTAAACACCCCACACAAAGCCCTTGTGTGGAAACGTCATCATCCATCAATTTAAGGGGTTTTCTAAACAACAGCTTACTCGGAAAAGACAGATTCAGACAGATTCAGACAAGCACAAAACATTTAGCAAAAAATCCTTAAAACAATCCCATGACTCTCTGTAAAGAGCAGAGAGTTTTTGGTGTGTACTAGAATAGGTTTCCATGCTTGACTGTTCAAAAACGCATTATTTTTCACATATTTTGCCCAGTCTCAAACACACTGTTTAGTTCCTGTTTTGATGAAGCCCCTCCTTTCCAAAATATGAAATTTGCTCTGATTGGTTAGCTGGGCCATCATGTTGTGATTGGTGAACCACTTCAGGAGCGCGTTCAGGAAATGTTTTGCGTAGTCCGTGGGCGGGTATTATTTAAATGAGTTACATTGTGAATTCACAAGATCCGGAAAAAGTGCGTTGTAGTCCCGACAAGCCGGTTGTTGTCATTGATTTGTTAAAGAGAATAACTCCCTTTAGAGTGGACTTTGAGCTTTGTAACCTTGCAGATCTTGACACTTAAAAAAGCTTAATAAGAAAAAATTAAAATGTATCAAATAACATGTTACATTA
The DNA here is from genome assembly GCA_023566225.1 of Romanogobio albipinnatus. NCBI lineage: Eukaryota > Metazoa > Chordata > Actinopteri > Cypriniformes > Gobionidae > Romanogobio > Romanogobio albipinnatus. The sequence continues at coordinate 32,129,156 of CM042260.1, read as the reverse complement.
AACGGATTCAATTTGTTCTATCTATTAAATCATTTGGATGGATGGGATAGATAGATAGATAGATAGATAGATAGATAGATAGACAGACAGACAGACAGACAGACAGACAGACAGACAGACAGACAGACAGACAGACAGACAGACAGACAGACAGACAGACAGACAGACAGACAGACAGATAGATAGATAGATAGATAGATAGATAGATAGATAGATAGATAGATAGATAGATAGATAGATAGATAGATAGATAGATAGATAGATAGATAGATAGATAGATAGATAGATAGATAGATAGATAGATCTAGAGAGCATATGTTAGCGTCTATCAAGGTTTCTTCACTGAGATATTAACACTTCCCTCCAGCGGAGCGTGTGTGGGGCTCTAGCCAGCGGCAGAGGGAGGTTGGCTGTTGGCAGAGAGGTGGCATATCCCTGCCAATCCCCCTCTATCCCTCCGCCCTCTGATGGGAATATGGAGCTCGCTACAAGTAATTAAATCAGGCGCCATTCAGCTGCATAACTGCCTAAATTACAAGAATGACAGTGAAAAGGAAACATCAAAAGAATCACATTGTGGATCTGTAATTAGTTTGGATATAATTTGCCGTGCTACTGACATATTTGTAACAAATACCTTCCGGCATTATCTACAGACCATTAGTAATTTTGCAACATAAAAGATTATTTAAAGATATCTGATGCCATAGAATGGCACAACAATTCAACGCAAGATATCTGATGGAGCCTTCAGGACTCATGAACTCACAAGCTCTATCATACAGTCTGGACATGCATAAGGGTTCTCTTTACTCAAACTGTGTTTAGCTGAGGCATGCTGTGAAAGCGATCCTTAATTTGATGCTGACAGACAGAGAGGAAGTGAGAACACTTGGGCTGAATGTAGACTGGAGAGTGGTTTTAACTGTCCCCTGTCAGACAACACTACATATCAAATTTATCAAGAAGCAAAAACAGATCCAGGGGAATGTATGCAGATAGCATGTACACACATATCACTTATACAGTGCTGGTGCTGGAGTCGGTGTTTAGTGGTGGGATCTGTGGTCGTCTGTGAGAACCAGCCTGTGTTTCCAATGCCTTGGGAGACAATACCGTAACTATATTACGACAGTACACACTCATTCTACAAAAAAAATACATAATAATAATCACATAGTTGCGAAGATATTTTGTTATCCAAAGTTATTCAATTCAGTAATTTAATTTAAAGTGCCCCTATTATACTTTTTTGATTATTACCTTTCATGCAGTTTGTAATAAAGCTGTTTGTGAATATAAAAAGTCTGCAAAGTTTTAAAGATCAAAGTGCAAAACAAATTTTAAAAAGTCTTGCAAGTTGTCAGCAATTCCAGTCTTACTTCCTGTAACATACCTACGTAACAATGTACCACATTTGCATAATGGCAGCCTATGGTCTTCATTGGCTGCCTGTGAACAGCGTCTACTTTGACCCGCCCCCAAACACTGCAGTTGTAGCTGATGCCTGATTGAGTTTGGTTTGTGTTGTCGACTGTTTTCAGCGCTGCAAACCCATTTTTCATGCACTTCAAAAGGATGCGACTTGTGCTGGAAATGATAAAGAAAAAACGACGGCATTATTACTGTCGTTATCACTAGTCACATTACATGTGCACTTTTTTGTCATTCCGATTGAAAGATTCGGTGGACTGTTTACATGAGACGTTATCTAAACCGATTTGGTGTTTACATGTGCTGATGCTTTGAATCGTAATCATTTTGTGACATGCGCACACAGTTTGTCTGCCGCATTAGATTCGTAACGTTGGCAGTTTTAGTAACAGCAACGTTCGTGGATCGATAGTTCTGTGTTGGAAATGTTTATATTTATTTATTTTTTGGTGGGTGGACATGCAGTAGTTTAACCTAATTTATGTCCAAAACAATGGCTATTTCAAGAGCTGTGAAGGATGAATGCGGACTCAAAATGAATTAAATTCATTTATTTTGAAAAACACAAAATTAACAATAAAAACATAGGATATACGGTGAAACATGAATGAAAGCATTCAAGACGTGCTCCACATTATTACTTGTAGATAAACACTAAACGCATAGATATTTCAGATGATTAAGGAAAGATACCATAATCACAGAAGTATAAATATTAACAAAAGTAATTAAAGTAGACCGTGGGTATGTTACTTAACTAATTTGAAGCAGTTGTTGGAATTTTTTTATATATAACTTACGAGAAACTGAGAGAAATGTCGACAAGTCCTCTCCAGCAGCTTGAATGTTCCCCGTTGCCATGGCACAGTTTTGAAAGCTATCTATTATCTGTTGTAAAGTGTAAGAATCACCTTAGAAAAATTAATTATTCTGTCAGGCGCATTTGAAGCCTAGGAAAAAAGCTGTCAAGATGAGATGGTGTAGCCAGGCTATGTCTGTGTCATTATTCCAACATTATGTTCATAACTTGTTACGAAATAAAGAAATACATTTACTTTCCTCTCTTGTCAAAATAAGCCTGGTGTAAGCGCGGCACGCGCTCTTCAGTTGTGGAGGCGCGCGCTGTATATCACGTCACAGAAAGACGTACAGGTCGTTTACATGGTGGAATTTTTCGTTTGATCTGTTCATGAATAGGTTTATCCAACCCCTCTCAAATCGATTACAATTTCATTCGATTTGGGCATTTTTATTCCGATTGAGGCATTTATATGGGGCATTTTCATTCAGATTGGACTTTTAAACCGATTACAGTGCTCCATGTAAACTCACCTACTGTGTATACAAGTGCTGAGGAAGCCTCTGGAGCTGAGATTCAGATATAGTAATGGACATTTCATTCAGTAGACCAATCAAAACAGACTGGGCCGTCTGAACAATCAGAGCAGAGTAGGCTCGTGGAAAGGAAGGGTTTAGAGAGACTGAATCTTCTAACAAACCGTTTTCTGAGTAATTAGAAATGAGGTGATGTGCAATGTATATTATGAGAAAATTAAAAGGTTTTTTGACCTTTGATGCATGTAAATCTATTGTATCTGTGAATAAAAAAAGAGTAGCTCTGCAGTATGACCAAAATAGGATTAGACTGTCTGTCAACTGAATATTAAGTGCAACATTGTGTGCTTCCAGTCTAGACAGCTGTGCTGATAATAATGGGAGAGATCTAATTCTAAGTTTGTCTTGTCAAACTAACACTGAACAGAGGAAAATGATAATTTGCACATAAAGATTTATTGTGTGAACAAGGAATTGCACACAAACTAACTGCAAATCAAATTACATAAATATTTTAGCAACACTTTACATTAAGGTTCCCTTCGTAAAGGGTTCATAAAGGTGTTTTTAAATGATTTACAACTAATTTACAAATGCATTATAAATCGTTGATAAGCAGTTATAACTGCATGACTAAAAAGGGTGACTTTAACGCAATACCTGCCAAATAGTGAGCCATTTTAACTCACATGTTATTTATTCACATTTATTTAACTCAACCATTTATTAATGAATAACAAACGTTAATAACATGTGAAACCTTAATGTAAAGTGAACACATGTGAACCGTTTATTAAAGGTACCCTAGAATGAAAAATTTAATTAACCTTGGCATAGTTGAATAACAAGAGTTCAATACATGGACATCACATACAGTGAGTCTCAAACACCATTGTTTCCTCCTTCATATGTAAATCTCGTTTGTGAAAAACACCACGGAAAAACAGGTGAATCTCAACATAACACAGAGAGTGACGCAACTGTCGGGATCATTGATATGTATGCCCCCAACATTTGTATATGCTAGCACATGTAAGGCCAAGCGGAACTGCAGAGCCGAATCATCTAGAGTTCTGCAGGTATTGTGAAGAAATGCAAGGATAGCGAAAATGACAGATCATGGAAATAAATGTTATGTTCCAGGATGTGCAGGGGACCTGAGAACTTTTCATACCCTTCCCACATAACAAAACTGTCAACAGGCATGGTTGATGTTTATCTATAACCGGATGGTGGTCCAGTGTGAGATGGTGGTCCAGTGGGTTAAACCATGGAACTGATTCGCAGAAGGTTGCTGGTTCGATCCCAGCGGTCACTACCAGTGTGTCCTTGAGCAAGGCACTTTACTCCATGGTGCTCCAGAGGGATTGTCCCTGTAATAAGGGAACTGTAAGTCGCTTTGGATAAAAGCGTCTGCCAAATGCATAAATGTAAATGGATACCGCAACAATTTAATTAAAAGTTTGCTCGGCCTATTTCACCGTGGACAGGTTTTCTAACCAGGCTGGGACAATATCAAACAGGCTTCACTCAGTGCCTGATACTGGAGAAGCGGCAATTCAAACTATATTCACGCAAGCAGTAAGTAGTGATTTTATCCACTTATTGACTGTCTAAACAATTTCTGATTAAATCGAAAGTTTCTTAGTGAGACAACATTAATGATAATATCAACGCAATACAGTGGGAAACACCAAGTAGCATACGTAACAGTATGTCAAATGACAAAGGTTAATATTATTTCCTGCCAGTGTTGTCATATAAATCTACAAAATACAACCGTAGATACATATGACAATCCTGTTTGTCTGATAGAATTATAATTTAGCCTATATTTAATCAACAACACATAACTCAGGAGCTGTTAGTTTAGATGCTTATAGCTCACTCGATCCTTCTAGCTAACATCACCTCCACCACTTAAGCTGAAATGACGCATCTAGTCAATTTGTAAAAAAAAAACACGTTACTGTACTGTACAAACAACGATGTTTAGAGTTTGTCAAAGGGACGTAGTTATCATTGTAAAATCATACGGTTACGCATTACAATGATTAAAATATTTTCACAATGCTAAAAACAAAGTTGCTGACGTTATGAGATAACATGTTAAAAAGTTAATGTTATATGCTAGTTCACATGTCAGGCTATTGGTACTGACGTTACGTTTTGCAGGTCTTACTGAAAATATAAGACTAAACTTACCACTCAGAAGCGTCCATTTCCAATCTCAAAACAATTGGCTGTTCCTCAAAAAAAGCATCTTTGTCAGAAACAGGATCAAACATATAAGGTTGGATGCATAATCTCTCCATTTTCATGACGGACAGTGTAGATCTGTTTGTTGTCACTGAAGCTACTGAAATCAGCCGCGCAGTGAAACAGCCAATCAGAGCAGAACTCCACATTAATATTCATGACACTTCCAAATAAGGCAAAAACAGACCATTTCATTCTAGAGACTATTTCTGGGGTTGTAAATGGACCTGTAAAACCGTATCTGGAATTTTTACCCGTAAATAACTCACATACCCTCTATGTAGATATCATAGAACAATTTAAAATATTGTTTCAACTCATTCTAGGGCACCTTTAATGAGTTACATGATTCACATGTTCACTTTGCATTAAGGTTCACTTTCACAGGTTATTAATGTTTGTAACTCACTAATAAATGCTTCACATGTTAACACAAAGTTTCACAAGTAACTAATATTGGAATTCAAATATACATTATTAATATCTCATCAAGTTATTGTGCTCGTTTGTTTTCTCCAAAATAACGTTTGATAATTTCATTTTGATAAACAAGAAGTTGATAGACATAATGAGCTTTTTTTGTGGAATATCATGGGAGTAACTTTTGGTAAGGAACATTTTAAGAAAAGTGGCAGTCATTGAGATATTAATGAGAAAACCACAAATACAACACCCTTCAGTCTCACTAATACGTGTGAATAAATGCATTTATTAAGCATTTATAACATGTGAGTTAAAATGCTCACTTTTTGGCAGGTATTGCGATAAAGTCACCCTTTTTATTCATGCAGTTATAACTGCTTATCAACAATAATTATTAGTCATTTAAAAACAACACCTTTATGAACCCTTTACAAAGGGAACCTTAATGTAAAGTGTTACCAATATCTTCACTGCGTTAAAAAAATAATGCTGTTCAACATTAATTAATCGCATATGTTAAATGCAGCAACGCATTCATTTTTACAACCTGTCAAAATATAACCTCTCCAACTGCCCTGAAGAGTGGCGATCATCTCCTTAAATTACAGCAAGAAAATATTCAACATATTCAACTACATAATCTGGGTAAGTGAAACACCCCTGGGAAACTCTGCCTTTTTATCAAGCTATCAAACAAAACCACACTAAATTAAAAGGCAATGTGGCCACTGTGATAGTCAAAGGAAAGAGCATTTGTTTGCTTATTAATTTTTAATTGTTGCACTTAACTGAATGGTTCCGCAAGATAATGCAGCACTGTGCTACTTCAGTTCATCTCCTGAGTGTTCGTTAGTAAATGTGAGATAAATCATCCCAGTAAACGCAAGGCTCTTTAGCTCTCGAGGGTTTCAAGCAAGATAATTTTTTTTTCACATTTGTGAATGGAGATCATATTTGTTTCCAAATTTGCACTGATTTGCACTAGAAGCAACTACCAATCCTAATAAGATGTGGGGGGGTATAAGAAAACAAAGTACACAGACAGAAAAGGAGCTCAAACTGTGTCACTTATTGGTTTCCATGTTACTGCTTGTTTTACTGATGTTTTGTAACAGCTCTGAGTGACTGAGCACATAAAACTATTCTGCATGGAATAGCACTAGTTGCGGCTTTGTGATCATCTAAATGTATCTGCAGAAATCAATAGTCCTAATGCGCAAAAGTGAAGAGCATCAAACGGAATAGAATGAGATGATGTGTATTAGAGCTCACTGTATTGGCTGCTTTTTAAATCCTTTTTACGTAGAACACAAACAAGGCTTAGAAGAGATAGATAAATTGAGGAAAAAGAGGGAGCGCCTACAAATTCTACAAAGAAACAGAATTACTAATGGCAAGAAAATGAGAGACGGATATAGAGCTGCATTTTCTTCTTCTTCTTATCATTCAAACTGGATTTCAACTTCCTGTTCCTGCCACTACCTTATCTAAATGAACCACCACACCTTTACCTTCTCACTCTCTTTCTCTCGTCTCCCAGGGCTGATTACTTCCCAGGTTGGATGTCATTTATCCCCTTAGCTGTCGAGGTGTGGGCCAGACTCCTCTCAGCTCTCTGTCAGCTCTGAGGGACCAATGTTCTAAGGTTGTGACCGTGGTTAACTGGCTGTCCTTTTCGCCCACCCCGGGATGGCACGCGCTGACACCATGAGTCAGCCTCCTGTCTGCTCCTGCACACCCCCTGGGATACACTGGCCTGGCTGAGGATATTGAGTCTTATTTTCAGATTGCACCTGATTATAGTATATTGCTGTCAAGTACATGGACATATTTGTCTATAAACTGTGTGCAATGTCATGATGGTAATGGCCCTGCTGAGATAATGTGTAATTGTTTACAATTCAACACAGCACTGACTAATATTTAACATCAACAGATTATGGGTATGTCAGAGGTTTTCTCAGACCGATGCATCCACAGGGGGCACATGATATATAGTTTTGAATCCAGTGGACCCAAACCCATCTGCTCTTGAAAGCGAAAGCAAGACATTTTGATGACTCCTAAAGGTCACAGAGAAAAAAAAAAGCATAACGTTCAAATGCACTAATTGTGAAAAAAATCTAAATCTAAATAAATAAACTAAATTTGCCAGTGTTTGTGACAGCTGTCAGCAGTAGTATTGAGTGAGTTTGTAATTGTCATGCAGCGGATGGTTCACAGCCGAAAGGGAACGATTGAAGATGTTTTGGTGCTGCCAGTCAGAGACATATCAGCCTTCCAAAATGATCCACTGAATATTCATTAGGTTTAGCTCAATGAAAAAAGAGGTATGTCTGGGGTTGCTTCATAATAAAAGCTGCAGAAACATTAGATGTGTGGAAGTTAATGAGCGTGTGTCTTCTTTTTCTGACCTCATTTGATAGTGGTAGCATGTCTATGCATTTTCATTACAGACAGTTATATGAATGCCAGCAGAAATACAGAAGGCGAATTCTGAGATTCTGAGCAAACACATAGAAATTTACTAAAAGTTACTATTTCATGAGTTTTTTACACTGTTAAAGAGTTGGACTCCCATGCTAAATATGGCTAAAGTTTAAAAAAATGAGTTGGACATATGACGTATTTCTGTGCCAAAAATACTCCTTCCGGTTTTTCACAAGTTTCAGAAAGTTTTTTTTCGTGTATATGAAATGCATGGGCGTCGGACCCATTGTATGTGGGTGGGAAAAGACCCACCCACTTTTTACAATCAATGATATTGGACCCACTCCCTTTTATTGTCTCTAATTCAGCACATGTCTGTTTACCTAACCCTCACCAATAAACACTTATTATTAAACACGTAAGCCGCTTTATTTTCACTTTTCTAATATTTTCTTAATTTTTATTGAAAATAAATGCCTTTCCGATTTGATATGTGATGGGAAAGGGAGTAGAGTGTGTTCGGCAAAGGCGGATGCGAACTTCTAGTCGATTTGCGTCAAAACTTGATGCCATGCGTCTTACCCAAGCGGCAACCTCCCGCAGTTTCTCTTGAAGCCAATACGGAAGTGACATATACTGCAATTCATCGACTGGCCGCTAGGGACAGGCTCCAGAAGGGAGCAGAATCTCATTGAGCCCCATGGTAAAGTGCCCAACTTTACAGCAGATTAAAACATGTTTACAGTCTGGTACAAATTGTGGTTTTGGTCTATATGGCTAATTTTGCCCATCATGACAACTGTGAGGGGGGTGAATTTTTTTAATAGCTCATTCATTTACATTATATAAAGCATTAAAGTTCTGCATAATTAAGGGTGTGGCCACTTCGAGTGACAGGTGGATAGCCATTTATCTGCTGTCTGTTAGTCATCGTGTCACTTCAGCTCTGCCCACGTCCTGCCTTTTTGCCCATTTTCTGTTATCCGGGAGTGACGCGCGATGACGCGCTGCCAAGATGGCAACAGCCATCTCGTCCATACTTTGCGCTTCAGAACAGCTCATCAGAATCCTATGGGTGACGTCACGTCCATATTTTTTTACAGTCTATGGTCTTACCCCTACACTATTGCGCCCTCAATGATATAGTGATTTCCGTAATTTTGTCTTGCCCAACCAGACGTTTAGCAAACAAGGCAGTATATTTGCACTTAATGTAAATGCCATCTACTCCAGTAAAATTGAGAGAGGACCCACCCACAATTTTTTTGCTTCCAACGCCCATGATGAAATGTATTGAACATTTTAATTGAAAAATAAGCAGTGCTATTCAAATAGATATTTTTTAAAACATGATTGCCACATATAATTTCATGGAACACAAATTAAATACACAGTTCAAAAGTACCAATTTGTGAAAATGAGTCTAAAATGAGAATGAAATGAAAATGAGTTAGCTATATAAAGTATATTTAATATATACAAATAAATTATATTTAATTATACATATGTAATTATATACATAAATTAAAATATATAATAGCAGAAATAGTTCCAGAAATAGTAAAGGGGCGTAAACTGAATAAGTGCTGCATTACATCATGCCCTGTGATATTCAGTATGAGGGCAATTCCACGCAAAAATGTCACATCCATAACGCCAACCAAATACCATGGCATTGTGTTGGTGTTATGGATGTGACAGTTTTCCGCGGAATTGCCCATGTATTTACATCAACTGCACCTCCATTATACAATCAGTGGTTTTGTGTACAAATCCAAAATATAAAATGATTGATCAGAGCATGTTACACAAGGTTGCATCTGTTGATTTCTTTGTAATAACTTGAGCATTAAACAGCTCATTTCCATTTCACTGAAAAACAGGCTTGAGGAACAGTGGTAAAATTGCCACAGACTTCAAGAAATAAGGCAGACAGAACAGTGTTTCAAACAAGATTGGAATGGGACGGTAAAGGCTTTGCTTGTGCTTTCTTTTAGTGTACACCATCTAACCTAACATGGACTTACAAAATGCAGAGCAAAGCCAGCAGCAGCCAGACTGCATATCACCACTGCATGCTAAGAAGACCACTTCAACCTAAATGCTGTCACACACCTTAATCCAGATCCTGAAATCACAGCCTTTATGTTTCCTCTGCCCACATCTGAATCAGTCACACTTGAGGAATGGTGAATGGAGAGGTGAATCCCTCAGTGAAATCACCTGATGCCCAGTGTCAACAGCAAAGCTATTCCTGTTCCACTTTAAGCCAAGTTAAGAAACTCTAGCAAACAGTCCTACAGAGATAATATTCTCAACATTTTGGCTTTAAACCCTCAAACCCGATCCTAAAAACACAGCAGCCATTAACTCCAAAACGGGTGAGAACAGAATGGATTATTTCATAGCAAATAAATAATCCACTAAATGCACATTTTCATATAATAGCAGTGCATTATATGCACTATACAATTAAATGAACCAAAATTAAGATTTCATTAATGTAGAGATCAAACTGACAGCTATGCCGCACATAACCTAGAAGCAATATCTTTATTGAAAAGAGTTTACATGAAACGATTATGGCAGAAGACATGCCTAGCCTTCCAAATTGCCTGTTTAAAAATAGACAGCAGAAGCAACTTTGGACAGAGATAATTCCGTGGAAATGCCTGTTGACTGGGGAGAAGAGCGGCTTATGTTGTGTTCTTATCTACGAGCAGAATAAACCCCGACGCCGTGACACATGGCACGCTGGCACACACCTCTACTTTCATCCATTCTCTGAAAGCAGAACAGAGTTCAAAAGCATTAGAAGAATTCAGTGCCAGTGTAAAGCACCGCTAGAGATCTTTAGTTCTCACATACTATGACATTCTAAATAGGTTTGCTCTCAGCAGCAGAAAAAAACATGGTCTGATAACATTAACGTCCAAGCTAAAGTGCTGTTAATTGGCAGAAGGCTATTACAAAGTTCGCACAGAGAACCATTTAAACCTGTTTTTCTACCATAACCTTGTTTGCCAAGAATATGTGCCACATTTCGCAAGAATATGTGCCGTAAAGTTTTTTAATAGAGCTGATCTTAGTTAAGTGTAAACCACACCAGCAGCTTTAAGCAACCATAATGGGCCATGCACTCATGGCTCACTCTAGAGGAAATGTTTGAGGGGAAATACATTAGGAGGAGTAATTAGGATTATTAGCAGGGTGTAATTTGCTCAAGAGGGAATAAAACAAATTGCTGAGGCGTTTCTAAGCTAAATCGAAAATGAATACAAAATTAATGGCATGATGAATAGAGGGATTTTACAACTGTTGACACGATGGGCCCTGGTGTCACCACCAAAACGCCTAATGAACGGAGAATGACACAGGGTCCAGGGATATTGTGTCTAGGGTTGGGTACCGAACTCTGTACTTTTAAGGGCACCGACCGAATTACGTCGGTACTACAGAGTACCGATTCACATTAAATCAATTGGTACCAAATTTCAGTACCTGAGAACGCATCTGGTGATATAGACTAGTGTCTGTGAACATTAAACCGCAAAAAAACTATTTAAATACGAATGCAGCGTGTCTCTGTGAAAGAATGTCACAGATGCGCGGTTTAATTTACCTCACACACAAACACATACTGAAACACATACTGTGTGTTTCCATCTCTGCTGTCTCATATGAATGCATGATGAACGTCTTCTCCAGAGGCGCTCCGAGAGTCACTTTATGAGCATTTTACAGTTTCTTTGAGAAAAACTACCGTCATATCATAAACACACAGAAACTCAAAGGTCTTCACAGCAACCCGTCAAAATAAAAGTTTGGTTTAACTTCACAAATATATTTTTAGATTTAGATATGTCTCATTGTAATAATAATGCTAAAACTAATGTAATAATAATAAATTATCAAAACTTAAAATTTTAATAAATCACAGTTTTTCTCCCATGTTTAAATTTGAACAATATAAAGCTCAGTTATGCAGCACTTTGTTTGTCAAAAAAGTTTGTTTAATTAAATGAAAATATGCATTAAATTAATGTTTTATGTCTTCATTTGATTACCAGAAGATACACAACACAGAATTTGTGGCAAATATTTTCATAGAAATTAAATTAAAAAGAACAAAAATGAAAATGGTTGTTTTTTATTAATTCAATTAATTAAGTAGCTATTAGCCTACAATTAACTGGTAAATATTACAGCATACAAACATCACAGACAATGACAGACAGCGACCAAGAAAGCTGTGGTATAATGTCAATAACACTTCTATAAATTACTTACAGTTTCTTTACAGTTATTGATGTAAACAGCCCCTAAAGTACAAAAAAAAGTACGAATGAACCAATGAACCAATTGGAAAAAATGAACCAATTAAAATGTGAATGGTACCCAACCCTAATTGTGTCAGAAATTATGGCTGCATGCAAACCACAGGTCAGCATTTACAGTAAATGCTGACCTGTGGTTTGCATGCAGCCATCATTTCTGTTCATATTCTCTGAGGTATTATTCATTGGAGTCATGAGTCATCATTACTTGCATGCATGGGGTTAAATGTCAGACAAAAAATACAAATAAATTCAAACAGAATAAAAAAAATCTGTCATTTGTAATAATCTTTTCTGGATAAGGGAAAATCAATGAAGGGAGCAAGTCAGTCCTCAATACAGATTTACATTCTCAAGTTTTTTTCCTCATGCATGCAAGGTTTTATTCTCCTCTCTTTAGGCAGCTTCACTGTGAAAGAGCAGCTTGAAACGATAGGAGCTATAAGAAAAGGCTCTAATGAGATTTCTACAAATTCCAACATACATCAGAGAAAATAGCCTGTAGTATGGCGGCTGTCGTTTTGAGCTATGAAGTTTGGTGGGGTGGGAGAGAACGAACACATTAAACACCATTAAAGAGCCCCTTAACACGCCCCGAGATGAGCCGTTACTCCCAGAGCAACATCTGAGGCTCAATATGTGTCACTAAATCACTTCATTTCTATTCTCTAATGTGCAGCGAGAGGATACAATACATTTTAAGCCAAGGCTTTTGAAAATGGCGACCCGCTGAAGTTACTAGAGTTTACCATTACGTTGTCTTCTCTAACTAGGGACAACGATACATCTCCCTGTAGAATATAAACGTGGGTAGCCACTGAAAACGATGAATAAAGGCCTCATTTTACTCTGTGAGATAATTAAAATGAAAGAAAAGCATACAATAAAAAGCAATGTTGCGTTAGACAAGCTGTGTGGTTTGCAGTTAAGACAAGAAAGGAGAAATGGAGGTGAGGGAGAGGAGGGGTCTCTCTCCAGTACAGGCTATTTATGATAACTAAACCGCAGAAATGGGTAACTCAGAAACTGGCATGGTTATGACAACCACAAACATATTAACAATATGACCACATTTACATATCAGCACCTATTCAGCATCTTGGTCCACCCTGATAAACACCAGTACACACAGGTTAGCCAATCATAACAGAGGCAATTTACATATTGGTACAGTAGCCTGTTTAATTGCAGAGAGATGTTTGAAAAATGCCCATGAATACAAAAACTAAATTTACTTTTTTTCATACATGAAACCATAGGAAACCATTCAAATGTAGAATGTGTGTTTTTAAAGAGAAGAGTAGATAGGGCAGATGGGAGGAGTTTAAGTTATAAAACACGTCTAAATAGAAGGGAGTGGAAAGGGAGAGGTTTAAATGCCAGGCATATGCTGGCTGCTGCCTGCGGGACACAGACTTGCAGACACTGCAGTCCATCCACCAACAGACTCAATTTACGGATTGAAGAGCAGCAATAAAGAGCTAACAATCTCACTACAGACAGCACTTCTGTAACCACTCAGTGGCACGTCCATTTCTCTTCTTCTCCTCGCCCTCCCAAGAAACTGTAATTTGCTCCTGTTTTTTAATCAGGGTCTCACTAATTAAATAAAAGCTCTTGGGCCTCTCCTAATTTGGTCATGGGACAGTCTCATTTGCCCTGTAAATACTGATTATATCAAAAAAAGTGTGTATGAGAGCTGAAGGTTTTGTCTCTTTAATTAAAGAAAGTGTGATTTGGAGGGTGAACTGACTGCTCTTGAAAATCGACAGTAACAGGACTATATACGATAAGTGATGTTCAGAACTAATTTATTAATAATGATAATCAGAATTTACCAAGTACTATAGCTAATTCAATCAGAAATCAAAAAGAGTCTGAACCATTCTCCAGGAAGTTTTTACTTACAGACAGAACCCATCCATTAAATGTGAATGAAATTAAGCAAGTGTCATAAATATTCGTATGCAATTTTGTGCTCTTCTGCAGCAGTAGTGTCACACCTGACTGTGGGCTACTAGCAATAAGCTCAGGAGCACATTAGCAATTCATCAAAAAAGCAAATGTCATTCTGCAGTAAATGTCTAGGGAAATATTTAGCATTTGATTCTCGTTTCTGATTGCATTGTCATTGATTTTGAATTTTCTCTGCACTGCCTGGGACAGACATAACAGATCATTGCATTTTTGAACTGTCAGTCAGTTGAGGTGCTCTGTCTGGGGGCCAGTGAAGACAGCCAGTCTCTCTCTCTTTCTTTCTGTCTTCACACGGCTCTCAGAAAGAGAGATCCAGCCCTTGAGGCCTGCAAAGAGCCTCCTCAGCCCTTTTCTCATTGCCCGCTATCCCTTGAAAAGACAGCTTTTTCTTTTTCTTTCCTCTCCTTGAAAATGAATAGCCCTATTAATCCATCCTCCACTGACCATCCTGAAAAAGATAGAAAATGAGAGAGACGGCTTGAATTGTGTATTTGTGAAGTTTCTTTTTTTTTTTTCGTCTTCTTTTTTTAATCAATCCCCTTCACCTCGGTCAAGAAACGTTGCTGTTCGTGGTCCATTGCCCATTTAAGGTGATCAATGTTTTTATCGATAAGGTCCTTCCTTTACTCAGCTGTTTCTATCAGTCTCCAATTAGTAAATGGCTTGGCTTTGACATCTAGAAACCGCACATTCTTTGATAATCTCTCACAAACACACAGACACACACACACACACACACACACACAGTTAATGTGGTCGGAATAGCGGATCAGGTCCTGTAGACCCCTGTGACCCAGTGCAACACTGTGACGGCCTTCATGGATCTAATTCAGCGATGCCAAAAGCAATCCGTGTCCTCGTACTGTACACAGGATGATTCATTCAATTGGGTGAAATATTGTAGGTGTCTTAGCAGTTAGTGTGTGATGCATGTGTCTACGTTTAATGGGTTTAGATAGTAGTTTATTTTCTGCCGCTTATTGAATCATGTCCATTTCCCGGTCTTTTCCGTATTTGAATGCCAAACAGATTGTGAAAGTCACCATGTCTGCTCAGCCAACACAAGCATGCTACTAACACAGAGAATGAGACAGACAAACAAAAAAAATTGAATTTGAGAAAGAAAGAAAGAAAGAAAGAAAGAAAGAAAGAAAGAAAGAAAGAAAGAAAGAAAGAGAGAAAGAAAGAGAGAAAGAAAGAGAGAGGGAGGGAGGGAGGCAGGAAGGAATGGAAGGAAAGATCTGTAGCCTAAAGGCAGAGACAGCAATTAAAAGTAAATGGATCCCAGGGCCCTGTTTCAGATAGGCTACTACAGAATTCTGCCTATTCTTAGAAGCCGTCCTCAGAGAAGGTTTGAGCTGAGAATTTTCCATGCGTGATGAACTGTGGAAACCAACAAAAGCCCCATTACCAGGAGAGGGATTTAGCCTCGTCTTGTATTAAGAGAGGGAGAGAGAAAAGAAGCCCTTAGTCAAATGGAATACATTAAAAAAAATTCCCTGTGTCATAGAAATAAAAACTAGAAGCCAAATGACGGCGCTCTCATTATCTGCAAACCAAGAGCTCCAGTGGGACATATTCACAGAGCAAATTACAGACCAGACAAAATGATTTTCCAATATATTCTAATGCACAGTTTGATAGTGACTCAGAAATGTTTGCGTTAATTTAAGGTTATCATTTTCAAGTTGAGCAGCATTCTGTGAGCGTAAATGTCAGGATAAATGTTTATGAAAATCATTTTAGCTCAAGCCACCTGTACTTCCTCCAACCTTTACAAGAGAAAGATAAGATGGTACACTGTGTAAGAGTGTAGGTGCTAGGGCTGTGCTGATATAGATGATAGTATCGTGTATCGACGATAGTCAGAGATATTGCCAATGGCTGATGCCTTTACCAAAATCAAGACGATAATTGGCTCGTTTTCCTATTAATGTATTAAATGATTATTATCATAATTATCATCATCATCATCATCATCATCATCATAAGGCTAGTGTTACTATTACATTAATATTAGGACCTACAGTTAATTTGCCTTCCCTAATTTCATTACGACCACACTTGCAACAGAGACACGTGCATAAGGATTGAGGACCTCCTCATTGAAAATATTTTTAAAACCCACTACAAACTACATCCCACATCAAAATTGAATTGCAAGGTGAACTATTAACAAATTGTCAAGAGTCCCTGTTGTAAAAAAGCTGCATCTTTCTTACAGTTTTTGTTTAAGACGAAAACGGCATTGTTGTTTGTCAGCATTGTTTTGTTTCCATAGCACATTTTATTTTTTGTTAGGCAATAGAATTTCTGGTAATACTATGAGGTCTCATTTGTTAATGCATTAACTAACATGAACAAACAGAGAGCAATAACCTTTGTTAATGTTAGTAATACAATTTCTGTGTTCATGTTAGTTCACAGTAGCCTGGCTCTTGTAACGCTTCGACCCAGATAACTCGTAATGAAAAATAAAGAGCTTGAAGGGGCGGAAGTCTGTATTTCAAACATGTAATGGTACACAGACACGTGCTGCCTCATACATGAGGGGTTCACTCTTTTATAGCGTTACAAATAAAATAAACAACATTATCACGGGGAAGTAGAGCAGACATCTACTGTGGTTCTCAAACTCTCTGAAGATAGCGCGCTCCTGCGTAACAAACACGCAGCGCACGTTAAGAGTCAAGGGATCAGTCTCTTAAAGGGCCCACCGCACAATAATGTAGTGTATGCAAAAACATAGTTTTGGCCGTTACACTCTGCCCTCCTACGTACTTCCACTCAATTTTCATTTTCCCTCCAGTACTCCGTCTGGGATTGCGGTATAGTCTTAGGTTTTCTCCAAACTAATTTTAACTGGTCCAATCAGCGAACAGAGGGAGTGGCTGAGAATGATGACGTTGATGTCATGCTCTAGTTTGAGATGACATACGTCACGACCAAACGTTAGCGGTTGGTTATGGCAGATCCAGAGTGGCTCTGGGCAGATCCAATAGTCTTAAACTTCAACAGAGTACCCGCCTTCAAGGAAGTTAACGCTTGTCAATGGAGAGTGGCCAGACTCTCTGTACAATGAAATGTACGAGAGTCTGGTAGGACCAGGCTAAGTTCACAGTGCATTACCTAATGTTAACTTAAAAAGTTGCCAGCCACCGCCAAATTTTTTATAATTTTCCCCAAAATGTAAATGCCCATAGAATATTTCATTGTATGAATATCTGAGCATGCAATATAAAAAAAGAAAGAGCAGACCCTCTGCTTTAAAAAAATAAACCCAAAAAACATTTATTCTAGCTTTATGCATTCCTTTTTTAGCAACACTTAAATATGGGTAAGTTTCATAAAAAAACATCAACACACTAGCGTAGCTATGGCCCACCCACATTGACAGCTTGCCAATCCTGTCAGATCCAGGGAAATATATTTTTTTTAATAACACTATTTCTATTGTTTAACAATTCTTCAATAATTATTTTAAATGTGGTTTATTTTGTCATGCATTACAACTCTATTCTAATACTAATACAAATACGGTAATTTGTTTCTTCAGTTCCGTCACGCCAGTAGTAATGTTATGTTCTTCTTCCCGGCAAGATCAGGATTTTATTTCAAATAGTAGCGCCTTTTTTGTTTTAAAAAAATGTCTAAACTGCCATTTATGCCACATTTAAGAAAGAAACACGTCTTGAGAAAGATGTCAGGACGACATAACACTTTTGTCGCTTGAAAGTGAACTAACAGAATATGATGATATTGCAGCCGCTCACACCTGATCGCACAGAGCTTAGTGATTACAGGTGAAGTATTTTGTTTCTGCAACACTAGTAGCATCTAGCAGGATTTTAAAAATAAAGCAACCTTGCAAACGGTGCTTACGCATGTCGTGCTCATACATCACAAATACAGCTCGTACGGGGGCTTGAGAAGGCATCAAAATGTAGAAGTAGACTATATTAAAAGAGAATAGACAATAAAAGGTCCAACATATGAAGAATACTTTTAGCTGTGTTGCTATGTTTCAATTGGATTTTTTTATTTTTATTCCAAAATAAGGGGTAATGCAAATTATTCCGGCCCACCCACACTTTTAGAGGCCCACCCATCATCCACTTTCTGCCTACGCCACTGCATCAACACCCCCAAAGCTTCACAGTCCTAAAGCTCGTTCTGGGTCGACATTTCATTCAGTAACATTAGGCAGTTTTGATTTATGTGATTTTTAATGCCGATGGTTATTTTACATATGCATCTGCTTACATACAATCGCTTGTTTTTTGAGGAGATACTGTACTGTACTGTACAGAAAATTCTGTGTTTGGCGGGGAAAGAGTTAACAGATATTGAATATTGTGCATCGCCGACCAAGCTGACAATATGACTTTGGATATCACCCAACACTAGTATGTTCAATGTATAACACTTTTTTGTATAATATAATGGGAAATTTCCACTGGCTGGTTCTCTGTTATACTCTCCATTCTACTCATTTTTCGGCAGGTACAAAAAGTGATGAAAAGTTGTCAGGGTGCATTATGGGATAGCAGCAATGGGGAAATACATTCTTATCTTGTTGTAGCAGCCAGTATACCTTAATCCATGTCCTGATAGAGTTAAGATAGAATAAGAAGCTATTGCAGGAAATACTACTTCCTGTTACTGCAGGAACGATATCACAAAGTTGAGTGAATTAAAAAAAAAAGTAAATATATAACATGTTTCATGTGTGTGAAAGACTGCACTGATATAGCAAATATTAATTTGATGTGCAAAGCCACATAATACACATAATACACATTAGAGCTGCAACTAACGATTATTTTTTCTGTCGACTAATCTAACGATTATTTTTTCGATTAGTCGACTAATCTAACGATTATTTTTCCAGATTAATCTTATTATTCTTTTTTACTGATTATTGTATTTCAAAGAGGGTAGTGAATTTGTATATTATTTTAACATGAAATCAATGAATGATGACAATATTAATTGTATTTCAGGAAGGGTAGTGTACATAGTATGCCATTTTATAATGAAATATATGAACACAAGAAGCTTTTTAAACATAATATATAATGATACTATTCATCATAAAATGTATACAGAGTAGGCCTAATTAGGAAAAGTTGTTTACTATAGTAGTTGAGTATGATTTACTTATTGATTTGTGTCAGTAGTAAACGAAAATGCACTTGTATTTATCTGCAAAAGGTTCACATACAGGAGCTTTCAGCATAGTGTTAATGTATAACTAGTCGTCTATTTTGAAGATACATGTGCATAAACAACGACTAAAACTGCCAGAAGTTTTTGCCCAAACTTCAAAGACACATTTAAATGATTAAAGCTAGAGGCATATCTTAACTGTAATGTTACTTTAATCATGTAAACTACCTATATACAGCAAGTTATTATGCATATGTGTTTGGGACAGAGCGGAACCAGGTCGCATATACAGGAGATATATGCAGCCCATAATAAATAAAAGCACGAGACGTACTGGGGTCGGAGAAGAACCCAGGAAAATGTGACCGTCTGTTGCAATACACGCGTGGCGCGTTCAGCTGCGCGAGAGAACACTGGCAGCAGGGTTGCCAGGTTTACACAACAAAACCCACCCATTCGTTACTCAAAACTAGCCCAAAACAAGCCCAATCGCATTTCGGGGAGGTTCTCTGGTAAACATCGCGTTCGGGGGGTTAAATATGTGTGTTTTTTTTTCTTCAACCCGCGGACATGAGACACAGCCCACGGCAACAGTGTAGAAGTAGCCCAATTCCGCGGAAAAAAGCGGACTTGGCAACACTGACTGCAGTGTGAAAGCTCCCGCTCTCCACGCGCACAGCTCCTGCTCTGCCACCGCGTGCAGTGTGAAACCGGCGTTACAGAGCGAACAAAGCACAGTTTTATTCGGCTTCTGTTTAAAGTACTCCCACACTTTTGAATGTCGCGGTCTGGCTTTATATGATAAATGATCATTTTCACTATGCCCGGGAGCAGAAGCTGCCATTATTCTAGATCTTCTGTTCCATTCTAGAACGTAAATAATGTGCCGCCGATGCGTCGACGCATTTCACGCTTCGTTGCAGCCCTAATACACATATAACATGACAAACTGTTAGCAGGTATCACTGTAGTTAAATGATAGCTAGACAGATCAGTAGCTCCTTTCACACAGCAATACCGCTTTTGCAATTTAACAACAATTTTTAAAATTTTTTACAAAAAAATGACATGTTTAGGGCCCTATGAAATATACGTTTTTCCCCATTCAATTCCGTTTTATTTTTACCAAATAGCCTACTGTGTTTTCTGTTTCAAGTTTTCTGGATTCCATTTTAATCATTGAATTACATTTTAATAATTAAAAATCATGTCTAAATAATACAATTATTTAGACACAATTACAACTATTTTAATATATATATTTAAAAAAATATATATATTTTCTGGTAATCAAATGAAGACTGAAGACATAAAACATTAATTTAACTTTTAATCATATGAAATTAAACTTTTTTTTGTCAAACAAACGTGCTGCATAATGAACTTTACTGTTAAAATTAAAATATATCTAATGTTTCTAAAGTTCTATTCTAATGTTCATATCTAAATTCTACTGTACAACAGCAATATATTTCTGTCAAGTTAAACCAAACTTTTATTTTGACGGCTTGCCATGAACACCTTTGAGTCTCTGTGTGTTAATGCTATGTCTCAAATGAAACGGCAAAATGCTCATGAAGTGACTCTCAGAGCGGCTCTGGAGATTAAGTTAATGTCCTCATATAGTAAGGCAACTGAATACACAGCGAGTGCTTGTGTGTGTGCGCGTGCGTGTGCGTGTGTGTAAAACTGCGCGTCTGCTTGTGTGTGTGTGAGTGTGTGTGAAACTGCGCATCTGCTTCAGTGTGTGTGTGTGTGTGTGTGTGTGTGTGTGTGTGTGTGTGTGTGTGTGTGTGTGTGTGTGTGTGTGTGTGTGTGAGTGTGTGTGTGTGAAACTGCGCATCTGCTTCAGTGTGTGTGTGTGTGTGTGTGTGTGTGTGTGTGTGTGTGTGTGAGTGTGTGTGAAACTGCGCATCTGCTTCAGTGTGTGTGTGTGTGTGTGTGTGTGTGTGTGTGTGTGTGTGTGTGTGTGTGTGTGTGTGTGTGTGTGTGTGTGTGTGTGTGAGTGACACGCAGAGCATGCAGGATTCGTTTTTAAATAGTCTTTTTGCGGTTAAATATTCACAGACACGTCTATATTGCGATTTGATTTAAGTGTTCTGACCTGCTTTTTATTTATTTATCAAAACTTTGACAAATTCCGTGAAATTCCGCATTATACAATACATTTTGTTTTTAGGACTGATTCCACGATTCCGCACGCGTTTTCTGCATCGCGGAAATCCTAGGGCCCTAATTTAGTGCATATTTAAATACCTTTCTGTAAACAGCGCAGAGTAATCATCTTCATATGTGTTTATGATTGACCCAAAGCAGACTTATTACAGCGCATTCTGATTTATTACGTGAATATACCAGTAATCTTCATTCCATACCGGTAATTTACTGGTAATGTTACAACTTCCCTTACTGGTAAATTGCCGGAATCAATTTACTGGTACTTTTGAAAAAGTCCTGTTCACACATGATCTGTTACCAGTAATTTACCAGTAAAGACTGTATGTGTGAAAGGGGCTAGTCAATTTGCATTCAAAAGACAGTTGTCAAACCTTATTCAACAGCACAGCCAGTGACATACAAAAAGCAGAGCAACTGATAAAACATAATGCCATTCACTATGCCCCTCTGAAAGTATATCTTTCTTGTTGCAACAGTTGTTTCAAGATCAAAAGTGCAATTTCCACACTTCAGCACCCTTGATCGTGGGTTTCCCTGTGATCCGTTTTCTAATATAAAACCCCAGAATTTTTATGGACTTCTCTTTTCTGCAATAGGCAAAGGGATGGGTCAAAACACACAGGCACACAGTCATTCTGCAAAGCCCCCGGAGCAAGCAGAGGTTAAATGCCCTGCCCGATGCCCCTCACTTGGGGCACCTAAGTGACCCTTCAGCACTATTTGAACCAAGCTGTTTTCATTCATGTTGCCAAGCCACCAAACAGCTGACAATGCACAGATGTGGATAGGGTACTGTGATTTAACACATACAGTAGGTGATGGTGATGCTACGCATAGGTAGTGATAGAAGCGAGCAAACTCCTAAACCAAAACAAAAGTCTAAAAACAACAATATGAAAAATGTTTCCGCTAGACTTTCAAAGAGATGAACTGTCGAAGAATCGAGAATTTGAAATGTCAGACATGCTCTAAGTCTTATACGGTTGTTCTAGAGGGTTGTACTAATGCTGATTTGTTTATTTTTAGAGTGTTTAGGCGATGATACACGGGCAACTTTTTTGGGAAACACCACTCGGCAACATAGCTTAAAAAAGTTGCCTGTGTATCATCACCTTTAGGCTCTGATACAGAGCAGCCACTTCAGTTAGTTGCTACAGTAGCCTTTGATTTCTATCAGCTCTACGACTCGGCTAAAAAGAAAACAAATAAATATATAAATATAACTCCTCAGATGTTTAACAGCTCTATGGAAAAGTAATTAGTTTTTGATAGTGTTAAAATGCAGATATTTGCCTCAGTCCATTCATGAAAGTCAGCACTTTTGAAAAGCTGCTTTGTGGCTGGTTTTGTGCAATCTCTCAGCATGAATTCGGCATGAATAAACTATTTGATTAAAGTCGAATGTCACCATTTGTCTGAGACAACACTGTATTGGCAGGAGCCTTTTCCCCTCGGCTTTCATCGAGATGCACATTTAAATATGAGAGGAGGCATATTGTAGCTGACAGCACACTCAAATCTCACTGAAATGTCAATGCTAAGCCACTTGAGGAATGGCACCGCTCTGAGAGAAGGCTGATGAACCAAAATGTCTTCCATCACTTCCTGAGTTCTGTAATATCACGCAGAAATATGCAGGAAAAGGTCAGAATTATATATCAAAACATAAATAAAGCGCTGTCACTTTATAGAATAATGAAAGCTTGAGTAATGCTGCGATGGGACAATCTTCAGATAAAAACCATTGTGATTTTTAAACCACAATCTAGTTCTATTTCTGCAACTGTGTAATTGTTCAATTTTCCTTATTAGAAACAGCTCTTTGTCATTCAGTTCTTCTTTTTAAGATGTATAATACCCAATACCGAGCGCCAAGTGTGAGGAAAAAAAAATTCAGACCATAATGAGTGTGAACATGGAGAAATTGAGAAGCAAGGTGACAGAAATGGCTGATAGCAGTGACCAGCCGTTTGATTAAAGTCTAAAGGTAGAGGTGGCACAGACCAATGCAGTGTTTTAGGCCTGTCTTAAATTCGTTCTAGTAGAGCTGCGTGATTAATCGCTAAAAGATTGCGATCTCAATTCAAACACCCATGCAATCTTTTTCTTAAAGACAACGATTCCGCTATATGTCTATTACACCTGTTTCACATCGTGCTTTTAAAGTACGATCATCACACTGCCGCTGATCCAGAGAGAGAGCAGCTGGAATGAACAGTAATGTTACAAACATTTAAATAACAGGGGATCATCATCTTTTGAAGAATTTCGAGTATTTTGACATTTGTATTTATTGTATTGCTTATCATTGCACCAGGAGGTGGTGTGTTTAAAATGCCATTGAATTATTCATTTTAAAGATTTATTCACAAACGCTAATTCAGTCTTAATGAATGAGAAATTAGCACCTTTCACACCGGTAAATTCCCAGAAAATTCCCAGAATGACTTTACCGGTAAATACACAAATATGCTGTTCACACAAGCCACGGCGTTCTGGCTTTTTACCGGTAAGAACCCGTTCACACATGAGCACCAAAACCCTGGTAAATTATGTGATGTCAGTCATTGGAAGTTATCTTTAAACGCTGTGCTGTTGTCTTCATCCACCCACATGGGAAGAAGCACTTTAGTTTCACTATCTGTTCAATTTGACAACATATTTCGACGTCTGAGTGACAGGCATAACGGTTGATCAGACAGAACGCGTGTTTGCACTTAAAAACACGAGACACGCGTAATACTGATGAATGGAAAAGAAGGCTGGGTCTCAAGCGCAACACGTTGAAAAAGCTGCGAGACAAAGTTGATCATTTAGTGCATATTTAAGTAGAAAAGCTATTCAAAAGCTTTCTGTAAACAGCGCAGAGTAATCACGTCATCTCCATAAGAACTTATGATTGACCCAAAGCAGACGTCTTACATCAGCCCGTTCTGATTTCATACGTGAATATACCAGTAATCTTCATTCTGCGTTCACACAGCGCACATTAACGATAATTTAGCTACTGGTAATGTTACAACTTCCTTTACTGGTAAATTGCCGGAACTGATTTACCTGTATTTTGAAAAGGTCCCGTTCACACATGATCTCTTACTGGTAATTTACCAGTAAAGACTGTATGTGTGAAAGGGGCTATTGACTCCATTCAAATTGTTTAATCGTTTTTTTTTTAATAGCATAAAGCAATGAACATTTTGTCAGAACCTCTAGTTTGCATGTTATTTTATTTAGTTTAAAAAAAAAGTATAAAAATAAAAAGTATAAGTAAAAGTATAATGCTTTTTTTCCGCCTTCAGAATCATTAGAGAATCGCAATCTCCATTTTACACACTAAAAAATTGTGATTCTCAATTTATCTAGAATCGTGCAGCTCTAAATTCTAGAAATTACTGGAAGCCAGCGCAGAGACCTGAGCAGAAGTGTAATATGAGAGAATTACCAGAGGCTAAACACAAGGGCAACTTATTTGGTATGCTCAAGGGACCAAGAGGGAGAGATTTCCTTTAAAATTTCAGATGTTGAGACAGAGAATGAGACATAGAGATTGTGAGCAGTACGGTGTGTTTTGGTGTAAATAGAGTAGGGCTGGGCGATATATCGCATGACATTGTTAAGCGCATCTCGTCAGTAAAGCCGGTTCCTTGATTAGTAATAAATCGCCATCACCTGCTTTCAGATGGAGAAAGCACAGAGCCGTAGTTCACTGACAAGCTGAGCCATATCGCATTAATTATCACAGACATATCGCCTGCGATAATTAATGCGATATGGCTCCGCTTGTCAGTGAACTACGGCTCTGTGTAGTAAATGCCGCTCCATCTGAAAGCAGGTGATGGAGATTTACTACTAATCAAGGAACCGGCTTTACTGACGAGATGCGCATAACAATGTCATGCCATCTACCACCACACTAGTGAGTGCACTAAGGGTGAAAAAGTAGATGTCTTCAACTGACTTGGCATGATGTGTATGTGTTATGTAGAAGTGTTTGCCATTAATTCCCCAACTTCGGACTACAAAGGCACAAACCATTCAGAGACAAATAGCACTCTCTACAGCACAGTCTTCAGCTTAAAGATCGGCTGAAGAGGCGTTGTTATGTGGTGTAGGCCACAGAGGGTCAAGTTTTTGCTATAGAGAAGGTCATCACCCATGGCAGTATAAAAGCTTTTCACAAATGGATCTGTCCGGCTTCCTGCACTTCAGATTTCAGGGTAAAGCATCGGTCTCTCCAGTGCTTGGTTCTCTCCAGCCCGCAGCAGGTTTGCTGTCTGCCTCTGATGGCTGTTACAGGTCTAATCAGCCCAGCAGCCTCAGAGAGGAAGAGAGAGAAGCCCATGGCCAGCCTGAGTAGAAATCAATTACAGAGGATTGAGCTCTTGTATAAAGAACACTAATGGCAATAGCCGGAAATAAAAGAATGATTACAGACATCATAAAAACTGTTATTGGCATAATCAGTATATCTATGTAATGTCTGCTGCCAATTTATGGCTAACAGCTCAGAAATTGATCTGTCTCGATGCACTGGCAGAAAACCGAGTGGGTTTCAAGCCTGGACAATAGCAATTTATGTTGCTTGACAACATGATGGCCAAGTTTTACAATACATATTTTATGTAAACATGACCTGTGAGTGTACTCAATTGTGAAATTAGGTTTGTCGCAACTAGGAACTATATTTCTATTATAAACACCACAGACATGTTATAAGTAGAGAGTTATACTGAGGCCAGGAATGAAGGCAGGTATGGCCACAGTGCATGCTGTTTGTCAGTTATCTGTTATTGCAATAATAACTGACTGGTGTACTAGGGTGAAATTTTGTGTCAATTTTTTTACTCTGGGCCCTTGGGAAACCAAAGAGCGGAGCTATATTGTGACAGTGACCCTCCAAAATGGATAACAGCCCTTGCTCTAACCTTGGGAATCTATCAGAGGGAGTCAGCATTTTCAAAAGTGCCTCCCAGATATGGCTCTGAATAATGTATCCTATGAATAAAACACATTAGCGACAAAACATACTGAATAATTCACTTTTCATTCCCTGCACGCCAGATATTAGGTCCTCTGTCACTCAGCAGACTCTCATTGGACTGTCCCACTCCACTCGTTATTTTCACCTCTTAAATACTGTAAACAGCCTCTCGCTCACTCTCTCTGAACCTGTAGTAAAACTAAAAAGAGTCTTTGAAAACACACACACACACACACACACACACACACATGCAGACACTAGCTCAAGTAAAACTGATAATAATTAACTCATTTCTAATAGTGCCGGCAGGCTGTGGGTTACAAAGAACCATGTGTAAATATAAAAATGATTTTTTTCTAATTAAACACTTATTCCTGTCCATTAAAAGCATACAGCTCACCTCCTCAAAGAAAGCCAGTTTTTTTAAGTGCCTCTTTCAGCCGTCTCTCTCCTCTCCTATCTCTAATTCTTTTCTTATTCTCATTTTCAATGCTAATGACAGACAGCATTTTGTTCACAAACAACTAATGAAGGCTTCCACCGAAGCTGAAACTCGATAATTAACCATATAAATCGAAACAGTCAATGACCCGGCACAGGAAGTGGACACCAGCATTGATACAAATTTGACGTTAACTGAGATTTCACCTGCAGTACTTCTTATTAGCAGTTCTAAAGACTTTTGAGCATCTCAGTTCCTAATGGTTGTAGAATACGCAGATCCATCCCACATCCTCAAAACGATTTAACTTCCATTACAGTCTGTATGTGGCACCATGCATATCAAATGTGAAGCACATAAATAAGTTAAATAAAATGAGATGAAGCCACAATAAGTAGTAAATAAACTGTAGGCGAAATCATGATTCATTCACTCACCAGGGTGCAGTAGGTCTCTGGTGGGTCTCCACAAGTGATGTTGGGTGGGTCAAGAGTGACTTTTAGGTACTTGGTCATGTCCGCGGCTTCGGGCTGACAGGCCATGTAATACCAGGTCGGACCTTCGTCCGTGTAGCCATGTGACTTGCACAAGTCATAGTGTCCCCAGGTTGTGGGATAGTGTTGCGTGGCCTGACACACAGTGAGCCATAATGCCTGCAGTGTCAAGAGCAGCGGGAAACGCATGGCTGCTTCCTTTATTCGGGCCGCCCCTCTAATAGACTCTTCAATGTGATGTAAAGTATCCGTCTGCTCCCTCCTCTCAAACACGCATGAGAGAGAGAGGCGATGGAGAGGAAGGTCTAGATCTGGTTTAGAAAATAATCCAACTTTTGCTGAGCGTAGGCCAGAAGAACTGCAGCAGCATGCCAGTCACTGTAAGGTCGTCAAGTCTGACGCTTCAATCTCCACCTCTGGTCTTTATTGTGTCCACTGGGAAGGGGCAGGATGGCAGGCAGGGTCGGGGTGCCAGCAGAGATAAGAGAAGTGGAGGCAGAGAAGACGAAATGATCGGTTAGGGTTGGAGGGAGAGCAAGGCTTCTGACACTCTGATGAATCGACTCTCTGGCTAGATGTTGACTGACAGCCGTCTCAGCTTTGCCTTCTGTCAATCATCCTCTATTGCAGCTTGGCATCTGCACTCTGCAAAGAAAAATGAGAGAGGTGATGGTGAATATCAGTTAGGGGATAGAGTTTGACAGCAAGAGGAAATTAGCGCTCTGACTCCTCTGAGGTGGTGCCAGTCAGGTGTCTGGTGTGCATCACAGAGAAATATCAGATATCTAAAAGGCCATCAAAGAAAACGTGATCTTTAGAGCTTTCATGCATTCACTCCCGTCATTATCCATAATCCCATGCAGGCCCACTCTCTTCCTCCATGCCTAAACTTATGATACTGAGTATAGACCAACAGCTACATGTGACACTACATGAAAATACAGGATGTAGAGGGTTCAGGTCAGAATTCAGAGACTAAGTGCAAAGCTGATGATTGCTTGGATGCCTTTTGTATGGGAATTGATGAAATTGTGAATAGGAGGCAAACTCACGAGGTTAGTCTCACAAAAGTTACTATAGAAACACATGTTGTTTTCTGCTCAACAGCAAGCTGAAGTCACTTCGGAGGGCATAAATGGGGCATGTAAACTGCTTGTTTAGGGAGATACAAATGTAAAACACCTCTATCACACAACATTAAATGTCATTATGAAAAGAAGCTCAACATCTAAATATTTAACAGCATGCATTGCAAATAGAAACCAGGACCTGAAGAATCCCATCCATTCTTGACTGACTGGGTTGATCTGAACATGAAAATAGCCCTATTAGTTTGAACCAAAGATTTTTACAACAGCAAGGGAGTTGTACCTTTCTAACTTTACAAAAGTACAATATTTAGCTTTTAGTGGAGAAGCGTGGCATGGATGGTTATGGTCCCACATTGCCTCATCTTCTTGTCATCTTCACTCATGATCCTACTGTAATGATTTCATCGAATATATTTCATCAAAGTTCTCTATTCATCCAGAATCATTCAGTGTCTTATTCTCCCAGGCATGTGTGGGGCCTTTGAAAGTTAAGTCTGAAAATACAACGCTGCAACAAGTAGTGGAACTTCCAGAAAAATTCAGCTTTTATCTGTAGTGCTTCGGAACAGTATAACAATGTACTGAAATAAAACCAAAATACTAGATGGATGAAAAAAAAGCAAGAAAATGAGCCATGCCTACTGTTGGTTGCATGAGATCTAGCAGGAGATCCAGCAAGCTACATTGAAACTACTTTGATTTGATTTGTTGTTGTTGTTTACAACATTACAAATAACTGAATAATTGTTAATGAAGAATGTTTTGGGTAGGCTAAAAGGAGTAGTCAAAATGCAAGTTAAACTCACAGCACATGCTGCATTTACTGTGAATTAGGGATGCAACGAAACCAGATTTTTGGGGTTCGGCCGAATACCGAATCCACTGGTTAAGATTCTGCCGAAACCGAATACCGAATCCTACTCCCATCCTCAGAACATTATCACAGTAAACACATTAATGAACTAAACAACGTCCACAGCAGAGCAGTGTATTTTTTTATTTAATTTAATTTTAATTAGGAATATGCAACATTATTCCAGGATGACTGTCCTTCCTTTGCCGTACCTGAAGTTGCTGCCTTTTGGCTGCTGTCTGTAGATTCCCTCATGCTCAATTCATATTCTTTCGGATGTTTCATACGTAAATGTTTTAACAGCAGCTATTGTTTAGGGTCCTTGCCACCACGAGACAAATCGGCATTGCAAATTGAACATGTAGCTCGACTTGAATAGCCTTCTTTTGACTGAACGTACTGCCAAACAACACGTTTTCTGTTCACAAGTTCCATTTTCACTTTCTCACAGCCTGCATTCGAACGGTCCACCTAGTAAACACGTTCCCATAATCAACGGCGGCGTCATAATGTTGACCAGCGTAGCGCGCGTAGTGCAAGCCTAGTGTTCGGTTCGGTGGAAAAAAATTCGAAGGTTCGGCAGAAACCAAACCCCTACTGTGAATGGAGCTGCTCTGAGACACGAATCATGAGCTGCTTGCAGTGTACTTCTTGCACCCACTGCTACTCCCTAACACTGTACTACATTACATTGCATATGTTTACATGCATGCACAATCTTGATTACGATTAATAAGCTAACCAAATTTATGGTCATTTAAACACCTTAAACAGCAAAATAGATGCCTAGATATTTTCTTGTTATATGATTTTGCTTAGCAAGTATATAAACATAGAAAGTTATTTAATCAGAATATGTGTGCTGATGAAAAAAATATATTTATTTATTGATTTGCATCTAATCCCTTAGTTATCAGTGTTTTGTTGTATGTGCATGTAAATGTGCTCACTGTCCGTTTTTCAGACAATCAATATACCTGTCACGCAGTGTGTAACCATTCCTCCAATATGAAATGTTTGTTAGATTCAATCAGTTCGTAACCCTTGCTAAGAGCAATCAATACGGAGCAGTTAGAGTCGCCCATGTGCGTTTCGCAAAAGCGCGGTTTCTGCACAGCACAGCTACAAAATGAAAAGAGAGCAAAGGTTGCTAGTTCCCCCTGATGGAGGCTGGCAGGGGGATAATTGACGACGACTTACCAAACGTTCTAAAAGCAGGGGCCAGGAGCATTTTAGTGCTTGTTAATCAGTCTGTCCAGTCAATACAGATGCTGACCCCACACTCATCCCGTCACCAGTCCCACAGTGATCAATTAACCTTGTGAGCCCCAAACGAGTTGGGGAGGTGAGTCAGATCACAGCGCAGTATCGCAGTGGACCACCCTCAGACAGGGGCTCTTTTCTCACCAGAGCAGAGCTCGTGCTCATTCTAGTGCAGAACGGATCATTTGCACAATCGCTGTCACTGTAAAATCACAGAACAGGGAGTTGAGTGGGGTGTCTGTAATAAAGCCTAATCTCCAATTAGAAAAACATGGAGCATGAAATCACATCACAATCTGACTGCTGACCAAAGCTGCCTAAACAAAAGGGTGTTTTGTGCCAATGGATCAAAGAGTTCATCATAACTGAACTTGCACAAATATTTTAGGATCAGAGATCTACATACACTTTGAAAAGCACAGATTAGCGGTTCTGAAAGCCAGACCAAAACCATGCCTTCAAATATGCATTAGGGAGGAAAAAAGAAAAAACATAACTGAATGAAAGAGCATCATTTAACCTATGGATTAATCAAAATGAATACAAACAGAATTGGAAATGGTCTGGTAAAGTATGGGCATGTCTTATTAAAACTCATCACATCCATCACAATGACCATTATCCAGAACTATGGATGGAGGGTGTGATTAGATTTCTCCCGATTTAATAAGGACAGAGCGAGGAGACAGTGGGGGAGAGAAGCAGACAGCAAAGAGTGAGAAAGAGTAGGTGGGACAGACTTTTTAACAGCTACAATGTTGAGGACGGGGAGCAAAAAATGTAAGAAAAAATACATTCTGGCATGCAGCTCTCGATAGGCACAAAATCCAAACGTGCAGGAACGAGGCACGGAGGGAGAAAGACGAGGGAGGAAAAGAGGACAGTGTAATGAGCCATTAGAGATACAGGGAGGATAAGTGTCTAGGGCACATTAAAGATCACACAAGCCCGCTTGTTATCACTTTCCATGATCCATATACGAGTCCTCTTAATTATTCTGCGCTGCCTCCGGTGATGTGGCTGGCGCAGAGTGCAGGATGCATTATGACACAGAGCGGGGTGATTTGAGGCAGGTCACCTCATCTAGCGTCTATCGTATTTAACATGGGACCCTGATGGGGAGATTCAACTGTCTCATCGTTTAATCCCACCATTATAGGGCAGTCATATTCATCATCGGGGGGCAATCATGGTGACCATAGTTACATGTGAATTTTTATGGGGATTGGGGCAGGGGGATGATTTTTCAGCCAGTGAAATGAAGGAAAAAAGCTAGAAATGTCGGCAACAATATAGTAGTATATTGCAATATTCAATATAGAAGTGAATTTATAATTTGTAAAAAGTTGTTTTGCAAGAAATATTAAACATTACTGGTGATTTTAGCTGCTCCAACAGGATGAATATGACACTTAAGTTGATAAAATAATTGCACATTATTTAGCAAACCTTGAAATAGTCTAAGTGCATGTAGCATTCCACTGTCATTTTCAGACATTTTTTCAGACACATATTTCTTTACGGTTTACTTATTTAAAAATATGCAGAGACTTTTGTCACTGAATTGCTTCCCTTTTTTTTTCTTCACTCCGTTGGCAAAAAAAATAGTGTCTGCATTTTTGCTTTATTTACTGTAAAAAAAAAAAAAAGAGAAACAAACTTTAGCCAAACTTTCAACAAGACTTGAAAGACCTTTAAAAAAAATAGCGCCCCCCCCCCCCCCCCCCTTGTCACACACACAGGTAGACAAGACCTCCGTGCAGTCAAAAAACCAAAAGCCACATGACAAACATGCATCCCTTTACGCAGGTGAATGTGTATTTAAGAATGAGCGTTTCACCAGTAAGCCACATGTTAATATTATATTTAAACCAATAAATCATTTACAGATTTCATATGACCTTGACAGGACTAACAAATAGAGGCTCAGATTTCCTCATCCATGTAATGCCGTGAAGCACACCCCCTCCTTTTCTCGGTGTTCACTTCGATCTTGTTCCCTGGGCTACTGAAGCATGCCTGCATGTCTAAACCTCAGAGGTGCTCATAAACGATGGCCTGCTAAACTTGTCTAGCCAGAACACATACATGTCTGCTTTTAATTTCATTATACATCAAATTCTATTTGGCAGCCTCCATCTTCCATCCCAAAATCCTTTTCTCTCGCCGCCACATTTCTCTCTCTCTGCCATTCATGTCTCAGCCTGTGATAGAGAGGGAGGTGCAGCGCTCGATGAGATCTGCGCTCTCGGGATTTCTGCGCCCGTCTGCACGGGATCAGTGATTCTGCCATAAACAGCCTGCCAATATGACAGGTCTCATAAATAAACATTCGGTGCAGCAGGGAGTGAGTATGTTTTCCCTAAACATGACAGCCCAACACGTACACCCACAGAGTCTGATGATCTCTACTCTAATCCAGACTTAACCACGGCACAACCATCCACTCCGCCATGTCACCTCCTCTAATATTCAGGTGCGAGATATTTCTTTCATAGTAATGTGTGGCAAACGCAAGCAGAAGGCATGATGATGGCTGCATGTGACTCAGCCTGTCAGTAGAAGGCAAAATCAAAGCACACGTTTGTCTACACTTCACGAGAGCCACTGGACCTGGCAGACGTCCTATCCCATAATACAATCTGATTGTCTGCAGCAGACAGGTCCCTGGCCTCGGAAGAAAGGGATCTCCCTTAGCACAGCTGCTAAACCTGGCTTGACTTCTCCCACTCTTGCTCTTCATTTTCTCTTTTTCTTTCGCTCTCCTCGGCATGTTCTGTCACTTTCTGTTGAAGGCATGTGTGAAGGCGCAGGACGCTTGACAGGGCAACTCTCGACTCTTGCAATGCCATTTGTGTTGTGCAGCTTAGCTTCAGGGGTTTGTTTCTCCATCTCCGCACACAAAAGCCCCTATAAGGCTGGTGTTGTCACAGACCTTCTCCCCTAAAATCCCCCCTCCGCTCAAAACATCACCCTCCACTGCCAAGCAGACACTTTGCTGCGACATCGGAACATGTTATGCATTATTAAATATACTTTTCCTAAAAGGCTGCTGTGGCATTCAGTTTTTCGGCACGATATGTCAGACTGCTCAAAATATCCCACTGGAGAACGAAGCTTGAAATCATTATATTGGGATGTTGGGAATAATTTTGCACTGAACTAAAGCTCACTGCTCAA
Source organism: Romanogobio albipinnatus (assembly GCA_023566225.1). Classification (NCBI taxonomy): domain Eukaryota; kingdom Metazoa; phylum Chordata; class Actinopteri; order Cypriniformes; family Gobionidae; genus Romanogobio; species Romanogobio albipinnatus. Next base: position 32,095,310 of record CM042260.1, on the reverse strand, counting down.
GTGCTGTTATTTCTTCATTCCGTATATGTACATGAGCGACACTGCTAAATCTGAGATATGTCATAAACGTCTGATGATGATGATGATGATGATGATGATTATGATGGTGATTGATACAATTCCTACGCAAACGCAACCTCTACCCTATGCCTTTTCGCTTAAATGGAGGCTGAATAAAAGTAGATTGTAATGACAACATGCACTATTATTTTAAAAATCAATCATGTGTTATGTCACAATCTACCTAGTCATCTATCTATCTATATATAGCAATAACATTTTAGTTTTTAATGTATATGAATGTATAAAGGCTGTAAATGCAGCATGCATGCATAACAAAAATGCTGTTTAAATGTCACATCAGTCAAATTATGTGAAGTATTCCATTTCAACTACTTCAGAACAAATCTAGTTCACTGAAACTAACATTAAAAACCGAACAAACATGGATTGGTAAAGAGGGAAACACCAATGAAAACTGACGTTTATAATGATTAATTCAGTGTGATGTTTAGATATACAGTACATGTAAAATAAACCATACATTGGCATTATACTAATCGCACTCCAGCACAATTTGCTAACCACTATCAAAACAGTACTGTGTAAATTATTTCTTTAGAGACTTTGATCGAGTTTTCTATTCAACAAAGTGGCCTAGTTTGACGAATTAACACAAATTAGGGCATAGCAAGCAGGTAAGAGTTAACCGTGTGTAAAAGCAACCCCAACATAGTCAATAAAACGCACTTAGGCCGCAAGGGGGCGCTTCCATTCGCATTCTCTCAAAGGAAAGTCCGCTGTTCAAGGTGCTGAAATCATATTCGGTTCGCATACATTTACTTGTATATCACAAATGTAACGCTATCAAGGTTACGGAACAGCTTGAAAGCCGGTATCCGGTTAAAGTAGGCAATAAACCACCAACTATTCCGAATGAATTTGAATAAAGGCTGTGGAAAGTTAAAGCTGCCGCGAACCCACATTACTAGATCCCATAAGTAAACTATTAACTAACGTATCGCACAAATACTCACACAAACCAACCTAAACTTAAAAAGGAAGGGGGATACTCACGTCATCGAGGTTCACTCTAGATATGAAGCGTCCCGAGGAGGGCTGGGTGTTCAACAAGTTCATGAAAGACCGTAGAGGATCCTCTTAAAGACGGCTTGTTAATCTTAATGTGATGAGTTCGGGGGAAAACGGAATCTCCCCCCACCTCCACCCTATCTAAACGGGCTGACTAAACACACAGCGACTGAAAGGTGTCTCGCGGCACGTCAATCTTTCCTTAAGTCGCGTGCCACATCTTTCTAGTGCGAGACGTTAGTGGAGCATCAATTTCTGAGGTAAACTTCAAAGTTAATGTTTTCAGTGCCAACAAAATGAGCATAAATTCAACCTCTGCGTGTTTCCCAAACAATAAAAAACTCATAAATCCCACAATATCTCCTTCGTCGTGTTTTCTGCTGTGAGCGTCATGCCGTCCTCACTAAACTTTGAACAGCCAAGTGTCCGTTCCTCCTGCGGCTTTTTAACCGCCCTCCAAAAAAAAGGAGCGAGATTCCCTTCTTGTTTGAGGGGATAACGAAAAACTGTGATATTTTCACTATCTCCTCGACGTTTTAATCGTGAGCGAGACACGAATCGCACCAATTAGACCCGCGCGCGCCGAGAATATCCTCACGCGCATTCCCTTACGCGCATATACCGCGAGTGCTCGGCGGGAAATGATGGCTGAGGAAGATTACGCACTTGGACACTCCACACACACTCTGCTTTAACACATCCACTCAGCCCTCAGTGTTTTCTGCTCATCCTCTCCCTCTCTCTCACAGCAGTTTAAAACTCAGATGGGACTTCAGCAAAGACACACACGGGACAGAAAACAGTGTCCCTGTTTTATTCGAACAAATGGTGAGGGAGATGGGTTGCACACAGTTATATATTTTTGTCTGATGTGAGGATCTATTCACTGTAAATACTAAGTAGGATATGCCATCCACAGGGTCCTAAAGGTAGCATTTAAGACATTATGCCAGAGCTTCTATTTATGTGTAGCCCACAGTAATTAATTATCTAGATTCATCAAGAATATGATACTGATACCTTTTCTATTAAAAGAAAAACGGATGCAGAATTTCACATATAGGCTGTTTTTTAAATATCATATTAATTGTTAAATTAAATGACTTGGTTAATATATAACTATAGGCCTAATATAGGCTAATATAGAATTAATTTACTCTTAAATCATTAGCCTATTCACTTTACAGAGAAAAGTTAAACATTTTAAATAAAAGTAAAACAAATAGAAAACATTAAATTAAAAATCAAAGGGTAATAATTCATTAGGCTAGAAATAAATGTGACGAAAAATCACTCATATGGCTATAGTGAGTGGAGAACGATTTGGAAATGTTGTGGATTTTAGCTAAAGAGGCAGGGGTAACGTCTGCAAAGTAGAAATAAAGCCCAAAAAAGAATCAAATTAATTAGTTATTAAGACAATAAAGCTACGTTTGTACTATTTGGAGAAGATAAAGGAACTGCGATGCGTTGCCAAATATAATTATTTTCAGGATGATGTCCCAATCTCCAAACTGCAGTAAAAAGCCAGTGGCCTTTTTTCTCTCTCAATGCAACAACTTAATTTCCGCCGGTAGCTAAGTTCAAGCACCCTATCAATATGCAATTAACTAATGACATTTAAACCTTATAAAGTGTGTAAAATACTCCATACACTACTGTTGCAAGTCAACTGGTCACTGAGCATTGAGGACTATAGATAAAAAGAAACAGCTAGTAATCATTCATCTCATAAAAAGGCAATGAGTTCAAGCTCTACTCATTTATGTAGTTGCTGTCAGAAAGCCCTTTATGGAGAACCACTAAACTAGATGATTGCCAGTGCGTGACATCCTACACACTCATTGGTTGTGCTTTTCTTTACAACCTATGGCTTATATCTAAAGAATGGTAACAGCAATTTAGCAACTTACAAGAAAAAAAAGAGTTTCACACAAGCAAGGTCCACTATAGCCATAAACAAAATTAGACACAAGTGCGCAAAAGCGCGTGGTAGATTTTACGCACTGCAGGCAACGCAGAATAAAACCATCCATTTAGAAAATAAAAAAAAACATTTTTGTAGACAATTAGACTCGTATTATATTAGCGTGTTACATTTAAATGGTGTTTTAAGAATACCGACTAGCCATGGCATTCCCATATAACACCTAACGCTCATCAAAAGTTTGGGCGAGACACCCATTACCCATGCACGCATTGAGATAAAAAAGTCCTCATTGATCTCACCTTCACTCAAAAGCTTCAATCCAAACAGTGCGGTGAGATCTCATGTTGCACACCGATATTTGACGGCTTTCAATCGGGACATCTTGGAGACGCGCAGGTGCGGAGCTGAACTCAGAAGCGACCACTCCTGTCCTCGGCTCCGGGAGAATGGAGGTCTAATCGAAGGCACAAATGGCACTTCAGCGAGTCAAACAACTCAGCAAACAAATGCGACGGCGGGGAAACACATTTCCGGCTTAGTGTTAGGTTTTGGTGAAGCCTTATTTCTCTGAGGTGGACGTGACAGTTGCGATGCCTTGGGAAGGTGGGCTTATATTCAACATGTGGCGTATGGTCGTAGGTGCGACTTGAAAAAAATGGACTACACATAGCCTATTAAACGTAAATCATTACAATAGTAATATTATCAAAATATCATCACTATTGTGATACTACTAAATCACTCACATAGGCTACGTGTAGCTATGTATAGGCTATATGCGTGTGTGTGTGTGTGTGTGTGTGTGTGTGTGTGTGTGTGTGTGTGGTTATAAAATCAGGTTTATTATATTTAAGCTTCATATATATATATATATATATATATATATATATATATATATATATATATATATATATATATATATATATATATATATATATATATATATATATATATATATATATTGTATACACACACACTCTTGAGGTTTTTAGACCATTGCTAATGTCAAAAGTCATATGTCTACAGATTTTTTTTGTTTGTTGCATATCATAACTGCATATTCAGAAATGGAAGAAGGTTGTATGTCCTTTCAATTAGTTGTCCTCAAACTAAATAGATGACAAAACAATGAATTCTTGATTCAAATGTGTTATTGCATGTGTGAAATTAGCATGTGGATATTATCCCTGTGACTTATAGCTGCACATCTAAATCAGTGATGGAGAAAGAAGATAAACTTGGTAACACTTTACTTGAAGGGGTGTGCAAAAGACTGACATGACACCTTCATAATCATGACATGACACGTCATGAATATGAAGGAGGTTTGTATGCATGTTTATGACAACTGTCATTAATTCGCTCAATTATGTCATTTTTAATGCAAAGATGACATTATTTGAGATGTCTTTGTTACGACAACTTGACATAAACCAATACATCATAACCTGTCAGTGTCTTTGTCATGACAACTTGACATTACCAAGACAACATAACCTGTCATAAATCTTTTTTTCAGTGGTACAAGTTGAATTTGTCATTAAAATGTCATTAAGTGTTAATACTCCGTCAAATTATTTTATAACAGCGTCGTGAATATTTTTCAGTTCATAACGTTTTTAAAAAAAAGTTTCCTAAACAGTTAATTACAGCATCCCACACATTTATATTTTCTTGAAATGCTTTTTTAATTCATGGATAAGTCTAGCTAAGACACCATCATAATGGTGTACACCTAACCAGTGAGGCCACTCTATCATTTTGAGGTGAATTTTCACTGTTATAAAATAATTTGACAGAGTATTAACACTTAATGACATTTTAATGACAAATTCAACTTGTACCACTGTAGTTTACGTCAAGAAAAATATTCATGACACTTATATAAAATAATTTGACAGCGTATTAACACTTAATTTGGATAATATTTAATATTTGAATACTTAAGTTTGATAATTAATCTGCTATTTCATGTTTATGACAGGTTATGTTGTCTTGGTTATGTCAAGTTGTCATGACAAAGACACTGAAAGTTTATGATGTATTGGTTTATGTCAAGTTGTCATCTTTGACATAATTGAGCAAATGACACTTAATGACAGTTGTCATGAACATGCATAAAAACTCCTTCATATTCATGTGACATGTCATGATTATAAAGGTGTCATGTCAGTCTTATGCACACCCCTTCAAGTAAAGTGTTACCATAAACTTTCAGTCACGGACCATTATACCTCAAAGTGTCCAGTCATTAGTTCAGACTCTCGGAAGGTCAAGTCTCTGATATGAAAACCTAAATGCTGCTTGTCTACATAAAAGAAAATTGAAGGTGACTGCATACTGAACAGAGTAATTCATGTAAAAAAATATTCTAAACAGGGTGATGAAAAATCACTTCAGCTTATCATCATCATGCAAGTCAACAACAAACAAACAAACAAAAAATATCACACACTTGTGAGAATAAGGTGATATATACAAGCAGATAATGTATATCACCAATTGTCGTGCGCCTCCTAAACAAGCTTTAAAAATGATAACCTCCATTTGATATCCTTCCTTCACAGACAGCGCACATCCACTGTATGTGTTTACCATTTGATATTCCGCACAGCCAAGCATCTTAAAATCTATCATAAAGTTCAACAGCTCACTGGTGCTGCAATTGACTTGGACAGGCAATCACATGACTGCATCAGCCAGTAGGAGATGCAGCCCGTGTTTCCTTCAGTGCTGTCATAGCTTTCAGTTATCTGAGAATTGATGACTGCCTCTCATGTGGCTCATCACTGTCTCTCACATCTATTGAGTTTCATCTGCGCCGTCCAGCACATATCTGTCACATAGTAGGAAATATGAAGAGCGATCACTATGAAGCGAGATGTTTCCACAGGTGGTTTAACCTTTAAATAGACAATAACACTTCTGATTCGCCAATAAGATGCTTACACTTTGATTTATGGTGACCTATAAAAGACTTTACAGCGAAGGTTGGAGAAAAGTCAACCTTCAAAAGTTCAAAAGTCATTCTTTTATGACCATGTTTAAATCTAAGTATAGATTTTTAATCGAAATACTAGATTAAGCCAAACCATGGAACACAAACAAGAACATCAGCAGCAAACAACATTGGGTTACACTTTATTTTAAGGTGACAGTTACATTGTTATTACTCAAATAAGTACCGAGTAATATTAATTAATACGTACTATGGAGTTATGTTTGGGGTAAGACTTTTTTTTACAGTGTCCTTACATATTCATATATATATATATATATATATATATATATATATATATATATATACACGCACACACTCACCTAAAGGATTATTAGGAACAGCAGTTCAATTTCTCATTAATGCAATTATCTAATCAACCAATCACATGGCAGTTGCTTCAATGCATTTTGGGGTGTGGTCCTGGTCAAGACAATCTCCTGAACTCCAAACTGAATGTCAGAATGGGAAAGAAAGGTGATTTAAGCAATTTTGAGCATGGCAGTTATTGGTGCCAGACGGGCCGGTCTGAGTATTTCACAATCTGCTCAGTTACTGGGATTTTCACGCACAACCATTTCTAGGGTTTACAAAGAATGGTGTGAAAAGGGAAAAACATCCAGTATGCGGCAGTCCTGTGGGCGAAAATGACTTGTTGAGGCTAGAGGTCAGAGGAGAATGGGCCGACTGATTCAAGCTGATAGAAGAGCAACTTTGACTGAAATAACCACTCGTTACAACCGAGGTATGCAGCAAAGCATTTGTGAAGCCACAACACACACAACCTTGAGGCGGATGGGCTACAACAGCAGAAGACCCCACCGGGTACCACTCATTTCCACTACAAATAGGAAAAAGAGGCTACAATTTGCACGAGCTCACCAAAATTGGACAGTTGAAGACTGGAAAAATGTTGCCTGGTCTGATGAGTCTCGATTTCTGTTGAGACATTCAGATGGTAGAGTCAGAATTTAGCGTAAACAGAATGAGAACATGATCCATCATGCCTTGTTACCATTGTGCAGGCTGGTGGTGGTGGTGTAATGGTGTGGGGGATGTTTTCTTGGCACACTTTAGGCCCCTTTGTGCCAATTGGGCATCGGTTAAATGCCACGGCCAACCTGAGCATTGTTTCTGACCATGTCCATCCCTTTATGACCACCATGTACCCATCCTCTGATGGCTACTTCCAGCAGGATAATGCACCATGTCACAAAGCTTGAATCATTTCAAATTGGTTTCTTGAACATGACAATGAGTTCACTGTACTAAAATGGCCCCCACAGTCACCAGATCTCAACCCAATAGAGCATCTTTGGGATGTGGTGGAACGGGAGCTTCGTGCCCTGGATGTGCATCCCACAAATCTCCATCAACTGCAAGATGCTAGCCTATCAATATGGGCCAACATTTCTAAAGAATGCTTTCAGCACCTTGTTGAATCAATGCCATGTAGAATTAAGGCAATTCTGAAGGCGAAATGGGGTCAAACACAGTATTAGTTCCTAATAATCCTTTAGGTGAGTGTACATATATATATACACTGTAACAATGACACTGTAAAATAAAGTGTAACCGGGTTTGGTTTAGTTATTTGCAATTATGCATAATTTACTGTTATTTCAATAGAAAGTACATAAATAGTAACTACATAACCTTAAAATAAAGTGTTACCAACATTGTTTCATTTTCGTTTCATAAAAATATAATCAAAAATATTATATAAATGTTCAAAACGTCTTCCTTTTCGTTCAACAGAAGAAAGCAATAATGACACAAGGGTGGGGAAAATTCAAATTTAAATGTTCTAAAAAAAATTGTTTTCATTTTCAATGTTTTTTTTGTTTTTTTTTTCATGGTACAGTAGCCTTTGTTTGCACTTACAGAGGTCAAACGTTTCCTGTAGTTTTTCACCAGGTTTGCACACACTGCAGGAGGGATTTTGGTCCACTCCTCCACACAGATCTTCTCTAGATCACTCAGGTTTCTGGACTGTCGCTGAGAAACACAGAGTTTGAGCTCCCTCCAAAGATTCTCTATTGGGTTTAGGTCTGAAGACTGGCAAGGCCACGTCAGAACCTTGATATGCTTCTTACAGAGCCACTCCTTGGTTATCCTGGCTGTGTGCTTCGGGTCATTGTCATGTTGGAAGACCCAGCCTCGACCCATCTTCAATGCTCTAACTGAGGGAAGGAGGTTGTTCCCCAAAATCTCGCAATACATGGCCCGGTCATCTTCTCCTTAGTACAGTGCAGTCGCCCTGTCCCATGTGCAGAAAAACACCCCCAAAGCATGATGCTACCACCCCCATGCTTCACAGTAGGGATGGTGTTCTTGGGATGGTACTCATCATTCTTCTTCCTCCAAACACGTTTAGTGGAATTATGAACAAAAAGTTCTATTTTGGTCTCATCTGATCAAATTACTTTCTCCCATGACTCCTCTGGATCATCCAAATGGTCATTGGCAAACTTACATGTGATGGACCTTGACATGCGCTGGTTTAAGCAGGGGAACCTTCTGTGCCATGCATGATTTCAAACCATGACGTCTTAGTGTATTACCAACAGTAACCTTGGAAACGGTGGTCCCAGCTCTTTTCAGGGTCATTGACCAGCTCCTCCCGTTTAGTTCTGGGCTGATTTCTCACCTTTCTTAGGATCATTGAGACCCCACAAGGTGAGATCTTGCATGGAGCCCCAGTCCGAGGGAGATTGACAGTCATGTTTAGCTTCTTCCATTTTCTAATGATTGCTCCAACAGTGGACCTTTTTTCACCAAGCTGCTTGGCAATTTCCCCGTAACCCTTTCCAGCCTTGTGGAGGTGTACAATTTTGTCTCTAGTGTCTTTGGACAGCTCTTTGGTCTTGGCCATGTTAGTAGTTGGATTCTTACTGATTGTATGGGGTGGACAGGTGTCTTTATGCAGCTAACGACCTCAAACAGGTGCATCTAATTTAGGATAATAAATGGAGTGGAGGTCTTTGAGGGTCAGAATTCTAGCTGATAGACAGGTGTTCAAATACTTATTTGCAGCTGTATCATACAAATAAATAGTTAGAAAATCATATATTGTGATTTCTGGATTTTTTTTTTTTTTAGATTATGTTTCTCACAGTGGACATGCACCTACGATGACAATTTCAGACCCCTCCATGATTTCCAAGTGGGAGAACTTGCAAAATAGTAGGGTTTTCAAATACTTATTTTCCTCACTGTATATATATATATATATATATATATATATATATATATATATATATATATATATATATATATATATATATATATATATATATATATATATCATAAACCTCTGCTAAAAATGATTTCACCGCAAAGAAAATGTGTCACATAACAGTTATTTTTTTAAAACCATATATGTGACAAATTCACATGATTTAAGCCTGGTACTTTAACACATTTAAACACATAATCATGAATTTTTATATTTAGCTTCTTCTTTCATAGCTTCTTCTTAAGTTTATTGACAAGGAAAAGTAATATACAGCAGCAGATGATGTGCCACCAAAACTGATCTCCTCAAACATAAAACACACAAAACCTCCAAATCTACAGTAAATAAACCCTCAAAATTAAAATTTTGTATGCTATTCATTAAATCTACTGCCTTGAGGGCAGCTATCACACCATGAGAGACCTTGTCACCATGTTAATGAAAGCAAACTGGCCTGCTAATGATAATGATGACAAATTGTCACATGGCCATGGAGATCCGCATAGTGCCTTGGGATTTGGTCTTCTAAATTAGGATTTGTCAATAACATGCTTCCAATTTGTCTTCTCGCGAATCAAAAATATTGGTTACTGTAACTGGCAGGCGGCAAATGATTTCCCCTGGTTTATTTACAGTAACATCATTAGCATACCAGGGGGATGTATTGGATAAAATGATATGCCTTTGTGGATAAAACTCATTGAGGCTGTCTAGGAGACAGAGACACAGCTTTGATTTAATTTACTGTCTCAACAGCTATTAATAGCAGGATTCAATTAAATGCATTTAATTCTTAAATATGGGAAGGTATTTTAATCTATCGGTATAAAAGGGAATACATCAATTCAAGTGTGGCTCTGAAAGCATGTTAATGACAGATTGTTCCAATTAATCATGACATAACATGAGCTCTCATAAATACAACGAAAATGAATTTACTTTGCAGCAAATCACTCCATGATTTTGAGGATTAGTAACTTCCAAAAATCAAAATCCGAATCACAGCTAAAACTGAATGATAATTGAGTTTAAGATAATACATACAACAATTGAGAAATTAGTTCTGAATGGATTCCACAAGTAGCTACAGATATCCATCGATTCCAATCAGCCATCATGCACTGTAAAAAATGAATTATGGGTCTTGTAATTTTCACAAAATAAATTGTGTATATTTTCTTAATAAAATTGGTGTTGTTGTATAGAAAATATTGAGCAAATTTCACTAATAAAACCAAGATTTCCCATTAAAGAAAAATGTAAACAATTTTGAGGCTTGAATTGAGAAACAGATTAAGCTGATAAAATTAAGGGAAAAAAAGGCTACCTATTTATTTCAAGAGAATTAGCTCAATTGGGAAGTTTTATTTAGAGACACTATTGTTAGTTCCCAGCATGCTTTGCATACGGCTGGAAATGGTGAGTTCATATTGAAATGAAGTGTTATTTTGTGTTTTTGAGTGAAGGGAAACATCTGTTTAATGATTAATGATCATCTATGTTTGACATTTGAAAGAGTTACCATTGTGCAGAAGAGATCTTATGGTGAGGTTGTGGATAACTGCATGCATATTAATATTATAAAGCATGTTGCTTTGTTCAATGAGCAATAACTTTGCTAACAAGTTTGTTTCTTGTGCTGTGCTAGCAGCATACAGTCTTAGTAATTGTACATCATGACTCAAAGTCAAAAATAAACCACTGTCATTTCCATTCACTCTAATGTATACCCTTTTTTTTTAAAGGCAACTTAAAATAAATAAGTACATTTCACTAAAAATATTAAATAAACTTTCATAGACTAAATAATTTAGGAGATTTTACCTGATTTATTCAGGTAGATTCCATTAAAGAAACCAAGCCTTAAAAACTACTAAAAAATATTATGTGTAATATTGTTACCATCATTTTTTAAAAAGTAAATAGCACATAACATGTTTTACAGTGTGGCATAGACTGTACACATTTCACTAAATACCTTGGATGCATCCAAAATCACATTCAAAATAAGTAGGCGATTTCGGACATAGCCAATGTTTCTATATTCTTTGTGCCACTGTAAAGATAAGGTTGAGATAAAGTAAAATTTAGTACCCACTGGTCATGAAATGTGTTTATTGGGTAACTTAGCAACTGGCTATTGTTAAATAATAAAAAAATATGTATCACTATATAACTAAAAGAGTGTCCAGAATGGCCAGAATACCCATTGGGCCTTTCCCTCACTGATAAACTGTATGTTTCTTGCCAACCTGCAAATGGCCTTCCAACAATGTCCTCATACAGATTTATACCCTCTCCATTCTTATGACTACAAATAATAATAATAATAATAATGATGCTTTAATCTGAGCAAGTACAATTACTAGGTTGCAACTCAAAAAATGTGCCAGAGGTCTGTTCCCAGAAGGGATTATTTTGCTATCAATCCCATAATTCATAAATATACTAAACATTTTTAGGTGTTGGGTTCGTCTGTGTTAAACAGACTATTATTGTTATCTATAAACAATATTGAGAGCGAGAGGGAATACATTGTATACTTAAAGTGACATCAAGTATAATCCATCAGAAATTCCTGATATGCAAGATGTATGAATGTCATTGTTAAACATGCAAAACACTGTGCATAGGTTTAAAAAATATTTTTTTTTTTTTTACAAATTTACAAATAATCAGATAAGTATGCATATTTGGCTTTCTGTCCGAGGGGAGGACTCCGAGCTCGGAATTGGGCCGGAACTCAGAGTATTCCCCCCGTATCTCTGGTTAGGATAGTAACCAGGCGAGTTTGCGGAGTAGGGGTGGTGGAGGGATGCAGAAAACTGTTGAGGAACATAGGTGAGTTGGCTTCAACACCAATAATGCACTGAGCATGTTGTCTGCAGGAATGAGTTATTTTCGGTTTCTAGTGAAGGATCCAGCGTGTTGTAGGCAGTGGCTAAAGGCTGGAATTATGGAGAGAATGCCGAGAAAGAAAATCTGTAAAACCTGGGTGTAAAGTGGATGACCGCAAACAGCGTTTCAGGCCAAACGGAGGGTAAAACAATTCCAGGGGTCCTTTCTTTGTACCTCGCTAACTCAGTTAGCTGGATTTGATTTTTGACGATTTGGCATGATCTTGAATTGTTTGGTTCTTCAACGCACATCCTGGACTGTCATAGCAACAGGTCCATAAGCTTAAACCTGCTCGCGAGCATTAGATTGCATCTTTTTAAGTGGCGTTGATACTTAAAATTGATCCCAATCACTGATATTTTATAACAAGAGTTCCTTACTGAACCAAGGGAAATAATTTTAAATAAAAAAAATTATATTTGAAATTAATATTATAATGTTGTGTATAGTACTATAGACACAGCCAAAATTAAATTACAACATTGAAATAAAAATGTAAAGGGTGTACAAATTACTATAAAATCGTGAATATAAATAATTCGGAATCATCATCAAAACAATGAACACTTCATTTATCTATTAAAACTATTATGTTGTCTATTATTAGGTCGTTTGGCTGTTTCCTTATAAAGGTCCAGAATTTTTTTTGTTGTTGTTGTAATTTGTCCATTTTTTGGCCAGGTGGCTTTTTTAATGTCATTACGTTGTCTTGACGCCAGCCAATCGCTGCATTGCTGATCATGGTTTTGGGTATTGATGCATCTGCCCTCTTCAGGGAACACAAGAACGCGCAGTGATCTTAGATCATTTAATCCAGATATTTTAATCCTATCCGCAAATTCGTTTGAAGAACCAAATTAGCCAGACATCAGTTATCACGATTAAAAGATCTGGGATCTGTCAAATCATCTCAGATGTATTAAGTGAGGTACGAAGAACGGACCCCAGAAACTGCAGTTTTGAGCTGAAGTTTTGAATTTCTCAATCCAGGTAACATGGAAAACAAGTAAGCATTGTTCATTTACACACATTACCGACATGGTAACAATATAAAGCGGGTTGAAAATCGGCAATGTTACACTTTAAACTAATACAATATTTGGCTTAGTGGCTGATAAATCACATTTCTCTTGTTGTTTATACATCTCCAAGTGTCAATACTCCTACTCATCTTATGTTGTGGTACTGTAATACCAATAATAACACTTTTGCACAAAAATTTTGGGTTACCAGCAAATCCAGAAACAAATGATCTAACCTAACCTCAAAGACACTAAATTACACTAAATGATTAGTATAAACAGTTGTTCCTGATGTCATCCACTACTGGCCAAACAAGTGGAATGATTGTTCCATTTTTTCATAGATTTTTTTACATAATAAGCAAAAATACATAGTTCAGGCAAGCATTGTTTATTTTGTATAACTTTGTTTGCACACGTGCTGTCCGTAGACAGGGGTTTAAACCTGATTTTTCTCCAGACACTTAACATACAATTTCAAGGAATAACTCATAGTGAAAAGTATGTCATTCTGTGTGAAACCTGTGTGAGAAAAAAAAAAAAAAAAAACAATCCAAAAGGAATGCTAATGGAATTTATTTTATACATTACCATAATATGAAGCTAATCACAAATTATTTTAATGAGACACTAGCAGACCAAACAGAAGATCATACCAGATAAACTAAAATTAGTGGGGGGGAATTAAGAATTTCAGTAGGCTATATCCAGAAGGATCCTGTATGACTATTTTTATTTTTAATGTGCATTTGATTACACGTATATTAATTGAAAATAAACACAAAATCCATTAGCATTCCTTATTTTTTTTAGACTAGGTAAATAACTACAAACAGCCTATGCAACTTCTATTTAACTTCTAAATACTGATCAGGTATAGAAAAGGTTTTGGAGTGTTTTTTCTGTTCCCCTATCGCATAGTCCACACGGATGCATATGTGTCTAGAGTTCTCCTCGGAGGGATACAAACTGATCTCCCCCTCAACTTTAGTGTCCTGCATCACATCCACAGCATCATCCAGATACAGCACAGCCTGCTTCCAGTGCGTCTCTGGTTTGAATGGAGATGTGGAAAGCACCAGGGCCTTCTCCTCGGCGGGGAAAGTCACGGTGAACCACACGCACAAGGCGTGGATGGAGGACGAGCCGAAACACTGGCAGCTAAACACGCCCCTCACATCTCTGAGCTGCTCGAGTGTGACTGTGTTCAAATCCAACTCGGCAAACTTGCACGGGTGGGAGAGCACATCCTCCACCGTCACCGGATTCACAGTGATGTCTTTGTTCATGATGCACTTCCTGGCAAAGTCGGTCATGCAGGACATGTCCACGCCGTACTGTCCTTTAACTGTGCTCCAAAAATCCAATCTGCCCTCCACCACCAGATCGTTTATTGGAGCGATGTAAAGATCCGCCCGGCTAGGTAATATGAGGCCACCGGGTTTGAGCCACTTATCCCGGGCGAAAATCACAGAGTTCAGCATGGATTCGTGGAGGAGCGCGTAGCCCATCCACTCGCTGACAATCACATCCACCTGTTCGGCCAGTTCGATCGTCTCTAGTGTAGCTTTAATGACTTCGATTCTGTCCTCCATCTGATTCAGTTTTACGATTCTAACAGCCTGGTCGGCAATCGAGCTCGCTTCGACTGCATAAACCTTCCTGGCACCCGCTTGCGCACAGAACAAGCTCAAGACCCCGGTGCCGGCTCCCACATCAAGCACCACTTTCCCCTCTATTGACTTACTGTTTTTAAAAATGCCCATTCTGTACGTGTTAGTGCGCACAGTGTCTGCAATCATCTCTTCGTGAATGGTGACATCGGAGTAGCTGTCAAAGTACATGTAATCCTCTGTACTCCGGTCTAGTTTTCTTTTCTTGGTACTGTGCTGTGACATTTTACCCAAGTTTGCCATGCGTATTCAATTTTCTCCAAAGTAGCTTCCGTGTCTGACACGCAACTCGAAAGGCATCATGGGAAATATAGTTTTTAAACACGACCGGGTTCCTCGAAAAGAACAATTGGTTTTGAAATGAACTACAATTCCCACAAGTGAGCAGATATTCTTAATAAAACGATTTAGTTTTTCATTACAAATCAATGTAGGGTAGTGAATGATATTATAACATTTTCCTACATTTTTGGGAGCTTTTGTTTTGCTATAATTTAAAATAGTCTTTGCCTCCAAGAATTTAGCTAAACGTGACAAACCTCCCTTCAAAACATGCAGAGGCAATCCTATAATTCTACATAATGATTTGTTTTAGGTGTTGGGTTAGTCTGTGTTAAACAGACTATAATTATTGCTATTTATAAACAATATTGACAGAGGAGGGAGGAAACATTGTGTACTTAAAGTGACATCAAGTTAGCTAACATCAAGTATAATCTATCAAAAATTCCTGATATGCAAAATGAATGTAGCTACTATATTAACACTTGTTTGTCGCAATATATCCATGAGGTTATTTAAGTTAATGCTGCATGCTGGCCCACACAGATAAGTGGATTAAGCATGATAAATTCTCATATTTTTTTACAGTGAGCGTTAGCATTGCTGTCTGCCCGTTTGGCAGAAGTTCCAGGACAGCTGTTTAAACTGACTGTGCCCATCTGTGGCCGTACTAACATAACACCATGGCTCCGTCTGAGCCAAACCGCATTTTCCACCATGACGGATAGCATGATCTGCTTTTAACCTTAATAAAATAGCACTGCCTCACCCTGGGCCGTCACTTTCTCTGTGCACGCTAAAGGCTACACACTGACAGCAGGCTATTCCTCTTGAATACAGTGTGTTTTATGATTTCTTCTGCTTTATCTATGGTGATAAATGTTCACGGTTGGATTATAAGATCTGGCCTTTTTTCATCATTGTCCTCAGGTTGAACTCTTGGAGTAGGAAGTCATAGGACAAGGATGCACATGGTTATATCTTTTAATAAATGACACGTACACAGATTTCTTTTAACAGAAAATTAAAATATCGTACAGGGACAATGGCATGTACATGCAGGGCTGCCAACTTTTCAGGTTAGCTTGGAGTGAGAATTGTTTGGTACAATGCTATAGGCTACAGTTTTTATTAGTGCTTGACACAAATTTCATGATTCATATAGGCTTGCGATTTGATTCCGATCGCTCATCTAATGCTGTAAACATACAGGGAGCTCTGTCAGCTATTATTATCAAAGGTTAAAATTAACAACTCAAATGAATATAATGCTGTTTTTATAATAATAATGTTATATTATATATTTTATGACATGAGAAATTATATAAATATGTAATATAGTGCATATATTTGACAAAGTTCCCCTCTCTATAGTTCATTTTTCTAGCTAACTAATATGCTATAGCTTTCCTGTGAATAGATGTGTGGCATGAAATGTGAGAACATTGGATGTGCGTGAGTCTCACGCTGAATGCGTACAAGTTGGCAGCTCTGTACATGTGAACTATAGCCCAGAGGAAGAAGGAAAAAAACACTTTTAAATTAAATGCATAGCCATGCAACTTAAAAAAAAAGTTAAAGTTGGCATGAAATGAATATTCACCATATTATACATGCATTTAATAGATCTTATTGTTAATGATTCATGCATGTAGGCCTATATGTTTGATTAAAAAAAAGTGACCTTGTATGTTAAAAACAACAACAGACTTCTCCAATCATTTAGTCTGGTTAATTTCCACCCCCTCAGCCTCCTTTTTTTATATCTGAAAATCCAATCAATAAGCGATATATAGAACCACGTATAGAAAAAATGTGCATAACAGAAGAAAAGATCTGTCACTACTTCTGATTCATTGCGACTTTAAAGTGAATATGAAATCAAAATTGACCCTATTTACTTTCTTAATGCACGTTAATGGTTTTATTGTGAACAATGCATTTGTGCAAAAGGTCATACAGGCTATTATGTAATGTTAACTACTAGTCAAATAGCTATTTAGGAATTGATTCAGCAAACTAGCATTTAGTCTGGCTCCATTCTGGTATGTAATCCTCAATTTTCAGTTTCCTGCCCTCTTTGAATATATATTTTACTTTTAAATATGTCACATGGAAGTAAATAGAAGTCAGTCAATATCTAAAAGGCATTGGAAACATTTTCTCATACTTTTAAAAAGTTGATAAAGCTATTTAATTGAGCTATTTTGCATTGTTTTTCCCACCTGCTGTCTGTGAGTCTATCTAACCTGCTGCGACCCACTTTTGGTGGCAACCCACCAGTTGAAGAAAAGTATTAAAATGTGCTGTTTTGCAAAATTCCTCTGTTTCCACATCTCCCTTGGGTAGTTTTGAGTCCTTGCTAGGATAACACAGAATTTCCACATCCTGTGAATGCTTTTACACATTCTGAAATGATTGAGAAAAAAACAACAAAAAAAAACCTGTGTTTGCGCAGACATTGGCACCTGATCTCTCTTTAATTAAAATTGCACATCACTGTTTGCCCATCTAAAGCACAGACTCTGAGCTGATTGGAAGGGGATGGACTGGCAACGAAGGAAGAGACTTTGCTCAGTGGTCCTGAAACATGTCTGGAAAGCCTGAGATAATTTCAGAGCAGAAAGATGGTGGCTTCTGCAAAGGGAAGAGACTGGTTGTTCAAGCATGAGTGTAACAGAGGGAAACCAAATCACTTTGGACAATGAAGGATGTCCTGAAAACATTTGATAACACAGCTCAAGCTGATTTTTCCTGGGTGGCTCATGTTGTTTCCAATCCGCCTGCTGAATCTTGTTTGGTTGGATCAGTTAAGGGTGAGGACATGTGATAAGTCTGCTGAAAGGATGAAACCAGAAGGGGAAGTCGCAATCACCGCAGCGTATTGGTGGTTTGATTCAGTTGTAGCAGTGCCACCCTGCCGGCACGAATTTGATTCCTATCTGAAGCAGCAAGCACATTAAAATCTTTGGAAACAACCTGTCCAACAGTCAGTCAAAATTTCAGTCCGTTTCTTTCAGTTGAATAAAACTATAATGTTGTCTGCTTTTTGGACTTAAATGGAAGAGAAGAAATTGTTCAATAAAGTTGTTGTTGGGGGGGGGGGGGGGGGGGGGGGGGGCATTGGGGGACAACATGAGGGTGATGAGTACACAAAAGGTTCCCGATGGCACCCATCAATTGTTCTTGGCTCGTAATCATAGGGGAACCTTTTTAAGTGCTATATAGCACCAATTTGGGTGCTTCAATGGTTCTTCAGAGGTTCTTCACCGGTTCTTTGACTAAGGTGCTATATACAGTGAGGAAAATAAGTATTTGAACACCCTGCTATTTTGCAAGTTCTCCCACTTAGAAATCATGGAGGGGTCTGAAATTGTCATCGTAGGTGCATGTCCACTGTGAGAGACATAATCTAAAAAAAAAAAATATCCAGAAATCACAATGTATGATTTTTTAACTTTTTATTTGTATGATACAGCTGCAAATAAGTATTTGAACACCTGAGAAAATCAATGTTAATATTTGGTACAGTAGACTTTGTTTGCAATTACAGAGGTCAAAC
This sequence comes from Romanogobio albipinnatus, assembly GCA_023566225.1. Taxonomy (NCBI): domain Eukaryota; kingdom Metazoa; phylum Chordata; class Actinopteri; order Cypriniformes; family Gobionidae; genus Romanogobio; species Romanogobio albipinnatus. The sequence continues at coordinate 32,076,615 of CM042260.1, read as the reverse complement.
GTTTCCTGTAGTTTTTCACCAGGTTTGCACACACTGCAGAAGGGATTTTGGCCCACTCATCCACACAGATCTTCTCTAGATCACTCAGGTTTCTGGACTGTCGCTGAGAAACACGGAGTTTGAGCTTCCTCCAAAGATTCTCTATTGGGTTTAGGTCTGGAGACTGGCTAGGCCACGCCAGAACCTTGATATGCTTCTTACAGAGCCACTCCTTGGTTATCCTGGCTGTGTGCTTCGGGTCATTGTCATGTTGGAAGACCCAGCCTCGACCCATCTATTTTGGTCTCATCTGACCACATGACTTTCACCCATGAGTCCTCTGGATCATCCAAATGGTCATTGGCAAACTTAAGACGGGCCTTGACATGTGCTGGTTTAAGCAGGGGAACCTTCCGTGCCATGCATGATTTCAAACCATGACGTCTTAGTGTATTACCAACAGTAACCTTGGAAACGGTGGTCCCAGCTCTTTTCAGGTCATTGACCAGCTCCTCCCGTGTAGTTCTGGGCTGATTTCTCACCTTTCTTAGGATCATTGAGACCCTACGAGGTGAGATCTTGCATGGAGCCCCAGTCCGAGGGAGATTGACAGTCATGTTTAGCTTCTTCCATTTTCTAATGATTGCTCCAATAGTGGACCTTTTTTCACCAAGCTGCTTGGCAATTTCCCAGTAGCTCTTTCCAGCCTTGTGGAGGTGTACAATTTTGTCTCTAGTGTCTTTGGACAGCTCTTTGGTCTTGGCCATGTTAGTAGTTGGATTCTTACTGATTGTATGGGGTGGACAGGTGTCTTTATGCAGCTAACGACCTCAAACAGGTGCATCTAATTTAGGATAATAAATGGAGTGGAGGTGGACATTTTAAAGGCAGACTAACAGATATTTGAGGGTCAGAATTCTAGCTGATAGACAGGTGTTCAATTACTTATTTGCAGCTGTATCATACAAATAAATAGTTAAAAAAATCATATATTGAGATTTCTGGATTTTTTTTTTTTATTATGTCTCTCACAGTGGACATGCACCTACGATGACAATTTCAGATCACTCCATGATTTCCAAGTGGGAGAACTTGCAAAATTTCAGGGTGTTCAAATAATTATTTTCCTCTCTGTAGCACTGCTAACTAAGGTGCTATATAGCACCGCTACCATATACAGAACATATTAAGATATGGTGCTATATACTCTCACCTAAAGGATTATTAGGAACACCATACTAATACTGTGTTTGACCCCCTTTCGGCTTCAGAATTGCCTTAATTCTACGTGGCATTGATTCAACAAGGTGCTGAAAGCATTCTTTAGAAATGTTGGCCCATATTGATAGGATAGCATCTTGCAATTGATGGAGATTTGTGGGATGCACATCCAGGGCACGAAGCTCCCGTTCCACCACATCCCAAAGATGCTCTATTGGGTTGAGATCTGGTGACTGTGGGGGCCATTTTAGTACAGTGAACTCATTGTCATGTTCAAGAAATCAATTTGAAATGATTTGAGCTTCGTGACATGGTGCATTATCCTGCTGGAAGTAGCCATCAGAGGATGGGTACATGGTGGTCATAAAGGGATGGACATGGTCCGAAACAATGCTCAGGTAGGCCGTGGCATTTAACCAATGCCCAATTGGCACAAAGGGGCCTAAAGTGTGCCAAGAAAACATCCCCCACACCATTACACCACCACCACCACCAGCCTGCACAGTGGTAACAAGGCATGATGGATCCATGTTCTCATTCTGTTTACACCAAATTCTGACTCTACCATCTGAATGTCTCAACAGAAATCAAGACTCATCAGACCAGACAACATTTTTCCAGTCTTCAACTGTCCAATTTTGGTGAGCTCGTGCTTCACAAATGCTTTGCTGCATACCTCGGTTGTAACGAGTGGTTATTTCAGTCAAAGTTGCTCTTCTATCAGCTTGAATCAGTCAGCCCATTCTCCTCTGACCTCTAGCATCAACAAGGCAATTTTTGCCCACAGGACTGCCGCATACTGGATGTTTTTCCCTTTTCACACCATTCTTTGTAAACCCTAGAAATGGTTGTGCGTGAAAATCCCAGTAACTGAGCAGATTGTGAAATACTCAGACCGGCCCATCTGGCACCAACAACCATGCCATGCTCAAAATTGCTTAAATCACCTTTCTTTCCCATTCTAACATTCAGTTTGGAGTTCAGGAGATTGTCTTGACCAGGACCACATCCCTATATGCATTGAAGCAACTGCCATGTGATTGGTTGATTAGATAATTGCATTGATGAGAAATTGAACAGGCATTCCTAATAATCCTTTAGGTGAGTGTAGCACCAAAAGTGGTTCCGATTACGACAAAGAACCATTTTTGGTGCCATATAGAACCTTTTTTTTTTAGAGTGTAATAAATGACAGAATTAAAATTTTTGTGTGAACTAACCCTTTTATCTTTTAGCGCAACTTACCAGACATTTCATTACCGAACTGCCGCGATAATATGAGAACCAACATAATAAAAAATTGACAGATTCACATTGACCGGTTTGAGATAAAACTGAACAAGCTTTTAGCGCCACTCACTGGATATTTTACTTTGAAAGTGTCTCAAAACATGCAAGACTTGCAAAACAATATTAAACACAATGTATGAGGTAACACATCAGTAAAATGGTTGAAACTGAGCAATGCATTGGATGTAGCCTGTAAACACACTGGGTCAGGCCCGGCCCGTGGCATAGGCGGAATAGGCAAATGCTAGGGGCGCCACTCATATAGGGGCGCCAAAATTTATTACTGATACTATTTTATTCATATTAATTTGAAATATTACCAAATAAAGCGCAAAAAACTTAACTAAGTCCCCGCATCTTCCCGGTCCGCCTCATCAATCTCCCCCGCTGAGCTACTTGAAGTGCGTCAGAAATATAACGCGCGATCATTTTCATTTTTTTAGGGTGCTTAGCCGCTCGTGCCAGGTGTAGACACGGTTAAAGTTGCCTGATTATTTATGACGGATTGCCGAATTGTACTGTCAAAAAAGACAGAAGCCCTCTGATGCAGGGAAGATAAGGGATACGCTGCAAAAAATGATCTTACTTAGTATTTTTGTCTTGTTTCTAGTCTAAATATAAAAAAAATCTTAAATCAAGATGCATTTACTAGATAAGTAAAATTATATTTTGTCTTAAAACAGGCTAAATTATCTGCCAATGGGGTGAGAAAAATTATTTTGTTTCTGATTGAAAGCTTGTTTCTTGTTTCTATCCCAAACAGAAATAAGATAATTCTTCTCACCCCATTTGGCAGATAATTTTGCTTGTTTTAAGCAAAAACTCACTTCATTTGGATTTTTCCCCCCAGAAAACAAGGAAAAATATAATGTCATTTTACTAGTAAATACATCTTGTTTTAAGAATTTTTGGATATTTGGACTGGAAACAAGAAAAAAAAATACCAAATAAGAAGAGCATTTTTTGCAGTGTAAAGACAGAGGTAGGCTAATGAATGAACAGTTTATCTAAATGCATAGTAGTAAAATACTAATGTTCGATAATTAATTCCAGTTTTATAGATGCAAGCAGCCGTTCTCTTACGAGAGGTTCTCTCGTATTGCGTAAGTTCCTTACGCTACGGGAAAGTATTCTTTCTTCGAGATTTCTGAAAAACCCAAAATTATCCTTAATTTTGTAACATTGTCAACGCAGTGCGGCAGCCTGGCAGACCATAGCAGGCTATTCCAGCGTGCCATTGGCTGCTCTGCTGGCAACTGCAGCAGCCTATCGGTGAGCCCGCGTGACGTGGCGACCAATGAGGGCGCTTCGCGCCCACCTGGCTTCATTTGCCTACAGGTGGGGCGTGGCCACGTGTATATAAGCAGGGCTCACGGGCTGCATATTCGATTTTCTTTTCTTCAGCGAAGCCCTTCGCATCGCTGGATCTGGAACCCGCCGCCGTTGAACGTGCAGACGAGCAAGCAGAGGACAGCGCCTGAAGAAGCCGGCAGCATCGCGCCACCTTCAGCCATCCGTGCCTGCTCTGCTATCCGGCAGCATTATATCCTTTCATTGCACGTGTTCTCGCCGTTGCGTCACACGTTTCATAAAAGAGCACGAGCGTTTTTATCAAAACGCCTCGTTCCACCTGCGGCTCATGCCACGTGCAGCTCAGCACCAGAGACCGCCATGTGTCTGCGCTCTCTGTCTGGGCCGTGACCACGCCGCCGCCGCCTCCTCGCGGGCGAATGCCCCGAGTGTGAGGAACTCTCTATGTCGACCCTGCGGGCTCGACTCGAGCAGTTTTATGACGACATCACTCCGCTGTTCCCCCCCTCTATTCAAGCCGCGCCACCGCGCCGCTTACAAGAGATGGTTGAAATGAACGGTCTCGGAGCGAGCCTCCTCCCCCTCTGTTCAAGCCGCGCCGCTTACAAGGGATGGTAGGAATGAACGGTCTCGGAGCGAGCCTTCTCCCCCTCTATTCAAGCCGCACCACCGCGCCGCTTTCAAGGGATGGTAGGAATGAACGGTCTCGGAGCGAGCCTCCTCCCCCTCTGTTCAAGCCGCGCCACCGCGCCGCTTGCAAGGGATGGTAGAAATGAACGGTCTCGGAGCGAGCCTCCTCCCCCCCTCTGTTCATGCCGCGCTGATGCGCCGCTTATATACAAGGGATGGCAGAAATGCACGGTCCTGCAGCTCTCTTTACGTTACAAGAGAGCTGTTCCACCCTCGCGCACATTTTTCAGTCCCCTCATGAGTTCAGGCGACTGGAATTGTTCATATTGCTGTACACGAGCCTGTTAAGACACGCACGCCAGCAAACATACGCCGTCATAAGACATGACGCTGACATATGCTCTCCAACGAACCCGTACTCCCCCCTCTTGGACCGCGCAGATTGCACGTGCGCGCGCCGCACTCACCGGGAAATTAACAGAGGGTGTTTTCGCCCCGCTGTGGCCGGACGAACCGCCATTCTCTAGCATTTCTCAGCCCCCTCTCCAGTTCAGGCGGCTGGAAATATTACTATTGCAGTAACGAGCCTGTCTTTTATGCACGCACGACTGCCAACAAGCACGAGGACGTACTGCTGTATGCTCGCGCTAACTGAACGCTATTGTGTCCCTCCCGGTAGCACAGTGGCAAAATCAGCGGCTGAAACGCCGGAGACCCGAGTTCGAGCCCAGCTCTCGCGGCAGATAAAAATGTTTTACTGTCCGCTTCCCCGGGCTCGCGGCCAGCTTTTCTTACATACAGAAAGCTAACTCGCACCACGTGGTGCTCGAGTATTTTTGGACGTCTATACATAAGGAGAGAAAAGACGGTTAAGTCCCGCTGCGGCCGGACCACCGTTAAAACTCTGTTTTTCCTGTCAGTCCCCACTCCTGTGGCTACTGCAGATGTTTTCCACGCAGCCTACGAGCCGGCGAACTCGCCCTCTCGCCTGTTTCCAACTGTAGCCCCTCCAAAGTCCTCCTAGCAGAGGGGGGAAGCGACGGTTAAGTCCCGCCGTGGTCGGACCACCGTCAAAACTCTTCTTCCTGTCAGCCCCCACTCCTGTGGCTGCTGCAGATGGCTCTCACGCAGCAAACGAGCCGGCAAAACTGCCCTCTCGCCTGTCTACAACCGCCGTTTTTATGACGAACCAGAGAAATCACGAAGTTGCCTTTTTTCTGGTTGCACGGCTCACGCCGTATGTGTTTTCAAATGCAGTAAACGTGCCCACTTTTGTGTTCACCCCTGCACCCAAGCACCACAAATCCCGTGTCTCTCACTCACATAAAGCGGCCACCGGCCGCTCGAGTGCTAGAGTTAGGTCACGTGTCCGCTTATTTGCGCCCACGCCTAATCACCACACGCGCTGTCACACAGCCACTCTTAACCGGTCATGTTCCACGCGTAAGAGTTGTGCCCGCTCAAACGCGCTCACACATTTTCGCGAACATTCTGCCCCCGGCGCCATGCGCCGCGCCACACACCATTTGTTCTCCGCCCAAGGTGGCCGGAACGACGAGTGTAAGGCCACACACAAGCCACTCCCTGCTCGAAGCGGCAGAGATACAGTGTGTAGGGCGGCCAGCCATCGCGAGCGATCGGCTGGCCCACAGCACAGAGAGCGCGCGCACTGCGCCCGCCCCTCCTATACAGGCCGTCGAACCCGCAAAGCGCGGCGTTTCGAGCCCGGAGGCCGTTCTATCCCGTGTGGCACACGCGAGAGCGTGGGAAGCCATTCCAGGTGTATCAGAATGGGTGCTGAAAACAGTGAAGCACGGCTACACTCTGCAGTTCGCTCGCCGCCCTCCGCGCTTCTGTGCGCGTATAGAGACGAGAGTGAGCGAAGAAGTAGCACATCTACTTCGAGCGGAGATAGCCACGCTGCTGTGCAAAGGGGCTATAGAACCGGTTCCCCATTCTATGAGCGAGTGAGGCTTTTACAGCCGTTATTTTCTCGTGCCAAAAAGGGACGGGTCGCTCAGACCGATTCTGGATCTGAGGCGTCTGAACAAAGCTCTTTTGAGGAGATCGTTCAAGATGCTTACGACCAAGCAGATCCTCGCGCATATTCGCCCGAGAGACTGGCTAATTTCCCTAGATTTGAAAGACGCATATTTTCAAATCAAGATAACGCCGCGTCACAGGCCATTCTTACGATTCGCCTTCGACGGCCAGGCTTATCAATACACCGTCCTTCCGTTCGGCCTGTCACTAGCACCCCGTACATTTACGAAGTGCGGCCCTCGCTCCCCTGAGAAACCGGGGGATGCGAATATTGAACTACTTGGACGACTGGCTCATCCTGGCGCAGTCAGAGGCCGAGCTCCTCGCCCACAGGGCAATGCTGCTCAGCCATTTGGACAGCCTGGGGCTCACGGTCAACTGGACCAAGAGCTCATTAGTGCCCACGCAATCAACCTCATTTCTGGGTTTGAATCTGGACACTGTGGCTATGTCTGCCCGCCTGTCACCACAACGCACGCGCCAAGTTCGGCGCATGGCTGCGTACTTCCGGCCGGGCAAAATCGCACCTCTCAAGCTTTTTCAGAGGATGCTGGGACGTATGGCCTCAGCTGCAGCTGTGCTCCAGCTGGGCTTAATGCGCATGCGCCCGCTGCAACGCTGGTTAAACGCCCGAGTGCCTCACAGAGCCTGGGCTGCCGGAGGTTTCAGGATCAGAGTGACTCAGGGCTGTGTTGCAGCCCTAGAGCCCTGGTTAGTAGCCGACTGGTACCAGCGGGGAGTGACAATGGGAGCCATCTCACACCGCAAAGTCATCTCGACGGACGCCTCCACCTCGGGTTGGGGCGCCGTTTTCGAGGGCAGACCGGCCTCGGGCCTCTGGTCGAGCGGAGAAAAACTCCTACACATAAACTGTTTGGAGATGATAGCGGTAGAGAACGCGCTCAAGCAGTTTCTCCCGTTTATACGGGGACACCATGTGTTGGTCCGGTCGGACAATACCACGGTGGTGTCCTACGTGAACCGGCAGGGCGGTGTCAGGTCCAGGTGTCTGGGCAATCTGACGGAACGCCTGCTCGTGTGGGCACACAGCTCGCTGCGCTCGCTGAGAGCGGCGCACGTTCCGGGCCACCTCAACGTGGGCCCGGACAAGCTGTCCAGGGGCCTCATTCTCCCAGGAGAATGGTCCCTGCACCCCCAGACAGTCCAGCTGGTATGGCGCCTATTCGGCAGAGCGGAGCTCGACCTCTTTGCAACAAAAGAGAACGCCCGCTGCTCGACGTTCTTGTCCAAAAGCGAGGATGCGCTGTCCCAACTTTGGCCCAGCCTCCCGCTGTATGCTTTCCCGCCGATTTCCCTATTGACCCAGGTTATAGCGAAAATCAGGGAAACGCGCCGCCGGTGCTCCTTATAGCGCCGCGCTGGGAGAACCAGATTTGGTACCCAGAGCTGGTGAAGCTGTCGCACTCACCCCCCTGGCCAGTTCCGCTGAGAGCAGACCTCCTCTCTCAAGCAGGAGGGTCAGTTTGGCATCCCCATCCAGAGCGATGGTCTCTGCATGTATGGGTGACCAACGGATACCCGTTGACCTGCCCGAAGGGGTTATGAACACGATCTCACACTCTAGAGCCCCCTCGACGAGGCGGTTATATAGTTCTAAGTGGTCGGTGTTCACTGAGTGGTGTGCTTCCAAGGGATTGGAACCGCAGCAATGTGGGGTCCAGCGGGTGCTCTCCTTCCTCCAGGAGCTCTTGGAACTGGGCAGGTCCCCTTCCACGCTCAAAGTGTATGTAGCGGCTATAGCAGCGTTCGCCCAGACGACGCTAGGCAGCACGCTAGGAAGGAACGAGCTCATCATCCGTTTCCTCAGAGGAGCTAGACGGATGAATCCCCCGCGGCTCCCATCGGTTCCTATTTGGGATCTGGCCTTGGTCCTAGAGGCCATGAAGGCTCATCCCTTTGAACCGCTCGGGACTGTGGAACCAAGGTTCCTTTCGCTAAAAACCGCGTTCCTGATAGCTCTGGCTTCAGTGAAACGCGTGGGGGATCTACACGCGCTCTCAGTGAGCCCGACGTGTATGGAGTTCGGTCCTAATGACTCTAAGGTCATTCTCAGACCGAGGCATGGTTATGTCCCCAAAGCGATCGGCACTCCTTTCAGGGCGCAGATTATCTCCCTCTCGGCTCTGCCAGCATCCGACGAGGGGGACGGTGGCAATATCCTCTGCCCTGTCAGGGCATTGAGGGTTTATGTCACACGCTCCGCCGCCTTCAGGCGTTCTGAGCAGCTATTTGTTTCGTTTGGAGGGCGCGCTAAAGGTCTCGCCTCCTCGAAACAGACCCTGTCCAGGTGGATAGTGGACGCGATTGCAACTGCATACGCTTCCAAACACCTGCAGTGCCCGCTAGGTGTCAGAGCACACTCCACCAGAGGCATGGCCTCTTCGTGGGCTTGGGCCAGAGGGATTTCCATCCACGATATTTGCGTGGCGGCAGGCTGGGCCTCCCCGTCTACGTTCGTGAGATTTTACAATCTGGAAGTTCCTGCCTTACAGGCGAAAGTGTTATCAGTTCAATAAGGCTGTTGGTTCTGCCCGGTGATTCTGCGCAGACATAGCTCACATACTGGTAGTAAGTTCGGTACAAGGCTTATGTAAATTTGAAGGAGACCGGCGGTACCGTTCCCTCATTTACGAAAAGAGCTATTGTGAGTTCACAAAAGTGACCGGCGGTGCCGTTACCTCACTCATATGACAAGATATTGTGAATTTGAAGGCGACCGGCCTTGCCGTTCCCTCATTCATGAGACAAGGTGTGGTGAATTTGAAGGCGACCGGCAGGTGCCGTTCCCTCATTCATAAGGCAGGGTGTTGTAACCACCCGTTGTAACCACCCGTCAGTTCAAACGAAGTGTCCGTATATGTGGTGGCCCGTTTCCTTTACCGGCCACCCTGCCCGAGCAGTGTTATGGTCCCCGGTTCCCTGGGATACATATGCTGTATGCGAGGCGCGCACGGCGTTGACAATATGTTCCCGTAGCGTAAGGAACTTACGCAATACGAGAGAACCTCTCGTAAGAGAACGATACTCGGTTACTTAACGTAACCTCGGTTCTCTCTAGAAGAGGGAACGAGTATTGCGTTCCTTGCCGTGCGCCCCGCAGGCTTTTACGCTTCAGGACTACGAAAACCGAATATGCAGCCCGTGAGCCCTGCTTATATACACGTGGCCACGCCCCACCTGTAGGCAAATGAAGCCAGGTGGGCGCGAAGCGCCCTCATTGGTCGCCACGTCACGCGGGCTCACCGATAGGCTGCTGCAGTTGCCAGCAGAGCAGCCAATGGCACGCTGGAATAGCCTGCTATGGTCTGCCAGGCTGCCGCACTGCGTTGACAATGTTACAAAATTAAGGATAATTTTGGGTTTTTCAGAAATCTCGAAGAAAGAATACTTTCCCGTAGCGTAAGGAACTTACGCAATACTCGTTCCCTCTTCTAGAGAGAACCGAGGTTACGTTAAGTAACCGAGTATCGTTCTGGGTTCTCCAGAGGCCACAGACAGTGTGGTTTTATAAAAAATTAAAAAATCATGTAATATCACTTTTTTAATAGCCTAATGTTTTTATTCTGCCGTTGTGCAGTTTTAAGGGGACATATGGCAATTTTAAAATGTATTTGCCCAAATTAGTAATGATATTTATATACAGGTTTATTTAAAATAGCAACATTTTATGTAAATTTCACATTAAATATATACATTTTAATTCATGGTGAATGTGCATAGTTTAGTGGAAGTTTGCTGCTATCTACTGGAAAACAAACACTTTTGCTAGTTCTCAATAGTTTGTGCATGAATGCCAGATGCACTCTTGCTATTTTTGTTTAGGCTGTAATGTGGCGTAGGTGCTATTTTTGTATAGTTTAACTATCATCAGCCTTTAAATGTTTTTTAATAATAATAATAATGTCATGAACATAATGATGGGGTAGCATGGACTGGACATCATATAAAACAACAATAAAAAAAATAAAAAAACATCAATGCATTACAAAAATAAAACAGTTCCAGTGTTTCCACAACTGAGACTGATAACATGTAGTGCTAAACCTTGATACAAGGGGCACCAAGTAAAATCTTGCCTAGGGCAGCAATTTGGTCAGGGCCGGCCCTGCACTGGGTGTGTTCACACTTGGTATGTTTGGTTAGATTGAAATGAACCACAGAAAACGATTACTGTGATTACAGTGATACTGCCGTCTGAACCTTGGTGCGCACCAAACAAGTGGGCCAAGACCGCTGAAAAGATGAGACTTGGTTTGCTTCCAATAATCGCTTCCAAACAAACTCTGGTGCGGTTCGAATGAAATATGAATACAACATGGACCAAAGACCTGTAAACCAACCAAAAACGGGACATGATGTCACAAAATGCGATCCTAAAAGGACAGATTGCTCAAACATACCTGTTTTTTTCTTGTCAGTCGCGATGTTGCCCATCACAGCTCGGTACAGGCATCAGAACCGCATCTCTTCGCAGCAGATCTTGGTTTGTGTGTGTGACAGAGGGATTCCAGTCGCTGTTTTGACTCCTTTACAAATTCTTTTAAGCTCTACACAGGTTCTCAGCTGGTCAGAATACCATCATATGTACGCACATACAATGTGCGCATTTAGCCCAACACACAGCAATGTTTTAGATGTTTGGTAAGTTCCATCTCGAAGCCAGGTTGTGAACATATCCCTATGCCTTTAGGTTCAGTGTTAAAATGACAATGTGAACGTTAAGTGGATCAGGAGTACATTTTATTTATTATTTATTTATTTTTGGTCCGGACCAAACAAATCAAGTGAACTGAACTGTGTGAACACAACCTAAAAATCGCCTCCGGCGGTGAACCTGAGAATCAGTTAAAACGGAAGAAGACTGTTAAAGTTTTATGAAATCACACTCTCGTACAAGTGTATTTCAAAATGTGTGCGCATTTGTGTGTGTGTGTGTGTCTCACTTCTCTTGGCAGTTGCTGTCGGAATTCGTGTGCCTATGGGGAAATCCTAAGTGCTGACAGCAGGACTGAACCTGTCACCTGCCTGACCATCGTGTGTGGCTCTCCATCAGCGTCAGGTCTGCGGGCAGTACCGCCTGCCAATCTGCCCACTGTTGCGCTGGCCTATTCAAAAATAAAACCCTTCTGAGAAATTAATATGTGATGCTCTGGCTGAAGATCGATTCCAGCTGGATCAATATGGAAGTGCCTTGATATTTTCCTCTCGTAGTGAGGTGCACATTAGACAACAGCAGTTTGTTGAAATCTGCATTTTACTGAACATTGATTATGACTGCAATCTCTTTCCAACTGAAAAATAAGTTGATAAATAAGAAAGAGAAAATACATTAGTTGGCTTTTTAAGCTAAACAAAGAGGCTGTTACAGATTTAAGGAACGTTGCATTCTTTATAGCAATAGGCTAATTAGCAATAGCAACTGTTTTTATTTAGAAGCGAAGAGAAAGAATGTAACACATGAGACTGGGATAAGATAATAATTAGATTTTGGGAAAATAGAATAATTTGATTTAGTATTTTACATTAATGACAAAAATATGAGCCCAATCTCCTTGTACTGCGTATCTACAGCACAAGTTCATTTGCAAGCATATGATACGCAGTTTTTGCGTGGTGATACAAAATATATACACCCAACTAATTCTACCCAACAGGTAAATTTTACATACCAGATGCACATAAAAAATAACTTTTGCGTATAAAGAGCCCACCAAATAAAAGCATGAACTCATGCTATAGATATGCAGTGTCAGGGGTTTCTTGCCCCTGGCAGGACTACTGGGGTAAGATGGCCTTTTTGACTAATGTGACATTTGTACTATGGCAACTAATTTAGAAAATGTTTTTATTTATTTACCTTAATAACACATTGGCTAATGAATCATCATACAAAAGAAATATCAGTAGCTGTGCAACCAATACACGAAACCACTTTCTCCACAGTTTTGCTTCATGGTTAGAAGGTATTTACAGAAGAAATATTCCCCACTGGGCTCTAATCAGCATGGAAGGACGACACACTGACACTGCCAAGCACAAAAAGTCAGTTCCACAGCATTGTATACGTGACTCTCAGAACAACTGATTTCTATTCTATTCTATTCTACACAAATATCATGTTTTGAAGTCTCCCTGTGGTAAAAGTCATGTTTTTAATGTTGTTTATATGTCTATGTGGCGTTTTTAATTCTTTAAGACAAACCATGTGCTAATGCATAAGTCAACACCATTGCTGAGTATTTTCTTTTTAAAACTGCAGTGAACCAAAGACAGTCTCAATTTCTGACGTCACAAACTACCTTGTAACCAATCATGTCACGAGGAGAGTGGGCTTTAGCATATCATTAACTATTCTCTGAAGCAGGGGAGTCTCAGGAGAAGCCATACCGGTATATTTTTCTGTTGATATGAATAATCGTGTCGATTTAGCAATATAGCGGGTGTATGATGTATATTAATATGTTATGATGAACTATGCCGTTCTCTACTGACATTCTATAATGTTCAAAGCGTTTCTAAGGATACTGAGAAGGCAGTTGTTTGACTCTGAGATAGGAACATGGTTTGTGTAACATTATTAACATATTATTAGCTGTTTGACAACATAGTCAAGTCAAAGGGTTAATCGTATTAATTACCATTATTCGACGTTGTAAAGAGCGATATCATTGTGCAGCGTTTACCTCAATAAGTTGGCAGAGTTGACTATACTAAATGAGGCAAGGGTGTAGTGACATTCAAGCTATTTTAAGAGATGAATACATTATTTTAAACTGATTTTTTTCTTAAATATGTCATTTTGATGATCATACTTGAGTTTTAACCTCTTAAGCTGGGACCATTTTTGGGATTTCCGCTTGGATTTGGCCTACCCAAATTGAAAAGCTTCCCATACCCACATAGAGTATAAATTAAAAATGTTGGTGTCATTTTACAGGAAACCCTTTGATAATTTGATAACCCTTTGCTTTCATAAACCACTGCTAAAAGTGATAAACATGTAAGTATATGTTGTCTAAGCTGTAATACCCCCCCCCCCCCCCCCCACATTTTTTTGTTATAAATTCAGTTTTGAAAGTGTGTAAGTTAGGCCCTGTGAGCTCTAGCACCCTGCAGAGAGTTTGGGCTGTTTCCACTAAATTACAGAAAATAGTGGAAAAAAGAATGTTGTCTGTATTATGTTGTATGCAAGATTTATACAAATGGATTCATTTGAATAAATCTTGCATACATGATCCACACAAAAATCTTTTTTTCCAGTATTTTCTGGAATTTAGTGGAAACAGCCCAAACTGTCTGCAGGGTGCTAGAGCTCACAAGGCCTAACTTACACACTTTCAAAAAATAATTTATAACCAAAAAAATGTGTGTGTGTTTTGGGGGGTTCGGGGGTCGGAAGGGTTACATATAGTTATAGTTACATATAGTTAAGGGTTTCCTAATGACACCAAAATTTTGAATTTAGACCACTGTATGTGGGTATGGGAAGCTTTTCAATTTGTGAAGGCCAAATCCAGACGGAAATGGTACCAGAGTAATTTAGTGTAAATAAGTTACTTTGTGTAAAACAAATGCCAAAGTGATGCATATCTCAACAAAGTAAAGACTCTAAGCTTTCAAATGGTACATATGAGTTCAGAGCTCCTCCACAGAAATTTTAAATTGAAAGTATATATATGATGTCATTCCGGACCCAGTACCGGGACCGCAGAGTAAATTATTGACTACAGGGGGGCTTTATGCATAAAAAATATAAGCCTAATGCAAAACAAGAAATTATTTGACAGTGTGGTAAGAAAATAAACTTAATGTAAGATTGTCTCTGAAAACCAGTCTTGTTATCTTTGGCAATTTAGCTTCTCAAGTAAATGCTTAAAGGATGTTAATATTTTGTTGTACAATACTGATTAAGATTTTTTTTCAGTATAAAAACCTGATTACCCAGAAGGGAGGAAAAAACGCATTAAGAGCAGTGTTGTGGGGTGCCAATTAATAATTTTGTGGTGTTTAGTCTACGGCTTGCCAGCATGAGGTGAAATCTGTGCATCTATTTTTACCTCCAAAGGCTTGTGCCCTACTGTGTTCCTACTGGACATTATCAGAACATCACCAATTAACAGGCAGGTGCTAATAAGGTAGACACAAGCCAGATGGAGCAGAAGATGAAAAAAGACAGTCTACAAGACATTGCTTGTTCTTTTCATGATAAGAAATCAAAATCTAATCCAACATGCACAAAGTGTAACTAGAGGAAATTGTTGCACAGCACATCTAACAAGGTTTCTCCTACAGAGAGGAAATTATTTATATATTTATAATCAAATATATAATTTTTATTTATAAAAATATTATCTATCTATCTTGTTTGAATTTGGATGTGGATAATTCATAGTCTACTCACATACACTGGACAAACATCAAGGCATTAAAGGGGTACATATTTGAGATAGATTTCATGAAGCATGATTAGGTCCATTTAATGTTTAATGTTTCAAGTACTAAATTCATTAAAGCCACCATATGTAATTTTTCGTCAATTATTCAAAACAAAGGTGTAGCTTGGTGACGCGTTGATTGCGTGGAGCTTTTATTATGCCGCAGACGAGCGCTTCCGCTACTTCCACTCATGCATATGTGGGGCAATGCAGCTCTGTTTTATCATATTAGATACATTATTTAAGTGTGTTGAAAGTTATGTTATAATGCTACTCTGAGCGTTTGCTCGAGGGCTACTATGAGACACTTGATGCACACTGCAGTAAGCTAGATCGGTAGTAGGCATGGCAAAACATGGTACTCACGGTAAATCATGAAAACAAGATTTAAAGACTAACTGTGTTGAGCTATATAACAATGATTCGTTTTCTGTCGACGAATGTATCCAAACAGTTGCTCACCTTATAAAACACATAATATATTAAAGTATCTCTGGAATTTCCATGGTTTCTACTAAATAAATTGAGGGTAACGCGGGTACGATGTCATTGATAGGCGATTTTGGATAATGTAAGTACACAAGTCAACAAAATATATAACATTGTTCTAGAGTTCATCCAAAAATATTACATATTGTGCCATTAACATTTGTGAACCAAAGCACAATAATCATTTAAAAAAAGGAATGAATGCTTTTAACCTTAAAATAACAGAAGAGCTTAAAGGAACTGTATGTAAGAAATGTATTTCAATTAATCATAAAATGGCCCTAATATGTCAATAGACATTAAAAAATCATGTTAATTTAAAATACTTATATCACTGACAACAGTTGTCCGGCCAAGATATTGTCATTTTAAAATTGAAGTTGCAGCCCTCAACTGGTGTTGATGTTGACATGTTGTGTCATGCCTGAAGCACCGCCCTCCACCTATCTACCAATCACGAAGTCAGTAGTGTTTCTGCATTCGGGTTGCCAGCTCTGCTAGTTTCCACAGCTGCAGCTACAAACTTTTTGGATAAACAATGTCTAACTTTACGAAACCTAAACGACCTCGATATGAATCAGAAAAACGTCGTGACCATGGGCGTCGGAAGCAAAAAAAATGTGGGTGGGTCCTCAGAATTTTTTTACTGGAGTAGATGTCAATAAGTACAAATATACCGCTTTGCTTGCTAAGCGTATAGTTCGGAAAGACAAAATTACGGGAATCGCAATACCATTGAGAGTGGCAGTAGTGTAGGGGTAAGACGCACGGCATCTAGTTTTGACACAAATCGAGCCGCGGTTCGAGTCCGCCTTTCGCCGAACTCAATCTTCTCCCTTTTCCCATCACATATCTACGGAGCCCCTAAAGGGACGTGGTGGTGGAAAAAATTAGGATGGGAGGATATTTTTTTTCCAAATCGTTTGCGTTCCCTCGCAAAACTTTTGCGTTCCCCCGAGAAACTTTGCGTTCCCTCGCAAAGATATTTGCGTTCCCCCGAGAAACTTTGCGTTCCCACGCAAAAGTTTTGCGTTCCCTCGCAAAGATATTTGCGTTCCTTCGCAAAAGTTTTGCGTTCCCTCGCAAAGATATTTGCGTTCCCACGCAAAACTTTGCGTTCCCTCGCAAAGATATATGTCCCACGGGCCGTTTCAAACAGCTCAGTAGGCTACGTTAACAATATTGTATCCATTAATGGAGCGGTTAGAGTTATTTTGAACTTGGGCTTAAGTAGCCTATAAATAATACAGTCAGTGCTTCGGAGTTCAGTAGTTGGTACACAGATTTTAACTTCCCGGATCAATAACTCGTGAGCTAAAAACGTTCAAAACACAAATTACACCTTTAACGTAGACAACGAGCTGCAACATAATTTTCCTCAAAACGAGCCTTAATAGGCTATATGAGAGACAAGTAAAAAGGGACCGTCTGCAAAGTGCAAAACCCGAAAGGCGAAACTAAAAAATAGGCAATAACAATCAATGCTCTCCTACTACAATATACTAATACAGTAGGCTATACAGTGTAATGCCATCAAAATTAGTAAGCAATTATCATACAAAAGCTATGGAACTTGCAACTACTGTATTTTAGCATTTGTGTAAAGAATAGGCCTATGGCTATGTGCTATTACTTTTATTATTTTTATGTGCTATTGCCAAACTAAGCGTTGTAGTATAACCAGCAGGAGAGCGTGATGTGTGAACTGAATTTGGTGACAGTAGGCTACAGTAGGCCTACAGTGCATTTCAGTGAAGTTTGCTGAACATTTTTCCTAATAAAATAATCCTAACAATTATGCAAAAGCAAATTTTATCAAACTAAGTGTTTTTATCAAACTAAGTGAGCATTGATGTGTAAACTGAATTTGGAGACACAGTGTGTAACATTGAAGTTATGACTTGTAGTAGGCTATACGCTTTTCGGGTTTTGCACTTTGCAGACAGTCCCTTCGGACTTGTCTCTCAGCCGCCTGCTCATATAGACCCGATTAATTTATATTATAAGGCTCGTTTTGAGGAAAAATAGGTTGCAGCTTGTTGTCTACGTTAAAGAGACATTGTGTTTTAACAACGTTTAGCTCACCGAACTCATTGAGCACTCGCCTAGGCTATAGCCTAAGTCCAAGTTCAAAATAACTCTAACCGCTCCATTAATGGATACAATATTGTTAACGTAGCCTACTGAGCTGTTTGAAACGGCCTATCTTTGCGAGGGAACGCAAATATCTTTGCGAGGGA
Organism: Romanogobio albipinnatus; assembly: GCA_023566225.1. NCBI lineage: Eukaryota > Metazoa > Chordata > Actinopteri > Cypriniformes > Gobionidae > Romanogobio > Romanogobio albipinnatus. Next base: position 32,058,956 of record CM042260.1, on the reverse strand, counting down.
ACGCAAAGTTTTGCGTGGGAACGCAAATATCTTTGCGAGGGAACGCAAAACTTTTGCGAGGGAACGCAAATATCTTTGCGAGGGAACGCAAAACTTTTGCGTGGGAACGCAAAGTTTCTCGGGGGAACGCAAATATCTTTGCGAGGGAACGCAAAGTTTCTCGGGGGAACGCAAAAGTTTTGCGAGGGAACGCAAACGATTTGGAAAAAAAATATCCTCCCATCCTAATTTTTTTCCACCACCACGTCCCTTTAGGGGCTCCGTAGTAAACAGACATGTGCTGAATGTTAGAGACGATAAAAGTGAGTGGGTCCAATATCATTGATCGTAAAAAGTGGGTGGGTCTTGTCCCACACACATACAATGGTTCCGACGCCCATGGTCGTGACAGTGTCCGAAATAAAACAAGGATTTGTATAACCGCGGTCAAGTGAGCCGTCATCTGGAAACGCTCGGTCAAGCCAGCCGCAGCCTAGATATTGATGCTCGTCTATTTGTGGAATTACGGTACGGAAACATGGAGGTGGCAAAAAGCTGAGATAGATCTGTATTTCAGCGGTTATTCTCTGAATTGACCGAACATCAAGTGCAACCTATTTAACTATTTTCAGTTTAACTATTTTCGCAGATATTTTACTGTGGAATTAAAGTAAATAAAGGCAAAGTCTGTCAAAATATATTATTACATTGCTCATTTCTTGCATTTTGTATTGCTATTATTAAAATTCCTATAGAGTTGACATGCCATTTTCAATGTTTTCTTTTTCTGGATGACCATCACTCTGTCCTCATCAATTTTCAAAGGGTTTTACTGTGGAATTAAAGAAAATAAAGGCAAAGACTCAAAATACATTATTACATTGCTCATTTCTTGCATTTTGTATTGCTATTATTAAAATTCCTATAGAGTTGACATGCCATTTTCAATATTTGAAAGATGGAGACGGCTGAAAACGGAGAAGAATTTGAAGACTGACGCCAACATTGCTAATTTTCTCCTGGACAGGTACGGTTCATCTATGTTTGGCTAACTTGTACTTAATGTAAATGGACATTTCAAATATTCACGACAGTCCAACAAAGTTGTGCATGTTCATGCAAAGTAACGTTAGGTTAGCGCAGATGGAGGAGGTGGGTCATTGAATTGAAAAGGTAACGTTAAGGAATTGTTTGGTAAATAAAAACGGCGAGTCGTCATTGCTAACATTAGTAATGCATTATCAGAGCCCGTTTCTCTGTCATTATGCTGAGACGCTGATGAAAACAACATTAGCACGCCTATTATGGCAATGTGAAAACGTATTTGAGACAGTAGCCTAACGTTACCTCGGTAAAAATGATTCCTCATTCTTTCTTCGTATATATAGTGGATAAAACATGCTGCAAGTTGACCTGTATGACCATTGCAAATGTTATTTAGTTACTCTCAATCGTTTCTGATGGGACTGAAATCAACCATGTGATAGCCATTGTTGATATTGAACGCTGACATGGCGTAATTTGTCCCGCGTTATACTTGCTGTGGCAATGTTTGTTATTTGTTAGCCTACTTATGACAAAAACGCTTGTCTTACTGTGTACGACTCGTCACTTGCCATTGAAAGCTCCGTGTAACAGCCTACGTTCCCGCTGGATCCTGCAGCCTATCTGGCAACCTCGAGTTGGGGTACTTGCAGTAATTTGAAAGTGATTGCAGTACCAGTTTTGGCCACAGTCCTACATACAGCTCCTTTAAAGACATTTGGGAACTACTGAGGTCCATTTAAAAGCCTTATGAATCTCTGGTTATGTCTGGCACCATGCAATATACCAGACTATAGATAAAGCCAAACCTCTCTCAAGGAAAGACTGAAATTAAACTCCTTGAATTTGCTCTCCTCAAACCTGACCTTGAAGTTCTGATAAATAAAATCAGTGACCCTCAGATGGCTTTGCAAAGAACACGACTCTCTTGAGAGAACGGGAGCTGAGAGGGTTCTTATGAAGCGGTTCCTTATAGCAGTCTAAATACAGAACTGGGCCCACTCTCGAAACAGAGCAGTGTCTTTCATAAGCAGCCAGATTGAGCCTTTGAAGAAAACGTGAAGAAATAAAAGGAATCCATTTAGCACATTAGCAGGAGGTATAATTGGTAAGATCTGTTTATGCAATTGCATATATTGATTTTGGCTGTGATGATCAAAGTTAAAATTAAATTTAAGCATTGATGAAGCATTGGAAATGTATATTTCTGAAACCAATCTCCAGTGCAATAGATATATAGATAGATAGATAGATAGATAGATAGATAGATAGATAGATAGATAGATAGATAGATAGATAGATAGATAGATAGATAGATAGATAGATAGATAGATAGATAGATAGATAGATAGGTAGATAGATAGATAGATAAACAGAAAGATGATAGATAGATAGATAGATAGATAGATAGATAGATAGATAGATAGATAGATAGATAGATAGATAGATAGATAGATAGATAGATAGATAGATAGATAGATAGATAGATAGATAGATAGATATTATGCTATCTCTGACTTGGCATGTTGCAGTTAGTATCTCTCAGAGCTTTGGTTTATTTACACACTCTTAATCACCATTGCAGATCTGGACAAGAACACGTTTGCTTTCTTATTCTCTGTGGTCTGTGGACTTTTCCCACATGCATCTCTGACTCAGAGATTCTGCTCCAGGTGTTGGGATATCAGCAAAAACTCCTGGGTATCTTCGTTCTTGGCCACTGAATTGTTTGTGTAAGCTGTGTCTTTGTGAGGTGCTGTGGACGACTCCCAAGGCGTTTAATCTTCCCAATACCACAGGCTCTTAAATAAATCACAAGTGTGAGTGATTGGGCGTTGGACACAGTGGACGTTCGACAGGACTATTCCTGACAGAAATCACTATTTACCTCAGGTATGCAAGGCATGTTCAAGGTTCCTACAAACCACTGAAATATTAACACTGCCCACCTGCACTTTTTCTCCTCGCTGTGAATTATACAAGACGGTCGCAAAGTTCTAACATTTGCTATGCTAGCTAACTTACAGCTACCTCTCAGCACATCCCTTCCCTATCTATCTATCTATCTATCTATCTATCTATCTATCTATCTATCTATCTATCTATCTATCTATCTATCTATCTATCTATCTATCTATCTATCTATCTATCTATCTATCTATCTATCTATCTATCTATCTATCTATCTATCTATCTATCTATCTATCTGGAATAAATTGGAATTCTGAATCATAGAACATTCTATCAATAAAAAGCATATTAAACTTGGCAGTTGCTGGCTGTTAATGTTTTGCTCTGGCGTACACCACTGCTGGTGAAATTTAGCCTGGGGGAGAGAGTGATGGCCCTACACAACCTTCAACTGATGGCTGTGGGCATGTGCCCGCAGGGTACCAGAGTGAGTGGCCACAGTGAGGACAAATAGACTGCTGGACAGAACACACACTGTCCTTTTCTCTAAAACAAAAGGAGGCAGTATCTCCATTTTCATCCACATATAACTAACACAAACGCACACATGAATGTGCTTTAGCTTTATTGCTGTTAGCTTTGCTCTCTAAGTGTGCCTTTCATTTACCACATTATTCCATTAAATCAAACAAGCACAAAGTATTTTGAAAGAATAGCCTCCAGAAGTCAAATAATTTCAGTCCTAATTGGTGCTTTGTGTCACCACTGAAATTTGAAAAACAAGCCAGTGGCGCCATTTCATTTTTAAAATCCATTCCTCCATTTTTTTTTTCATTGGGAAAAGTACAAACACAGTGAGGGAACACATTTGTGATGATAGAATTATCCAGTGAGGTATGGAGACACGGGCAGGATGGTGGAGAGCACAGCATGTCGCTCCCTAACACCCTGCTGCATTCAGCTAATAAGCCCTATATAATATCCTGTGACCAGCTTGGCTCTTTATCACAGGGATTTGCCCTGTGTAATAAAGTCAAATTAAGCTGGATCAACCATTTTAAACTGCCTTCATGGCGCACACACAATGAGTCTCTGGACACAATGGACTGTGCTGGTTGTTAGCTGGCTGTTCATAAACCATTGGGAATTATGCACACACAAGCATTTCCACTGACATCATACAGTCGCTCTCAAATTAATGCAGATGGTTCCTATTTCAGAACCCCCCCCCCCCCCCCCCTCTTAATTATTGCTCTGGATATTTGCTGTTGTAAGGGAATACAATGCACAAGAGAAATGTATTGATACAAATGTCTTGTTCTCTTGATGTTATGTTTTTATGTAGTCAAAGTCCTTACTGGGATAGTTCACAAGTTTTTCCGTTTACTCAACCACATGTCGTTACAAAGCTGTATGAACATACAAGATACTGTGAAGCATTGTCAATACGATGAAAACTAATGAGGTCTAAAACAACACCGGACTCCATTAACTTCCATTGTATGGCCACAAAAATGTCTCATATTCTGCATAAAAACAAACATGGAATATTAGGGTGAGTAAATTAAGGGTTAACATCCTTTTAACTGTAGAGACTGAGTGTGAACATTTCTTCACATTTACCGGTATTACACATTCATTTTAACACATGGATAATTCATTTTTCTTCAGTGTTTGTTCATTTTTACTAAACATTCATTCATTTGGACTCATTCATGTGCTGGTGGGTTGAGAATCTCAAATGAGCAGACTTACTGAGAACGCAGATAAAATATGCTGACATGTAAAAACCTAAAAAACATTCTTCCTAAGAATTTCCTTGTTATATTTTAGATGACTATGCACTTGTATCTTAAGCGTGCATGTTCTAGATCCAATAAAATGACATGAATTGATTAAAAAGAGGAAGGCGAGAGGAAAAGGAGGAAACTTACATAACTCTTCCCTCCAGATTTCATGCAAACCAAATGAGACGTAATAACGTAACATGATAGATTAGGCACATCGGTCACCATTCTTTGCATAATTTAAACCACATAATGATCTATATTTAACCATTCAGAATCTCCTTTCAGAGTCTATAAATACAGTGGGAAGCTACAGTGCCGCTGACATTTGTATGGCCACACTAATGACCAAATGAGGAAAATGTAATACTTTCGCTGGAAATGGCGGAACTAAAGTTTCCTACAATAGAAGCGCATTACATGATGAAAACCACTCTCATCTTTCTTATCACGTAATAAGATGACGAACTAAATTCAGTGGACAATGTGCAGGTTTAGAGAGAAAGAAAGAATAAGACATGAAAACACAAAAGTGCAAAATAACAGTTGACCTTTTTCAACACAAACCCATTTAGTCATTGTTGCAGACACTAGCAAACGCAAGAGTGCCAGACTTTCAGCTTTCAGGTAATGGGCTCTCTGAGTCACTTTTGTCAGTGTTGTTTCATTTGCCGTCAGAAACATGCTTGAATTATTGTATTGATTTGCTTAGGCGTCAGGCTGGCTGAAGTATAAGGTCTTGACCCAGTCCGTCCATGCATTATACCAGGTTTCTTTATCTGTGGCTTTACAACTGGCAGCAGTTACAGCCCCGTCCAGCTCTGCTGTTGACCACGAATGAGACATCACACTTCAGTTAGGTCCAGCAATAAAGGGTGCAGAATCCAGTTAGTAACGGAAAGGGTTTGTAAAAAGGCCTTTTCAGTGCATCTAAACCTGGCTTCCCTCTGCTGCACAAGGTCCCACTGCTCTTCAAGGTGACTAATTTCATTTCCCTGATTTAAGTGACCTTTGGCAGAGATGTTTTGACTGTAATGATTTCCTGTCCCTTCTGCTCAGTCAGTAGAGCGTTCTGAGTGGACAGGAGTTCTGCTTTATGTCCTGGTGGCTCAGATAAAATGTGTAATGAGTTGTGCAGAGATGTTCGTGTGACCGAGGTAGTGACTGCCAAGTTTGACACTTCAACCCACAGCCTCAACTACCATTCACCCCATCAATCTCAATTTACACTTCGATGCTGTGACGGGCCTGGTTTGGGATGTTTTACTGACTTACTGGTGGAGTTTAGTGATTGTCAGCTATATTAATACAAAGTTCTGTCGTGAAACTCTATATGGCACAAGCTGATAGGTCCTTAAAGAATTAGTTCACTTCAAAGTGAAAATGTTCTGATAATTTACTCACCCTAATCTCATCCAAGATATGAAAGCTCTAGCGTAAAGTTCTGCCAGGAAGATTCAATGTTACGTCACTTATCACATCCAGACCTAACCAATCATGTCCTAATCATCAGAGTATAAAAGATGGTCACTTACACACACACGTCTGAGTTCACAGATGCTGGCGCCAACATTTACCTCCATCCTCCCCACCACCAGGATGGTCCCTGCCTATACCTCCCAGGGGGTTGGCTGCCCTCCTGCCTTCATCTTCAGGCAGGAAATGCAGAGTCTGTTACCCTCGAGACGGGAGCTACGGACGGGGCCTACGCCAAAGAAACTCTAAATATAATACTTGCTGGTCTGTTAATACATTTGTTACTTCATTGTACTCATCTGACATCCCGAGTCTTTCTGATAGAAGTTAATGTCTTTCTTTCTTCAGTCGAGAGGAAAAAAAAAGAAGGATTTTCTTCACATAATGGTTTTCAATTGCAACCAACGGGTTGAAGGTCAAAATCAATACAGTTTCAAAGGGATTCGAAGGGCTTCAGAGGACTCTGCACGATCCCAGCCAAGTAATAGGGTGGGAACAGAAGAAAGAAAGACATGAACATCTTGGATGAGATGGGGGTGAGTAAATTATCAGGAAATGTTCATTTTGAAGTGAACTAATCCTTTAACTAAATCTGCTTGCAATCACATAATTCTCAGGTGATTGGTTCCTGCTGTATCAGTAGCCAATGAGCTCACTGCTCAACTTTCAAATGCTTGGTCAGCCTTTGCTGTAGCAGTTGCAGTGCACTTTCAGAAACCCTCCACCTCCCCAGCTCCACATGTATAGATCTGCTATGGGTAATTCATGTATGCTTTGTTCAGCAGAAGCATGTCTTGCTTGCTCACGGCAGCATGTCTGTGTATGTATTGTAGGGATGTGCACAACGACTAATTTCATAACCGTTTAAACGGAAATTGTGTAACCGATTGGTCAACTAGTCTAACCCTGCCCCCAGGAGATAGTCTGTGTGCGATCCATTTGAATGAACACTTAATCTATGAATAGTCAAATCCCATACTAAATGCAAAACCTGAGGTAAAATTAAATGAATTTGTTTTGCTGCAGATATACACTTTTCAAAAGCATATATTCATTTCAAGATGTAACTTAAACATGATGGTAATTTAAACGTAGCCTTTGTAAAAAAATTATTAAAGCAAAACATTAAATGAAGTAAAAAAAAAAGAAGAAGAATAAGTTCACAGGATATGGACCGCCTTGTGTAGACGTGATATGATCAGAAGGGGTCACCTAAAAGTCCTTGTTTCACCTGGAGTTAGAAACACATGGAGCTGTAAAAAAATATATTTTCCAAGTTGACTAACAGCAGCAGTATCGTTAATCGACTAGTCGGTTAATCTCGCACATCCCTAATGTTTTGGCAGTAGCAAGTTCGTACTTGCTCTGCAGCAGCAGCAATAATCTTCAGCAGCAGCGTAGCAGATCCCTCCTGATATCCCTCTGGATCCCTCTGGATCCCTCCAGAAAACATCACAGTATGATTTATAAGCTACTTTCCTCATGGGGACCAAAGAATAAGGACTTTGGAAATTGCCATCTTTGTGGGGACATTTTGTCACCATAATGTAGGACACAGCATAGACTGTAAAAAAAATGGACAACGCACATACACTCTCTTCCATTGTAGAAACCGCCAATGTCCCAATATGGCAATGACAATGTAGTAATTCAAGTTAAAGCTTCAATCTCCTTGAATATCCAGAAAAACCCAGTCTCGCACTGCGTCAAATGCTGCGGGAACGCCTCTGCGTGATTGCATCATGAAGCACTCGTGAAATCAGTCCAATGGCGTGACGGGACGTCATAGGCGGGTGACGTCATTGACCAGGAAACTATAAAGAAACCCTGAACCAAACAGTGTCAGCTTCTGTGTCTTCACAAGCGCTCTATGTTGAAATCGTTCTGTCTATTTGGTGTGTGTTTGTCTCTCATATATAAAGAGAAATGGAACAGTTTAAGAAGTGTGTTACTCCCTGCCCTCGTTTCATTACGGGTGGGGATACACACGAGTTGTGTGTTATGTGTCTGGGACCGCAGCATGCCCAGGCAGCCCTCGAGGGGGCTGGCTGCGAGCTCTGCAAGAAGCTGGAAATGAAAACTCTCTGGTCCCACCGAGCACCCTTTGAGGAGGGTGCTTCGGCTAGTGTTCCCCAGGGCTCGGGTCCCGCCGCTGCTGAGGCACGGCGAAGGCGCGCGTCCTGGGGATTGCAAATGGATCTAGTGGTGGGGCTAGAGATGGGTGATCCCCTATCTATGCCTTTACCCGCTAGATCTGACGCTCCAGTTCGCGAGTCAGAAGCATGCGGTTTCTTCTGCTCGGGCTGAAGCACAGGTTTCACAACACTCTAGTTCCGAGGAACTGGATGTTGCGATTCCTGATGTTGACACTAAAACACCTCACACACACACATGAGGAGCTTATGGAGGTTGTGTTAAATCTAGACTGGCCAGCCGAGGCTGCATCTGTACGCCTTTCCCCCTCTGGCATTGCTACCGGGAGTTCTGGAGAGAGTACGCCGGGACGGGGTCCGTCTGTTGTTAGTAGCCCCGTTCCGGCTGGGCTGAGTATGGCTATCAGACATTGTGTCTCTTCTCGAGGGTCCCCCGTGGGAGATTCCTATCAGGAGGGACCTTCTCTCTCAGGCGTCGGGGTCAGTCCTGCACCCGCGCCCGGAGCTGTGGAAACTGTGGGCTTGGCCTCTGAGGGGGCCCAGCTCGTAGATTTAGGTCTCTCTACCGAGGTAGTGGAGACCATATTACACTCCAGAGCTCTGTCCACGAGGAGGCTTTATGCCCTTAAATGGAGAGTCTTTGTTGCATGGTGCGCGAACCATTCAGTGAATCCAGTTAAATGCCAATTGAGTTCAGTGCTAGATTTTCTTCAAGAAAAGTTCTCCTCAGGGTTATCTCCGTCCACCTTAAAGGTATATGTGTCGGCCTTATCCGCCTATCATGTTCATCTCGATGGTGCATCAGAGGGGAGACACTCTTTGGTAACCCGCTTCCTTCGTGGTACTCTGAGGCTAAGACCTGCGGCACGTTCAAGGGTGCCGACTTGGGACCTGGCCATAGTATTAGAAGGCCTGACTCTGGCCCCCTTTGAACCTATGGAGGAGGTGCCAGAAAAGTTCCTTATGCTAAAGACGCTATTTCTTCTGGCTATTTCTTCTCTTAAGAGAGTTGGAGATTTACAAGCGTTGTCTGTTGCTCTCTTGTTTCTTGAGTTCGCACCGGATATGGTGAAAGCTTTCTTGTTTCCAAGAGAAGGATATGTCCCTAAAGTTCCCACTAATGTGGCAGGGCCTATAATGCTGCAGGCCTTTTCTCCGCCTCCCTTTCAAAATCCAGACCAGGAGAAATTAAATCTGCTCTGCCCAGTGAGGGCACTAGATGCTTACGTCCACAGAGCTGCCTTGTGGCGTAAATCTGATCAGCTGTTTGTCTGTTTCGGGTCCCCGAGTAGGGGAAAGCCTGCATCTAAGCAGACCCTAAGCAAGTGGATAGTCGAGGTTATTTCACTAGAATATGAGTCGGCCGGTCAACCTTCACCACTAAAGATTCGGGCCCACTCAACTAGGAGTATGGCTGCCTCTATGGCTCTCTTGTCAGGAGTTTCTCATCAGGAGGTGTGTGATGCAGCAGGATGGTCCTCTCCTCACACCTTTATAAGATTTTATAACCTGGACGTGGCTTCTACTCCGGGTTCTCGGGTGCTTGTAGCATAATGTGCATTACGATTTCACAAATACAGGCACTTGAGGATTATGGCGGCATGGGTATTCAGTTCCCGCAGCGCTTGATGCAGAGCGAGTTCCCTTGAAAGGTTCCCTGAGAGGGAACGAGATGCTGCGTCGCTTTGCCGTTTTTTTGCATTTGTCTTCTTCTGCCTTGGTTGGGTTTGTGCGTGTGTGTTTTTTTTTTTGGGAGGGGGGTTTTGGCCTGGTTTGGATTTTCTTTGTTGTGTGTTTGTTAGTAAAAACTGCTGCACTTAGATTCGCGCCTCAGCTCTTCCTTGCGCATTTGCATCACACTGGATGTTTTCCACACTTTATACTGTAAGCCAGTGGTGTATATTGCATTGCTGCCTCATTCAGCCAATAAAATCATATATTAGTTCAGGCTATTTCTGGGTCAACTCTGCAAACATCTGTAGGGCACAGAACTTTGCAGTGATTTCCGGAATTCTGCATAAAGGCACAAAAAGAGACGGAAAGGTTATGATTTATAAAATGTGAGCAAGGAGGGAAAAGATGGATAAATTGAGTCGTTTGAAAATGTATTCATATTCCGCCTTCCCATAGCACACAAATTTTTCATTCGTGTGGAAATTACTCTGTAGTAGACTTTTGATTTTTTTTGACAATATTGAACATTAAAGTTATGGCAAAGTCGTCCCCTGTAGCCAAGCTTTTCTCATAACGCATGAGCTCGTCAATGCAAAATGAGCATTTTGCAGTACCTGATAGACAAATGGGTTGGCCATGCTCTCTGGGGGTACTGCTCTCCAGAGAGGGGAGAAATATTTGATGTCAGGTTGCTAGGGCTCTTTACGTGTGTATTAATACAGGCAGCAAGAAATATGAACACACATTTTAATATGGTTAACATTGAGTTCTCCATACTGCCTTGTGCCGTCTTGGAAGCATGACCCGGGGAAAAAGTGGCTCTTTAACGAAAATGCACTATTTAAGTGCTTTGTTCCACTCTGCAACGGGGAGGGGAATCCGGAGGCAGTGAGCAGCCTGGAAGCCCTGGGAATATCATCTTTAACAAAGAGTCTGTCTTAGACAGGCGCCCAGCAACCAAAGAGCTCATCTCAACATTTCAAAAGTGTTCCATCACGTTTCATATCCAGTGGCTGCTCTCGGAGTGTGGAGCTGAATTCAGAAGTCGCAGTTCTTTGTTTCCTCTTTTTTTAACCTGTTAAGAAAAGCCACAGCAGTAACTCCAGCGTGCCTACTCTTAAAAGCTTCCATAATATCGTTCTCACTCCTTTTGAATTAAAAGCCCACAAGTGTCATGTACATATAAACATGCCCCTTTGGTTTTTTGATCCAAGTGGAAATTTGAATGTAACATGCAGATGAACAAACTAAGTAACTTATTAACTAAAGAATGTTTACTTGAAACACAACCTATGTGAAAAAACTATATATATTTTTATTGTAGTTTATAAAATATCTTAATAGCAAAATGTCAAAGTTGCTATCTTCCATACACTGTAAAAAAAAAAATCGTAAAAAGAAGGTAAATGACTGGCAGCTACGGCTGCCAAACAAAAACCATACAATTAAAGTAAAATATCTTAATTCAAATAAAGTGCAAAAACAATAATTTTACAGAAATTTACATTAAAAGTTTTAGTTAAAACACTGTTATTTTACAGATTTTTTCCTTGTTTAAATTAAGATATTTTAATTTAATTTTACGGTTTTTGTTTGGCAGGCGTAGCTGCCAGTCATTTACCATTTTTTTTTACAGTGTTAAACTGTTATTTTATTGATTTTTCCTTGTTTAAATTAAGATATTTTACTTTAATTTTATGGTTTTTGTTTGGCAGCCGTAGCTGCCAGTCATTTACCATTTTTTTAACAGTGTTAAACTGTTATTTTATTGATTTTTCCTTGTTTAAATTAAGATATTTTACTTTAATTTTATGGTTTTTGTTTGGCAGCCGTAGCTGCCAGTTTTACAATTTTTTTAACAGTGTTAAACTGTTATTTTATTGATTTTTCCTAGATTATTATGATCAAACACCTTCAATAAAGTGACAGTACTAAAAATTCTGCAGAAAAACACTTATTTTACAGATTATTACAATAAAAAAACATTCAATAAAGTGTTAAATTTACAGTTTTATTTTGGAAGACAAAATACAGTCTGTAAAAAAATACAATACATAATACATTTCAAATACACATAACAGTGGAACAGTTTCATCAATTTTTTTTGAAAAAAATACAAAACTGATACATTTACAAGACTGTCACTGATTCACTATTGATTCTAAAACTTGATTATTCAGATAACATACAACAGGTCCATGATTCTGCTCCAGAAGGGACAGATATAGCAGATAAAGAGCAATCCTCTTTCAAATCTCCAATAATCAGCTGGATCTGTAAAAGAAAGAAAGAAAAATACATTGATTCAGTGAAAGGGAGGATTTTGCAGTGAAAATTAATGCTGATAACTGGATGTCAAGTTTAAAAGGGATTTTGATTTGGTTTGTTAGTGTTTTTTATTTAATTTTTTAAAAAATATGTTAAATCAGGATTTGAACCTATTCCTACAAAATCTGTACTAACAGAAAAAAGTTTTTTAAATAAAAGTATTCTTGGGTCATAGTTGTGTTAATAGGGGCAACTGTGGTGAATAAATAAATAAATAAATAAATAAATAAATAAATAAATAAATAAATAAATAAAAGATTATATGTTTGACAGACAAATATTGAGTCTTGTTAAGGCTTTTAAACAGCATATTCTTCATTGACAATTTTTGGTTCAGCCAAGCTGTTTAAGGCCAGAGTGCTGACTCAGTAGTATAAAGCTTTGCTATTTCATGGGATATATTCACACCTGCTTCCCACAGTTGCCTGTATTGTCATGTGACACTGAAGACTGGAGGAATGGCTGAGCTATTAATGTGGAACGAATGGTCTAGATAATTTGATCTGGGAAGAATTTAATGAGAAATGTTCATGAGTTCATATTGAAATCTCTGACCTGAGCACAATTTGACTTAATTTGACTAGAGTTTTAGCAAAGATCTCAACAATGTCTCAAATTATCAGTCTCAACAAAGATCTCAACAATGTCTCAAATTACAGTTAATCTCATTGCTGTCTAAAAGAAAGAGATTAGATCTTGAATCCATATGAACCGGCTCCTTTTTATTTAGATATTAATCAGATGTTTGTACAAAAATATGATGCTTTAAATGCTTTCCACATCATCCACTCTCTCACAAATGGTGACATTCCCTCTGCTATTATAAACCCTAACAAAAATATGTTCTAAGAATAATTTGCCAATGTTCCCATCAAGTAAATTTTTTTTTTTTTTTTTTAATGTTCTCTGAACATTTAAAACATCACGTTCCCTTTCAGTCGGTCACGTTTTGGGATCACTTCTGGGAGCCCCTATCAGCTTCGAGCTATTTAGAACCGGCCAATGAACAATTGGCATGCGAGATTTGCATCTCGCGCTCCGCCCCGCGGCGCGGGTATAAACAGGAAGCGAGAGCGAATACACGCTGTCATTCACTTCAGAGCCGAATGGCATATGAAGAGGACTAAAGAACTCATCATTGAGTATTCAGCTGCTATCAAGCAAGAGTTATTGAGAAGACCGGAGATCGGGGATCAACGCGTGATGGAGAGACGCACACTTCAGCGGGATCGTGGTGCTCACTGCTGCTCTGGAAAAGAGAAAAACTGCTGTTTTCACAGCAACCTGTCGATTCGTGAGGGCGTTTTTCCTTGAGTACAGGCACGGGCTGCACTAAACCGTATGCGCTGTCGCGTTTTCCCCCTGAGTGCTTCAGCACAAGAGCGTTTCCTCACAAAAAGAGTACACAGGTGACGCTGCATCTTTTTCAAGATGTCATTTCACCCGTGCGTTTCTGGATGCGGTCGTTCTCTGGCGCCTGCTGACGGTCACAATCGCTGTCTCACGTGTTTGGGCAAACAGCACGCTGAGGCAGCGTTTGTGGATAGTTCATGTTCCCACTGTGGGAACATGACTATCTCGGAACTAAGATCGAGACTCACCTACCTTCGGGAAGGCGGAGTCCCCTTACCCATCCCACGATCTAGTGCTATTCCTAACCAGAATAGACCTACTTCTTTGGATGGCCAGGGTGATTTGAGGATTACGTTTAGGGCACACCCGCCGAGTCAATCTCTGCAGGCCCCTATTCCCTCAGTTCCGCAACCGGTAGAGCTCCCGGGAGAAGTCGCTGGTCCCTCCCATGGGCGGCCAGTGGTGACTTTCGGAGCTCTGGCAGACGAGCAGATGTCGATCGCTGCATCGGAGAGGGAGTTTCAGTCCTCGAAGGATGAGAGTTCGGCTGGGCTACCTCCCTCTGGGAGAGTTGCTTCGGCCGTACCGGACCCCGAGAAGACTACTATGCTTGCCCGGGCCGCCGAAAGGGTAGGGCTCGTGTGGAACCCTCCACCGTGTCCCGAACCCTCTAGGTTGGATGATTGATTCCTCGGGGAGGGTCGCGCTGGTTCTCAGGAGGTGCATGAGGAGCTCACGAGGTCGTGGACGGCACCTTTTTCTGCCAGAAACTGGCCGAGTGACTCCTCCCCCCTCACTACCCTCGACGGCGGACCCGCCAAGGGGTACGTGGGGATCCCGCCAGTGGAGCGCGCCGTCGCGATGCAACTGTGTCCGGCGACCGCTTCTAACTGCCGTGGTGACCCGCGTCTCCCGTCCCGAGCCTGTAAGTTCTCCTCCGGTCTGACTGGGAAGGCTTACAAGGCTTGCGGACAGGCTGCGTCTGCCTTGCATGCCATGGCGTTGCTTCAGGTCCACCAGGCCCAGGCACTCATGGACATGCACGAGGGTAGGCCTGACCCAGAGCTCCTCTGGGAGCTCCGGACGGCGACGGACCTCGCCCTCCGGGCGACTAAAGTCACCGCCCGTTCCATCGGTCAGGCCATATCCACGCTTGTGGTCCAGGAGCGTCATCTCTGGCTCAACCTGGCCCATTTCGTCGGCCGGGTTGTTCGGCGACGCGGTCGAGAGCTTTGCCCAGCAGTTCTCCGGTGCCCAGAAGCAGACGGAGGCCATCAAACACATCCTGCCCCGGCGGCCCGCTGCTGCCTCCACCCCTGCCAAGGCACCGCAGCATCCTTCCACCAGCCGACGGCGTGGGGCCGGCCGTGGGAAGGATGTCCAGCCCGCTCAGGCCGCTGCCAAGCCAGGTGGCAAGCGTCGTCGCAAGCGACCTTGAGACAGGCCGCCCAGAGATGGAGGAAATTGCTCTTCAGGAGATGGCTGCAGCACCACTCCCTCCCCCGGAGGAAGGCCTTTTGTTCCAGTTTTTGTTCCAGAATCTTTTGTTCCAGTTTGATTTCTGTTCCCCAGCGCCAGCGGTACCCAAAACTTCAGAAAAAGAGCAGTTTCCAATATCTCTGGGTGCCAAGAGAGCACGCTTGGCGGTGGTCGACGCTCCCATGCCTCGCCACCCTCAGGTACCTCTCCCTTCGCCAGCAGGGGACGCCGGCTGTGGGGACGCACTCAAGCGCCCTCCCCACACTCGCACGCCCCCTCCGCGGATGCAGGTAAGTGTTGCACAGCACACTCAGATCCCGCTTCGGCCACTCCCATGCCGTCCGAGCCGGATCCCTGCGTTCCGCCTCGCTGCCCCGCTGCGGGTACATCTGTGGTGCCGTTGATCCCCCTGGTTCGGAGACTGGGAGCCTGGCTAGCGCTTCCCAGCCCATCTCGTGGCTCCTCCGCACCATCAGACTCGGCTATGCGATTCAGTTCGCCCGGCGTCCCCCCAAGTCCAGAGGCGTTCACTTCACGACAGTAGTGGAGCCGATCGCCCCCGTGCTCAGGGCGGAGATCGCAGTCTTACTGGCGAAGGACGCGATAGAGCCGGTCCCTCCAGCTGATATGAGGTCCGGGTTCTACAGCCCGTACTTCATTGTACCCAAGAAAGGCGGCGGGTTACGGCCGATCTTGGATCTGTGGTTCTTGAACCGGTCCCTTCACAGGCTGCCGTTCAGAATGCTAATGCAGAAACGCATCTTCAGGTGCATCCTTCCCCAAGATTGGTTTGCAGCGATCGACCTGAAGGACGCGTACTTTCATGTCTCGATTCTCCCTCGACACCGGCCCTTTCTGTGCTTCGCGTTCGAGGGACGGGCATATCAGTACCGCGTCTTACCCTTCGGCCTGTCCCTGTCGCCCCGTGTCTTTACGAAGGTTGCGGAGACGGCCTTTGCTCCCATGAGAGAGCATGGTGTTCGCATTCTCAACTACCTCGACGACTGGCTGTTCCTTGACCAGTCGCGAGAGCAGTTGTGCGAACACAGGGACAGGGTGCTCAGTCACCTCAGCCAGTTGGGACTTCGGGTCAACTGGGAGAAGAGCAAACTCTGTCCTACACAGAGGATCTCTTTTCTCGGTCGCCATGACAGCACGCCTCACAGAGGAGCGCGTCCAGTCAGTGTTGAACTGCCTGAATTCGTTCAGAGGCAGGACAGCGGCACCACTGAAACATTTTCAGAGGCTCCTTGGGCATATGGCATCCGCAGCCGCAGTAACGGCGTTGGGATTGCTTCATATGAGACCGCTTCAACGCTGGCTACACGACCGAGTCCCAAGATGGGCGTGGAACAGCGGATCCCTCCGCGTCCAAGTGACTCCGAGGTGCCGCCAAACCTTCAGCCCGTGGTCAGACCCTTCGTTTCTACGGACAGGAGTTTCCCTAGAACCAGGCACTCCGTTGTCTCCACGGATGCCTCATCCACGGGCTGGGGTGCCACGTACAACGGGCTTGCAGTTTCGGGTCTGTGGACGGGGCCTCAACTGCAATGGCATATCAATTGCCTCGAGTTGTTAGCAGTTCGTCTTGCACTCAGCCGCTTCAAAGTTCCGCTCAGAGGCAAGCCCGTTCTGGTCCGTATGGACAACGCCGTAGCGTACATCAAAAAAGAGGGTGGTCTACGCTCCCGTCGCATGTCACAACTCGCCCACCATCTCCTCTTATGGAGTCAGAAGCATCTGAGGTCGCTTCGTGCCATTCACATTCCGGGCCTGCTCAATCGTGCAGCCGACGAGCTCTCACGAGAGCCATAGCTCCCGGGAGAGTGGCGACTCCATCCCCAGGCGGTCCAGCTGATCTGGAGTCGTTTCGGGGCCGCACAGATAGACCTGTTTGCCTCCCCAGAGATGACACACTGCCAGTGGTTCTATTCCTTGACCGAGGGGACCCTCGGGTCGGATGCCCTGGCACACAGCTGGCCCCGGGCCAATGCAAATATGTGTTTCCCCCAGTAAGCCTTCTTGCACAAACACTGTGCAAGGTCAGGGAGGATGAGGAGCAAGTCCTGTTGGTCGCTCCGTATTGGCCCAACCGGACTTGGTTCCCGGAACTAGTGCTCCTCGCGACAGCACCTCCTTGGCCCATTCCTCTGAGGAAGGACCTCCTAACTCAGAGACGGGGCACCCTATGGCACCCGCGTACGGACCTCTGGAAACTCCATTTCTGGTCCCTGGACGGGACGCGGAGGTTCTAGGTGACCTACCGCAAGCGGTAGTTGACACCATTGCTTCCGCTAGAGCCCTCTCTACGAGGCGCCTCTATGTGTTGAAGTGGAACCTGTTCGTTGACTGGTGCTCTTCTCGCTGAGAAGACCCCCGAAGATGTTCGATCAAGTCTGTGCTTTCCTATCTACAAGATGGGTTGGAGCGAAGGCTGTCTCCCTCCACCCTCAAAGTCTATGTTGCCGCTATCGCCGCTAATCATGATCTAGTAGATGGAAAATCTTTAGGTAAGCACGATCTGATCGTCAGGTTCCTGAGGGGGGCGAGGAGACTAAATCCGCCTAGCCCTCCCTTTATACCCTCTTGGGACTTGTCTCTGGTGCTAACTGCACTGCAGAGAGCGCCCTTTGAGCCTTTGCAGTCAGCAGAGTTAAAAATCTTGTCTTTAAAGACAATACTCCTGACTGCGTTGGCCTCCATCAAGAGGAGGGGACCTGCAGGCATTTTCGGTCGACGAATCGTGCCTGGAATTCGGGCCCGGTAACTCTCATGTGATCATGAGATCCCGACCTGGATATGTGCCCAAGGTTCCCACTACTCCCTTCCGGGACCAAGTGGTGAGTCTGCAAGCGCTACCTTCGGAGGAGGCAGACCCAGCCCTAGCTTTTCTCTGTCCCGTCCGTGCTCTCCGGACTTACGTGGACAGAACGTAAAGTTTCAGGACCTCAGAGCAGCTCTTCATCTGTTACGGAGGACAGCAGAAGGGAAAGGCTGTCTCCAAGCAGAGGATGGCCCACTGGATAGTGGATGCCATCGTCTTGGTGTATGAGTCCCAAGACGTTCCTTGCCCGCTCGGGTTAAGAGCCCACTCTACTAGGGGTGTTGCTTCTTCCTGGGCGCTGGCTCTTGGCGCCTCGCTGACAGATATTTGTAGAGCTGCGGGCTGGGCGACACCTAACACGTTCGCTAGATTTTATAGCCTCCGTGTAGAGCCGGTATCTTCCTGTGTGCTCACTTCCCATAGTCAGTAACACCGAAGTGCCCGTTCTAGTGTCAGCTTGCTGCGGCATTCCCTCCCTCATGGTACGGATACGTGCGCTTATCTGCTCCAGTCGAGCTCCCCAGAACGGCGAACCCTGTTGAGTCCTCCGCAACCCCGCGGCATTCGGACGTGGCAGAGTGTTCGACGCCAGGTCTAACACTCGTATGCATTGGTGGAACTTGTGTTAGGCTGGGTTCCATATGTTGTGACCCCCACGGCGGTCCCATATGTGTATTCTTCCATGGTACGGCTCCCTACGGCGAGCCCGTGTCTTTCCCTCGGCAGAGTCTCCTCTGCCATCTCAGGAAGGTGTTGTCCCCCTCCTCTAATTGGCCGGGGCCACCCCTGGGACTTCCGTATGTTGTGCTGCCCACGGCCAGCCCACACGTGTATTTTCCACATGTAAACTCCCTCTGGGCATGATGTGGCTTCCGGAGCGGCCTTCACAGGCACGCTTTCCCAGCGTTATCCAATACAGTTAGCTGAGTGGGTCTTGCGGAATAGCAGCTTTAACTCTCCCTGCGTGAATTTCCCCGCCCGCATCAGATTGGCGTCTGAGGGGCTCATCGCTGGGCGCTGGAAGTGGTAGTAACTATGGCGTTTTCCAAAGGGATCCCAATTCATCGGTACGTCCGACGTACGTGACCGACTGAAAGGGAACGTCTCGGTAACCCTTGTTCCCACAGTTGCTGTACCATCACTGCAGGGCCGAGCCACACAGTTCGGCTCCTCAGTGAAAAACAGCGTGCATTCGTTCTCGCTTCCTGCTTATATCCGCGGCGCAGGGCGGAGCGCGAGATGCAAATCTTGCACGCCAATTGTTCATTGGCCGTTTCTAAATAGCTGGAAGCTGATAGGGGCTCCCAGAAGTGATCCCAATTCGTCGGTACGTCCGACGTACGTCTCCGTTCCCTCCTTCAGTGAACGAGGGTTACCATACGTAACCGAGACGTTTTTAAACAAGGCATTTAAAAGCGTTTTTATTGGTTATGCAAACATTAAGGGATCATTCCATTTTATCATTTTGCAAACATACACTCTAAAAAAAAGGTTCTATATGGCACCAAAAATGGTTCTTCGTCGTAATCATAGAGGAACCACTTTTGGTACTATATAGCACCATATCTTAACATGTTCTGTATATGGTAGCGGTGCTATATAGCACCTTAGTTATCGGTGCTATATAGCACCTTAGTCAAAGAACCGGTGAAGAACTGCTGAAGAACCACTGAAGCACCAAAACTGGTGCTATATAGCACTTAAAAAGTTCCCCTATGATTACGAGCCAATAACCATTTTTGGTGCCATATAGAACCTTTTTTTTTTAGAGTGTAATATTCAGAGAATGTTGAAAAGTACATCCAACCAAAGCATTTCAGAAAAAAAAACATTCCATGAACGATGTATTAAATTGTTGTTATTAAATAAACTTTGAAAAAATGTTCTGTTCTGTTCTGTTACTGAAAGAATGTTTGTTCATAACTTTGAAATAACCTTGCCAGAATGTTATCCAAAGTTCTGAGAACATTCCCTGTGAGCTTAGCCTGGATGCTAGCCGAACTTAGAACATTTGAGGTCGGGAAGTTCGGTCTGGACTTGATGCGTTGTGGAGCAACAATGCTCGAACCAGAGCTGTTCGGACCAATCAAATTGTCAGGGCGGGCTTTATATGATGATGGACAGATGATCAACAGTAACGCCATCATCTACATCACCAAAGAGCGCTTGGGTTGAATTAATTTACTAAACAGAGAACTTGTTCATGTATGCATTCACCTTTACTCTTTCTCCCAAAAATTATGATCGTGTTGTTAAGTACTCCGTGTATCCTTATTCTTTTTACAACACCGGCAAAGATAGTTTACGCTCATCTTCTTCTTCTACTTCTTCCAGCGTGCGTGCAGTGTGGTGTCCTGTTGACAACTATGCGTCACTTACTCCGTTGCTCTGATTGGTTGTAGGTCTATCCAATTGAGTGCAGAGGCATTTTCTTTACTGGTTCGGTTGAAACACGCCCCATAATCACAGCCCAATGGAGCAGTATCAGATTCATATTCTGACTAGAATCTGAGTATGACGACGTCAGGCTACCGTGAGCTGGGAAGGTCTCAGGTTATAGCATCATTGTCATAATTAAGCACAAGTGGCTCTTATATCAGGTCAAACAACCGTTTAGAAAGACGACTTACAAAACCCTGCTCTTCTTGGGTGTCTTGCTGCGGTTCCCCGGTGCCTGTGATTGACAGGGTCTTCTGGGGACTCAGGAAGGGCTGACAGTGTTCTCCACACATCGTCCCACAAGTCTTTGAAGCCAAGGAGCTGAGCAGTGTGCCGGAGCTATTGAATGATAAGGGCTTGAATTAAGGTTCAGCATGAGTTTCTGGCAGGGAGAAGGAGAGAGAGAGAGAGCACAAATGAACATAGAAAGGGCTTGTTCGGCATGGCCCCTGCATCCTGGTGAGGTCCCACCTCCTGCCGGTGTTGCCACAGTTTTGTGATCAGAGTTACTACAGATTGTTTGACCGCTCTACACATAACAATGAGCTCATATAATCACCAATATTTACATTTCTTGTTCTGATTTTTTCTGAGTGAGAGGTTGTCACCTAAAGACCTCAGTGAATAAGGTGCATTCTTATGTTTGGAACAGACCTCTGAAGACCCCTAGTGTTTTGTATATTTTATCCAGAACACACTTACCCTAAGCAAATATATTTTATTTTATAAGTCCAATCATCTAACCTTAAACACTCAAGTTACTTTGGAAACGAGGTACACAAGCCACAGTGACCTCCAGGTTTTCACGCTGTAAATGAATTACACAAATATACAGTAAGAATGGCCTCATGATGTCTGTTCAGCAGTACATTCAGACGAATATGGATTAAACAACTAATAAAATGGTCAAAACCAAAACCTTTTATCTAAAGTGACTTACAAATTAGGAATACGACAAAGTGATTCACCCTAAGGCAATAAAAGAAGCATGCTAAAAAAAAAAAAATCAAACAATGTCTAGAAGCGTGGAGAAAAAACAAAAACTTTTTTAATGTACCAGAGTCAATATCAGCACAATGCATGCTTTCAAACTGTAAAATGATGAGACTATATTAAATTGACACTAAACTGAAAATGTTATTTTGTTTTTAAGTTGAGACTCTCAATAGCACAATGATAATATGCATATTAAGGAATATTCCTTAAAGTCCTTGTAAAGTCAAAACTAAACATGTGTTCTGAGTTCCTCACACCACAGATAAATGTGTTATTAACCAGCCAGCCAAATTTGAATCATAAAAAAATCCGGCAAGTACATAAAATAGCTTATCAAAAACTTGAAAAAATGAGCAGCATTCTCTGCTCTCAAACGCTGGGGGTGTGTCCGCTGTCGGCTCCGAGATCACGCCCACTCGCGGGAAAGCTGCCGTAGCACACAAGACAACACTCACGTACTGATCACAACTGTCTATGATCACAACGCACCAGATGTCGGCGGGACGGGAGGATGAAGGCCTGGGCGGGCGATAGTAGGTTCTGCAGCGGATTATCAGTGAATCCCAGTTGTCTCCGGTGAAAGTTTGTAAAACGATCCGGTGTAAAGTCACTGCAGAGGCAGGTGTCAGTGGTGATCCTCAGCTCTCCATCAAGGTTGCTGTTCACAAAATTAATCCACCTCTTCTTGATCATCGTGTTTGTTTTGAAAACTGTTTTGTAAGTTGTAGACTATAGTAACTAACAGTACTGACAATAACTCGCGATCGAGCGGGCAAACTGATGCGAATGTGCTCTAGTTATGATCATGTTAGGGGAGGAGCCAGGCTCGGTCGGTGGCTCCAGTGCGTCATCGAGCCACCGTTTTAGCCCCGCCCAGAAAATCCTGAACACAGCAACGGTGAAAAACTGTTCAGCAGTCTAATTTCTGAATTCAGTACTACATAGTTCACAGTCTTTGTAATGTGTTTCAGCAATACATTTTTCATTTATAATGTGTTTAGAAAAATATCTCAGAATTGCCTTTACAGGGACTTTAAGTCACCAAATGTAAAACATGAGGAACAGCAAAATAATTATGCAAATTATGTAAATGATAAAATAAAGTTAAAAACAAAACAAAAAAAGAACAGAGTACATTATATACGATGGATGGATGGATGGATGGATGGATGGATGGATGGATGGATGGATGGATGGATGGATGGATGGATGGATGGATGGATGGATGGATGGATGGATGGATGGATGGATGGATGGATGGATGGATGAACAAAGTACGTTATATATACACTGGAGATGGATGGATGGATGGATGGATGGATGGATGGATGGAAGGATGAATGGATGGATGGAGAAACAAAGTACATTATATACTGGATGGATGGATGGATGGATGGATGGATGGATGGATGGATGGAAGAACAAAGTACATTATATACTGGATGGATGGATGGATGGATGGATGGAAGGAAGGAAGGAAGGAAGGAAGGAAGGAAGGAAGGAAGGAAGGAAGGAAGGAAGGAAGGAAGGAAGGAAGGAAGGAAGGAAGGAAGGAAGGAAGGAAGGAAGGAAGGAAGGAAGGAAGGAAGGAAGGAAGGAAGGAAGGAAGAACAAAGTACATTATATACTGGATGGATGGATGGATGGATGGATGGATGTATGGATGTGTGGGTTTATGGAAGAACAAAGTAAATTATATACTGGATGGATAAATGGATGGATGGATGGAAAACAAAGTACATTATATACTGGATGGATGGATTAATGGATGGATGGGTGGATGGAAGAACAAAGTACATTATATAATGGATGGATGGGTGGATGGATGGAAAACAAAGTACATTATATACTGGATAGATGGATGGAAGGAAGGAAGAACAAAGTACATTATATACTGGATGGATGGGTGGATGGAAGAACAAAGTACATTATATACTGGATGGATGGATGGATGGATGGAAGGATGAATGGATGGATGGAGAAACAAAGTACATTATATACTGGATGGATGGATGGATGGATGGATGGATGGATGGATGGATGGAAGAACAAAGTACATTATATACTGGATGGATAATTGGATGGATGGATGGATAGATGGAAGGATGAATGGATGGATGGAAAAACAAAGTACATTATATACTGGATGGATGGATGGATGGAAGAACAAAGCACATTATATATTGAAGAGATGGATGGATGGATGAATGGATTAATCTATCCATCCATCCATCCATCCATCCATTCATCCATCAATCTCTTCAGTATATAATGTACTTATGATTAGCACAGGCTATGGTGACAAAGTATCTCTATGGCGACAAAGTATCTCTATGGCTTTGCCTTTTGGATATTCCACAATAAAGCTCACAACAATGTATTTATGACAATGGCTTTATTTAAACAGCGTGGAGTTGATAAACTTTTTACCATTCAGTGGTATTACCAAAGAGTCTCACCAGGGAGATATTGAGATGTCCCTCTCATAATGTGCGGGGTTCAGGTAATTTCCCTGCAGGATTTGTATACTTCCTCTTTGATGGATAGACAGGCTATCCAGGAGGATTAAGGGGGGCTCTCCGCGATTTCTTTTTCATTTATTTTTAATGCCAGTGGTCTGTAATCTGTCATCCAACATCCGATTGCTGTGACACACAGAATATGGGGCTATTTCTGTTTTACTGCTATGTCACAGTGACTATTATAAATTTGACTGTTTTCCGGTTTGTTGCATGCAAGCTGATCCAGAAGATTACAATGATCTCGTTTGCTTGAGAAGTGCAAACTGTTAATGTGAATAAAATGATTGGAAGAGGCAAAACTTTTGTCTCGTATTCAGGAAATAAATATCACATCCTTAAAATGACATGTTAACATGAGCTTATGAGTTAAGCAAAGGAAAGAATATTACATAGCAGCACTCATAAACAAACCTGAATTACTGAAATTTACTGAACTGAACCTGTAAAGACTGCAAGAGGAGAAATAAGTCACATAATGGATTGGATGAGGGACTTGCAAGAGCTTTGTTTGAAAGACTGAAGTGTAGTATTTATTTGGAAGAACATGGATTTAAAGGTGTATATGCTGTCTGGACCCTTAGACTTCTGCCATTGAGCTGCATGTTCATTTTGTCACTAGAGTGATTTTATATGGCACAAACTAATCTGTCTCAAATCAGAACTCTTGACTCGATGCTGAAAGATTTCAGATGCACTAGACAGATTCAACTGCCTGCAGAGCACTATGAAAACTGACATAGCCTCCACATATGGTAAAAATATACTAGACAAAACATATTTTCGCATTACTGCTTAAAGGTGAAATGTGTATTTCTTAAAGTTGAATGTGCAGAGACAACTTTAAAGAAAACATTCATAGGTCGACTTGCCAGGAGTGTACATTATTGCTGAACCAATGGCGTTAGGGACCTAAAAATGGAAAATTCTGTCACCATTTACTCACTCTCATGTCATTCCAAACCTGTTCATCGTCAGAACACAAACAAAGATATTTTTAATGAAATCAGAGAGATTTCTGTCTCTATTGGCAACTACCGCTTTGATGCTTCAAAAATGTCATAAAGAGATTGTAAAACAGCTCGGGTTATGTATATAAACCTTGTTCCCTGAGAAGGGAACGAGCACTGCATCGGAACGACACTTTGGGGATGCTCCCTAAGCATCAGTGTATCTGAAGTCTGAATGAAAACTAAACCAATCCAATTAGCGTGCGTGATGACGTCACTGTGAAGGCATACCCGGAAATATAAAAGGGGAGCCGGCGCATTGAAACGGCAGCTATTGCTCTGAAGCATACGCTCCAGGCGTGCCGAGTTGTGGTGACGCGACGCAGTGCTCATTCCCTTCTCAGGGAACAAGGGTTATATACATAACTCGAGCCGTTCCCTTTCGAGGGAACTCTCACTGCGTCGGAACGACACTTTGGGGAATGAGTACCCACTAGCCCACACCGAGGGTAGCGCCTGCCCTAGTGTGAAGCCGGAGACCGGGCACAACTAGGACTGGAGCACCCTAGCGCCAGGCACCGTAGGGAGATGCAGGCTATAAAACCTGATAAAGGTGTGTGGGGTAGCCCACCCAGCCGCCTTGCAGATATCCTGCATGGGGACCCCAGAAAGGAGGGCCACCGAAGAGGCCATGCCTCTGGTGGAATGAGCCCTCACGGCCATAGGTGAAGGCAAATTGCGCACCTGATAAGCCATAGTTATTGCCTGGACAATCCAGTTACTGATTGTCTGGGTAGACGCAGGCAACCCCTTCTTGGGTGAACCAAAACACACCAAAAGCTGTTGAGATCTCCTCCACTGCGCAGACTTCTCCAAATACACTCTGAGAGCCCTAAATGGGCAGAGCAGGTGAAGTCTCCCTTCTTCCGCCGTCACGTGAGGCGGAGGATGAAATGCCTGAAGAACCAAAGACCTGGCCACCCTTGATGGAACCTTGGGCACATAGCCTGGCCTAGGGTGTAGGATGGCTTTAACTCCCCCAGGGGCAAACTACAGGCAAGTCGGCGTTACCGCCAAGGCCTGGAGGTCCCCCACTCTCCTCAGAGATGTGATAGCCAGGAGAAAAGCCACCTTCAGGGTCAGGTTCTTTGGTTCCGCCGACTCCAATGGCTCAAAGGGGGCCTCAGCCAGCCCTTCGAGAACCACTGCCAGATCCCAAGTTGGAACTCTGGAACGAGCCGCAGGCCTCATCCTCCAAGTCCCACAGAGGAACTGTACAACCAGCTGGTGCCTACCCAAAGGCCCATCACCCAAAGGAGTGTGTCTTTTCGCCTCCTGGTATTTGGTGACGACGGTATCAACCGCGTCACCAAATAAGCCAGAAGGCGAAATCGGGGAGTCTTCATCCCCGACAGATTCAGCCAGAGATGTCTCTCCACAGTCACCATTGAAGCCATGGAGCGGCCGATGGCACGGGCCGTCTCCTTGGTGATGCGGAGAGACAAATCTGCAGCCATCCGGAGCTCCAGCACATCCTCCGGAGAGGGACCCTCGCCCTCGTCAAGCTCTTTTAGGAGGTCAGCCTGGTAGGCCTGCAAGATGGATAGTGTGTGCAGGGAACTACCAGCCCGCCCAGCCGCCATATAAGCTTTGACCACCAAAGATGAGGTGTCCTGACAGGGTTTGGTGGGCAGCACCGGGGCTTTCAGGGACGACGCAGAATCGGGCGAAAGATAGCTCGTGAGAGCTTCCTCCACCTGAGGCATCGTCCCATAGCCCGCCTCGCGTGCCCCCAGAACATTGGAATAATCCAAAACTGGAGGATTGGACACACACGAGGAATAGGGCTTCTTCCAAGATCTACACACCTCGGTGTGCAGATCTGGGAAGAATGGTAAGCCCCGGCGCGGTGTTTGGACCCGGCGAGAAAGGAACCGGCCGTCCAGCCTACTGGGTGGCTGAACTTCCTGCTCCTCCTGTGGCCAATTAATGTTTAACTCTGCCACCGCACGAGTAAACACCTCAACCAGCTCCTCTTGGGCGGGTGGATGAAGCGATGAAACATTTCCTGCTTCTCCACCCGCCCCGATGCCAAACTCATCCGTCTCCTCGGAACCGGAGAGAATAAGCATCGGACCTTCGACCCCGGGGGAAGAAGCCGCAGCGCAGAACAGGAACAGGACAGATCCTCAGAACTGTCAGACGAGGATTGGGAAAGTGCCGCAGCAGTCCCAAATCCCGCTGACAAGTCCTTCTGTGAGCCCCATGATCTGCGACGCCGAGCCGCCTCAGCGACCGCGGGTCCAGAACCATGGGGCTCACGAGGCTGGCCGGCCTCATCGAACACGGCCAGCCGAGAGCGGAGCAGCCTGAGTGTGAGCAGCTCACAATGCTGACAGGTATGCTCCCTCGAGAGCCGCCAGAGCATGCTCAACACCCAGACACTGCACACAAAGCAGGTGTGTATCCGAGCCCGATATGTAGCGAGGACACGGATGCACACACTGCTTAAACTCTCTCATCTTCTCCATCATTCACACACACTTTTGCAACTGGACAAACAACAGTAAATAGACAGACAATTTCAACAGAGAGCGCTATGCTGAAGAGCAATAACTGCCGTTTCAATGTGCCGGCTCCCCTTTTATACTTCTGGGTATGCCGTCACAGTGACGTCATCACGCACGCCAATCGGATTGGTTTAGTTTTCATTCAGACTTCAGATACGCTGATGCTTAGGGAGCATCCCCAAAGTGTTGTTCCGACGCAGTGAGAGTTCCCTCGAAAGGGAACTAATCCATATTATGAATTGAGAGGTTTAGTCCGAATTTTCTGAAGACACACGATTGCTTTATATGATGAACAGATTTAATGTAAGCTTTTAATCACATATAATCAACTCCCACATCAGTTGTGGTAAAAGGAAGCTCAAGCATGTTGCTTGATGTGTGTGAACCAATGAGGTTCATTCTTGTGTTGGGCAGCACGTTTGAGCTTCTGCACGAACCAATAAGGTTCATTCTCGTGTTACGCAGCACGTTTGAGCTTCTGCAAGAACCAATAAGGTTCATTCTCGTGTCACGCAGCACGTTTGAGCTTCCTCAAGAACCAATGAGGTTCAGTCTCATGTTATGCAGCACGTTTGAGCTTCTGCAAGAACCAATGAGGTTCATTCTTGTGTTACGCAGCACGTTTGAGCTTCTGCAAGAACCAATGAGGTTCATTCTCGTGTTACTTCTCGAGTTACGCAGCACGTTTGAGCTTCTTCAAGAACCAACGAGGTTCATTCTTGTGTTAGGCAGCATGTTTGAGCTTCTGCAAGAACCAATGAGGTTCATTCTTGTTTTACACAGCATGTTTGAGCTTCCGCAAGAACCAATGAGGTTCATTCTTGTTTTGCACAGCATGTTTGAGCTTCCGCAAGAACCAATTAGGTTCATTCTCGTGTTACGCAGCACGTTTGAGCTTCTGCAAGAACCAATGAGGTTCATTCTCGTGTTACACAGCATGTTTGAGCTTTCGCAAGAACCAATGAGGTTCATTCTCGTGTTACGCAGCACGTTTGAGCTTCCGTAAGAACCAATGAGGTTAATTCTCGTGTTACGCAGCACGTTTGAGCTTCTGCAAGAACCAATGAGGTTCATTCTCGTGTTACACAGCACGTTTGAGCTTCCTCAAGAACCAATGAGGTTAATTCTCGTGTTACACAGCACGTTTGAGCTTCCTCAAGAACTAATGAGGTTCATTCTCGTGTTACGCAGCACGTTTGAGCTTCCGTAAGAACCAATGAGGTTAATTCTCATGTTACGCAGCACGTTTGAGCTTCCGTAAGAACCAATGAGGTTCATTCTCGTGTTACGCAACACGTTTGAGCTTCCTCAAGAACCAATGAGGGTTCATTCTCGTGTTACGCAGCACGTTTGAGCTTCCTCAAGAACCAATAAGGTTCATTCTCGTGTTACGCAGCACGTTTGAGCTTCCTCAAGAACCAATGAGGTTCATTCTCGTGTTACGCAACACGTTTGAGCTTCCTCAAGAACCAATGAGGTTCATTCTCGTGTTACGCAGCACGTTTGAGCTTCCTCAAGAACCAATGAGGTTCATTCTCATGTTACGCAACACGTTTGAGCTTCCTCAAGAACCAATGAGGTTCATTCTCGTGTTACGCAGCACGTTTGAGCTTCCTCAAGAACCAATGAGGGTTCATTCTCGTGTTACGCAGCACGTTTGAGCTTCCTCAAGAACCAATAAGGTTCATTCTCGTGTTACGCAGCACGTTTGAGCTTCCTCAAGAACCAATGAGGTTCATTCTCGTGTTACGCAACACGTTTGAGCTTCCTCAAGAACCAATGAGGTTCATTCTCGTGTTACGCAGCACGTTTGAGCTTCCTCAAGAACCAATGAGGTTAATTCTCGTGTTACGCAGCACGTTTGAGCTTCCTCAAGAACCAATGAGGTTCATTCTCATGTTACGCAGCACGTTTGAGCTTCCTCAAGAACCAATGAGGTTCATTCTCGTGTTACGCAGCACGTTTGAGCTTCCTCAAGAACCAATGAGGTTTATTCTCATGTTACGCAGCACGTTTGAGCTTCCTCAAGAACCAATGAGGTTCATTCTCGTGTTACGCAGCACGTTTGAGCTTCCTCAAGAACCAATGAGGTTCATTCTCATGTTACGCAGCACATTTGAGCTTCTGCAAGAACCAATGAGGTTTGTTCTCTCGTGTGTTAAAGCTAGTAAGGTTGAGCTCCTGTTTTTGTTCGCTGATCAATGTTTACATGTGAAAACCGCTCAATTCATATGGGTCAATTTACGATCACTCCCTGAACTTTTTGAAGCGTCAAAGTGGTAGTTGCATAGACTGTCAATGTAGGGAAAGAAATCACTCAGATATCATTAAAAATATCTTCACGAGATGAGAGATGTAAATAGCGACTGCGTTTTGGAGGATGATGTATTCCATTCTTTGTTATCAACAACATGAAGTGCATTAAATATTACATTATGTTCCTAGACAGAGAAACTGTAGAACTGTTCGGCCTGACTGTAGAAAAGCAGCTTTAGTGCATAATATATGCATTTTAATGGTCCGTAATAGACATTATACTAAGTAATTTTTCAAGTACATGTCAACATATTTTACTAACTAACATCACCTAATAGTCTATTACTACTCTAATTAGAGTTAGTTGGCATGCAATTGCAGTTACATGTGCAAAATGTCTAAAGTGAAATATATCGAAATAAAGTGTAACCACGTTATTGACATTACTATATGTCATTTTATGCTATTCCACACCCCCAGAATAGTGGAATTACACACTTCAATTTTAAGATTATATAGATTTTTTGGGGGGATAGGAAAAAAACATGAAAAAAATCCTAGAACTGCTGAAGAGCTGAAATATGGAAAAACTATGAACAATGCTGAAAGCCATTGTCAACCTTGATTCTATAAAACACCTGTAAGTCTCATATGAAAGAAAAAAGCAAGTGAGAAAAAAAGTGCAACAAAGCATTTTGACACTAAATTGCTCAATGAAGTGTTGAAGTAAACTGTGACAGCTGTGTACAACATATGCTCGGAGCATTTGCATAACTGATAAAGATTAAAAACTTTGAAATGATTGTGATCTCTTAAATATATTGCAGACTCACAAAATATTGAGCTTTTCTCAAATTACAGAAGCTTGGGATATTGATTAGTACTCATGATGAGATAACAAAAATACATAAATGTAATTTTCAAAAACAGGAAGAAACCATGAAGTGTGTGTAACACATTGGAACAGAAGTTGGGTTGAGCAGGATTACAATGCACCGCAAAAAATGCTCTTCTTATTTAGTATTTTTTTCTTGTTTCCAGTCCAAATATCTTTAAATTCTTAAATCAAGATGCATTTACTAGATTAGTATTTTTTCTGGTTTTCTGGGGAAATAAAGTGAGAAATAATCTTATTTCTGATTGGGACAGAAACATCAAAAAAGATTTCAATCAGAAACAAGATTATTTTTCTCACCCCATTGGCAGATCATTTTGCTTGTTTTAAGCAAAAACTCCTTAATTTTGAATTTATTTTCAAGAAAACAAGAAAAAATATCTTGTAAAAAAAAAAATCTATGTAATTTTACTTATCTAGTAAAAGCGTCTTGATTTAAGAATTTTTAGATATTTAGACTAGAAACAAGACAACATTACTAAGTAAGAAGAGCATTTTTTGCAGTGTGTTTCTTAGATGAACTGGGATACAAGACACAGCAACATAAATGAAACATACAGATCGCTGATCCAGAGATGGAGTCTGGCTAACAAAGGTTTTTTGACAGATGCGTTTGTCCAAAAAGAACCTCACATTGGGTTTGCAATTTGCATTCGCAATTTTAAACAATTCATGCATTCCCTGGAAGTAAAACCAAGACCTCAGTGTTGCTAGCACCATGCTGTATTGTTTCTGAGATGCAATTATATGCAAATTGAAAGCTGAACGCACAGCATAGAGTAAAACAATCTACTGTATGCAATATTTAGCTTCTAATTTTGGTGTTGTTTGAGATACAGAACAACACATATTCCTCTAATTTGAATACATTTGCGAAACGTAATGCCTCAGTCCTCAAAAACACAATAAACATAGCATGATATCACTGGGAAAACAACAGATTTGATGAGGCGCTGCATGGAAACTGATGTCAGATCGGGTTGGCTGTGTCATGGGAGAGTTTTAGGGCATAGATCAATGGTGTATGCCCAGTCCTCACTCATGACATTTTGAACCTGTGTACAAGGTTTCAACCACAACTATTCAATGCAACTTAATATATCTCAGCTCCTACTGTTTTGACAGAGATTACAAACCCCCGGTGATCTAGTGTACGATTGATTTCGCATTGGTTTTTACAAAAAAACCAAAGGGCAAAGAGGGGCAAATAAACAGACAACAAATATTCCTTTAGTTATTTAGTATAGAAAAACAACACAGCGCAGAGCTGGCATTTGGAGGATTATCAATATCCAAACAGACAAGTAAAATCTCATTGACATAATCAACAACAACAAATCAGGGACATTTTAGTACAAATTGGCCAGATTAAGCATAGAAAAGCCTGTGCACTTCTAAGAAATGAGGGCTTTTCTTTCTGATCGAGTCTAAATTGCTTTGGACAGGTTTCGTTTCACCAGGCAATGCCTGAAGTTCTGCGACAGCCATCATTTTTAAAGGGGTGGTAAAACACATTCTTTCGAAGGCTTGATTGTGTTTGTGGGGTGCACTGTAACGTGCTCATGCTTTGTTTTTAAAAAATTGCATTATTTTTCATATATTTTACCATTATTCTACACTGCTTTGTCCCTCCTTGTAAAAACGGTCTGATGGTTTCCGGGTTCTATGAAGCCAGTCCCTCAAAAATACGCAATGGGCTCAGATTGGTTAGCTGGCCCAGTGTGTTGTGATTCGCTAACCACCTAGTGCACGTTTGTCGGAAACGTCACGCCCCTTACCTTTACCGGTAGACTGTGCTTTGGGTAGTACAATGGCGTCAATAAAACCATACCAATTTGAGCCCGAATCGGACCCAGACAATTTCAGTGAAGATGATCGAGCAGAACCTGTTCAGTCCTCAAGAGTAAAGACTGCGGATCTCTAGTGATCGTTACTGAATGGCACTGTTACTTTTGTATTTTTAGAACGATTTGCCAAATATCTGTCGCAAGAACGATTAACCCAAAACGAACACTAAACATTGGCTTTACTATAGTAGCCAAATGAAACACAGAACCATGTTTAGCATGCCTGTAGATAAACAATACATAAAAGCTCTAATCAAAGAATAATTTACACTAATGCCAAGTTCGCTGTTGAGATTTTAAAAAGTTTGTAACGTTAGGTGTTTGTCGGATAACGTTAAGTATGAATGAACATTTAACAAACTGGTTTGCAGAGCCAAATGAGCGTTGTCATCTGTTTACTTCCTTGCTACAACGTACAATTAACAATACGAACTATTACAGGAAAACACATCGACGAAAAATAAATCATACTTACAGGTTGTGGCCCGTAAACAGCTTCTGTTTTTAAATCCATCTTTCAGGACAAGCCGTTGTAAGAATCCTGCATTGAACTCGTGAAGATTGTGGAAGCTTTCCTCCGTGAAATGTGCAGCAGGAGCCGCACGCGCCCGCGCCCGCCTGTCTAGGGCAGCTGAATCGCGGCTCGTGTATTGCAAATATAGACGAATATTGTCCATTATGTCACATTTTCCGGTCTTCTCCTCCGACTCCTCTCTGTCTCGTGCTTTGATTTATGATGGGCAGCATATATCTGCTGCAAATGCGACCATGTTCCCCTCTGTCTCATACACACATGCATATAACGTTGTATGTTAAACGCACTGCAACGCACCCCCGTCCCTAGGAAGGCTGAACAAAGTGGACCTGCAATCCGGATGAAAATAACAGCGTTTCGTCGGTATTGACAACAACACACCAGCCTACTAACTAGCCTACCACAACAACTATTCCCCGCGGCGATACAAAATGTATCATTATTTCATATTCTCGGAGGAGGGGTTTATGTAAATTTTGAGGCTGGTGATGTCAGCAACCCTGGAGGAATGTGTAGTAGTCCCTAGCAGCCGTTTTCTGTAGTCCTTAGAAATTGATTTCTTTAAAAGCAAATATCTCCCTTTGCTTTAAACTTTGAACGTTGTAACTTTGCAGATTTAGTTTATGCTCAAACAGCAACATTACACACTAGCTAAAGTTAGAAAAGTGAAATCGTGGTTTGGCACCCCTTTAATCATTTCATGTCTGTCTGTCTGTCTGTCTGTCTATCTATCTATCGCCTGTCTATCTATCGTCTGTCTGTCTGTCTGCCTGTCTGTCTGTCTGTCTGTCTGTCTGTCTGTCTGTCTGTCTGTCTGTCTGTCTGTCTGTCTGTCTGTCTGTCTATCTATCTATCTATCTATCTATCTATCTATCTATCTGTCTGTCTGTCTGTCTATCATCTGTCTGTCTCTCTATCGTCTGTCTGCTGTCTGTCTATCTGTCTGTCTGTCTGTCTGTCTGTCTTTCTGTCTGTCTGTCTATCATCTGTCTGTCTATCTATCGTCTGTCTGCTGTCTATCTGTCTGTCTGTCTGTCTGTGTCTGTCTATCTATCTGTCTGTCTATCTAACTGTCTGTCTGTCTGTCTATCTATCTATCTATCTATCTATCTATCTATCTATCTATCTATCTATCTATCTATCTATCTATCTATCTATCTATCTATCTATCTATCTATCTATCTATCTATCTATCTATCTATCTATCTATCTATCTATCTATCTATCTATCTATCTATCTATCTATCTATCTATCTATCTATCGTCTGCCTGTCTGTCTGTCTGTCTGTCTGTCTGTCTGTCTGTCTGTCTGTCTGTCTGTCTGTCTGTCTATCTATCTATCTATCTATCTATCTATCTATCTATCTATCTATCTATCTATTGTCTGTCTGTCTGTCTGTCTGTCTGTCTGTCTGTCTGTCTGTCTGTCTGTCTGTCTATCTAATTGCACTTCTGCATCTGTTTAGACCATTAACTTGCATTCAGGAATTTACACCACTAATTAAAAATGTACACTAATATTTATTGCAAAAAAATTATTACTTTTGTTCAGCAAGGATTCATTAAATTTAACAAAAGTAACAATAGATAACAAACGATTTCCATTTCAAATAAATGCTAAATGCTTGTATAAAAAAACATGTATCACAGTTTCCAACTGTTTTCAACATTGATAATAAGAGATGTTGGTAACACTTTACAATACAGGTGCACTAATATGCATGAATTCATGCTTAACTAATGCACAGAAAATCATGAGGAAACACTTGGAAGTAAACGCCCATGGCAAGGATTGGATAAGATTTGCATATTTAATGAGCTTCAGCTACCATCAGTCCCAGGAATCGTCTGGGGGAAATGCTCAGAGGACTCGCAAAATATCAACAAACACAATGATTAATCACACACACACACACACACACACACACACACACACACACACACACACACACACACACACACACACACACACACACACACACACACACACACACACACACACACACACACACACACACACACACACACACACACACACACACACACACACACACACACACACACGCACACACACACGCACACACACACGCACACACACACACACGCACACACACACGCACGCACACACTCTCGTGGACACACACACACACACACACACACACTCATTCACTCACTCACGCAGACACACACAAACACACACTTGCACGTGCAGACACACTCACTCACTCGCGCGGACACACACACTCACTCCTGGCCCATAACTTCCGATCACGAGTGAACCAATTCACTCTGTGACAGCGTGCTAAGGTATCTAATCAATAGATTTGCAAAACTAACACATATTAAAAAAAACATTATTTTAACCTACTCACATAAGTGTGTTCAGAAGGAAGCTTATGCCGGGACGGTCCTTAGCTCACGAGGTGGGCGGGGCTACAGAAGCATATTTATCTGTAGAGGCGGCGTCTAGGTCCTATTACGTTAGAGATCCGCATATTCTGAGAGCTCTCTTTTTCTGAGCCTGGTGTCAATAAAAGCTTTTCTTTGACTAACAAGGATATTCTTATATTACCATGACATTTTATATGTCAAAAGCTCAAGGGAAAGTTGATTTCTCAGTTTATCACCCCTTTAACTAATGTAAATTAATGTGTTAATTACCACAATGGGTCTTTGATTTGCAAAGGTATCATTATGTTATGACTTTACTTGTTGAGGCACATAACTATTAACTAAAATTGTTAAGTAATATGTAATTGTGGTTATGGCTTTTGAATTAATTTTGAATTAGTCAATTAATGCATATAGTGCACCAGTATTGTAAAGTTTTAACAAAATGTTTATTGCATGAGCACCAAATCAGCATATTAGAAAGATGTCTGAATCATGTGATTGTGTCATCACAGAAATAAATTACATTTTGAAATATATTCAAATAGAAAACAGTTCTTTTAAATTTTGTATTGGCAAATATAATAGAATTTTAAGAAAATCTTACCAACCCCAAACTTTTGAAAGGTAGTGTGAAAGGCATTCTCAATTTATTTCTGAAAAGTCAAAGCACAAACTAACCTTTCTTTCTACTCTTTCTATCCTTCCTCTCTTTCTCTCTTCTATGTCCCAATAGACAGGAGGAGTACTTTACAGAGAGCAGTGCGGTGACGCCTACAGACTTGATTCCAGTCCATACAGAGCCACTTCATTGATCAAACATGCATCTGAATGAACTGCAGGCTGAGGTTTTCGCTTTCACGTCCCAGACGGCCGGTGCTGCTTACCTAAACCAGACCTGTAGTAC
The DNA here is from genome assembly GCA_023566225.1 of Romanogobio albipinnatus. NCBI lineage: Eukaryota > Metazoa > Chordata > Actinopteri > Cypriniformes > Gobionidae > Romanogobio > Romanogobio albipinnatus. Next base: position 32,022,643 of record CM042260.1, on the reverse strand, counting down.
CACAGACACTGAACAGCCTCAAACAAAAGTTCAACTCCAACAGGAGAAGCCCAGAGCAGTAGGAGAGAGGTCCTAGAAGACAAAAACTCGGACTTCTTTCTCCCGTGTACCCGTTCACTATGAACCACATAAATAGAGTTTTCAGTCATGAAACTCTAGAAGGTGCAGCTTGAAAGGTCCTTTACATGAAATCTGCAAGGAATCACATCATTACCACATGGCACAAGCTGATTGGCCTCTGCCGATCCTGCAGCCAATGAGATCGCCTGCTTAACATTTAAATTCTCTGGTTCATTGTTTGCTGTGAGCTAGTCCCATGCAAAACACTACCAGAGTTCCCCTGAGACTCTCCACCTTCCCCAGCTCCACCTGTCTAGATCTGCTATGGGATTTACCGTATGTGTCTATCTGTGCAGCATATCTGTGTATCTATTAGCAGTAGCAAGTCCATACTTGCTCTGCCGCAGTGTAGTAGAGCTGGTCCACCATGACCAAATACAGTCTCTCTCTCTCTCTCTCTCTCTCTCTCTCTCTCTCTCTCTCTCTCTCTCTCTCTCTCTCTCTCTCTCTCTCTCTCTCTCTCTCTCTCTCTCTCTCTCTCTCTCTCTTTAGGTATTTATATATCCTAATAATCTCTTGTCTCTTCCAACTCATCTGTCTAGTCCTGCAGTCTTAAAAGAAAAGGTTCTGTCAAACGTTTCATACATAGAACCTTAGGGGTTCCTATCATGGGATCATTTAATGGATTTACTTTTAATTTATTCATTTTGTTTTCATTCATTTTTAGTTTTAATTAAATTGAATGAATTAAGCAGCTCATAAACATACTTTATCACATGAAAAAATGGAAATAACCTAGAAAATGAAGGTATTATTCAATCATTTAAGACATGTCTCCTTATTTAGAACCTTTTTTGGAATTTAAAGCATTCTTTATAATTGAGAAAAGAGCCCTAGGGTTCTATATAGAACAACACTGAACCTTTTTTATTAAGAATGTGTGCTTTTCTCCGTTGCTTATTTCATGTGGTACATTGAGAGACTATTTAGAGCCCCTTCTGTAAATAACTGTAAAATGACTTCCAAAAAATGGGTCAGCGACATGTTATTTGACCTTATATTTTTAAGTCTGGACACGCTCATATGAATTAAACATTCCTTCTCCTGTCTTTATGACAGATTTCCCGAATCATTAATTTCTGCCCCTTTTCCCTGAATTAAGAATTCAGAGGCCCCTGTGTGAACCAAGCCCCGAGCCATATGCTAAAATTAGCACCTTCAGAGAGGAGACTTTAGTTACCTTAAACTGCCTTGCACACACACTCTTGCTTTTTCTTCTTTTTTGCTTCCAAATTGGGTCTGCTACATTTGTACAAGCAGAATTTTCTTGGGGGGAAAAAGCACTGGATGTCATGCTCCAGTTTACAATCAGAAAACATCTTACCGTTATCAAGTTATTTTTTACAATTGGTAGTGTTAAAGAATTCGATTATGTAAAGAGTATGACTAACCTGTGGTGAGGATTTCAATGGAGTCGTGTACGTTACATTTATGTATCAACTTCGTTTAATATGTTTCCCTGGAAGATTGTTTTCACCTTAGAGTAAAACATAAAACAGGTAATTGTTTAAGATAATGTTTAAAAAAAGGAAATAAAGTCAGATTGGGAGATACAACGCTGCAGCTGTAAGACAATAAAGTCACAATTATGAGAAATAATTGTGAGAAATTGTATTTTGTGGGTTTTTTTATGTTTTTGAAAAAATATAATATATTCTTGTGATGCAAAGCTGAATTTTCAGCATCATTACTCCAGTACTCAGTGTCACATGATCCTTCAGAAATCAGTCTAATATGCTGATTTGCTGCTCAAGAATAATTTCTTTGTATCAGTTGTTTAAAACTTTTTCCGGATTCTTTGATGTATAGAAAGTTCAAAGAGCAGCATTTATATGCAATAGAAATAGACAGTTGCTGTAAGAATATAAAGTTAAAATAAAAAGGCTATAAAATTAACATGGATTGCAGAGACTTTTGATTGCAGACTTTTGTGTCCTAAAGACACTAAATGTGTTACTCAAGTCTTTTTCTCTGGAGGTTACATTAACATGCAGCATTCATAGTATTTCTGTTATTGTTTAAAAGAAAAAACTGGAGAAAGACAGAAAGGGAGAGAGAACGTTTGAGCAGAAGAAGAAATCCCAGGAGCATGACGAATGAAAAATTAAAGCTGAAGTATATTCCTCACGACACATTGTAAAGGCTGTCAAAGCGATGACGACACTCCCAGCCTAAGAGCAGGAAGTGTGGGACAGAACAAGAGAAAAGGGGCTAAAATGTGAGACGTAGGCTGCCTGGGTGAAGCTACAAAATGCAATCAGAGTCTCAGATGGGAGGTGGCGTGCTGGAAGAGCGGAAAAGTATTGTATCGACATCGAGCGCTGTACAGGGCCACGCTGAAACCGTCTGTGTGACTTCAGAGTCAACAAGCAAGGCTTGGGCATTGAAGAGTTTACCCAAGGCTAGGTATTGATTTCTGTTGAGGGAGGCAAAAAGTGTCTGAGGTATAGGGACTGAGAGAAAGAGAAGCTGTCTTTCCTGTTTTTTATCTGATGGCATTTGCGGCTGTTCTTGAGGTGACCCGAGGATCACTCCAGCTTTGAAAAGGACTTCCAATTTGCAAATTTTGATTCGTATTAATGCATGATGTGATTGGAAAATATCTCCAGCACATTAAAACGCCTGTTAATGCCCATATACAGTACATGCATAACATGTATATATATATATATATATATATATATATATATATATATATATATATATATATATATATATATATATATATATATATATATATATATATATATATATATATATATATATATATATATATATTTGGGCCAATTGATTAAAACGTGTGATGTACCCATAATTCTGTGTTAAATTGACAGATATAAAGCCACAATTATAAGAAATAAAGACTCTCAATTGCAATTGAAAAAAATCTATATTGTACACAATTGTGAGATATAAGGTCAAATACAGTCTCAATTGTCACATATAAAGCCACAATTATAAGAAATAAAGTCTCAATTGTGATGTATAAAATTGCAATTTAAAAAAAGTCAAAATTGTACACAATTGTGAGATATAAGGTCAAATACAGTCACAATTGCAAGATATAAAGTCACAGTGTTAGATATAAAATCACATTGTAAGAAACAGAGCCACAGTTATTAGATATAAAGCCACATTGCCAGTATAAAATCACATTGTAAGATAACAAGCCACAATTATAAGAAAAAAAAACGTTTTACTTTGAGATGGAAACCAGCTTATAAAAACTAACTTTTAATTGTTTTATCATTTTGCCAGCTGAAGTTCACAAAACATCTAAACCAGCCAAACAGAACAGTGTTAAAAGATTTTTAGCAGCTTGTTTTTGTCTTTCCCCACATCCTAACAATATTGTTTTTTTTCCCCCAAAGAGATCAGCTGTGTCATAAACAGACGTATGGGACTGCGATAACGGCCTCATCAAACATTCGCTGCGCAAATAGTTCTGTGTGCCACCGCACACTCTAAACACCAGCACACCCAGCTCTCATCTCCAAACCTGGACACGAAACAAATCTCAAACCACCCGGACGATGTTCATTTCTCCTGTGACTGAGTTTCATGCAGGATGCATCATCTGTGCTATTTTCCTCCATATGATAATGCAGCGCATTATTATATCATATTCCAAAAATGACAACCACTAGCAGACTTTGGCGCTCTTATCTCTGAGCTATGAAAGCAGGAAACACATTAATCTTAGAGGTTGTTGGTCTGTCTATATCTGTGGTTGAGTTTCTTCAGCCTCCGCAGGGCCTATGATCCTGTACCGGGCTCATGTTCCTTTCTGTAAAGATTTTCAGCAACCGTATAGCCTTGCAATCTGTCATTCATAAATATTTGCTATCAGAATGTGTTCAAGTCTAAGATTTCCACCCACATTTCCTAATAGCTACATCGTGGTTATTCAAGTACAAGCCTGGAAGTTGGTGATGTAGGTAAGTATTATTGGAAATATTCTATTACAATAATTAAGGCCTCTGGTTCTAAACTTAACATTTGCAAGGAGGACTAACAGGTGTAAAGTAGTGCAAAACCACAAAAGGTCCTTTACAAGGCATTCTATCATATAGACTTACAACTTACATATACAGTACACCAGTGTGAGAACAACAACACCACAGTTAACAGGGGACCTCGGTTCATGAAGTTCTTCCAGTAACATTAATAGATTGTTTGTTTAAATGTGCTGTCCTTTAATAATGTTCTAAAAATGTTAGCATAAAAACATTATTTATACATTGCCCATGGAAGGTTTTTTTTTTTTTTCTGCTTTAGTTGGATGTTCATCCAAAATTATTTAAATGTTACTACTTGTTTCAGAATGTTCAAAGAACATTCAACTCATAATGTTTGCAAGTGATACATTTTGAACTTTCAGAGAACATTCAGAAATAATGTTATAATATTTTAAGATGTATTATTATTACATAGTAAAATAAAAGTAGTATATACATTATATTGCCAAAAGTTTTGGGAAGCCTGCTTTTACATGCACACGAACTTAAAGGAACTGTATGTAAGAAATGTATTTCAATTAATCATAAAATGGCCCTAATATGTCAATAGACATTAAAAAATCATGTTAATTTCAAATACTTATATCACTGACAACAGTTGTCCGGCCAAGATATTGTCATTTTAAAATTGGAGTTGCAGCCCTCAACTGATGTTGATGTTGACATGTTGTGTCATGCCTGGAGCGCCGCCCTCCACCTATCTACCAATCACGAAGTCAGTAGTGTTTCTGCATTCGGGTTGCCAGCTCTGCTAGTTACCACAGCTGCAGCTACAAACTTTCTGGATAAACAATGTCTAACTTTACGAAACCTAAACGACCTCGATATGAATCAGAAAAACGTCGTGACAGTGTCCGAAATAAAACAAGGATTTGTATAGGAGATGCCTTTGAAAGATGGAGACGGCTGAAAACGGAAGAATTTGAAGACTGATGCAATTGCTAATTTTCTCCTGGACAGGTAAGGTTAATCTATGTTTGGCTAACTTGTACTTAATGTAAATGGACATTTCAAATATTCACGACAGTCGAACAAAGTTGTGCATGTTCATGCAAAGTAACGTTAGGTTAGCGCAGATGGAGGAGGTGGGTCATTGAATTGAAAAGGTAACGTTAAGGAATTGTTTGGTAAATAAAAATGGCGAGTCGTCATTGCTAACATTAGTAATGCATTATCAGAGCCCGTTTCTCTGTCATTATGCTGAGACGCTGATGAAAACAACATTAGCACGCCTATTATGGCAATGTGAAAACGTATTTGAGACAGTAGCCTAACGTTACCTCGGTAAAAATCTTTCTTCGTATATATAGTGGATAAAACATGCCCCAAGTTGACCTGTATGACCATTGCAAATGTTATTTAGTTACTCTCAATCGTTTCTGATGGGACTGAAATCAACCATGTGATAGCCATTGTTGATATTGAACGCTGGTATGGCGTAATTTGTCCCGCGTTATACTTGCTGTGGCAATGTTTGTTATTTGTTAGCCTACTTATGACAAAAACGCTTGTCTTACTGTGTACGACTCGTCACTTGCCGTTGAAAGCTCCGTGTAGCAGCCTACGTTCCCGCTGGATCCTGCAGCCTATATCTGGCAACCTCGAGTTGGGGTACTTGCAGTAATTTGAAAGTGATTGCAGTACCAGTTTTGGCCACAGTCCTACATACAGCTCCTTTAATGACAGCTATAACAGCTTCAACTCTTCTGGGAAGGCTTTCCACAAGGTTTAGGAGTGTGTTTATGGGAATTTTTGACCATTCTTCTAGAAGCACATTTGTGAGGTCAAGCAACCAAACTGTTCCCACAAAGTTGGGAATGAAATTGTCCAAAATGTCTTGGTATGCTGAAGCATTAAGAGTTCCTTTCACTGGAACTAAGGGGCCAAGCCCAACCCCTGAAAAACAACCCCCCCACACCATAATCCCACCTCCACCAAACTTTACACTTGGCACAATACAGTCAAACAAGTACTGTTCTTCTGGCAACCGCCAAACCCAGATTCGTCCATCAGATTGCCAGACAGAGAAGCCTGATTTGTCGCTCCAGAGAACACGTTTCTACTGCTCTAGAGTCCAGTAGCGGCGTGCTTTACACCACTGCATCTGACGCTTTGCATTGCACTTGGTGATGTGAGGCTTGGATGCAGCTGCTCGGCCATGGAAACCCATTCCATGAGGCTCTCTACGCACTGTTCTTGAGCTAATCTGTGTTTGGCAAAGTTTGGCAGTCTATAGCTATTGACTCTGCAGAAAGTTGGCGACTTCTGCACACTGTACACCTTAGCATGTGTTGACCCTGCTCTGTGATTTTATTTGGCCTACCACTTCGTGGCTGAGTTTCTGTTGGTCCCAATTGCTTCCACTTTGTTAAAATACCACTAACAGCTGACCGTGGAATATTTAGTAGTAAAGAAAATTTCACAAATGGACTTATTGCACAGGTGGCAACCTAACACAATACCACGCTTGAATTCACTGAGCTCTGAGAGCGATCCATTCTTTCACAAATGTTTGTAGAAGCGTCTGCATGCCTAGGTGCTTGATTTTAAACACATTTGGTCATGGAAGTGATTGGAACACCTGAATTCGATGATTTGGAGGGGTGTCCCAATACTTTTGATAATATAGTGTATATATATATACAGAGTATATATATATATATATATATATATATATATATATATATATATATATATATATATATATATATATATATATATATATATATATATATATATTGTACACACACACAAACACAGGTTTCTGTATCTTTATGGGGACTTCCCATAGACATAATGATTTGTATACTGTACTATTACTCTTACTACTGAACTATATATTCTATTTCTTAACTCTAACTCTAACCCTACCCCTACCCATCACAGAAAACTTTCTGCATTTTTACATAGTCAAATTCTGTATAATTTATAAGCTTGTTTCTTCAAGGGGACCTTAATTTAGTTCCCCACTGTGACACAAGTCCCCATGAGTCAGTGTGCATTCAGGTTGAAGTCCCCACCTGGATAAAACAATATGAACACACACACACACACACACACACACAGACAGCACTCACACAGAGTTGTTTAAGTGTTCTGATCCATCCGAGTTTCCTTTGATTTTCTTTCTCACATGGTTGGTTTGCTGCTCTCGGTTGCCTGTAACACAATATTGAAGAATACATGGGATAACATGAGTGACCATGCTGATTGTTGTGGCAGCCAGTATATCACTGCTGCAAAATGCAATTTCAGTCTGTAGTCCCTTTAGCCTGTAGATCTTATTAGCTGACCACGAGAGAGGAGAAGAACAGCACAACGTAGGTCCACTATCACTCGGTAAGGTGTGTGTAGACAGACGGAGAGGAGGAAAAGGCCCAATATATCTCAATATCAAGACCACTGAAGATTTGTCCCCTTTAAATTGATTAACGCAAACCTTAGTAAATCCCCTTGTATGATTCATTTAAATACTCTTCTCCCATAAATGTTGCATCTGAAAGGGAAACTCCTACAAATGCATATGCAATATGCCTGTCCATGCCTTTTCAGTGCTAATTTCACACTGCATGTCTTTAGTAAATCCTGGCAGTAGTATTTTTAAAATGCCAAAAGCTGTTAGTAAATCTGGCCCTATGTTTGTGAGCAGTTGTCGTTAGAAATGGAAAGCAACAGGAAATCAGAATCACAAATTCAATGAACATTAGCACCACTTTAGCATGCAGTATTTCAGCCCAAAATCTGCATTTTATTCACTAACTACCCACCATGAAGTTTAACTAATACATAATATATAGTTTCCACAAACACATTTGGCAACTGTATTCAACAATAGCAATAAATAAATGTTTCTTAAGCATCAAATCAGCATAATAGAAGGATTTCAGAAGGATCATGTGACACTGCAAGACTGGAGTAATGATGCTGCAAATTACACTGAATAAATGACATTTCATAATAGAAAACAGTTATTTTAAATTGTAATAATATTTCACAATATTACTGTATATTTTATCAAATAAATGCAGCCTTGGTGCACATAAGAGATTTCTTTCAAAAACATTTAAAAAACCGTACTCGTTTATCTCACAAATGCTTGATTTCTCACAAAGTGACATTATATATCACAATGAAGTTTACCTATACACTGAAAAAGGTTACATAAAATTATAACATCTAAGTCTAATATTATTTAATATTGCTGAATCAACTTAAATACATTAATTTAACAAAATTAATTTACAGGTTACCACTTTTTATGGTGTAGCAGCTGAAATAGTGCTAAATTATTCTTTTCAACACAAACATGCACCTTCCTATGCAAATTAGGCTTAAAGAAATGATTAAGTGTGTGACTTTGGCACCAGTAAACCTTAAACAAACTGATTGTATCACATTTGATGTTTCATGAACCACATTTTGGCACAATGGAATAAAAGCTGCTGTGGTATCAGTGAGTAAAAAGGGCCCATTATCAATAATCAGACCTTATGAGTCTACCGGTGTAGTGATTTACCCCAAATCCACCTCTGAGTGCCGCCCATGTGGTCTTTAACAGCTACGAGAGCAAAAGACTGTTCCTGATAGCCAGCATGATGCTCTGACATTTGGACAGGACTGACAAATAGAAAAATTCAGGGGATGAAAGATGCCTACTAACCCGTGGCAGCTGTGGTGGAAGAGGGAAGACATCTGTCTGACTCTGGTTTCATCTCGGTTTAGGCTGCCAGACAGGGTATTTGATACGAGACATTTTGAATAAGACATGGTGGACTGATGCTCTTGAAAGATGTGACTAGAACGCTGAGTTTGATGGCGATCCATTATAGCTGATAACAGGCCATGAAACATTTGAAAAGCTGACCTCACTCAGAAACCCAGTAGTACATCGCAGTATCTGACTCAGTATAATTCTCCAAACCCAACAATTTTTTTTGTTTATTTTATATTTTTAGTTTTAAAATTTTCTATTTCATTATGTATGAATTCGGTAGCACTTTACAATAAGGTCTGATTTGTTGACATTATTTAATGCATTAGCTAACATGAACTAACAATGGTTAGTACCTTGATAAGGCCACGCCTCTGTGGCCCCCTGAACTGCCTTTACCGTCATGGTCCCCTGAACTGCCTTTACTGCCATGGCCCCCTGAACTGCCTGTGCCGCCATGGCCCCCTGAACTGCCTGTGCCTCCATGGCCCCCTGAACTGCCCGTGCCGCCATGGCCCCCTGAACTGCCCGTGCATCCATGGCCCCCTGAACTGCCTGTGCCGCCATGGCCCCCTGAACTGCCCGTGCCGCCATGGCCCCCTGAACTGCCCGTGCATCCATGGCCCCCTGAACTGCCTGTGCCGCCATGGCCCCCTGAACTGCCCGTGCCTCCATGGCCCCCTGAACTGCCCGTGCCGCCATGGCCCCCTGAAATGCCCGTGCCTCCATGGCCCCCTGAACTGCCCGTGCCGCCATGGCCCCCTGAACTGCCTGTGCCGCCATGACCCCCTGAACTGCCTGTGCCGCCATGGCCCCCTGAACTGCCAGTGCCGCCATGGCCCCCTGAACTGCCTTTGCCGCACTGGCCCCCTGAACTGCCTGTGCCGCCATGGCCCCCTGAACTGCCCGTGCTGCGATGGCCCCCTGAACTGCCCGTGCTGCAATGGCCCTCTGAACTCCCCGAGCCGCCATGGCCCCCTGAACTGCCCGTTCCGCCATGGCCCCCTAAACTGCCCGAACCGCCATGGCTCTTTGAACCACCCACGCTCCACGGCCCAGGTCCTCCCACGCTCCATGGGCCAGGTCTGCCCACTTTCCCAGGCCTGTGTCTGCCATACCTAGGTCCATGTCCTGTCCCCCTGCACAGGCCTGGCCCACCATCCCTCCCCCAAAACCACCCTCCTGGATTTTAATTTTGTGTTGGTTTTGTTGGGCATCGGGAGACGCTCTTAGAAGTTCAGGGGCCCATGGCGGTACAGGTACATTTTTAGTTTTACATTTTTGTTTCTATTTCATTATGTATGGATTCGGTAGCACTTTACAATAAGGTCTGATTTGTTGACATTATTTAATGCATTAGCTAACATGAACTAACAATAAAAATATATATATTTTTGAGCATTTATTAATCTTGGTTATGTTGTTTAGTAAAAAAAAAAATAGTTCACAGCAGATTAACTAATGTTAACAAACACAACCTTTGATTTTAATAATGTATTAGTAAATGTTGAGATTAATTAACTAAGATGCTGTAGAAGTATCGTTCATTGTTCATCGACTAATGCTAACTTATGAAACCTCATTGTAAAGTGTTACTATGAATTGTAAAGCATACCTGGATCAACCCTGATTTCAAGCATTTCTTAAAATAGGTATTGTGTATTTCTTTAGCAGATGTTTATCTATAATATGTTAATGCAGTGTTATTCACACTCACTGTAAGATGCAAATTAGGCAGAATTATGCTTCAACCCAAAAACATCTGCACCACGTCAATGACATCAGTGTTGTGCTTCTTAACCTAGAAAAAAGGGCATTTTTGGTTTTTTTGGGGGGGGGGGGGGGGGGGGGGGAGGATCAATACATATCAATCAAAAGTGAAAATTGTCGCATCAACACTTTTTAAAGCACACTAAAGAAAAAAAACTACTTTAATAATTACAATAGTCAATACTAATGGTTGCTTATATGTAGCCTTTTTTTTTCTTTTTATCTCTTAATGGATTTTTCAATTATAAGCACTTTTCTGGTCCTTAAATAGAGCGTAAAAATTCTTTAGTTTTAAAGGACAGTCTGTTGCTTTGTTAAAATATTATAACTTTTTATTGTTTTTATAATTACTTTTCCCTTTTTTGTTTAGAATGCTGAAAGGTTAATTTGTCAGGATTTCTTTTTTCAATTCCTAAAAATGTTACTGCCTAATTATTTTATTTGCTCACCAAAAATTATTTTGACATTTGGAAGAAGATTTTGAGATTTGAAAGAATTTTGCATTTGGTGCTTGTTAATTTAGGATCCCATTAACAAAAAGTGTGATAATCCTGATCTTTAAAGCTGGATACTGTAAGCTTGCCCTGCACACTCACAGAATTTTTTTTTTCTACCTGACAAAGAAAGAAAACAAATTGTCCCCAGACAACTGCAAACAAAATATTAATGCATATATTTTTACTTTGTCCTTTTGTCTGAGTGACAGTGAAGTTTTGCACGAGTGGGAGGTTCATTGGGAATTATGAATCTGATCAGTGACAGGTCCATAGACACATCTACTGGCAGATTAATGAGCCGGATCTCCATGTGGGCTTCTGGTGCTGTTCTGACAGGCTTTGCTTCAATGATCATGCATTACTGTTGCATGAGGACCCCACCTCAAGTGTGTCTAAAGGGAATATCGGGGTCAGCTTGTGTTTATTTGCATTTGAAGATTTCTCCCGTGAGGGTGGGGAACTTGGATGATTTGATTGTGAGAGAGTCCTTAGTGAGGCAGGAACCATTTCTTTTCTACATTCGCAGTATTTTGCCTGTCACGTCGTCCGAATGTCTGCAAACCACAACCCCACAATTGAATCAGATTAAATTTCATCTGTTCTCTGCCTATTATTTGCAAAAAAATAATAACAGTTGCCTGACTAAGAATGAGAATAGAAATCATATCCTTGCTCGCTCTGAAACGACCTGGATTTTACTTCTGATGTAAAGCTATAATGCTTCCTTCTCCGGATTATAAAACAACAATCTTCCTCTTCCTGTTAAAAGTCCATTATTCTCATTGCCATTGTAAATACTGAATCTGTTTGTGATGATGCTTTGGTTAAAATACATATTCTTAAACATAATAATTAATAAACAAATAGAAAAGTATATAAATATATAAATTATATATACCAATTAATAAAACAATATGTAAAAAAATTTTTTTTATGACAATAGGCTACAATAGGGGTGTAACGGTACACATATTCGTACCAAACCGTTTCGGTACAAGGCTTTCGGTTGGTTTGGTGCACGTGTGTATAGAACAGTTCCGAATACAATCTTTAACAGCTAACAGTCAGCTTGTTTTAAGTGCGGAATACACTTCAATCCGAGTTCCCACACGAACATATTAAGTATTCAGTCCATTTTACCACGAAATTCAAACGTAAATGTCGTTTTGACGCTCTTTAATGTGACGTGACTGATCACTGTTTATAGGCACGTTAGCTCAAGCGGCAGCGTGGCGCACGAGTGAACGCGAGCATCTCTTCCTAAAGAATAAACATGAATTAATATCTCTTTAGGTATGTTGAGGATACATTACAGCTTACTGAAACATAACATATGTTGTGTAATTGCTCAATCAGTGTTTCAACCGAGGTAAGACAATAAAACAGCTTGTAAACAATGTCATGTAGCATCACATTTATCTCAGAAGTCATTCAGAGTGCACAGCTGTTAGTTCACTAGAGAAACAAACTCTTTCGTTAAATATATGCACTATATTAGCCTATATATTAATTATATTCTAATTATTGTTTATTTAATGTATGTTTAAATTAATCTGTCATGAAAATGACAGCCACTGAGTTCAAATAATTATATTTCAACAACGAATTGGAGAAAAAAAAGAAGAAGAAATTATATATATATATATATATATATATATATATATATATATATATATATATATATATATATATATATATATATATATATATATATATATATATATATATATATATATATATATATATATATCATTAGATTTAGAAGTTAATGCAAAAACAAAAACTGCCTTATGGGAAGCTTATGAGTATTGATTATTATATCTAAAAATAAATAACAACTGAACTTAGGCTTATAGTTTGGGCTCTGTTGTTAACCTTTAATATTATAATGTGTAAGTAAGGGCTTCCTATACAGTTTACAGCATTATCTTTAAGAAACTTTTATTTATAATTGAATTCATTTAAGGACAGCCACAATTTTTTCAGTAAACCACTGTTGAATAAAAATTAAATAAAAATCAAATTTGTAAAGCTGCAGTACGGAACCCGTACCGAACCGTGACTTCAACCGTCAGTTTTGTGCACCGTTACACCCCTACAATACAAATATCAAAATCTAAAAAATATCATAGAATAAATACTATAGTATAAATAAAGTACATCAACACACACTAATTACACTTTTGTTGTACGTGTGCACATACGCCAAATCAACCAGCATGCCTTGACTGCATAAACCTACAATTACTAAACACAACAATGTACACATGACAAATCAATACTATAGTGTGTGTGGAAACAATGCGAATGTACTGAAATGTGTCTGTATATGAATGCAGTGTGATTGAGAGCACGCACATACATGGTATGTTGTTTGTGCATCGATTTTAACAGACTCTCATGTGCTTACTGTGCGACTGTACAGTAGGCTACGAGTGTGATAGAAACAAACACAGAATATGACAGCTCGTGTTTTAAATCAAAGCACATGGTGGAATGAATAATTCACTAAAAACGCAATGTGAGTCTCTATTATCTTTGATATTTCTGCCTGGCCTTATTTACATTAACACTGTTTTGGACTGATTGTTTGATTACTGGATCACTGAAAACATTCCCAGAGTTTAACGGCTTTAAATGGCCTGATCACAAACAGAGAAGCAGAATCGGTTTAAAGGGTTAGAATGGACATTTCCTCCTAACAGGGTTACAGGTGCTTGTATGCGCAATGTGATAAACTCCTGACTTCAAAGATCATCTAACTGTGAGCAGCAGCGTGCATTCAAAAAATTGGTTGAAACCACCCTTATGTCTATGGTCTACCACAGTTTTAAAATCGGTTAAGATTTGAAAATCGTCTAGTGTGTCCCATGCCTTAAGGATTTTGAAATTAATTGCATGCGTTTTAAAATTATTAAAGGGATAGTTCACTCAAAAATGAAACTTCTCTCTTTAATTACTCACACCCACATGTCATTCCAAACCCTTAAGACCTTCGTTCATCTTCGTAACACAAATTAATATCTTTTTAATGAAATCTGAGAGCTTTCTGTCTCTCCATTGACAGCTATGCAACTACCACTTTCAAGCCCCAGAAAATTAGTAAAGACACCATAAAAGTATTTCATGTGACCCAAGTGGTTTAATCGGAATTCTATGAAGCATCGAGAGTACTTTGTTTGCGGAAAAAAAAAAATACAAAAAAGCTAATTTGTGTAACCGGTGAGGCCCGTAGTGTTTCTTTACAAAGTGACATTGCCAACTACTGTCCTGGCATGAATGATACATCGATTTTAGTTGTTTTCGTGGATCCATGTGAACGGGTACCATTTTGACAGCATGGTGCCTGTACATGAACTTTTGTATATATCTATAGTGGTTTCAATGTGATACAGGATACCCTATGAGACCTCTTCTGTCAATAACTCTTGTCTGGGTAGGTCACCAATGATGCAAATAACCGCTCCTTTAAATTACACAGCGAAACGCCATCACAGAAACTCAGACTGCTTGTGAGATTTTTATAATGAGATATAGATGTGTTGAATGAGCCCTTCTGTCTCCTGGGGTTTAAACTGTGGTTCATTTGCACTAGAAAGCTGTGCCACGGTGACAATACCACCACATGTGAATCGTACTAGGAACGGCACTATGGAGACGACGGTGGGGAATCGGAATACTAGACCATCATTTCCAGCATTTTTCTCTCCTGACAGGGCATCAAGAATAATAAACAGTGATCCCGAGGGAAGACACGGTTCAGACCTTTGATGGAAATGAGGGTTCAGCATTTGGCAGCTAAAAAGATGTGATAAACGCCTCAGTCATGGGTCAGAGAGGCGGTCAGAGCTAGAGAGAATCTCTTGTTGATTGCATTCTCAAAGCTGCTTTGTTTATAGTCTGCTTGAAAACGGCCTCTGGACATCTCTGTTCTGACAAATGAATATGTTTCATTTAGAGGAATATTTTGCACAGCAGGTTTACACCCTGATGGCTTGTTTGCACAAATGTGCTTTTGGTTGTGACAAGTTTAATGAGAGTGGCTGAAAACCCCCACAATTTACATCATGATCTCATTACTCGTAGGTATCTGTGCATAAAGTGTGGTTCTAACACATTTTTGAATGATTGCACAGACACTGAAATGTGTATTATTAAAATATTAACCGGGCACATTGAAAACATAAGCAATGAATGTCTCAACAACTTTCTTTTCATGTACAAGATAGAGTTTATTGTGTTTAATCAATAAGATATTTCAATATGTTAATTGCTACTAAGAAATAATCCATTTAATGCAAGGATGCAATAAATTGATCAAAAGTGACCTTTATAATGCTACAAACAAAAACAAAAAATTGAATAAATGCTGACCTTTTGAATTTTCTTTTCATCTAAGAAGCCTGAAAAAATGTATTGTTTCCACAAAAATATTAAGCAGCACAACTATTTTTAGCATTGATTATAATAATATATGTTTCTTGTTCAGCAAGATCGCATATTAGAATGATTTATGAAGGATCATGTGACACTGAAGACTGGAGTAATAATTCTGAAAATTCAGCTTTGCCCTCAAGGAATAAATTACATTTTAAAATATATAAAATTAAAGAACGTCTCGGTTACGTATGGTAACCCTTGTTCCCTGAAGGAGGGAACGGAGACGTACGTCGGTTGTACCGACGAATTGGGATCACTTTAGGGAGCCCCTATCAGCTTCGAGATATAGAGAACAGGCCAATGGGCCATTGGCATGCGAGATTTGCATCTCGCACTCCACCCCGCACCGCATGTATAAACAGGAAGCGAGAGCAACGCACTGACGTTTTTCACTGAGGAGCCGAACTAGTGACTCGGCCATGCAGTGATGGTAAGGAACTGTGGCGACGGAACGTACGTCTCCGTTCCCTCGTTCAGGGAACGAGGGTTACCATACGTAACCGAGACGTTCCCTTTCAGTCGGTCACTTCGACGTACGTCGGTTGTACCGACGAATTGGGATCCCTTTGGAAAACGCCACAGTTACTACCACTTCCAGCGCCCAGCAAGAGCCCCTCAGACCCCGTTCTGGTGGGGAAATTCACGCAGGGAGAGTCACACTGCTGTTCCGCAAGACCCACTCAGCAGACTTATGGATAACGCTGGGAAAGCGTGCCCGGAGGGACGCTGCGGAAGCCACATCATGCCCGGAGGGAGTTACCATGTGGAGAATACACGTATGGACTGGCCTTGGGCAGTGCAACATATGGAAGTCCCAGGGGTGGCCGGAAGAAACTACACCCCTGGTGGAGTGAGCTCTAACCCCGAGCGGGCAGGGTACGTCTTGGGATTCATACGCCAAGACGATAGCATCCACTATCCAGTGGGCCATCCTCAGCTTGGAGACAGCCTTTCCCTTCTGCTGGCCTCCGTAACAGACGAAGAGCTGGTCTGAGGTCCTAAAGCTTTGCGTTCTGTCTACATAGATGCGCAGGGCGCGCACTGGACAGAGAAAAGCCAGGGCACATATCCGGGCTGGGGTCTCAGGGTTACCTGAGAGTCGCCTGGCCCGAATTCCAGGCACGATTCATCGACCGAAAATGCCTTGAGTTCCCCTACCCTCTTCACAGAGGCCAATGCAATCAGGAGTATTGTCTTTAGAGACAAGATTTTCAGCTCAGCTGACTGCAAAGGCTCGAAGGGCGCTCTCTGCAGTGCGGTCAGCATCAGAGTTAAGTCCCAAGAGGGTATAGAGGGAGGGTGAGGTGCTTTTGATTTAATCTCCTCGCCCCCCTCAGGAACCTGACGATCAGATCGTGCTTGCCTAAGGACTCACCATTAACCATATCGTGTTTTGCGGCAATAGCAGCAATGTACACCTTGAGGGTGGAGGGAGACAGCTCCAACTCATCTTGAAGGAAAGAGAGCACAGATCTCACCGAACACTTTCGGGGGTCTTCTCAGTGAGAATAGCACCAAACGACAAATAGGTTCTGTGGCGGAGGGGGCGTGGTTCTGCGAAGTCTGTAGCGGGACAGAGAGACTGTGGAGGCGAGCGATGAGTAAGTAGGTCAAGTGCAGATCACTTACACCTGTCTCTCGTTCCAGTAATTGGAAGAGACCATAAAAGTGGAGAGACCATAAAACCTGCGTTTTTTCAATAAAAGTGCCTATTATTGAAAGCAAAGAGAACTACTTATTGAGTTTGTGCGCCCACGGCGTACAGCCGTCTCGTAGAGGGGGCTCTGGCGGAAGTGATGGTGTCTACCACAGCCTGTGGTAAGTCACCTAGAACCTCCGCGTCCCGACCAGGGACCAGACATGGAGTTTCCAGAGGTCCGGACGCGGGTGCCACAAGGTGCCCCGTCTCCGAGTCAGGAGGTCCTTCCTCAGATGAATGGGCCAAAGAGGATGCTGTCGCGAGGAGCACTAATTCCGGGAACCAAGTCCTGTTGGGCCAATACGGAGCAACCAAGAGGAGCTGCTCCTCGTCCTCCCTGACCTTGCACAGTGTCTGTGCGAGAAGGCTCACTGGGGGAAACGCATATTCGCATAGGCCCCGGGGCCAGCTGTGTGCCAGGGCATCCGTGCCGAGGGTTCCCTTGGTCAGGGAATAAAACAACTGGCAGTGGGTCGTGTCGGGGGCGGCAAACAGATCGATCTGTGCGGCCCCAAAACGACTCCAGATCAGCTGGACAACCTGGGGGTGGAGTCTCCACTCTCCAGGGAGCACCGGTAACCGTGACAGCTCGTCAGCCGCACGATTGAGCGGGCCTGGAATGTGAATGGCACAAAGGGACCTCAGATGCTTCTGACTCCACAGGAGGAGATGGCGGGCGAGTTTGGACATAAGGTGGGAGCGTAGACCACCCTGTTTGTTGATATACGCAACGGCCGCAGTACTGTCTGTCCGGACCAGGGGCCCGTTCTTCGTACCTCGCTAACTCAGTTAGCCGGATTTGATTGTTGACGATTTGGCATGATCTTGGATTGTTTGGTTCTTCGACGCTCATCCTGGACTTGCTGTCATAGCAACGGGTCCGTTAGCTTAAACCTGCTCGCGAGCAGGCTTATTTCATGTAAACAGGATTAGATTGCATCTTGAGGTGATACTTAAAATCTGTCCCAGCCTGCTACTTTATTACAAGAGTTCATTACTGAACCAGGGGCAATAATAATCATTTTAAATAATAATAATATACAAATTTTAAATTGTATATGTATATGAGAATGTATATAATATTATAATGTTGTGTATAATACTATAGACACATCCACTTGATTGAGCGATTTATTTGTGATGGAATAATTACTTTATAATTTTATTGGAGGTTTGCACACATGTTGTACAGTTAATCTGAGGCGTGCATTAATTTAAGTGATGACGGATATTATGGGATGCTTGATGCAGCGCAGGAGATGCAGAGAATTTAATCTTGACCCTTAAGAAACTTTAATACTGTCACGTTACAAATCTGCTTCGAATTGAATTAAAAATTGAATTACAACATTGAAATAAAAATGTAAAGGGTGTACAAATACTGTATAAAATCGTGAATATAAATAATTGGTAATCATGTAAAAAAAAAAACATTTATCATTGATCTATTATAACTTTTATGTTGGTTTGGTCGTTTAGCTGTTTCCTTATAAAGGTCCAGATATTCGTGTTTTTTTTGTGTGTAATTTGCCAAGTTTTTTGCCAGGTGGCTTTTTTAATTATATGATGTCATTACGTTGCTGTCTTGACGCCAGCCAATCGCTGCATTGCTGATCATGGTTTCGAGTATCGATGCATCTGCCCTCTTCAGTGAAAACAAGAACGCGCAGTGATCTTAGATCATTTAATCCAGATATTTAAATCCAATCCGCAAATTCGATGGAAGAACCCAATTAGCCAGACATCAGTTATCAGGATTAAAAGATCTGGGATCTGTCAAATCATCTCAGATGTATTAAGCGAGGTACGAAGAACGGGCCCCAGAACGTGCTTGTCTTTGAGCGGCGTTTTGAAGCGGCTGAGAGAAAGACGAACTGCCAGCAACTCCAGGCAATTGATATGCCTGGACCCTAACCCTAACCCTAACCCTAACCCACCATGTCCCTGTGTTGTGTTGCCCCCCCCATGTCTAACCCTAACCCACTATTATAGTGGGAATCTCAGCATCATCTTCATGACGTGGTTATGCTCTCATGAGAGAACATAAATCACCCACAAACACAGACTCAACACGCTTGCGATGCGATAGAGGAGTGGGGGCCCAAGGAGGTGTACTCGGCAGGGAAGCCTCATTGTAATCCTCAGGTCACCCAGGCTTATCAGCCAAAGTATCCCCTTTTCTGGTGCACCAAAAAAGAGACTTGATCTGGGTATAAGCGAAGGGACTCAACCCCGTTTGAGGTATCATAGTCTCGACCACGCATTGGAGGCGCCGAGTAATGCACGCTGGGTTGCCGTGGCCGCGCTGTCACTCGGCAGCTAGACGCACACGGCGCGCTGAACACTCAAACCCTCACGCGGAAGGTGAGATGAACAGCGCGTCGACGTGATCCCGTTCCCCTGAGAGAACATGGATCACCCACGAACACAAGTCTCAACATGTTTATGCGAGAGGGATCGTGGCCGTCAGGACAGGAAACAACCGCATCCAGAAACGCACGGGTGGAATGACGTCTTGAAAAAGACACAGTGTCACACCTGTGTTGCTCTTTTGTGAGGAAACGTTCTTTCAACAGTGCTGAAGCACCCAGTGGAAGACCGCGGCAGCACACAGGAGGTAAGTGCAGTACTGTGTCTGCACTCATTGAAACAAACGCCCTCACCAACCGACAGTTGCTGTGAGAACAGCAGTTTGTTATGCTGATGCAGAAGTGAGCACGCGATCGTGCTGATTGTGCCTGTCGCCAACACAAAACATCCTTCTCGTTCTCTGGAGTATCTATCTTGTAGATAGGCTCTCTTTTAGAAAAGCAGTCTTGTTTCATCAAAGCCGTTCGGCTCCGAAGTGAATGACGTCAATGCGTTGCTCTCGCTTCCTGTTTATACCCACGGCGCGGGGTGGAGCGCAAGATGCAAATCTCACACGCAAATGGCCCATTGGCCTGTTCTCTATATCTCAAAGCTGATAAGGGCTCCCTGAAGTGATCCCAATTCGTCGGTACAACCGACGTGCGTCGAACGTGACCGACTGAAAGGGAACAATTGTTTTAAATTGTAATATTATTTCACAATATTACAGTTTTTACTGCATTTGTGATCAAATAAATGCAGCTTTGGTAAGTATAAGAGACAAAAACATAAATATAAATCTTACTGAGCCCAAACATTTTAATGGTGGTATTTTCTGTTGTATTGAACAAAAATAAGATATTATGATGAAATATAAACAAATAAATGTGCATTAATGTTAATAAATGTTCATAAATATGAATATTAAAACACATCAATATCTATGGGCCAGTTATTCAAAACATTTAATCTGGATCAAAATGATCTGGATTTGGAAATCCCATGTTTTGTTATCCAGGATCAGGTAATCCATTTTACTTTTGTGCCATTTTTTCCAAGCAAAATTGGATTGGATCACCCTGATCCAGATACACACCTTTTCAGATTGCCAAATCTGGATTGCTAGTGCTCTACGGAGCCCCTAAAGGGACATGGTGATGGAAAAATATGAGTTGGGGGAAAAAAAAATGTCAAATTCTTTTGCATTCTTTCAGAAAAATTTCGCATATCGTTCACCCGAGGAACCTTTTGACTGGTTCATCTCTTATAATTGATAAGATGTAAAAAGTCTTAGAGGTGATAAAAACATTTTAAATGTAATATAATATTTTTGTTTGATATTTACAGCTGTTTGGGGATTATTTTAAATGGCTAAATCTTTTTTTACTTTGACTGTAGGCTTAATAGGTAGCCTAATGTCTACTTCTAATTTATTACTTTAACAATTATCCTAACTAATCAAGAGCAAAATAAAATAATATGTGTTTACATTTACATTACATTTACATTTAGTCATTTAGCAGACGCTTTTATCCAAAGCGACTTACAAATGAGAGCAATAGAAGCAGCTAGAACAGTCAAGGGCAACAGTATGTAACAGTATGTAAGTGCTGTAACAAGTCTCAGTTAATCTAGCAAAGAACACATAGGACAGAAGGTTTTTTTTTTTTTTTTTTTTTTTTTTTTTTTTTAAATAGACAGACAGACAGACAGAAAATGAATAGAATGTTAAGTGCTAATCTTGATTGGTAAGGTACCGCTGGAAGAGATGTGTCTTTAGCCGTTTTTTGAAAATGGCTACAGACTCGGCTGCTCGAATTGAGATGGGCAGGTCATTCCACAGGGTGGGTGCGGTCCAGGAAAAGGTCCGTGAGAGTGATTTCATGCCTCTTTGGGATGGCACTACAAGGCGTCGTTCACTGGCAGAACGTAAGCTCCTGGAGGGTGTGTAAGTCTGAACAAGCGAGTTTAGGTATCTTGGTGCAGAGCCAGTGGTTGTTTTGAAGGCGAGCACCAGTGTCTTGAATTTGATGCGAGCTGCTATTGGGAGCCAGTGGAGACTGATGAAGAGAGGCGTGACGTGTGCTCTCTTCGGCTCGTTAAAGACCACCCTTGCCGCTGCATTCTGGATCAGTTGCAAGGGTTTGACAGTACATGCCGGAAGGCCCGCTAGAAGAGCATTACAGTAGTCCAGTCTGGAGAGAACAAGAGCTTGGACCAGGAGTTGTGTGGCATGCTCTGATAGGAAGGGTCTAATCTTCCTAATGTTGTATAACGCAAATCTGCAGGACCGGGTTGTTGCAGTAATGTGGTCAGTGAATTTTAGCTGATCATCAATCACAACTCCAAGATTCCTGGCTGTCCTGGACGGAGTTACGGTTGATGATCCTAGCTGAATGGAGAGATTGTGATGAAGTGCTGGGTTGGCTGAGACCACAAGCAGTTCTGTCTTTGCAAGGTTGAGTTGCAGGTGATGTTCCTTCATCCAGGCAGAAATGTCTGTTAGGCAGGCGGCGATACGAACACCAACCGTGGGATCATCTGGTTGAAATGAGAAGTAGAGTTGAGTGTCGTCGGCATAGCAGTGATAGGAAACGCCATGTTTCTGAATGACAGATCCCAGTGATGACATGTAGATGGAGAAGAGAAGTGGTCCAAGCACTGAGCCCTGTGGAACTCCAGTGGCTAGATGATGTGACTTAGACACTTCGCCTCTCCATGACACCGTGAAGGACCTACCTGAGAGGTAAGACTTTAGCCACTGGAGAGCAGTTCCTGAGATGCCCATCTTCATGAGAGTTGACAGGAGGATCTGGTGGTTAACTGTGTCAAAAGCAGCAGACAAATCCAGTAAGATAAGTACTGTGGATTTGGATGCCGCTCTTGCCTGTCTCAGTGCCTCCGTAACCGAGAGTAGGGCAGTCTCCGTTGAGTGGCCGCTTTTGAAGCCGGATTGATTGCTGTCCAGGAGGTTGTTCTGTTCAAGAAACGTGGAGAGCTGGTTAAACACAACTCGCTCAAGTGTCTTTGCAATGAAAGGCAGAAGGGATACCGGTCTGTAGTTTTCTAAAAGTGCTGGGTTAAGAGAGGGTTTCTTAAGCAGTGGGGTTACCCGAGCCTGCTTAAATGCTGTGGGGAAGGTCCCGGTGTGAAGAGAGGTGTTAACAATGTGAGTGAGTGCAGGAGTAACAGAAGAAGAAATGGCCTGAAGGAGGTGAGTGGGGATAGGATCAAGCGGACAGGTAGTGGGATGGTTGGAAAGGATGAGTTTGGAGACATCTGTTTTGGAGAGCAGACAGAAGGAGGGAAGCGTATGTGTGATAGTTTTTGAGATGTGCGTGTCGGTTTGCGGTGTGGAGAATTGGCTGCTGATGGAGGATGTTTTGTTTGTAAAGAATGATGCAAAGTCATCAGCTGTAAGAGTTGATGAAGGAGGGGGGGAGGGGGACAAAGGAGCGAGGAGAATGTTCTGAAAAGTGCACGAGAGTCAGGGCAGTTGTTGATTCTGTTGTTGTAGTATGTAGTTTTAGCAGTGGAGACGTTAGTAGAGAAAGAAGTGAGGAGAGACTGATACAGGGTCAGGTCAGTAGTGTTTTGAGTTTTGCGCCACTTCCTCTCTGCCGCCCTGAGACCAGAGCGATGTTCGCGAAGAACATCAGACAGCCAGGGGGCAGAGGGGGTGGTGCGGGCTGGCCTGGATGAAACGGGACAGAAGTTGTCTAAGCAAGATGTTAGAGTGGAGCAAAGAGTGTTTGTGGAGATACACATGTTTGTGTATTATATGATACAAATGTTGTATTTTTTGACCAGTTTTAAAGTTTTACTACATTTTCTTCCTGGAATCTGCCTTGAAATCCTACCCCCTTTTTGGATCAAATTTATCCAAATCCTACTGACAAGTTTTGAACAACACAAACCGAAGGTTTGATCCAGATTAAAACTAGGATTGATTCCGTGATCTAATCTGATTTCAGATCCCTTCTTTCCCTTTTGAACAACCCATTTTCAAGATTTGATCCAATCCGATAACCAAAATCCGATCAGCTTACTTTTGAACAACTGGCCCTATATGATAGTAAAATGTAGCATATTTCTACAACGCAGATGGATGGATGGATGGATGGATGGATGGATGGATGGATGGATGGATGGATGGATGGATGGATGGATGGATGGATGGATGGATGGATGGATGGATGGATGGATGGATGGATGGATGGATGGATGGATGGATGGATGGATGGATGGATGGATGGATGGATGGATGGATAGATAGATAGATAGATAGATAGATAGATAGATAGATAGATAGATAGATAGATAGATAGATAGATAGATAGATAGATAGATAGATAGATAGATAGATAGATAGATAGATAGATAGATAGATAGATAGATAGATAGATAGATAGATAGATAGATAGATAGAAAGAAAGAACAAAAAACACAAACTGTTCCTGAGGAACTTTACATTTGTCTAGAAACAAATATTTGGAAGGGGTCCTTTCATGGATTAGCTAAGCAGTTGCCAAGAAAACCTCTGCAAATGAACCGAAAATACACAAATGACATTTACAATCAAAACGCAGATGAACAGGGTGACTGGGGTGTGGAGTAGGGCCAGAGAGTGGAGTGTTTGGTTTGTGAAGGCTCAAATGAGCCAGTTATGCATCTGATTTATTGATTGTGTGGTAAGATGTTGCAGTTCAGTTCATATTGAACCCTACTCAATCAATCTGACAGCTGCGACTCGGCTTCGACTCAAGCTGTCTCCACCGTGGAAAGGGAACGCAGAGGTTGACTTTAGTCACTCCCATGGGGGCCTACATTCTTAAACATTAATGGAAATTGCTTAGTATTCAGACCATCAGCACTAGGATATGTTGGTAAATGACACAAAAGATAATGCAACATGATCTCATTGGCTTTTGTAGCTACGCAGTGTGTATTTTCGACACCAAAACACAATATAAATATACTGACACTTTTACATATTCAAATATGAACAACTTTAGAGATGTAAATTTTTTTCTTTGAGGTACAATTCAATTCTTGATTTTATTAAAAACACTTTCACTATGTTGAAACACTAGCACAGTTTAACATATTTACCTAATTTGATATTCTAAGTTTCCTTCTGTTCTGTGTGACCTAATAGGTTTTTAATTATTCCTTTTGTTTTACAGTTTAAATATATAGAAAATACTTTAAAAAGTGAATTAACTTGGGAAGCAACACTGCATATATTACTGCGCTGGCACTTGTTTTTAAGCTGTGAAAATAATATTAAAGATGTTTTCTGAAAGCAAGTCTCAATATTTTAAGCAGTTTTGCTTCTCAACTAAATGTATCTTGTCGTAAGGATATTTAAAGAAAAAAAAGGAAAAAAGACATAACATAATAATATAAATAATATAACTGACTAAATTTTGATAAAACAAGATTTTACATCTCAAGTAAATGTATCTTCATTTAAGAATGTTTAGATATTTGCACTAGAGAACAATACACACACAAAAAAACATATAGTGCATATGACTTACAATTATATCCCATCTGGTTTTAATTGACAAAAAGTATCCAACATTTATTGATAAATAAGAGTCCTGCTATTGTTTTTGAGAGTTGAAAATAAAAAGATTTACATTTTCGATGCTGTCATTTGTACATTGAAAGTACAAAATGTATTTACTGTACAAACAAAAACCTATGACGAAAATGAGATCACACTGAATAATGAGCTTAGCTAAACTACAGATACTCAGTTTAGGATGACTTATTAAGTGATAAAAGCTCTAGGGATGAAAGACATACAAAATGTCCCATTAAACAACACATTCTGTTACTAAACTGCTCTGCTGTGCAGTAACAGCCCCATGGAGGAGATGTTGTTTTTGATGGCTCGGTCAGCAATCTTCTGTCTTAGCCACCACCTCCAGGTGTTTGAAGCTTAGTCCTGCGACTGAGCCAGCATTCTTGAAGCTATTGAGTCTTCTCAAACCTTGTCAGGAAGCTCTTTTCCTACCACAGAAAGACATAGAAAATGGTTGCCGCCACATTCTGCTATCATTTACTCACCCACGTGTCGTTATAACACTTTAGTTTAGGGTCCTATTCTCACTATTTAGTTGCTTATAAGCATGCATATTAATAGGATATTGGATGTTTATTAGTATAAAGCACATATTAATGCCTTATTCTGCATGACCATATTCTACATCCCTTAATCCTACTCAATACCTAAATGTAACAACTATTTTAGTAACTATTAAGTAGTAATTAGGAGTTTATTGAGGCAAAAATCTTAATATTAATATATTTTAATAGTTAGTTAAGAGCGAGAATTGGACCCTCATCTAAAGACCTCCAAATCTTTTGAAGTCAGATAAGTATGAGAAATATTCAAAAATCGTATTCATAATTCACTAAAAATGGCCACAGCTCTCAAATTATATTCAGTATAATCAAAATGGTGATGCATTCAGTTACAAAAAAATAATTTTATACATATAGAAAAAGAAGAAGATGTAAGCTGGTCATCAAAAAAAAACTGATATAGGCAACAAATCGGAATTGGGCATCAAGACCTGCAGTGTAAATGAGATCTAAGTCTCTCTGTCTACATGTCTCAGATGGTCTTAAAATGTCCTTGAATAGAGATAGATGGCTCTGCGTTCTCTGGACTCAAGCTCTTTCTGAGTGTGATCTTTCATGTAGTTACACAGCAGACATTCATCATACCAGCGACATATCCTGGCCGCCCTGTCACCAAATATGCAGTTTTGATGTAAAGTGGGGAAAAATCAATAGGCGTAGATGTTAGAGTAGCTTTTATATTGTGATTAAATACAGTGCGCATTACACACTAAACAAGGGTTAAAAGCTCTCCTGTCCACGAACCTGCAACTGAGGTTATGTATTTGGGAGCATTCACTGTCTTTTTTCTGTCAGTGTTCAGACTCCGTGGCTCCAACCAAAGGGGCTCACAGTCTCCAAGGAAGAGGGAGAAATCCTATAAATATTTCCTATTATGAATCTATTTTTGAATAGTTATGAACATATGCAAGGGCTGAACAAGCAAGGTTCCACAGTGCAAAATATAATTTTCACTTGCCAATACAGACAGGACTAGTTTCTCCACAATGCTTCTCATCATTTATTTGACCTTCATCGAACACCGTAACTAAAGCTACATTTTCCATTCTGCTATACCTTCATTCTGGATTGTGCTTTTTGCCATCATTCTGGGTAAAGAACTGCTGGCATCATGGTGGGCAATAATAAAACACAATTCAGTTAATAAGGATCAGATAATGATCAGATCAGCCACAGGAGAAGCAGGTATGATTGCTCACTTAAAAGATAATTTTATAAACACTATGGTTACATTTTGTTTTACAGTGTCCTTATTACAGATGTTACATGTAGTGCATACAACATCCTAATCGTAAGTACATGTAGTTAATTATTATTACTCAGTACTTAAATGTATAATTACACTGAAACAATACACTTTAAAATAGTGTAACCAACACTATTTATTGTATTTTAATAACACTGTTACAGCACAAGCCGTGAAAAGTGAAGCCAAAACATTTCGATTGTGCCCAGGTGTGCTGGATGCAGTATTGCTCATAAACCCCGCCCTCTCTGAGTTATCAAATGGCACGACAAACTAAACAATCAAATTACACTTTAAATAAATTTTTTCCAACGATGGTTTCTGTCATTTTAGGTAGTTTTTATCACACTGATGTAAGTTCAAGTGTTTGCTTTTTAAATAAGTTTGGTTTTAGTTCATTATTTGACGCTATAAAAATGGGGGTGTCACATCATATTTGACAGTTTATCTGAGCGAAGTAGTCACTGAGGCACCAACAGACTTTTTGGGGGATTTTCGGGAGGAGATTGAAGCTTTAACTTTAATTTCAGCTTGGTCTCATTGGAAAAAACATACCTGTGGCAACGTTTTTGCAAACCCCAAAATACGTACCAATACGTACATATCGCGACAGTTTCAAAGGGAAATGTTCAATGGGAGGTGCTAAAACCTTTGAGCTCTTTTATCATGATTTGTCTTTCACAGGATTCGTACCCGAGCTTTCAGCAATGCAAGTACAAATCTGTACCAGCTGAGCTACTGAGCAAGCTTGTTATGTCAGAAAAGCCGAACATATGGAGCTGGTTAAGTGATGCAAACTCCAAAATGTATTTGTTTACAAATCATAAAAAAAGAAACAATAAAAAGTGCTTGCTGTTTTACTGCCTCTAGTGTTCATTTTGGGGGGAAACTGCAGTGATATGTACGTATTGGTACGTATTTCGGGGTTTGCAAAAACGTTGCCACAGGTACGTTTTGCCAATGAGACCAGGTTGTTTAATTTCTACATGTCCATGACTGTTTATTTTACACCGATATAATGAGTTGTTCTGCAGTAAACTGTACTAACCGTTTCTGCAGGAGTGTGGGCGGGGCTTTGAAACAGCGGCTCCACTTCGCGCTCACTACACCGCAGACTCCGGTCCCGAATCAGCTGTCAGCACCATATTGGGACATTGGTGGCTTCACTTTTCTACAAAGGGAGAGAGTGAATGGAGTCGTCCATCTTTTTTTTTACAGTCTATACTCAAAAAATGATTCTAGCTATTTGCTCATTTATTTTATTTATTCAAATAAAATAAGCTGAAACAACACAAATCTTTAGTTTTTTACCTAATTGCCATTTGAACTCAATTGTATTATGTTAAATTAAATGTGTAAAATATTAAGTTAACCTAAACCATTTATGTTGGGACTACGTGAATCATTTCTGTTGCGCTGACTGAACTGGGCAGTGTATTTCTAGTTCCCAGCATGCTTTGCATAGGGATATATAAGGAGAGTAAATGTTGAAATGTAATGCTGTTTAATGTGTTTTTATGTTAAGGGAAAGACCTGTTCACGTTTGGTGTTCAGTTATATTTACATTTAAAAGAGTTTATGTTATGACGATTTTTGAGGTTACTATATTGTCGTGAAGTGTAGACCTTGTGGTTAGGCTGTGGGTGGCTATACTCTAAAAAAATGGTGCTATATGGCACTAAAAGTGGTTCTTGGTCGTAATCATTGGGGAACCACTTTTGGTGCTATATAGCACCATATCTTAATATGTTCTGTATATGATAGCGGTGCTATATAGCACCTCAGCCAAAGAACCACTGAAGCACCAAGATTGGTGCTATACAGCACTTAAAAAGGTTCCCCTATGATTACGAGCCGAGAACCACTTTTAGTGCCATATAGCACCATTTTTTTTTAGAGTCTACGGGAAATAAGTCTGTTCTCAATTAGCTGTAACTGTGCTAATGGGACAAGTGTTTTACTTGAACGTTACGTGCATGCTACAAAAGTTACATTTACTTAGCATGTGAACAAGTTTTGTGTTGGTTATTAATTTTTATAGAAATAAAGAAAATAAATTAGTTTGATTTAGTTCCTGCAGTCTACATATGGTCATCAGTTCTACGCCTCTAAAACAATCTTGGAACATGTATGTGTGTGCACGGCAGCCACTCACAACCTTGGCACAAGCTCACCTCTTCACCACAATAGTAACCAAAAAAAAGCTCTATTAGGCATGGCAAAACTTTATCTAGTTGGAATTGCACAATTTTTTGTGACTAAATTAATTTAAGTTCATACAACAAGATTACAACAAATAATTTTAAACAAATTCGATTTTGTTGGGAAAATGTAATTCAATTTCGTGGAAAAGTTTTCCTTAATTTAATTAAGTTCGTTCAACAGGTTTTTTTTTTTAATTATTATTATTATTTTGATGTGTATGTCCAAATAGACTATTTTGCTTTTCAAGTAAATTTATCTTGTTTTAAGGGCATTGGAAAACAAGATGAAAATCCTTTTTTTTTTCTGCATTGCAATAACATCCGCAAGAACATTCATCACAAAGAGATACCAATAATCAGTTGTCCCCTGATGGGGGTTCTAAGTTTTGTTGATTAATATTGAATTTGATTAATGTGCGTGTCTAAAAATGGCACTGAGAAAGAGCGCCAGAGAGAGAGAAAAATCCTTAAAATTCTAAAGCAGTTTGATTCAGATCTCTCTCCCAGCCTCTCCGTCTCCAACTGGTGCTCAGGCGAACTTATTATCTGCTCAGTGTGTGAGAAGCTTCAGGTCTCCCGCTGATCTGCTTTGCCCTGAGGCAGTTATAATGATGAAGTCTGTATCAGCTATGTCACAAGAACACTGATACCATATGTAAGTGAACTAAGCAATGACTATCAGTGTTCCAGCCAACTATCAAAGTCCTGCCCATATCTATCAGCACGCCTGGACTGTTACTGTATTTTCAGATGCTTTCCGATAAAACAACAGCCCTTTAAATGTGTGTGTATGTGTGTGTGTGTTTCATATAGACCATGCCAATAGTGTTGTCTAAAACCAGTTCAAATGTTGGATCAGGCAAAGAGACATTAGCAGGCAGATACATACTACCAAAACAAGCCTTGTTAAGCCCTTTAAATTCAGACTCTCACACGTCTGGAGAAGAGCATGTTAATTGTTTTCCGCCTGGCACATTAATCATGATGCAAAGCTCTGCTGTTTGATGTGACGATAATTGGCTGTTTTATCTGTGTCACTGACATAATATGACTCAACTCATTCTTCACAAAGATGGGTTAAGAATATAATGCCTCTATATTTACTGTTAAACAACATGTCATACTGATTAGATAAACTACAAGAAAGAAGATTCTTTACAAATGATTCTTGGAATTACATTATAATCCTTATTCCACCAAGCAATTAACTACACTGTAAACCCTAATGAGTAGAGCCAACTCAAATTATTATTTTGAGTTCACAAAACTGACACATTTTAAGTAATCTGAATTGTTTCATTGCTTTGAGTTTAATGAACTTGTTTCTTTTAATTTAGACAAACTTAAATTTAACTGAAACTGGGCTGGGATTTCTATTCCCCAGCAGTTTCCGTTTTAGAGGGTCGAAAACTCTGGATTAGTGTGGATATGGGCAACAGGATATGAGGTCACACTCTTGGACAATGTCATCGGTTTGATATTTTGTTATCTAATGCAGTGACATTACATTTATAAGTATGGATTAAGTACTTTTTGGATCAAATACTTTTTGAGGCTACTGATCAGCATAAACACACACAAATGTTCAAATCTAATGATCACCCTGCATGATCTGTGGCAATTTGTTCCAAGCACATCTGGCCTTATTATTCCAGATGTCTATGCAGTCAACTGCATATCATGGCAGGCAGGAAATCTTTGCCCATTACATCTGGGTGCTTCCCCGCCCCACGCTTTAATTTTGTTCGAGTCGGGGGAGATTAGGGGTCTTCTGTGCTCGCTGTCATTGAGAGTGTGGCTTGGCAGGTGAGTCAGAAAAGCATGCTGATAAGGGCACCTGCTCTCTGCAGATTTCCCAGGAGAAGGAAGACGACGAGGTGGCCGGGGCAAGATGCTATGCAGGTAAACATGGGTCGGTCGGCTCCATCAGAGCACACCAGGCACAGCTGAAGCCTTCCATTTACTGATAGACAACTTACACGCTGGGAGACCACAAAGTCATGTTGGCAGAATCAAAGGGTTTATGGGTTCATAACATAATTGGATTCAATAACCTGGTTAACAAAAACATGCACACACACACACACAAATTAATTAATAAAAACACATGGCTGTCAATTCATTACAAATTATAATGATAGTAAAAATGTATTACATTTAATTAATTATTGCAATTAATCACATATCGATCTATAGCTATACATACTATCTATACATGTACATACACTTAAAAAAAACAACTGGTTGGGGGGGGGTTGGGTTCACAGCGATGCCATAGAAGAGTAATTTTTGGGTTTCCTTTCAGTGAAAAATTCCTTATTTTTTCTAGAATTAATAACATTTTAAACCCTTTTCTGCTATAAAAGAACCTTTTATGGAATAAAAAGGTTCCCTAGATGTTAAAGGTTCTTGGAACCATATACAGTATGCCTATGAAAAGAACCTTTAATTTTAAGAATATATACACTGATCAGACATAACATTATGACCTAATATTGTGTTGGTCCCCATTTTTCTGCCAAAACAGCCCTGACCCATCGAGGCATGGACTCTGCTGTGGTATTTGGCACCAAGATGTTAGCAGCAGACCCTTTAAGTCCTGTAAATTGCGAGCTTCCATGGATCCGACTTGTTTGTTCAGCACATTCCACAGAAGCTCGATTGGATTGAGATCTGGGGAATTTGGAGGCCAAATTTGTCCATGAAAGGGTGTACGTGGTCTGCAACAATGCTTAGGTAGGTGGTACGTGTCAAAGGAACATCCACATAGATAGCAGGACCCAAGATTTCCCAGCAGAACATTGCCCAAAAGCATCACACTGCCTTCCATAGTGCATCCTAGTGCCATGTGTTCCCCAGGTAAGCGATCCACACGCACCCGGCCAGCCACGTGATGTAAAAGAAAATGTGATTCACGTGATCCACCTTTGGCATTTAATGTTCTAGCATGTTTTAGAACAGTCTAATCTATAATATAAGTAGTCTATAAACTATAAATTACTGATACACCTGTTTGCTAGTCAGTTTCTGGTCAATTGCAAGTCATAGTTAAAACCAAGGAGCTTAGTGATGACCTCTGGTTGCGCATTGTGGATGCTTACAAGAAAAGGAAAGGCTACAAAGGTATTTTCAAGTACCAGTGGCCACTGTGCAAAGCATTATTAGAAAGTTCAAGGGAGTTTCAAAGATGTGGTAGGAAGCCAAAAGTGACCCCTGCGCTGGCAAGACTGATAGTGTGGGAG
Source organism: Romanogobio albipinnatus (assembly GCA_023566225.1). NCBI lineage: Eukaryota > Metazoa > Chordata > Actinopteri > Cypriniformes > Gobionidae > Romanogobio > Romanogobio albipinnatus. Next base: position 31,990,190 of record CM042260.1, on the reverse strand, counting down.
GCTAAGAAGAGTCCAAGGATCGCCAGCAAAGCCATCCTGAATAATCTGAGTAATGCAGTAATGCTGGTACCAACATTTCAAGGCAAACACTCCAGCAGACACTGCACTGCTGGCCTCTATGGACACTGACCAAGGAGGACTTGACTTCTTCAAGCTTGCCTAGCCTTTGCAAAAGCTAACCTGGACAAAGAAGAAGCCTTTTGGTCAATGTTTCTGTGGTCTGACAAGACAACATTTAGTTGTTTGGACATAGAGATGTGGCTTTTGTTTGGAGAAAAAAAGGAGAAGCATTCAACCCCAAGAACACCATCCCCACGGTCAAGCATGGTGGTGGAAACATAATGCTTTGGGGGTGTTTTTCAGCCAACGGGCCAGGCAACCTTGTAAAAGTAAATGGCATCATGAAAAAATACACTACATTAAGATTCTGGAGCAAAACATCAGACAGCCTGCAGAAAAACTTGGCCTAGGGATGCAGTCGACCTTCCAACAAGATAACAATCCCAAATAGACAGAAAAAAGTGGTCAAGAAATGTTGACAAAGAACAATATCAACATTTTGAAGTGGCCAAGCCTGAGTCCAGACCTGAATCCAGTTGAGAATTTGTGGAGAGAACTGAAGACCAGAGTGATGGCAAGGACGCCTACCAACCTCAAGGACCTGGAGATCTATATGTAAAAGATGAGTGGTCCAAAATCCCAGTGCAATTTATCACCAATTATAAAAACTGTTTGACAGCTGATGAAAAATAAAGGCTTTGCCGTTGATTATTGAAAATATTTTGTTAAAATGTAAAAAGTACAAAAAAAAATAACTAACATTCTTTGTCTATAACACACATTTTCCTAGGTTCTCAACTTCAGATTAAACATTCAGGACAGCTTTTGTCAAACTCAGTTTAACTATTTGGAGAACAATACATCTGAGAATATTTTATAAAGCAGACCCTTGGGTGTTCAAACCTTCAGAGCTCATGTACCATCAAGCCTCCTGTTTACTCTCCATCTAAAGAGCTTGAAACAAACAACCATTTCCATAAAACAGTGGGAGCGCCAGTTGCCCGGGAGCATAAATATATTCCCTTTCATTGCAAGGAGCCAGTCAGTACTTGGGAATCATGTGACAGTGGGTCTGAAGCTTCTGTGACGGGATCCAACAGCCTCTCAAAGACAGAAGTATTGGAGTCTGTCTGCTTTGATGGCATCTCTTGAAAGTTCCTTATGGCTGTTGTGCCCCAGCAGGAGTAATCTGAAAATCTAACTGACCCTATGGGGAATTAGACACCTTCAGGCTGAGAATATTCAAATTAGATTTGTGTTTTGTGTCCAAGCTTCCCCATGGGAGAATAGTCATATTATTATTGATACAGCTTTCTTGATAATATCATACATATAATTGACCGATTTTACTGAACCTTACTCCTATAAAAAAGCTGAAATATTTGAATAATAATAAATTTAAATAACTGTATAACATATTCAATGATTAATTAATTAGATAATTAATTCAATTTGTATTTCCTGTATTTAATATAATGTTTCATATAACTTAATCAGTATACATTAGGGAAAAAAAAAAAAAAATATATATATATATATATATATATATATATATATATATATATATATATATATATATATATATATATATATATATATATATATATATATATATATATATATATATATATATATATATACACACACTCACCTAAAGGATTATTAGGAACACCATACTAATAATGTGTTTGACCCCCTTTCACCTTCAGAACTGCCTTAATTCTACATGGCATTGATTCAATAAGGTGTTGAAAGCATTCTTTAGAAATGTTGGCCCATATTGATAGGATAGCATCTTGCAGTTGATGGAGATTTATGGGATGCACATCCAGGGCACGAAGCTCCCGTTCCACCACATCCCGAAGATGCTCTATTGGGTTGAGATCTGGTGACTGTGGGGGCCATTTTAGTACAGTGAACTCATTGCCATATTCAAGAAACCAATTTGAAATGATTCGAGCTTTGTGACATGGTGCATTATCCTGCTGGAAGTAGCCATCAGAGGATGGGTACATGGTGGTCATAAAGGGATGGACATGGTCAGAAACAATTCTCAGGTAGGCCGTGAGAATCCATAGTTTTCAGTCACGTGACTGTCGCGGAGCCTTGGAGGGCAAACCTGCTATAAAACTCCATAGAACGGCAGCACAAGCCTGTCAAATTTCCCTCTTAAAACAAAAATATGTGAACAAGATGCACGTTTTGGGCACCTATGATCCATATACAGCACCTGCTGCAGTATTTCATTCAATGGGTGACGTTTTTAAAACGCTTAACGTGAAAAACACTATAGGGTGAGTTGCACCAATAAGGATTAAATTAAGCAAAGTTTAAATGATTTGTTGATATGGGTTTTATTTTAAATCGAGTCGTTGCAACACTTCATTTTACATTTACATTTACATTTAGTCATTTAGCAGACGATGAATAGATGATGCAAGAATATAAACACAACGTGTTTACTCTATAATGGGTTTCGATGGGGAAAACACCTAACGAGAAACCTCGTGTTGCACTAATATTCTGTGTTCGTCTGCTTTCCTGTACAAAGTATGCAACATAAATAAGGTGTATATTGAATTTGGTATTTTAATATCACTGTCTTACCGCATTAATACTGACTACAAACCTGGTAAAAATGACTAGCGGGCAATGGAGGAGAGCCTTGTTTTGCCCTCCAGGTGGGCGTTCCTATAAGTGTGTGACAACGCGTGAAAACTATGGATTGGCACTAAGGGGCCTAAAGTGTGCCAAGAAAACATCCCCCACACCATTACACCACCACCACCAGCCTGCACAGTGGTAACAAGGCATGATGGATCCATGTTCTCATTCTGTTTACGCCAAATTCTGACTCTACCATCTGAATGTCTCAACAGAAATCGAGACTCATCAGACTAGGCAACATTTTTCCAGTCTTCAACTGTCCAATTTTGGTGAGCTCATGCAAATTGTAGCCTCTTTTTCCTATTTGTAGTGGAGATGAGTGGTACCTGGTGGGGTCTTCTGCTGTTGTAGCCCATCCGCCTCAAGGTTGTGCGTGTTGTGGCTTCACAAATGCTTTGCTACATACCTCGTTTGTAACGAGTGGTTATGTCAGTCAAAGTTGCTCTTCTATCAGCTTGAATCAGTCGGCCCATTCTCCTCTGACCTCTATCATCAACAAGGCATTTTCGCCCACAGGACTGCCGCATACTGGACGTTTTTCCCTTTTCACACCATTCTTTGTAAACCCTAGAAATGGTTGTGCGTGAAAATCCCAGTAACTGAGCAGATTGTGAAATACTCAGACCGGCCCGTCTGGCACCAACAACCATGCCAAGCTCAAAATTGCTTAAATCACCTTTCTTTCCCATTCTGACATTCAGTTTGGAGTTCAGGAGATTGTCTTGACCAGGACCACACCCCTAAATGCATTGAAGCAACTGCCATGTGATTGGTTGATTAGATAATTGCATTAATGAAAAATTAAACAGGTATTCCTAATAATCCTTTAGGTGAGTGTATATATATATATATATATATATATATATATATATATATATATATATATATATATATATATATATATATATATATATATATATATATATATATATATATATATATATATATATACAGGTGCTGGTCATATAATTAGAATATCATCAAAAAATGTATTTCACTAATTCCATTCAAAATGTGAGACTTGTATATTATATTCATTCGTTACACACAGACTGATATATTTCAAAAGTTTATTTCTTTTAAATTTGATGATTATAACAGACAACTAAGGAAAATCCCAAATTCAGTATCTCAGAAAATTTGAATATTGTAAAAAGGTTCAATATTGAAGACACCTGGTGCCACACTCTAATCAGCTAATTAACTTAAAACACCTGCAAATGCCTTTAAATGGTCTCTCAGTCTAGTTCTGTAGGCTACACAATCATGGGGAAGACTGCTGACTTGACAGCTGTCCAAAAGACGACAAATGACACCTTGCACAAGGAGGGCAAGACACAAAAGGTCATTGCAAAAAAGGCTGGCTGTTCACATAGCTCTGTGTCCAAGCACATTAATAGAGAGGCGAAGGGAAGGAAAAGATGTGGTAGAAAAAAGTGTACAAGCAATAGGGATAACCGCACCCTGGAGAGGATTGTGAAACAAAACCCATTCAAAAATGTGGGGGAGATTCACAAAGACTGGACTGCAGCTGGAGTCAGTGCTTCAAGAACCACTACGCACAGACGTATACAAGACATGGGTTTCAGCTGTCGCATTCCTTGTGTCAAGCAACAGACAGCGTCAGAAGCGTCTCGCCTGTGCTAAAGACAAAAAGGAAAAAAAAGAATTCTCTGATGAAAGTAAATTTTCCAGTAGGACTTGGCACCTGCACACAGTGCCAAAGCAACCAGAACCTGGTTTAAGGACCATGGTATCTGTGTATATATGGTATATATTTCTTAATTGGCCTTCAAACTCGCCTGACCTTAACTCCATAGAAAATCTTTGGGGTATTGTGAAGAAGAAGATGCGATATGCCAGACCCAACAATGCAGAAGAGCTGAAGGCCACTATCAGAGCAACCTGGGCTCTCATAACACCTGAGCAGTGCCACAGACTGATCGACTCCATGCCACGCCGCATTGCTGCAGTAATTCAGGCAAAAGGATCCCCAACTAAGTATTGAGGGCTGTACATGCTCATACTTTTCATGTTCATACTTTTCAGTTGGCCAAGGTTTCTAAAAATACTTTCTTTGTATTGGTCTTAAGTAATATTCTAATTTTATGAGATACTGAATTTGGGATTTTCCTTAGTAGTCTGTTATAATCATCAAAATTAAAATAAATAAACATTTAAAATATATCACTCTGTGTGCAATAAATTAATATAATATACACGTTTCACTTTTTGAATGGAATTAGTGAAATAAATAAATGTTTTGATGATATTCTAATTATATGACCAGCACCTGTATATATATATATATATATATATATATATATATATATATATACCGACCATGCATAACATTATGACAACCTTCCCACTATAGTGTTGGTCTTGTCCCCCTTTTGCTACCAAAACAGCCCTGACCCGTTGGGGCATGCACTCCACTAGACCCCTGAAGGTGTGCTGTGGTATCTGCCACCACATACGCAACAGACTGCGATGCACTGAGTATTCTGACACCTTTCTATCAGAACCAGCATTAGCTGCTTGATCAATTTGAGCTACAGTAGCCTATCTGCTTGATCGGACCACACACTCCCCACGTGCATCACTGAGCCTTGGTCGTCCATGACCTTGGCACCGGTTCACCAATGTTCCTTTCTTGGACCACTTTTGATAGATACTGACCACTGCAGACCAGGAACACCCCACAAGAGCTTCAGTTTTGGAGATGCTCTGACCCAGTCGTCTAGCCATCACAATTTGGCCTTTGTCAAACTCAAATCCTTACGCTTGCCCATTTTTCCTGCTTCTAACACATCAACTTTGAGGACAAAATGTTCAATTGCTGCCTAATATATCCCACCCACTAACATTATAATATAAATATATGGCCCCACTTTATATTAGGTGGCCTTAAGTACTATGTACTTACATCAAAAAAATAAGTACAATGTACTTACTGTGTTCAAATTGTATTGCAAAACACTTTTGCTGATATTGAGGTGAAATACAGGTAGGGTTAATGTGGTGGTATGGGTAAGTTTAAGGCTAGGGTTAGGTGTAAGGGAAGTGTCAACTGTCATCAAATGGGGTTTATTTTAAGAAGTTCTCAGGGGTTTATTTTAAGAAGTTCTCAATGATCAAAAGACATTCCTTATTTAGTCTGTGTGTATGCACATAAGAATAACATCTGCCGTAACAGCCAATCTGTATATAAAAGTGAAGTACTGACTTCCAGATCTAATCCACACATTAATGACCTGCGGCTTGAAACAGTCTTAGGAGTACAACTGATACCATTTGCCATAATCTTGCAAATACAGTCACGTCCTTGCATTAGCATCGTCATGCATGCATTAGCATGTGTTTTGGTTCCACTTGGACAGTTTAGACATGCAACATCTGACCAACTATAAGTTCGTTTTCATTCTCTCTCCCAGCATGTGACTTATGTGCCCTAAAGCACAAATTAGTCAGGCAGGAAACACATCATCCACACCAGATCAGAGGAAATGTCTGGACTCTCCAGATACAATTAACCTCAGAGACCACAAAGGCTTGATTAGATTAACTTCAGTGGGTTAAGTAACATAGTAAACTGTCACAGGCATGAAGATTGAGGGGAAAAAAACCCTCCAAAGCCTTGGAGGGAAATGTTATCACTCATATGTTGCTCTTGAGTATCAGCTTCTTCTCAGATGTTTTTCCTAAAATTATATATACACACACTATATATATATATATATATATATATATATATATATATATATATATATATATATATATATATATATATATATATATATATATATATATATATATATATATATATATATATATATATATATATATATATATATACACTATATTGTCAAAAGTATTGGGACACCCCTCCAAATCATTGAATTCAGGTGTCCCAATCACTTTCATGGCCAAAGATGCATAAAATCCAAAAGTTTTGTGCAGGGGGGGATTATGGTGTGGGGTTGTTTTTCATGGGTTGGGCCCTTAGTTCCAGTGAAAGGAACTCTTAATGTTTAAGCATACCAAGGCATTTTGGACAATTTCATGCTCCCAACTTTGTGGGAACAGTTTGGGGATGGCCCCTTCCTGTTCCAACATGACTGTGCACCAGTGCACAAATCAAGGTCCATAAAGACATGGATGAGCGAGTTTGGTGTGGAGGAACTTGACTGGCCTGCACAGAGTCCTGACCTCAACCCGATAGAACACCTTTGGGATGAATAAGAGCGGAGACTGCGAGCCAGGCCTTCTCGTCCAACATCAGTGACCTTAGTAATCATCACAAATGTGCTTCTTGAAGAATGGTCAAAAATTCCCATAAACCTTGTGGAAAGCCTTCCCAGAAGAATTGAATCTGTTATAGCTGCAAAGGGTGGGCCAACACCATATTAAACCCTATGAATTAAGAATGGGATGTCATTAAAGTTTATGTGCATATAAAGACAGGCGTCCCAAAACTTTTGGCAATATGGTGTATATATCAGCTAATATTGGCTATTTAATTGCATATGCACATTTCCATTAATTGTACATTTATATTTAATTTGTCATCTAACATGAATAATTTAATAAAACAACACATTTAATGTTTAGCAAATATACAAATAATGCAACACTTTATTACAATGGTCCACTTAAGATATTCTACTAAATATAAGTAACTTTGCACCTACACTCTTAAAAATAAAGGGGCCAGGAAGAACCAAAAAGGGGTTTTCACGGCGATGCCATAGAAGAAAAATTTTTGGTTCCCTGAAGAACCATTTTGTGAAAGCCCATTTTATAGTCTAAAGAACCTTTCTACACAATAAAGAACCTTTTGTGCAACGGAAGGGTTCTTTGGATATTAACGGTTCTTCATGGAACCATCCACCCCGCCAAAGAACCTGTGTACATGTCAACCAACTCTCATTGGAGTATTAGTAGACTGTCTGTTTAATATCTGCTAACACTTTTGATGCTCCCCAACAGATATTCTATAACAAATTTTGCAAACTTTTTCTACTACCCAGAACCCTAACCCTAACAGTCTCCTACAGTAAAACTCTAATGAGAGTTAGTTGACAAGTTACTTAGTTAGTAGAATGTCTAAAGACCATCGAAATAACGTGTAACCAAAAAGTGTAGCCAAAAATACACCGTAACATAAAACCAAAAAAGTCTTACCAGTATCAGCTGTAATTGTAATATTGACGCATGCCTAGTCCCGACATGCACAGTATGGATTTCAACAGATTATATAACAAATGTGTCAAATGCACATCAGTATTCCAACAACAAAGATCTCAAGGTCAAATCCTTGCAAATTCATTCCCAATAGGGAGAGGGAGACCGTTTGCTGTGGTTGGAGGGAAGCAAGCGGTAACATATTGCTGGCTGTGAGCGCATCTCATGCCATATATCAGCCGTAGCCAGAGTCGCTGTGACAGTAGGTTGTCAGAGCTTTGGCGATGAACTCATCTTCAGCGTGTGAGGTTATGATCACTCTGCCATGTTACAGCTAGAGGAGATTGTCACACTCTGTCACACAAGGTCTTCTTCTACAGCTTTAGAACCAAGGTTGCAGTTGTAACACGACAATACAAATCACATTTGGGGGGGGAATCACATTGTTAGTTTCAAAGCATATAGAGCCAGATTGGTATCTGACAAGTGTACAGTATAGTAGAAAATATTAAACTACATAAACATTATTTTGAATGATGCTGCAAAAAGATTACTGTGAGTCATCAAAAGAGTTCAATTTAGAGCGCCTTAGTCAGTCACAGCTTATCACCCTGTGGATGAAATTGTACCAGTTATTTTTCCACCTTTTAGACACCAATCCCCCAAATCCCCAAGGGCCAAACGAGAAGGTAATTACAGATGTAGAAAAACGAGAGTGCAAGATAAGACCGATTTCTTTACAAAAAGAAATGTGAGAGCAGTCCTTGAGTGCCTTTTTGTTTGTTGGCCGGCTCAAAAATATCTATTGATGGAACATGAATATGATGTTAAAATTCATATATAGTTCATTGTGTCTGAAAGATCTCTATGTTCTTAAGTCTTGTTTTGAAGAATTAATCAGTGAATGTTATTACAAAGAACAAAAGAACTAACACTAACTTTCCTTTTTGGCTGTCATCAAGTATTTTTTAGCCCCTTCCCATCCAACCTGAAATACATACTGCTTTTTACTGTCCAAACAATCCTAAAATCCCAGTCCCAAAGTAAAATGGATTGTGAACACTTTTCATGTTAATTTAAATATGCATGTGTAATTTCACAGCTGTGTGGATTAAATTAAATGCATTTTGCCCTTTTTGACTTTTTTTCTGTTCTTTTTTTGTGTGAAGTCCAAGCAGCATATGGCCCTTGTGTGCTGAACTGGAAAGATGACAGTCATGCTGTCTCTCTGTTCTGCTGTTTTCTTTTGGTGTGTGTGTGTGTGTGTGTGTGTGTGTGTGTGTGTGTGTGTGTGTGTGTGTGTGTGTGTGTGTGTGTGTGTGTGTGTGTGTGTGTGTGTGTGTGTGTGTGTGTGTGTGTGTGTGTGTGTGTGTGTGTGTGTGTGTGTGTGTGTGTGTGTGTGTGTGTGTGTGTGTGTGTTTGAGAGGGAATTTAGAGGCATAACAGAAGTGTATGACCTATCCTTAGAACACAATGGCATTGCAGTCTATCTCTCTCTCTATCGCTCTCTCTCTCTCTCTCTCTCTCTCTCTCTCTCTCTCTCTCTCTCTCTCTCTGTGTCTGTGTCTGTTTTCCTCCATGAGACCAGACTTCTTTCTCTGATATGCCACCTCATTCTGCCATTTTTAACCTGATTGCTATCAATAACATAAAAACATGTAAAACAGCATTGTTTTATTAATTAAAATAAAACTGAAATAAAATAAAACAAAAACAAAAATATGTGAAACTAAAACTTGCCAACTAACTGAAATAATTTTAAGTAGGCTACCTAAAAAAAACAAAAACGATTAAAAAAGGACAAAAGCACATAAAATTACTCAAATTCATAATATTAATAAATACTATAATATACTATTCCCACTTAGGTTTTGTTCAAAAACATACATTTAAAAATTCTAACCTGAGACCATTTAAGTTGAGACTGTTCATCATTAAATTGTCCTATCAAAATAAACGCATTAAAAAGACATTATATTTTTCGTGGGGTCTCTGGGAAAAGAAATGGTCGCTTTAACCCGCAGACATGGAAAAACAGCCCATGGGAAAACTTGGGAGTTCTGTTGACATTTGACAACTCACGTTATGCGTCACTCCGTAGCTCTGATTGATTGAAGGTCTATCCAATTGAGGTCTTTCCTGGTTCGGTTGAAACACGCCCCATAATCACAGCCCAAAGGAGCAATAACAGACTCATATTCTGACTAGAATTGAGTATGACAACGTCAGGCTATAAGACAACCTGTAACTCACATGAGATCGACCAATAGCAAACCACAACCATCCAATCAATTCCGAACAGACAAAAAAAGTCCCACCCTACATTTTTTCTTGTTTTTCATTCCTTGTCAATAGAGAAGACAGACAAGACTTCCATTTGATGTCAACTTTAAACTTCAGCTTATGCAGTAAGCATATTTGATTTTTTTTAAATATCCTATATTTAATTTCTTATTTATTTTATTCTGTGAGGGGTTGACCACCAATGCCTCAATGAATCATCAAACACCAACCACGGCGGTTCATTAGTCTATCAGCATGCAAATGAATGTGTAAATTAGTCATTAGACAGAAAGCGAGACTACATGCTCATCTATGCTAGGCAAAACAATCATTAAATCTGTATTTTACAAGACAAACACAGTTAGGCCACTAAACTAGCATGTCAGTCCACTGTACTGATGTAATTTGGTTAAATTAATTATTTTCGTTGATGGCTTAAGACTTCAAAGGAAAAACCTCAAAGAAATATCCTCTTAGAGGTAGTCATTACACTGATGTTCCGCCACGGCACAAATCTTCCATCATATCAGACCTTTGATTGCATTATACGTTATTTGTACTTAAAAGTGCGCTGATGCTGACTTGTAGAGACTTTTACTGCATGTTTGGCTTATTTGCATGCACACTGTTAATGAACTGCTAATGAAGATTAAGGCCATGATATATTGACGTGCACTAAGAAGGAAAAGGCTTTAGTGCTTGTCGTTCGAGTCACAATCAGCAGAGAGGATTACAGATTTTGTGGACTCACTGCAGGATACCCACAACCCCTATAATCGGAAGACGCTGAATAGAGAGTCCATATGCCTTATTCCCATGATCAAAGTAAACTCTGTAGATGACTTAAAAGCTTATCAAGGGGTATTGTCTTTGTCCATTCATTTTTATTAAAGAACTAAAGCCTGATTGAGGGTCCCATGGGCAATAAATCATATCGATGTAGTTATGATGACTTCATACAAAGATTCACATATTACCACTTTACAAATAATAATAAAGATAATAAACATTATGAAGTCTTTGAAAATGTAATCTCTTTTTATAATATTCATGCATTAGTATTGAATGTAGACAAAAGCACAAATCTCAACATTTCCCTCTGAAATTATTTTACAGCAGATTTTCTTTTTCTTTCTTTCTTTTTTTTTTTTTTTTTTTTTACCGGTCAAGAGTTTTGGTCTGTAAGATTTTTTGTTTGTTTTTGAAAGAAGTCAGGCAGCATTTATTTAAATAAAAATACAGAACATTTTTTAAATATTATTAAAATGAAAAAAATAAATAAAACAAAATGAAAATGAAAATGAAAAAAAGCTAAATATTTAGCTTTGCCATCAGCGGAATGCTCAATATTTTAGTTGAAGCACCTTTGGCACCAATCACAGTCTCAGGTCTTTTTGAGTGTGATGCTACAAGCTTGGCACACCTATTTTTGGGCAGTTTCTCCCATTCGTCTTTGCTGGACCTCTAAAAATCCATCAGGTTGGATGGGGAGCGTTGGTGCACAGCCATTTTCAGAACTCTCCAGAGATGTTCAGTCTGGTTCAAGTCTGGGCTCTGGCTGGGCCACTCCTTTGTTATCTTGGCTGTAGGGTCATTGTCCTGTTGGAATATAAAACTTCGCTCCAGTCTAAGGTCCAGAGTCCTCTGGAGCAGGTTTTCATCAAGGATGTCTCTGTACATTGCTGCATTCATCTTTTTTCTCGATCCTGACTAGTCTCCCAGTTCCTGCTGCTGAAAAACATCCCCACAGCATGATGCTGCCACCACCATGCTTCACTGTAGGGATGGTATTGGCCAGGTGATGAGCCTCCAGACATGACGCTTGCCATTCAGGCCAAAGAGTTTAATCTTTGTTTCATCAGACCAGAGAATTTAGTCTCTTATGGTCTGAGAGTCCTTCAGGTGCCTTTTGGCAAACTCCAGGCAGGCTGTCATGTGCCTTTTACTGAGGAGTGGCTTCCGTCTGGCGACTCTACCATACAGGCCTGATTGGTGGAGTGCTGCATAGACGGTTGTTCTTCTGGAAGGTTCTCCTCTCTACACAGAGAAATGCTGGAGCTCTGTCAGAGTGACCATCAGTTTCTTGGTCACCTCCCTGACTTAAGCCCTTCTCCCCGATTGCTCAGTTTGGCCGGGCGGCCAGCTTTAGTAAGAGTCCTGGTGGTTCCAAACGTCTTCCATTTACAGATGATGGAGGCCACTGTGCTCATTAGAACCTTCAATGCTGCAACATTTTTTCTGTACCCTTCCCCAGATCTGTGCCTCGATACAATCCTGTCTTGGAGGTCTACAGACAATTCCTTGGACTTCATGACTTGGTTTGTCCTCCAATGTGCACTGTTAACTGTGGGACCTTAAATAGACAGGTGTGTGCTTTTCCCGATCAAGTCCAATCAACTGAATTTACCACAGGTGGACTCCAATCAAGTTGTGAAAACATCTCAAGGATGATCAGTTCACATGGCTGTGAATACTTACGTAGTTGCTTTTTTTCGTGTTTTATTTTTAATACATTTGCAAAGATTTCAAACTAACTTCTTTCACGTTGTCATTATGGGGTATTGTTTGTAGAATTTTCTACAAACCATCCATTTGGAATAAGGCTGCAACATAACAAAATGTCTTAACAAAAAATAAGAAATCCCTGATACATGACCTAAATGAACAGTTTTCCTGTATTAACTAGAATAGATTTCTGATGTGCATGTTTGAATCCAGGGAAGTTTGTGTATTATTTGAATTTAAGGACAAGCGTAAAATAATTGTGCAACGAATTGTTTTGAGATCCAATTAAAAGTAGAATCTGTGAAAGAAGGTTGAATTAGTTTTCACTTTTGAGTTAATCTCCTTTGTTGAGAGGGAAAGTTAATTGTGTGTGTGTGTGTGTGTGTGTCTGTGTGTAATCCGTCTCTTCACACCGTCCTGAGCTCAGCTTTGATCATGGTGTGTTTGATGGGAGATATCTGCAGACCTCATCTGACACCACCGACTGCTGCACCTGTTCAAACTGATGAGATTTAATAGAAAGAAAACAACTCGACAAGATAATGCACTTCTCAAAGCACTCCGTCCCACCGTCTCCCACACGTATATGTGCTTTCCAGGGTCTCTCTGGGGTGAAATTATAACAGGGGGGTTAATAGCATATCTTAGGGATGGTCAGGGGCCGCACTGGATTACGAGGGACCATTCCAGAGGTCATCCTGCCTTGAGAGAATAAATGACATTTTGAGGAACTCATAATCTGCTAATGAAGCAAGTTTTCCTGAGGCAGCTCAACACCAGTTACGACCTGAGCTATGATTCTGCGATCTCTAAGATTTAATCAGTTTCTAAAAAGGCAAAAGAAGTAACGTTACCTCAGATGAAGACTAATCAAAATTACTGGATGGATGGATCCTACTGAAACATATACACAGGGTGCAAAATGAACACACACCAAATACAAATAAAAAACTGGCTAGTTATCTGGTAACGTAATTAAGAACTTTATCATTCGTGCAATTTGATTTAAACTATTTTTTTAAGCTATGTACCGTACATGAAACAAACTATCAGCATATTAGAATTATTCCCAAAGCATCATGTGACACTGAAGACTGAAGTAATAATGTTGAAAATTCAGCTTTGCCATCTAAGTAATAAATTACAGTTTAAAATACATAAAAATAGACAGTTTTTTTTTTTAATGGCAATTATATTTCACAATATTACTGTTTTTACTGCAATTTTGCAGCCTGAGTGAGCATAAGAGACTTCTTTCAAATACATTGAAACATCTGGTAACACTTTACCTAAAGCCTTTATATATAATGCATTATAAGTTTTAATGCATTAATTATGCCTTGTAATGCACCTTATAATGCATTGTATGGTTTAATGAATAATTGTAACCACAGTTATAATACATTATACTATGGGGCCGTTGAATGCTTGAATCTGATTGGCTGATGAACGTTCTGAGGTGTGCAATTATTTTCTGGGAGATGCACAGCGAACGTAGTTCCAGGCAGCTCTCTTGACCGCATTACAGTTCCATATCACTTCGCATAGTTAACTGTAATAACGGACATTGCAGGACTAAAAAACAACAATATGACAGACGATTTTCCTAAAGTAAATCTTAATATTTACGGTGAATATAAAACGTTCAACAACTGGGCGTACAGTCCAGATGAAAACCAACAGATGGAAGCGGACATCAAAGGCAAGCTTTTCTGTCTCATTACTGAAATCACACATGCTCGCACACGCACTACAGTTTGCACAAAAAGGTGTCAGCGCTGCCCTGACGATTTGATCAGTTAGCCCATAAAGTGGAGCAACTTAAAGGCTACACGTGACATTTTTTCACTAGTGAGGTAATAACAGCACTGTTTAGAGACGCACAGAGGCAGCCTAATTCACACAAGCTCTCTCTCTCTCTCTCTCTCTCTCTTTCTAATAACTTTATTAATAACTGCAGTAGAATGCTATCAACGGCTCAACCCTTCGTTAACAGCTTTAAAATGACGTTTCGGAACTAACAAAAGAGCCGTTGGATGAGACGCGGAAGAAATAGTCCTACTCACAATAGCGATTTAAGTACAAAAACAGGACGAATCCCTTTAAATATATCTTCGGATCGATGTCTTGAGGTGTGGTAACCGTAGTTTAAGCGGAATAATTGACTCCAGGCTGTTCAATTATTAGAATAATAATTATGACTAATAAACTCCGCTTCGCGTAGTGACCGCATCACCACCTCGGGTGTGCATTATTATTCTAATAATTGAACGGCCCGTCGTCAATTATTCCTTACTTATAATACTTATGTTACGTCTTTAGAAAGTATAATGCATGACATGACAAACAACCAATTTCAGATGTAACAAGGAATCTGCAAATATTATAATGTATTTTAACTTGCAATGTATTTATGCATTATAACGTACATTACAAATAATTTTATAATGCATTATACATAAAAGCTTTACGTATATTGTTACCAAAAATCGTAATCATGCCAAACTTTTCCAGGTGGTGTAAATAAAAATACGATAATCCTTGTTACACGATACATGTATCTATAAATATAATAACTATAAATTATGCATAATTATGCAACTAACTCTAAACCAAACCCTAATCCCTATAGTAAGTACATTAAGTTGAGTTCATTATTATTACTATTTAAATGTATAATTACACTGTAACAAAGTGCAACCAAAATCAAACACAAAGATGATGCTTGTGAACAGATGAATGGCATAACATCACCAAACAGAACAGCAAAAATAATGACTGAACAGGTTTTCCTGAACATCTGCACTGGTCCAATCAACATATAGGGCCTTATCATATACCCGGCGCAATGTGACGCCAGCTAGTTTAGCTAGTTTCAGCCCAACGCAGTGATCATTTTCACGTCCATGCACTCACGCCCATCTATTCGCCCATGGGCGTGCTGGTCTGAAAACAAGGTGTGTTCACCCGCATTGTTGGCATGTTGCTATTTAGAGGCAAAAACCTGGTCTAAAGCCAATAGTAAGTTAGTAATATGCGCCTATAAGTGGGTGCACATCGTGAGTACACTCTGCTTGTTACACACACAGTGGATGTTTTCACAGTATTCAAACATTTTTAAATATAAAAACTTCCTCCCTGGAGAAGCGTTCAGTTTTTCGGCTTGCAAATTCCACCATGTAAATAACGAATCAGCCATGGTACAAGCGTAACTGGCTTTTAAAGGGAATGGGAGATGAGACTCTGATTGGTTCATTGCACGTTACGCCCAAAACACACCCATGACTCATTAAGAGACTAGGTACAACCCTTTTGGATCATACGCCTGGCACGCAACACTCCAAAAGTGGATTTGAACACGCCCTAAGTGCACCTGCGCTATGCACGTCAGACCATGCGCTTAGATCGTTAAAATAGGGCCCATAGTCCCACCCCAAACTCACGTCATGCATTGGTTGAGTCAATGCTACTATTCAGGGCCGGATTTCCCGACATCTTCTTAACACTATGTCATTCTTAATTTATACCTTAAACTGTATCTTAATGTTAATACGTGTTTCCCGAAACGATCTTAGAGTTAAACGAGTTAAGTATGCCTTTTGTCTGAATCACTCTTAGCTATACCTTATCACTATTGACAGTTCATTCCGGTAGTGGCCACCACTGTTTCTCTCAGTCTATACCAATATAATTCTGCTAATTGAAGTATTTTCATGCAAATAATACAATTGTCATTACACTGATGGTTGTTAGCTTTTTAATTATATTATCCAAAGGCAGGCTACATCAGCTGGCAAACCATTATGGAGTCTATTTAAAGAGAATGATTGTGGAGGGGAGTTTGGTCAAACTATGGCAGCGATACAGCGAATAGTTGTGCTAAATCAAAGACGGCGCCATCCGCGGAGCCATTTCTATGTGCACTATTTCATCCGTGAAAACTTTAGTCCCCTGGCTACCATGGCAGAAGCTGCTATTCAAAATACATTTTGCCTGAAAATTCAGCAGCTTTTAGATCTTGTTGGACAAACTCAACAGAGCTCATCCCCGAAATTCAGCTGCTGGCGGCTCTTCTCTTTCTTTCTTTTTTTCACCGCTAGCTGTTGATTATATTTAGCATGTTGCACTTTTATTGAGTAGGACATTCAATAACAGAAATTTGTGATTTACAACAATAATGTGATGCGGGCAATTAACCCTGCTTGTGGAGTAAATTAAGACTATAAGGCAAAATACATTATGATAATATAAATGGCATACTGCAGTTAGTGTAGGGTGTTGATTCATGATACGTTTAGGCATGAGAGGTTACAGGTTTGCACAATTATTTAAAAAATATATAAAATATCCACGGTTGGATTTAGTTTGCAATTTGGATTATATTTATAAGATCTCACAAGTCCTGATAAATGTCATTTCAACTATTTCTGAAGAGCTTCTATTATAAAGAACACTGCTTTCTCACATAACACACGTTGAATAACGTGCTCCACACACTGGGAGTGTTAATAAAGGCCTTCTGAAGCGAATCGATGTGTTTGTGTAAGAAAAATATCCATATTTAAAACTTTATCAAGTAAAGTTCCAGCAGATCGCCTTCTGTGGAAAAGTGTTGAAACTGCCATCTCGCAATTCAAGATGCGTACGTGACGTCACGACGAGCGTACCTGGTCGCGTTAGTCTTTCGATCGGCAGAGGCACTTTCAACACTTTTCCACGGAAGGCAGTCGGCCGAAACTTTACTTTATAAAGTTTTAAATATGGATATCTTTCTTACACAAACACATCGATTCCCTTCAGAAGGCCTCACCCCAGAGCCGCGTGGAGCGCGTTATTCGCTGGACAGATGCATTTTCTATGGAACTCAAAAACAGAGCAACTATTACTGCTATTTTATTCGTCTAAAGAAGAATGTCATATACACCTAGGATGACTTGATGGTGAGTAAATCATGGGCCAATTTTCATTTTTGGGTGAACTATCCCTTTAAGATATAGTGCGGGGAACACGCCTAGAAATGGGATACCTTTAGTTAAGTTATACCTTTAGAGTCTTCGTAGCGTGCTAAGAGACAACGTTATCGGGAAATGCAGCCCAGGATACTCAAAAAAACAGAGCAGTGTTTTGATGGGAAATCAACCTTTACTCATCCTATCTTACTAGGATACTATAAGACAAAGTATTTAACATCGAAAAAATGGCATCACCCCTAGGAGCACTATATTATTTTATGTATCCTGGAGCCTCTGAACTGAAATTAAGATGTAAAATGCCACTGTTGGGATGTGCCCTGGGCTGGATCAAGGCATGCGGGGTGATATATTATATATGTGGATATATATATATATATATATATATATATATATATATATATATATATATATATATATATATATATATATATATATATATATATATATATATATATATATACATCTAGCGCATTTTCATTTCTCATACCCCCTCAGAACTGAATCTATCTCAGATTGCCTCTGCTGCATCGTGATTCATGACATACTGGGGAGGAATTTTTCAGCCCTGCTCAGAGACACACGTGAATACCTGAGCAGAGGTCAGTCGGGTCACTGGAGGACGAACATCCCCCTCCCCAATACAAAAGGATGAAAAGAGAAAATGAGCTTGGTGCAATATCAGGTGTCATGTACAGCAAAAACCGCCATGCACACACACACACACACACACACAGCCGAGTGTCAGCAAGGAGTGAGTGTCAGCACAGGCAGCTGAGGTAAGGAAATAACCCTGCCAGTGGCTCAGCCCTTGAAGGAATGAAAATTCAACTCAAGCGATTTTCCAATTTGTGTCTGTTTGAGCAGATTGGCGCACTCAGAATGCCAACGTTGGATAGCCCCTCACACATTATTCATGTCTCGGGTGGCAGAACGAGGTGCGGAATAACAAATTACTGAGAGAAAACTCAAAACAAAGTGCTCTTGAGCCACAAGTACTGGACGAGAGAGCTGCCATTGATTTCTTTAAGCCTAGAGTTGTATTATGGATGCAGTTTAATATCTGAGAGAAGGGGGATCAGGATTTTCATAATCTTATGATAAGGAAAAGGATTAAGAAGAAAGAAGGGATTAATTCTCCGATCTGCCAATATGGTGGACTAACACGTTTCCAGGGAAATTATATATCCCGCCACTGTGCCGCGGCCCGGCGTAACCCAATTACTCTTCCCTCGGGATTTAATTTGGTCATGGCATGCTTCAAATGATTGACCTCAGGTAGACTTCCACTGCGAGTTATCTGAAATCTCACCTGTAGGGCTCCCGCTGTATTTAGCACTAAGAAGAATGTTCTGCGGTGTCTGTTAAGAAACAATATTACTGGAAGTTAATGCTCTGTTGTAAAAAGTCCACAAAATGCACCCTATGTTAAGATGCTCTATATTTAGCGTTCCAATATTTTTGCTAATATTTATTTGTTTATATATACAGTGCTGCTTGAATGTTTGTGAAAACCTTGCAGAATCTGAAAATGTGAATATTTTTTACAAAAATGATGGTAACAATATTACACATAATATTTTTGAGTAGTTTTTAAGGCTTGATTTCTTTAATGCAATCTATCTGAAAAAAATCATGTATTTAGTCTGTGAAACAAATCATTTTATATTTTCAGTGAACTGTGCCTATTTATTTTAAGTTGACTTAAAAAGCTGGTATAAATTAGAGTGAATGGAAATTACCTTTTTGACTTTGAGTCATGATGAACAATTACTGTATGCTGCTAGCACAGCATAAGTAGAAACATACTTGTTACTGCGTTGACATTAGTAACAATGTCAATGCAATGTCAACAATGAACTGCGCCCTCTGATGGGCACGAGCGCTGTTTTTGTGGGCAGCGTGTTCGGACACCCGTCCGGCCACCCCTCCAATTCCTTTCTTCTCGGAAGTGCATGAGGAGATTGCGCGGTCCTGGAAGAACCCGTTGTCTTCCCGCGACCTCCTCCGCCTTCTCCGCCCTCGATGGAGCCGCGGCTAAAGGGTACACTGGGGTCCCCCCCCGTCGAATGCTTTGTTGCGATGCAACTGTGTCCGCAGAGTGCTTCGACCTGGCGCGGTGACCCAAAGCACCCCGCCAAAGCCTGTAGGTTTTTGTCATCTCTGGTGGCGAAGACCTATAGAGCTGCGGGGCAGGCCTACCAGGCCTACCAGGCCAAGTTTCTGTGTGACCTGCACGAGGGTGGAGCTGATCCAGGACTCAGAGATGAGTTGTGTGCCACCACCGACCTCGCTCTCTGAACGACGAAGGTGACCGCACGCTCCCTGAGTCAGGTGATGTCCACAGCTGTGGTCCAGGAGAGACACCTATGGCTCACCCGGGCTGATATGCGTGACGCGCGAAAAAATGCCAGGCCAAGCGGCGCTCCTGACGCGCTTTCCAGGCATGTTGTCGTATCAACGGATGTCTCTGCCACGGGCTGGGGTGCCATGTGCAATGGACAAACAGCCGCGAGCTCCTGGACAGGACCCCAGCACCTTCTGCATGTCAATTGCCTCGAGTTGCTGGTAGTATGGTTCGTCCTGCACCGCTTCCGAGCGTTGCTGAAGGGTCAACATGTGCTAGTCAGGACAGACAACACGGCCGTTGTAGCGTACATCAACCACCAGGGCGGTCTACGCTCCCGCCGTATGTCTCAACTCGCCCGCCATCTCGTTCTATGGAGTCAGAAGCGCCTGAGGTCCCTTCGTGCTGTCCATAAACCTTTGGTTTGAAAATAAAAGACCCATGATTCATTTTTTCAGTGTACAAAATGCATGTTTTTATTTTATTTAGTACTGTCCTGAACAATATATTTCATATAAACAATGTTTACTTATAGTCCACAAGACAAAAATGCTCCAAGAAGGAAACATGATGCATTAAAAGCCGGGGGGTTAAAACTTTTGAACAGGATGATGTCGTCCAATTTTTTCATTTAATACTCCCCTTTGGAAGCAGCAGAAGATACTTACATGTTATCTTTTTTAATAGTTGTGTGTTGAGTCCCTCAATTGTCCTCAGTGTGAAAAGATGGATCTCAAAATCATACAGTCCCTGCTGGAAAGGGTTCAAATATGCAAAAGTGAAGAATTGGCAGGACCTGAAGGATTTTTCTGAAGAACGTTGGGCAGTTTAACTGCTCAAGACAAAAAAAACAGCCGTGCATCATCCAGGTAACGACACACAGTATATTAAGAATCAAGGGTTCATAAACTTTTGAACGGGGTCATTTTTATAAATTCATTTTATTTCTTTTTTCCTGTGGACTATATGTAAAAATATTTTATGTAAAATATCGTACTCAGGACAGTACTGAATAAAAAAATAACATGCATTTTGTATGATCTCTCTTATTTTGTTAAAATTATTCACATTTTCACAGATTCTGCAAGGGGTTCACAAACTTTCAAGCAGCACTGTATATATATATATATATATATATATATATATATATATATATATATATATATATACAGTGCTATATATATATATATATATATATATATATATATATATATATATATATATATATATATATATATATATATATATATATATATATATATATATATATATATACCATGGCCTGTAAGGTGTCCAATAAAACCATTTAATGCACAGGTAGTTCCAGTCAGTTTAATCATTGTTCTATAATAATGTGCTGATTTCATTGATTACATGCATTCACACACACTGACATACATCACTCGAACACAGAGATCAGAAATTGTGCACACAAAGAAGATTCAGAAGCACAGAAAATGAATAATAATAAAATAGCTTCGCTACTGAATTGCTAACATTTTATTTAATGGTGCTTTTTTATATATTTCTGAAACCTGCGGCTTCACTATTAGTACAGAGACGTTGCACAGATGCAGGTAATCATGATTCATTCAAATAAATGTAATCTTACCACAGTACTTTATTTCTGTGTCTGATTTCAAACCAGGCAGAATGCTAGATCTAATGAGCTGTAACTGACAAAAAATAACCATCATTTTAACCCTTATGGTCAAATATTGTGCTGCAAATGTCAATAACATCTTTGACTTAGTTGCCAATGTTGGCAAATGACCATGATATAAGCCGGATAATCCACGGCTAGCTGTGCATTAAACTATCTGAATGCACTCCGCTTCACATTGTGTGGTTCTTTGCCTCCACGTCGTGCATTAAAATTGTTCAATGCAAAGCTAGCCGTATAGCCGTGGATTATCCCTTACTTACACACACACATACATAGTCACTCAAGGAGAAAGCTAACCATCAGCATTCCCATTCATCTCAACCTGCTTGTGCTCAAACGTTCCAGAAGTAAAGCATGTGATTTGAATTCTGTCATACCTGTTCCAGATTGGCCTACAGGTTTTTGAGCCAATCCCCTGATTTCATTGTCATGTGACTAATCAGTCTGGAGCCGCAGAAAATGATAGGTGTGTTCAACATCGGCTGCGGCCGGATGCAACAGATCTGCGAGAGTAGCCGCGTGCAGGCGGGGAGAAGCTGCAAACGGAGACGTGAAGTCGGACACTTTCTGCTTCCCGCAGTGACGCTCGCACTGTGTTTGCATACTTTATCAGCTGAAGTGAAATAAATGCAATATTTGGCAATACACAGATGTTTCAGAGACTGTATTGTCATGTAATACTTTATGCACTGCTTAATATAGCATGTGTTTGTACAAGAATAAAGTTCAACATATAATCCTACACTATCAATGAAGTGGGGTCTACATTTTTTATCAGTTTTATTTTGATAAACATGATAAAATATAACATTGCGACTACATGAAAGGAGGTTTTACTGTTATAAAAAACAGATTTGTGCGCATTAGTGGAGCTGAAGGTTTTAGAATAAACACGAAACACGTGATCGCTGTCATGCGGTGAATCCGGCCAATCGTGGAACAGCTGTGTCGTCATCAGAGTCCGTGCAGCCTCTTGCAGCTGCTCTGGAGAAACTGCACCGGCTGTATTAGCCGGCTGCTCTCAAATCGCTCTCGCGGCACTTTGTTGACATACGTCACTGTCACGTGGTGTCGGTGCTGCCTCAAGTTGGACAACATTTCTAACCGGCATGCACTGCTTCAAGTCAGCCACCGATCGGTCTGCGCATCGCTGGGTGAAGTCGAACAAGCCTAATGTCACAATAACACTGATTAGCTGATGATATCATGTATATATTTGATGAATTTTCTAAATGTTGACGTTTATTCAATGTTTATTGCCAGAAAATAGACAGAAATCAGCGGTTTTAAATGTATTCAGACATTCAGTGCAACAGGGTTGCAAGAATTTCAAATAACATAGGACACAAACAGAAAATAAAAATCTCATATAATATTTAGTTTGACCTCCTAAAAATTACATGTTTTTGTTTTCAGAGTGTAAAGCACTACACTACACTCTCCAGAAAAAAAAAAAGTTACAAAAGCTGTCACAGGGGTGGTACCCCTTCAAAAGGAGCTAATATGTATGTACTAATGTGTACCTTTAAAGTACTAATATGCAACCCGGGTACAAAGGTGTACATTTTGAAAGGGTACAGACCGAGCAGTAGCTTATAGCTTTTTTCTGAGAGTGTATGGAAAGTGCAAAATAGCTTTCTTTTTCATTATTTCCTACTCTTTGAACAATTTAACTCTGATTAAAGTGTATCTTTTAAGCAATACAACTGTAAAAATCCTATCCAGCAGGAATGTTTGATGAGGGGAACACTGGAATGTTTCTGTGCATGAAATTCATGAAGGGCTTATGAAACAGCAGGTGAGGGGCAGGTCACTTTGAGGACAAAATGTTTTTTTTGTCTTTGCCAGATACACCGATCAGGCATAACATTATGACCTGGTGAAGAAGAACACTGATTATCTCTTCATCATTGCACCTGTTATTAGGCAGCAAGCGAACATTTTGTCCTCAAAGTTGATGTGTTAGAAGAAGAAAAAAAAAAGTGTACGGATTTGAGCGAGTTTGACAAGGGCCAAATTGTGATAGCTAGATGACTGGGTCAAAGCATCTCCAAAACTGCAGCTCTGGTTGGGTTGTCCTGGTCAAGGTGGTCCAAGGAAGGAACAGTGTTGAACCGGCTACAGGGTCACGGGCGGCCAAGGCTCACTGATGTACGTGTGGAGCGGAGGCTGGCCCGTGTGGGCTGATCAAACAGACGAGCTACTGTAGCTCAAATTGCTCACAAAGTTAATGCTAGTTCTGATAGAAAGGTGTCAAAATACACAATGCATTGCAGTTTGTTGCATATGGGGCTGCATAGCCGCAGACCAGTCAGGGTGCCCATGCTGACCCCTGTCCACCTCCGAAAGTGGGCACATGAACATCAGAACTGAACCATGGAGCAATGGAAGAAGGTGGCCTGGTCTGATGAATCACTTTTTTTTTTGCATCACATGGTTGGCCGGGTGCGTCGCTATGAGAAGAAGGCAAGCTGGCAGAGGCAGTGTGATGCTTTGGGCAATGTTCTGCTAAGAAACCTTAGGCTCTGCCATCCATGTGGATGTTAATTTGAAACATACCACCTACCTAAGCATTGTTGCAGACCATGTACACGCTTTCATGGAAACGGTATTCCCTGGTGGCTGTGGCCTCTTTCAACAGGATAATGCGCCAAAAAAGCAAAAATGGTTCAGGAATGGTTTGAGGAGCACAACAATGACTTTGAGGTGTTGACTTGGCCTCCACATTTCCCAGATCTCAATCCAATCGAGCATCTGTGAGATGTGCTGAACAAACAAGTCTGATCCATGGAGGCCCCACCTTGCAACTTACAGGTGCTGCTAACATCTTGGTGCCAAATACCACAGCACACCTTCAGGGGTCTAGTAGAGTCCATGCCTCGATGGGTCAGGGCTGTTTTGGCAGTAAAAGGGGACCAACACAATATTAGGTCATAATGTTATGCATGATCGGTGTATATATTGTCCAGGGAAGCAGCCCAGAGGGATATCCAGGGTGGGACATGTTCAATGTCATTAGTGCTTGACATGTTTGTCACCTCTGATCAGCAAACTGCAGTATGAGAGAAGGCAATAAATAATTACAGTAACAGAGGAGAAATATATATTTGCAAAGTAGTTAAATAACATAATTATACCATGATAATCAATTTTTCAGGTGCAGTTCAAACAAGCTTCGAAAAAGTCAAAGCAAGTCAAGATGCCATTACCTGAACATACACTATATTGCCAAAAGGGCAATTTGGGACGCCTGCCTTTACATGCACATGAACTTTAATGACATCCCATTCTTAATCCGTTAATCTTAATCAACTCTTCTGGGAAAGCTTTCCACAAGGTTTAGGAGTGAGTTTATGGGAATTTTTGACCATTCTCCTAGAAGCACATTTGTCAGGTCAGGCACTGATGTTGGACGAGAAGGCCTGGCTCGCAGTCTCCGCTCTAATTCATCCCAAAGGTTCTATCGGGTTGAGGTTAGGAATATTGTTAAGAAACAATATTATTGGAAATGAATGCTCTGTTGTAAAAACTCCACAAAATGCACCCTACATTAAGGTGCTCTATATATCTACCCGGAAGACTCGGGAGACAAGAGAAACACTTGAATAAGATTTATTTACAGTTTGTATACAATGAGTATCGAATAGAATGATAAAGTTCTTTGGCCCCGTCCATTGTCCGAATCCGGAGGGTAGCGGATGCTTGCAGTTCCTGCCTGAAGTTGAAGG
Organism: Romanogobio albipinnatus; assembly: GCA_023566225.1. Classification (NCBI taxonomy): domain Eukaryota; kingdom Metazoa; phylum Chordata; class Actinopteri; order Cypriniformes; family Gobionidae; genus Romanogobio; species Romanogobio albipinnatus. The sequence goes on along the minus strand of CM042260.1, from coordinate 31,964,777 downwards.
CAGGGGCGAAGCCTACCCCCTATGGACAGGGACTGACCTGGTGGTGGGTGGGAACTGATATTATATACTGCAGAAGACGAATAATTATTGGCTAGATAGATAATTAGTGAATGACGTGACATTGGAGTCTTTCAGGAAGAACGCACCCAATTAGCGTTACCAATATTTTTTGCCAATATTTATTTATATCAACAACTGCTCTGACTCTCGTGCACTTTTCAGAACATTCTCTTTGCATCATTTTTCACAAACAAAACCTCCTCCATCAGCAGCCAATTCTCCACACCACAAACCGACACGCACATCTCAACAACCATCACACATATGCTCCCCTCCTTCTCTCTGCTCTCCGAAGCAGATGTCTCCAAACTCATCCTTTCCAATCATCCCACTACCTGTCAGCTTGATCCTATCCCCACTCACCTCCTTCAGGCCATTTCTTCTTCTGTTACTCCTGCACTCACTCACATTGTCAACACCTCTCTTCACACCGGGACCTTCCCCACAGCATTTAAGCAGGCTCGGGTAACCCCACTGCTTAATAAACCCTCTCTGAACCCAGCACTTTTAGAAAACTACAGACCGGTATCCCTTCTGCCTTTCATTGCAAAGACACTTGAGCGAGTTGTGTTTAATCAGCTCTCTACGTTTCTTGAACAGAACAACCTCCTGGACATCAACCAATCTGGCTTCAAAAGCGGCCACTCAATTGAGACTTCCTTGCTCTCGGTTACGGAGGCACTGAGACAGGCAGTGGCTTCCAAATCCACAGTATTTATCTTACTAGATTTGTCTACTGCTTTTGACACAGTTAACCACCAGATCCTCCTGGCAACTCTCATGAAGATGGGCATCTCAGGAATTGCTCTCCAGTGGCTCAAGTCTTACCTCTCAGGTAGGTCCTTCGGGGTGTCATGGAGAGGTGAAGTGTCTAAGTCACATCATCTAGCCACTGGAGTTCCCCAGGGCTCAGTGCTTGGACCACTTCTCTTCTCCATCTACATGTCATCACTGGGATCTGTCATTCAGAAACATGGCTTTTCCTATCACTGCTATGCCGACGACACTCAACTCTACTTCTCATTTCAACCAGATGATCCCACGGTTGGTGTTCATATCGCTGCCTGCCTAACAGACATTTCTGCCTGGATGAAGGAACATCACCTGCAACTCAACCTTGCAAAGACAGAACTGCTTGTGGTCTCAGCCAACCCAGTACTTCATCACAATCTCTCCATTCAGCTAGGATCATCAACCATAACTCCGTCCAGGACAGCCAGGAACCTTGGAGTTGTGATTGATGATCAGCTAAATTCACTGACCACATTACTGCAACATCCCGGTCCTGCAGATTTGCGTTATACAACATTAGGAAGATTAGACCCTTCCTATCAGAGCAGGCCACACAACTCCTGGTCCAAACTCTTGTTCTCTCCAGACTGGACTACTGTAATGCTCTTTTAGCGGGCCTTCCGGCATGCACTATCAAACCCTTGCAACTGATCCAGAATGCAGCGGCGAGGGTGGTCTTTAACGAGCCGAAGAGAGCGCACGTCACGCCTCTCTTCATCAGTCTCCACTGGCTGCCAATAGCCGCTCGCATCAAATTCAAGACACTGGTGCTCGCCTTCAAAGCAACCACTGGCTCTGCACCAATATACCTAAACTCGCTTGTTCAGACTTACACACCCTCCAGGAGCTTACGTTCTGCCAGTGAACGACGCATTGTGGTGCTATACCAAAGAGGCATGAAATCACTCTCACGGAGCTTTTCCTGGATCGCCCACACCTGGTGGAATGACCCACCTATCTCAATTCGAGCAGCCGAGTCTGTAGCCATTTTCAAAAAACAGCTAAAGACACATCTCTTCCAGCAGCACCTGATCAATCAAGAATAGCACTTAACATTCTATTCATTTTCTGTCTGTCTAATTTTTTTTTTTTTTTTAAGTTCTGTCCTGTGTTCTGTGTTAGATTAACTGAGACTTGTTACAGCACTTGCATACTGTTGCCCTTGACTGTTCTATTGCTCTCATTTGTAAGTCGCTTTAGATAAAAGCATCTGCTAAATGACTAAATGTAAATGTTATATACAGTGCTGCTTGAAAGTATGTGAACCCCTTATAATAATTTTAATAAAATAAGAGGGATCATAAAAAATACATGTTAATTTTTATTTAGTAATGTCCTGGATGAGATATTGTACATAAAATATCTTTACTTATAGTCCACAAGATTTAAAAAAAATGCTGAATTTATAAAAAAGGACCCTATTCAAATTGTATGAACCCTTGATTCTTAATACTGTGTAACGTTCGCTGGATGATCCACGGCTGTTTTTTGTTTTGTTTTGTGATGGTTGTTCTTGAGTCCCTTGTTTGTCCTGAGCAGTTAAACTGCCCAATGTTCTTCAGAAAAATCCTTCAGGTCCTGCCAATTCTTCAGTTTTCCAGCATCTTTTGCATATTTGATCCTGACATTTATTCAGTGTTTATTGCCAGAAAATAACAATATCACATATTGTATAACCACAATAAATTAAACTAAAACAGTTATTTTACTTGTTTTCCTTTCCTTTTCTTTTCTTTTTTCTTTTCTTTAGCTTTTCTGACTTGCACTACAAAAGTGCCCTGATTGTCTCTGTGTAATGGACCCCAACTCATAACACCATCACACATCTATTCATTCAAGCACATCCATGTTTCATGCTCATGTATGCATGAACGCAGCATCAGTGTGCCTCTGCAGTATCTGCGTTTCTCATTCAGCCGCTGTTGTTTTCTGCTTTATTGAGATTTAAATTTGCCTCAGGTGGATACTTGCTCCCTGGAGTTCATTATTTTCCCAGATTAGTCCAGTTTGTGGAATCAAAGATGTAAAAGGAATCTAAGCTGTGTCTAATAGGCTAGAGTCTAGACGCCCCATTCCAATTAGGCACTGTAAATAGATTCCGTAATTCAGCTCCAGGGTTTGTTTATTCAATTTTGTGCTCTTAAAATCATGTTAATTTCATTCTGTATTCTACAAACCTTTGTTGAGGATTAAACAGCTCTGCGCCTTTGACAGAAAACGTGTCTCGGATCTTGAGCGCGACACATGTCCGTGGAATTGTTTGGAATGTGTTCCCTGTTCAGTCCACAAGGTTAAACAACCAAAGAGTTCCTGGCAACACAGGGATAATTGTGACCGGTACAATATACAACCCTCGACTTGATGTCGCAAACATCAGCAAACTCCACGCTCATCACTACTGACATCAAGTCACAACCTAAAGTCTCTATACACAAGGAGATGAAAATTTCATGAATTTAGCATTTTTTATTCATGCTAACTCAGTGTCCTCTTTTCTTTATTTTATTCTTTGCAGACTGCAAAGTGACAATAACCTGTGTCTGTGCTAGTCAGCTCTGTCCTGCTTGCTTCCTGTCTGAGAGAGAGGAATAAAGCCGCACTGACCTTGAACACAAACTAAGGACGAAGTAAGAACTCTGCGTGGAGACAGAACAAGGATCTTCACAGACAAGGTTTTCTGATTAGCATGACTCTCTGTGCTGTTACATCAAATGGCTCACAGAAGATTTTTGCATATAGATAAAAAAGACCTTTACAGGACTAATTGTTCTCTTACGAGAGGTTCTCTCGTATTGCGTAAGTTCCTTACGCTACGGGAAAGTATTCTTTCTTCGAGATTTCTGAAAAACCCAAAATTATCCTTAATTTTGTAACATTGTCAACGCAGTGCGGCAGCCTGGCAGACCATAGCAGGCTATTCCAGCGTGCTATTGGCTGCTCTGCTGGCAACTGCAGCAGCCTATCGGTGAGCCCGCGTGACGTGGCGACCAATGAGGGCGCTTCGCGCCCACCTGGCTTCATTTGCCTACAGGTGGGGCGTGGCCACGTGTATATAAGCAGGGCTCACGGGCTGCATATTCGATTTTCTTTTCTTCAGCGAAGCCCTTCGCATCGCTGGATCTGGAACCCGCCGCCGTGACCGCGCAGACAAGCAAGCAGAGGACAGCGCCTGAGGAAGCCGGCAGCATCGCGCCACCTTCAGCCATCCGTGCCTGCTCTGCTATCCGGCAGCCCATATCCTTTACGCTCAAAAGTGTTGTCGCCGCTGCGTCACACTTTTTCACTAAAAGAGCCGAGCGTTGATACAAATGTCTCGTTCCACCTGCGGCTCGTGTCACGCGCAGCTCAGCTCCGGGGACCGCCACGTGATCTGCGCTCTCTGCCTGGGCCGTGATCACGCCGCTGCCGCACTCCTCGCCGGCGGATGCCAAGAGTGCGAAGAACTGACGATGTCGACCCTGCGGGCTCGACTCGTCCTGTTCGATGATGATATTCCTCCAGTCCCTGCCACGCCGCGCAGAAAGAAGCGCCGCTCGCAGCGGATTCCGGAGTTCGCCGAGAGAAGCTCGCCGGAACCTTTCCCGCCCGCTTCACTCTCGCCTTCCCCGCCCCCACCCCAGGCCGCCATTTCTGTTGCCGCCTCCGGGGATGAGGCGGATGCGGCCGCGGAACGCGCCGACAGCTGCTCCATCATGGCTTCCGACAGCGAGGACTGGTCTTCCGCGTCCTCTTCAGTCCGGGGCTCCGGACGCTCTCGAGCGGGTGAGGACGCCGAACTTTTGCGCCTTCTCACCCGGGCCGTCGAGCAGCTAGGCCTCGAATGGGCCCCGCCCAAGGTGGCAGCGCCGAACCGACTTGACGGATGCTTCCTAAACAGTCGCCGCCGTGCGCCCACCTCCAGGACTGCACCCTTTCTGCCGGAGCTTCACGAGGAGCTCGCAAAGTCCTGGAACGCGCCATTCTCCGCGAGGGTCTCGTCTCAGGCTTCTTCGACGCTCTCACAAGTCGACGGCGCGGCCGAGAAAGGCTACAACGCTATCCCTCCGGTGGAAGAGGCGGTCGCAGCGCACCTTTGCCCGCCTTCTGGTTGGCGCTCAAAGGCTGCCCTCCCGTCTAAGGCCTGCAGAGTGACGTCATCGCTGATCGGCCGCGCTTTCGCTGCCTCCGGTCAAGCTGCGTCCGCTCTGCACTCTATGGCCGTGCTGCAAATCCTCCAAGCTAATCTCCTCCGCGACCTGGACGAGAAATGCTGTGACGCTGAGTTAATCACGGATTTGCGAAGCGCGACGGATCTCTCCCTTCGCGCCACCAAGACCGCAGCACAGGCCCTCGGACGCTCTATGGCTTCCCTCACGGTAGCTGAGCGCCACCTCTGGCTCACGCTCGCGGACATGCGAGAAACAGAGCGCGCGGCCTTCCTAAATGCCCCGCTCTCTCCGTCTGGGCTCTTTGGACCAGCGGTCAAGGGGATCGTCGACCGTTTCTCCGAAGTGCAGAAAACGACGCAGGCCATGAACCTTTTCCTGCCTCGACGCCCCGGCGCTAGCAATAGCTCCGCTGCTCGCCGTCCTCGTGACCAGCCAGCAACGAGCTCCGCGCAGCGCCCAGCGCGGCCCCCTTCGTCTCAGCGAAGACCGAGCGGCCGCCCCAGATCGCGCTCTTCCAGCCGTGGTAAGCCGCCTCCACCTCGGGGCCCCCGGCCTAGGATCGCGCTGAAGCCCGAGCCTCCAAAGTCCTCCTAGCCAGAGGCAAGAAACGACGGTTAAGTCCCGCCGCGGCCGGACCACCGTCAAAACTCTCTTTCCTGTCAGCCCCCGCCACTGTGGCTGCTGCAGATGGATTTCACGCAGCCAACGAGCCGGCAAAAATGCCTTCTCGCCTGTCAATAACCGCCGTTTTTACGGCGAACCAGAGAAATCACAAAAGTTGCATTATTTCTGGTTGCACGGCTCACGCCGTATGTGTTTCAAATGCAGTAAATGTGCCCACTTTTCTGTGTTCACCCCTGCACACAAGCACTATAAACCCTGTGTCCCCCACTCACATAAAGCGGCCACCGGCCGCTCGAGTGCTAGAGTTAGGTCACGTGTCCGCTTGTTTGCGTCCACGACTAACCACCACACGCGCTGTCACACAGCCACTCTTAACCGGTCATGTTCCACGCGTAAGAGTTGTGCCCGCTCAAACGCGCTCACACATTTTCGCGAACATTATGCCTCAGGCGCCACGCGCCGCGCCACACACCATTTGTTTCCCGCCCAGGGTGGCCGGAGCGATGAGTGTAGGGCCGCACACAAGCCACTCCCCGCTCGAAGCGGCAGAGATGCAGTGTGTAGGGCGGCCAGCCATCGCGAGCGATCGGCTGGCCCACAGCACAGAGAGCGCGCGCACTGCGCCCGCCCCTCCTATACAGGCCGTCAAACCCGCGAAGCGCGGCGTTTCGAGCCCGGAGGCCGTTCTATCCCGTGTGGCGCACGCAAGAGCGTGGGAAGCCATTCCAGGTGTATCAGAATGGGTGCTGAAAACAGTGAAGCACGGCTACACTCTGCAGTTCGCTCGCCGCCCTCCGCGCTTCTGTGCGCGTACAGAGACGAGAGTGAGCGAGGAAGTAGCACATCTACTTCGAGCAGAAATAGCCACGCTGCTGTGCAAAGGGGCTATAGAACCGGTTCCCCATTCTATGAGCAAGTCAGGTTTTTACAGCCGGTATTTTCTCGTGCCAAAAAGGGATGGGTCGCTCAGACCGATTCTGGATCTGAGGCGTCTGAACAAAGCTCTTATGAAAAGATCGTTCAAGATGCTCACGACCAAGCAGATCCTCGCGCATATTCGCCCGAGAGACTGGCTAATCTCCCTAGATTTGAAAGATGCATATTTTCAAATCAAGATAACGCCGCGTCACAGGCCATTCTTACGATTCGCCTTCGACGGCCAGGCTTATCAATACACCGTCCTTCCGTTCGGCCTGTCACTAGCACCCCGTACATTTACGAAGTGCATGGACGCGGCCCTCGCTCCTCTGAGAAATCGAGGGATGCGAGTATTGAACTATCTGGACGATTGGCTCATCCTGGCGCAGTCGGAGGCCGAGCTCCTCGCCCACAGGGCAATGCTGCTCAGCCACCTGGACAGCCTAGGGCTCATGGTCAATTGGACCAAGAGCTCATTAGTGCCCACGCAATCAACCTCATTCCTGGGTTTGAATCTGGACACTGTGGCAATGTCAGCCCGCCTGTCACCCCATCGCGCGCGCCAAGTTCGGCGCATGGCTGCGTACTTCCGGCCGGGCAAAATCGCACCTCTAAAGCTTTTTCAGAGGATGCTGGGACGTATGGCCTCAGCTGCGGCTGTGCTCCAGCTGGGCTTAATGCGCATGCGCCCGCTGCAATGCTGGTTAAACGCCCGAGTGCCTCACAGAGCCTGGGCGTCCGGCGGCTTCAGGATCAGAGTGACTCAGGGCTGCGTGTCAGCCCTAGAGCCCTGGTTAGTAGCCGACTGGTACCAGAGGGGAGTGACGATGGGAGCCATCTCACACCGCAAGGTCATCTCGACGGACGCCTCCACCACGGGTTGGGGCGCCGTTTTCGAGGGCAGATCAGCCTCGGGCCTTTGGTCGAGCGAGGAAAAACTCCTACACATAAACTGTTTGGAGATGATAGCGGTAGAGAACGCGCTCAGGCAGTTTCTCCCGCTTATACGAGGACACCATGTGTTAGTCCGGTCGGACAACACCACAGTGGTGTCCTACGTGAACCGGCAGGGCGGTGTCAGGTCCAGAGGTCTGGGCAATCTGACAGAACGCCTGCTCGTGTGGGCACACAGCTCGCTGCGCTCGCTGAGAGCTGCGCACGTGCCGGGCCACCTCAATGTGGGCCCGGACAAGCTGTCCAGGGGCCTCATTCTCCCAGGAGAATGGTCCCTGCACCCCCAGACAGTCCAGCTGGTATGGCGCCTGTTCGGCAGAGCGGAGCTCGACCTCTTTGCAACAAAAGAGAACGCCCGCTGCCCGACGTTTCTGTCCAAAAGCGAGGATGCGCTGTCCCAAACTTGGCCCAGCCTCCCGCTGTATGCTTTCCCGCCGATCTCCCTATTGCCCCAGGTCATAGCGAAAATCAGGGAAACGCGCCGTCCGGTGCTCCTTATAGCACCGCGCTGGGAGAACCAGATTTGGTACCCAGAGCTGGTGAAGCTGTCGCACTCACCCCCCTGGCCAGTTCCGCTGAGAGCAGACCTTCTCTCTCAAGCAGGAGGGTCAGTTTGGCATCCCCATCCAGAGCGATGGTCTCTGCATGTATGGGTGACCAACGGATACCCGTTGACCTGCCCGAAGGGGTTATGAACACGATTTCACACTCTAGAGCCCCCTCGACGAGGCGGTTATATAGTTCTAAGTGGTCGGTGTTCACCGAGTGGTGTGTTTCCAAGGGATTGGACCCACAGCAATGTGGGGTCCAGCGGGTGCTCTCCTTCCTCCAAGAGCTTTTGGAACGGGGCAGGTCCCCTTCCACGCTCAAAGTGTATGTGGCGGCTATAGCAGCGTTCGCTCAGACGACGCTAGGTAGCACGCTAGGAAGGAACGAGCTCATCATCCGTTTCCTCAGAGGAGCCAGACGGATGAATCCCCCGCGGCCCCCGTCGGTTCCTATATGGGATCTGGCCTTGGTCCTAGAGGCCCTGAAGGCTCATCCCTTTGAACCGCTCGAGACTGTGGAACCAAGGTTCCTTTCGCTGAAAACCGCGTTTCTGATAGCTCTGGCTTCAGTGAAACGCGTGGGGGATCTACACGCGCTCTCAGTGAGCCCGACGTGTATGGAGTTCGGTCCTAATGACTCTAAGGTCATTCTCAGACCGAGGCATGGTTATGTCCCCAAAGCGATCGGCACTCCCTTCAGGGCGCAGATTATCTCCCTCTCGGCTCTGCCAGCATCCGATGAGGGGGACGGTGGCAATTTCCTCTGCCCTGTCAGGGCATTGAGGGTTTATGTCACACGCTCCGCCGCCTTCAGGCGTTCTGAGCAGCTATTTGTTTCGTTTGGCGGGCGCACTAAAGGTCTCGCCTCCTCGAAACAGACCCTGTCCAGGTGGATAGTGGACGCGATTGCAGCTGCATACGCTTCCAAACACCTGCAGTGCCCGCTAGGTGTCAGAGCACACTCCACCAGAGGCATGGCCTCTTCGTGGGCTTGGGCCAGAGGGATTTCCATCCACGATATCTGTATGGCGGCAGGCTGGGCCTCCCCGTCTACGTTCGTGAGATTTTACAATCTGGAAGTTCCTGCCTTACAGGCGAAAGTGTTATCAGTTCAATAGGGCTGTTGGTTCTGCCCAGTGGTTCTGCGCAGACATAGCTCACATACTGGTAGTAAGTTCGGTACTAGGCTCATTGTGAATTTGAAGGAGACCGGCGGTGCCGTTCCCTCATTTACGAGACGAGCTGTTGTGAGTTTGAAGGTGACCGGCGGTGCCGTTACCTCACTCATATAACAAGATATTGTGAATTTGAAGGCGACCGGCGTTGCCGCTCCCTCATTCATGAGACAAGGTGTGGTGAATTTGAAGGAGACCGGCAGGTGCCGTTCCCTCATTCATGGGACAGGGTGTTGTAACCACCCGTCGTAACCACCCGTCAGTTCGAATGAAGTGTCTGTATATGTGGTGGCCCGTTTTCTTTACCGGCCACCCTGCCCGAGCAGTGTTATGGTCCCCGGTTCCCTGGGATACATATGCTGTATGCGAGGCGCGCACGGCGTTGACAATATGTTCCCGTAGCGTAAGGAACTTACGCAATACGAGAGAACCTCTCGTAAGAGAACGATACTCGGTTACTTAACGTAACCTCGGTTCTCTCTAGAAGAGGGAACGAGTATTGCGTTCCTTGCCGTGCGCCCCGCGGGCTTTTATGCTTCAGAACTACGAAAACCGAATATGCAGCCCGTGAGCCCTGCTTATATACACGTGGCCACGCCCCACCTGTAGGCAAATGAAGCCAGGTGGGCGCGAAGCGCCCTCATTGGTCGCCACGTCACGCGGGCTCACCGATAGGCTGCTGCAGTTGCCAGCAGAGCAGCCAATAGCACGCTGGAATAGCCTGCTATGGTCTGCCAGGCTGCCGCACTGCGTTGACAATGTTACAAAATTAAGGATAATTTTGGGTTTTTCAGAAATCTCGAAGAAAGAATACTTTCCCGTAGCGTAAGGAACTTACGCAATACTCGTTCCCTCTTCTAGAGAGAACCGAGGTTACGTTAAGTAACCGAGTATCGTTTTATAATAATAATACATGACATAAACTCATGCTCAACTGCAAAAACTGCTGTAAAGCAGAAAAATACAGCGCACGCACGCAATTTTAAATAATTTAACTATTTTTCTTAGTCAAATTACTCCAGTCTTCAGTCACATGATCCATCAGAAATCATTTTAATATACTAATATGGTGTGTAAGATAAATTTTTTTCATGATTATTTTTTTAATAGAAAGTTCAGCAGAACCGCAATATAATATGTTTTACTTTACTGTCACTAATATTAATTTTTCACAAATCTCCTTCTAACTTTAAACTTTTGAACAGTTATGTACATATATAAATTAATATATTTTATTTTATTTTAATTAATAATATCAGAACACTTTGAATATAATATAATTAATATATATATATATATATATATTGGGTCAGAATGGGAAAGAAAGGTGATTTAAGCAATTTTGAGCGTGGCACTAAAATGGCCCCCACAGTCACCAGATCTATAGAGCATCTTTGGGATGCCCAATAGAGCATCTTTGGGATGTGGTGGAACGGGAGCTTCGTGCCCTGGATGTGCATCCCACAAATCTCCATCAACTGCAAGATGCTATCCTATCAATATGGGCCAACATTTCTAAAGAATGCTTTCAGCACCTTGTTGAATCAATGCCATGTAGAATTAAGGCAGTTCTGAAGACGAAAGGGGGTCAAACACAGTATTAGTATGGTGTTCCATACTGAAAATGGACAATTAAAATGATTCATATAAAAAAAACATAATGATAATAAATAAAATAATGATAAAAACTGCCAAAAATTCCACTCACAAAAAACTCCAAGTACTATATTCCAACTCTTCTGAAGTCTTATAATCGCACAATGCACATATTCCTCTCACGTTTCTGAAGAATTTGTACTGCATCTAATTTCAACTGACAACTGTTTGAAATACAGCAAAAAAGGAACACAAAAACATAAGAGTTTCATGAAGGGAAGAAATACCTCAATACAAATTTGCAAAAGTACAGTCTGAGCTGACAGAGTGAAACAACAGTGAATAAGAATAGTTTAAGAATGAAAGAAATGTTTCTTTAGCCTTTACTTGAAAGTAGCAAGGGATTCTGTTCGGCAGAGTTTTAAAGACAATATCTATCCTTAATATGGTTTGAGTTGAAAATTCACGTCAGACCCAAGAAGCAACAGATCCCGAGGCAAAAGTGTCTATTCAGCACACATTCTGTTCTTCACAGCCTCACCTTGGCTGAAAGCCGCAGTCACTTTGAGTCAGTCTTTGCTGTTATAGCCCTCTGTGGACACCTTCTTTTCCAGAAGTGAACAGTCATAAAGCTGCCTCAACACTAAAGACCTGGGTCACCATTCTCTCTGACCCATAATGAGCAAACACACACACATCTGCTTCAACCCATCATACCCGAGGCTCTTGGCTACTCTCACACTCATAAGGAAAGCCACTTTAGGGACTTCAATCCTGCACCACCAACTGTGACTCTTGCATCGTATACTCATTTACTCTACTACTGTACACAAACTGTAGGATTTCTGTCATGGAATTTTTGAATGTTACAACTATGGCTCATTTAATTGAACTTATTATAATTATTCACAGCTAATCATCCTCTCCACTCAAATCTCACACTCATTTAGACATCCAAAGTATGATGTCAAATGGCATTGGCTCTTGTGTGTCATGTGACCTATTGATACGTGCTAAATTTAAGTGTATCTTTTTTCTCAGAGTCATCATGAAAGAAAAGTCATATGGACAACTTTTAAAGTGGGTTGTTTTTGGGTCATGTTTAGTGTAATTTTTTGGGTTTTGGAATACATACACTACCGTTCATAACTTTGGTATGATATATGTTTTAAGTCTCTTATGCTCATCAGGGCTGTATTTATAGAACAATTTTTGATACACTTTAAAAGAACCGTTTTCTATTTGAATATATTTTACAATTATTCCTGTGATTCAAAGCTGAATTTTCAGCATCATTACTCCAGTCTTCAGTCACACCTTCAGAAATCATTCTAATATGCTTATTTGTTGCTTAAAAATTATTTTGTATTATTGTAAATGTTGAAAACAGCTGTGCTGCTTAATATTTTGGTGGAAACCTTGATACATTTTTAAATTCTTTGATTAATAAATTTGCGTGTTATAGTCAGAATTGCGAGATTAAAAAACTCGCAATTACATGTTATAAAGTTTATATCTTGCAATTCTGACTTTTTTTCCCTCACAATTGTGAGGAATAAAGCCAGAATTGTGAAATAAAAAGTCACAATTTAATTTTTTTATTCCATGGCGGAAAGAAGCTTCCATAAAAACATATATTTCAAAGGGCACTTCCAAAATTCCAACAGTCATCTGAGGTTACTGAAGAGAATTGACCACCCTCATGTCTGATCAGAGCCGCTCTGAAAGTAAAAGGACTTTTTTTTAGATCAGAAATAGGTATGAGGTAAGCCGCGGAGGTTTGAGCAAACACTTCTGTAGCACGACATCCTTCGTGAACTATGTGACAGATTGTAAGTGACAGAAGTTACCTGGGGAAAACCTCTGGGACAGGAAAAAGAGACTAGTGTTGAGTGGGTGGTCCATCTTCAGATGCCAGTGATGGAAGATAACGTAACTCACTCTCTTCTTATGCCTCTTCTCTGTATTTCTATCAGTTTTATTTCTTTTTCCATGGCACGTGTCAGTGAAGGAGACTCAGAGGACGCTGCAGAGTCTGGGTGGAGACAGAGCCTCGGGCTTATGCCTCCAGCGGAGGATTGCAGACCAAGCTTGAGACCTTGGAGCAGTTCAGCCCATTCACTCATGGTCGACTCTTTTCCCCTGTGTTTCCATTCTCTCCATTCTCACCCACCTCCTGAAACTGAAAGGTCAGATCATTCCACTTTAGATTTCTTAATTTACTTTACCTTACTCGTTAAAAAGTACATTCAACTGATTTATTTCACTTCTGAATTTAATTTAAGATCTCAAATCTATAAAATGGTCTTTGTTTTAGATGGTTCTGCAGTAGCTCAAATGTTCCATTCTCTACAGAAATTGGTATTTATACTTTTTTTTTTAATAAAAAAAAACTCAAAATAAATCAATTCAACCCTTGTATTAATATAAAATATGATCGAAAATATCAATAAAGTAATTGTTATTACATTATTTATATATATATAATAATATATATATAAATTTCACAATCTGCTCAGTTACTGGGATTTTCACGCACAACCATTTCTAGGGTTTACAAAGAATGGTTTGAAAAACGAAAAACATCCAGTATGCGGCAGTCCTGTGGGCGAAAATGCCTTGTTGATGCTAGAGGTCAGAGGAGAATGGGCCGACTGATTCAAGCTGATAGAAGAGCAACTTTGACTGAAATAACCACTCGTCACAACCGAGGTATGCAGCAAAGCATTTGTGAAGCCACAACACGCACAACCTTGATGCGGATGGGCTACAACAGCAGAAGACCCCACCGGGTACCACTCATCTCCACTACAAATAGGAAAAAGAGGCTACAATTTGCACAAGCTCACCAAAATTGGAAAATGTTGCCTGGTCTGATGAGTTTCGATTTCTGTTGAGACATTCAGATGGTAGAGTCAGAATTTGGCGTAAACAGAATGAGAACATGGATCCATCATGCCTTGTTACCACTGTGCAGGCTGGTGGTGGTGGTGTAATGGTGTGGGGGATGTTTTCTTGGCACACTTTAGGCCCCTTAGTGCTAATTGGGCATCGTTTAAAAGCCTACCTGAGCATTGTTTCTGACCATGTCCATCCCTTTATGACCACCATGTACCCATCCTCTGATGGCTACTTCCAGCAGGATAATGCACCATGTCACAAAGCTTAAATCATTTGAAATTGGTTTCTTGAACATGACAATGAGTTCACTGTACTAAAATGGCCCCCACAGTCACCAGATCTCAACCCAATAGAGCATCTTTGGGATGTGGTGGAACGGGAGCTTCGTGCCCTGGATGTGCATCCCACAAATCTCCATCAACAGCAAGATGCTATCCTATCAATATGGGCCAACATTTCTAAAGAATGCTTTCAGCACCTTGTTGAATCAATGCCACATAGAATTAAGGCAGTTCTGAAGGCGAAAGGGGGTCAAACACAGTATTAGTATGGTGTTCCTAATAATCCTTTAGGTGAGTGTATATATATATATATATATATATAATATCATAACATTTAACACAAATAAATAATAGAATGTTAATATAATTTATTCATTGAGAGTGAAAAAATACCTAATAAAATGTACCTAAGCCCAACTACGAAGTGTCTCCAAAACGACACCTTCAAGACATTCATTAAGTCCGACACAAAGTTCAGAGTTCGTATGCCAAAGCTTAGCCTAGCCAGGAGGAACACTACAAATAAACACACAATATTTTTTTTTCACACCTTCTATTTATTACTGAAACCTTCTGGCTAGTAGGCTAAATCATTTGTGGTAAACATTAATTTCTCTGAGAGCGATTTCCTCAGGTTAAAAGCATACAGAAGATAAATATTAACTCATTAATTCAGTCTTTAACACTCTAGCATCCATTTAATGCTTTTGTAATTAATATAATTCATTTTAAAAGCCCTATCGACAAAATGTGCATCCATAATAAAAGTGAATTGCCCTACTGAGAGCAGAAAAGATCTTAACACACCTTGCCTCTTTGTGTGTTCGAGGCAAAAGAACCCAGTTCACAGTGAAGACACCTGAGAGAAGAGAAATAATTATGAAGATGACTGACAATGAGTTCAGGATTTAGGGATTTAGATTTAGTGTATACATAAAATATTATTTTATATGCACTACTGTTCAAAAGTTTGAGGTCAGTACGATTTTTTTATGTTTTTAAAAGAAGTCTGTTATGCTGCATTTATTTAACCAAAAACAGTAAAATTGTGAAATATTATTACAATTTAAAATAACTGTTTTCTATTTTAATATATTTTAAAACATAATTTATGCAAAGCTGAATTTTCAGCATCATTACTTTCACATGATCCTTCAGAAATAATTCTAATTTGCTGATTTGCTACTGGAGTTCAAAAGATTTTTACTGTAAATTTTGATCAATTAAATTTTTCCATGATAAATAAGTAATTCCTATATAATATATATAAAGTATATTAAGACACGGTTATTGATTGTTGTATTCATATTTTTTTGCACCATTATGAAACAAACCCTTAGTACAATTGACTTTTAAGTTCATTGTAATTAGCAATCAAAAAAACATCAGAAACAGAAAATGCTAAATGGATTGCTATGGCCAGTGATGGAATAAAGTTTAATGACACGAAATTAAGGCAGTTTTGTGTATTTTATGCTTTCAGCTGCCATGTTAAACTGTCTTTGAATAACATTAATTTCAATAATTTGATTAAATAATCTCCATATCATTTAATAAATTCAATTGAAAGCTCCACTGACAGACCTAATATTTACATACAGTTTTAGAACAGACAGTAGTAAAAAAGGTTTAAATCTAAGGCTCAGGTGGAAAATTATCATGCAGGTTTTTTTTGTGCCACTGACTCTTGCTCACACCTTTGGGGGGAAATAAACTAGCCATTAGATTAATTAGATTTTTTTTATTTTGATTATAGTTGAGATTTGACAGAAGTGCTGTGTCTTACGAGGTTTATTTTAGCATTTTCTAAAATGTCTATAAACACAGCAGAGCCATTCTGCTCCATGTCAGACATAAGGGGCAAATCTTCATAGAGCACTTAGTCTGTGTTTATTTCAAAGTAAAGCATCAGGGAGGTAAACTCTAATACAAAGCCAAATCCAGACTGCGGTAAATCCAGACCATTACCTGAGCTTATACTGTGTTATGTGCTCTCTGTTCATGCACTAATGTCATTTCATCCCCCTTCCGCACTGGAAATAGCCTCGCGAGATCTCTTCTCTGCATTACAAACATTGCACTGATATTAAATGTAAATTTAATTCTGACTTGGTTTTAGGTACTCAAACACAGAGCTCCTGAAGGAGAACTTCCTATGTCTGAATGTACGAATGTACAAATATACAAATCAACAGCAGTAGCTGCTGCTCTGAAGCTATTTTAAGGCATTGCACAATAATAAATAAATAAAGTGCATTTTATTCTTATTTTACTACTCCGGGGCCTGAAATGTACGGCTTAGAGAAACACAGTTAGTAGGTTTGGGCTTGCTGCGACTGGTTCCAATAACACCAATGTCATTTCTGTCAGCCGTATATTAGGAGGAGGAACCAAACAAAGTTTGTGGTGGTGTTCAGCTGCTCCTGAGGTAATCTGCTTTATCACCAGAATATGATGTACGAGCATCTGGTTTGGAAATGAGTTTACAAAAAACAATGAGTAGTTTATATCTCTTGGTAAGACAATTCTTCTGTCAGAAAACCTTAGCACTGGATCCTGAGGAAAAGGGACTGCAAGAGAAAAGGCAGGAGGAAAAAAAGCAGAAAGCAGGAAAAGAAAAAATAAAGGCTACGTTCACATTGTCAATTTTTGGGATTGACGTCTGCATTTAGTTACAGGTGTGAGTCTCGAAATATCTCATTCTCACAGCAACTTAAGGCCAATTCACACCGCACAAGTCTGTCGGAGTTTGTTGGATCAATGTGTTACCCCTGTCAGCGTTTGTTGCCGTTGGTCGGAGTTTGTTTTCACCCGACTGAACATTCAATCAGTGTTTGTTGGGTCGTGGAATGTCTGAGCAGTGTGGTAGGCTTTTCCAACAAACAACAACAAACTGTGATGTATCTGATCAGGACACAAACCGTTGCCATGAGGATGAGGCAAGTCCCTTGCAAAGACTTTGTGTAGGTCCTGGGCGTACTCAGTAAATTATCTATCCATCTATCCATCATCTTCCACTTATCCGGGGCCAAGTCGCGGGGGCAACAGTCTAAGAGACACCCAGACTTCCCTCTCCCTAGACACTTCCTCCAGCCCTTCTGGGGGAATACAGAGGCGTTCCCAGGCTAGCCGGGAGACATAATCTCTCCAGCGTGTCCTAGGTCTTCCCTGGGGTCTCCTTCCAGTGGGACGTGTCTGGAAAACCTCCCTGGGAAGGCATCCAGGAGGCATCCGACCGAAACAGATGCCCAAGCCACCTCAGCTGGCTCCTCTCGATGTGGAGGAGCAACGGCTCTACTCTGAGCTCCTCCCGAATGACCAAGCTTCTCACCCTATCTATAAGGGAGCGCCCAGCAACCCCTGCTGAGAAAGCTCATTTCGGCCGCCTTTATCCGGGATCTTGTTCTTTCGGTCATGACCCACAGCTCATGACCACAGGTGAGAGTAGGAACGTAGATCGACTGGTAAATAAGAACTTCGCCTTACAGCTCAGTTCCTTCTTCACCATGACAGACCGGTACATCCGTCTGTCAATCTCCTGTTCCATCCTTCCCTCACTCGTGAACAAGACCCCAAAATACTTAAACTCCACTTGAGGCGGGAACTCTCCACCAACCTGAAGTGGGCAAGCCACCCGTTTCTGACTGAGATTAGATTATCCTTGTGGTGAAAATGGCAGGTTTCTGGACAAATCAGAAGACATCTCTAGAAAGTCCACACTGGACAAAGTTTGAGCGTTTACACATAAGATCTGAGCGAGAGCAGAGCCATATTTGAAAGCGCACGTCCCGTCCATTAAGTTTTGTGTTAGTGAAAGAAAACCGCCTGCAGGTTATGAGATTTGTTACATGGATGCACTCTCGCGTTACAATAATGCACTCTCGACATTTATCACCATAGAAACTGCCTCAAAAGAACTATAAAACTAGAAGAAAGGCGTGTCTGAAAGCTGCAATCTTTTATTTTTATTGGTTAAAATGAATGGGAAATATTTCGTGTTTTTCCGTGGGTGCTCGACCACTTCCGTGGGCACTCTTACAGTAGCATCAGTCTGTATGAACGTGCAACGAGGGTCACTGCCACTATGGTTACTGGTAAGAGAATACAGGCTTGATTCTTGCACGTTCATAAAGACAGTATTCGAGATGCTACTGCAAGTTGCTGTGTGAACGGGACATTTCGAGACTCACACCTTGAAGTAAATGTTGTTGTCAAACCCAAAAATTGACTGAACGTAGCCCTAGTTGTCCATTGTGGTTCCGTTCACACAGCGCAGGTTTTCCGAGAATTGGTTGAGTTCTGAGAATTTACGAGTGCGAGTTTGGTTATAGAATGTGGTTGTCACTCCCATAAATAACCATACTGTGTGTGAATGTAACCGTATTAATGAGTAGTTTATATCTCTTGGTAAGACAATTCTTCTGTCTGCAAGCCTTAGCACTGATCCTGAGGAAAAGGGACTGCAAGAGAAAAGGCAGGAGGGAAAAAAGCAGAAAACAGAAAAACTAAAAACAAAACAAAAAAAGAAGCAGACTCAAAGTAATCTTCCAGTCACGTTTCCCTTCAAACAGCCCTCAATAGAATATCATTACGGTGGTCTGCATGCAGGCTGCATGCTGAGGAATGGTGGAAGTCGACCTTTTTTTCCCCCTCACAAATCAGTGTGCAAGCATTCCCAACGGACAGTGATCCAGCACAATGAAGGAAACAGCAGGGAAGGGTAGAAAGAAACAGAGGAAGAGATTTGTTTCAATTAAACTGTTGCTATGACACCAGTATGAAAATGGTGATGTCATACTTGGTTCATTTTCTAAACCGGAGCTAAAAAAACAAATCCAAAAACATTATTTTCTACTTACATACTCAGAATTTGACTTCAGATACTTGTGTGGTTTTCTGTGGAGACCTGGAGTCATCATTTACTCATCCTTATCAAAACCTTTGACTTTCTTTCTTCTGTGGAACACAAAAGAAGATATTTTAAGTTTTTGTGATTAATATTTTATACAATTGTATTTGTTATTCTTAAACTTATAAATGTACTCCTCATGGATCCGGCAGGTTAATAAGGGCTTTCTGAAGCGAATCAATGGGGTTTGTAAGAACAGTGGTGGAGGAAGTACTGAATCTCAGGTAAAAGTACAAATACGCAGAGATATTTAGTAAAAGTAGAAGTACCACAATGACAACCCTACTTAAGTAAAAAGTACCTGATTTTAAATGTACTTTAAGTATTAAAAGTAAAAGTACTTGCATAACAATTTATTGTCTTAATGTATATTCTAATAATTAATAAAAATAAAAATAAAAACAATATGGGCTGTGGCATTTTAACTAAGTTAGTTTTGGGTTAATGTGATTGTGCTTACCATCTGTGGCCCAGTTTACATTCTGACTTACAATTCTGGTTATCTATCAGGGTGATCTGCAGAGTTAAATATAATTATTCTGAATTAATATTCTAACCAGAGTTCAATCAGCTTTGACGTATTTAAATCTGCATATTTATGATATTTTAACCTTTTATAAAGGGTATTTCCCCCCCTAATCTTATTAAATATAGGATAGGCTATGCTTCAGCTTTCCTTTTATATTCTTATCAATACATTAAATTAGAATAAGACAATATAGGGCTGTTACAAATCAAATTAAATATTGGAAAGAATGTTTAAACATGAAACTAAACTGCCAGTAGTGGGGCAGGTCTTAATGAGTGAATCATTGAGTCGATTCGTTCAAACAGCTGATTCGTTCAGGAATGAGGCAGTGGTTAATGAACAGGTCATTGAATCTTTGATTCAACCGATTCATTCAAAACGCTGAATCATTCAGTAACGCTCTGTTGCTGCGAGATGTGTTAAGGTTCTGCTGTGATCTTTGTTTGGAACTATTTTTGCTGCTGAAATAGAACAAAAACAGTCCATATTGCATCTAAAATGTAAGTGACTTTTTGTTAATTAATTGTTTATAGAACTGTCAGTGTCATATGAAATCAGTGACACATTTTGCATAAAATATCGTGATGTATTCAGGAAAACAACACTCTTGGTCGTGTGATTTTTTTAACTGTATTATGTTATACATATAAAAACTTCACATTTTGAATTGTTACTGCAGTATGTGACTGAGTTTCTCTGTGAGCGGTGCTGATTTGTTTCCATTTCTCTTCATGAGGCTGCGCGCCTCAACAGCGCAACCTTACCGTCAGTTCATTACAAGAGGACAAGTGTTAATATCAAGCCCTGAAACTGATCAGAAAATGTAACGAGAATGTAACGGAACGCTGTAGAAATGTAGTAGAGTAGAAAGTATAATTATTGCTGTAAAAAGTACTAATGATTTTATTTAAGTAAAGTACAGATATGTGAAAAATGTACTTAAGTAAAGTAACAAAGTATTTGTACTTCGTTACATTCCACCACTGTGTAAGAAATATATCCATATTTAAAACTTTATAAATGAAAATATCTAGCTTTTGACAGACCACCTTCTGTATTCAAACTTACAGAAAAAGTGTAACTGGCACAACGTATGACAGCGTTTTGAACTGCGAGAGGCGTTACACTTTCTACCTAGTTGAATACAAGAAGGTGGTCTGTCGGAAGCTAGATATTTTAATTTATAAAGTTTTAAATGTGAATATTTTTCTTACAAAACTCGATAGATTCGCTTCAGAAAAAATACATTTGATTACCACAATAAAATCATGCACAAAATTGTATTGTAACAAAGCACATGGATATGGTGATGGGGAAAAAATATGAGATGGGAAGGAAAAATAAATATTTCAATGAAATCCCCAAATCAAACTCCTGAAAATTGAATCACACACAAAACATTAAGCAGCACAACTGGAGTAATGATGCTTTGTATCACAGGAATAAATTACATTTTGAAATATATTAAAATACAAAACAGTTCTTTAAAATTGCAATAATGTTTCACAATATTACTGTTTTTACTGTATTTTTAATCAAATAAATGCAGACATAAGAGAGCATAAGAGCATAAGAGTCTTCTTTCAAAAACATAAAAAAAATCTCACTGACCCCAAACATTTGAACGGTTGTGCATATGGGAATATTAAAATATGAGACACACTCAAAAACAAGTTAAACAAAAATGTGCTGCAACACTCCTTGATATCCTTTATTTTTATTTTTTTAACAGCTGTTTTTTTGTTTTTCGTTTTACGATGCATTACTGCATGTGTTCTATGCAATCTCAAGCTTACCGTATCACAGAGATTTCCTGTTTCTGAGCTCCTGAATGCTGCATTAAAGGAAATTAAAAAATGAACCTAGGGGTAATTAACACATGGTTACCGAGCAGATTGTTCTCTGGGATGCGTTTCCATGAAAATCGAATGTAAAAAGTTTTATCTCTAAAAACAGATTAGAGATAACTCCGGTTATCGAGCTACGAACGCTGTGCTAAGCTGCAATAATTCCTATCGACCAGCTCACTTAGCACAGCGTTTGTGGCTCGACTCGTCTAGACTGTTTTCCAAGATGGCTCCTGTCTGTATACGTGTAATGTTCTGTCTTTATAAAGTATCTTCTTATTAAACTGTTTGTACACTTACAAAGTTCTCAATGCTTCGGTTTGCATGTAGGGACCCGCATTATGCTACCGTGTTAGTGTGAGACTATTTTGAGCCTTGTTAGTGGTATTAACTAGCGATTTAATTTTACTTACTCTATGCCCCATAGACTAGCATTATAAGATAATCTGTTTTTAGAGATAAAACCCTTTACATTCGATTTTCATGAAAACGCATCCCAGAGAACGATCTACTCGGTAACCATGTACTAATTACCCCTAGGTTCATTTTTCACCGGAGTTGTCCTTTAAAGCAAACGTCTGAACAGTTCCGTCAAGAGAAGGACATCGCATTAAATGTGGTTAACAGATGAAATAAGCTATCCCATGTGAGTTCAAATCAATAATTCAACTGCATGCTTCACATAGGCTATTCTCACGCAATGACAAGACCTCTGGACTCTCTCCAACAACACTTGATTAATAAGAAGAAGAAAAAAGAAACAAAAAAACTCCTGAAATCATCATATATGCTTTTCCTGATTCCCCCTGAAAATAATTCCCCTTGACTGAAAGAAAGGTTGCGCACTCACTGATCTGTACTTTCGATGCGTTTTGCTTAAATCCCTCTTCTATACAAGGAGATGAGAGTCTGCATAAAAAATTTCATTAGAGAGATTGTTTTTAGATTGTTCTAATGTATCTGCAGCTGCAGGAAGTAAATCTTCCTATAAGCCGCTAACATGCACCTGAGTTATTTCTTCACAATAAAAATCGGATTAAATCTGGACCGACAGGCATGTATCATCCTCTTCCATGATTTACAAATCAGAACGAGTCACGTCATCAAAACTGGTAGAATTTTGCCACCATATTGTTGTGACGCCCAACTAATCTCTAATCTGTCAAATAATAATATACAAATGAATTAAAATTGGTCCAACAATCGATCCCTGTGGCACTCCAGTAGTAAGAAAGGATGAGCAGCATATATCATTGATTCTTATACATTGTTTCCTTAAAGGAACACTGCGCTTTTTTTTTAAATAGGCTCATTTGCCAACTCCCCTAGAGTTAAACTTTTGAGTTTTACCGTTTTCGAATCCATTCAGCTGATCTCCGGGTCTGGTGGTAGCACTTTTAGCATAGCTTGTGCAGGCACAATGATATTATGCAGCACCTGAAAATAGTCCCCAGCACGCTCCCTCTGCAAGCAGGTTGTCACGTTGTTTATGTTGACGGAAGTTAGTCTATTTTCAGGTTCTGCATAATATCATTGCGCCTGCTGCACCCATAGTACGGCAGCAAAGATCCTTGATTATTACGCAGGAATGAGAGTATAGTTCCTAGCCATACTGGCCTAGAAAATCACTACTTTTCATTTTCTGTCGGTCTTAGTACACGATGTAACCACAGAAGAGTCAAGTTTTAAATATTGAAACTCTTTGGTCATTTTTTGAGCAAGATGCTAACGGTCTAATCAGATTCAAAGATCTATGCTAAGCTTTGCTAAAAGTGCTACCGCCAGACCCGGAGATCGGCTTAATGGATTCGAAAACGGTAAAACTCAACAGTTTAACTCTAGGGGAGTTTTCAAAAAAGAGGAGTGTTCCTTTAAAATTAAATATCATAAATATAAATTAGAATTCTATTGAATTATACATCCAATGTTAATTCATTAGATTAATTAGTATTAGTACAAGCTCTAGTCAAGGCTTATTGCTGCTTTATGCTCTTTATCTGTCAGATGTGTCACCTTTATTTATAAATCGCTATGACCTGAGGTTGTTTTGTCACTCTTTTTCTTGTCACCATGGCTGTGAAGCAAGCACTATACGACAGCTATCTTGAGAGTTCAGAAACCCTAGGAGATATTCTTCCTCGTTCTTAATTATGGCTGATTAAAGTGACATTTTGTCACCCTTGTGTCTGCTGACATCAGAGAGCAGGATTGTGAACAAGAGCAGGGCTTTTCACCTAGCATTCTATCTCGTTCAGGGCGAGACAGAATAAAAGCACCAATGATCACAATATAAGACAGCCTGACGTTTACTGTGAATGTGGCATCTCTGAACTTCGGTTCAGCATATGTCACGGTCTACTCCTTTAGTTGGAGTAAATGCAGCTTTGTGCAAATGAAAAACTAACCTTGGAGCGAAACAAGCTGTTCGTCACTTTTAAAGCTTTAAGTCATGAGTCTGAAATAGAAAGAAAAAACACAATGTGTTAAATTGGAACTGCGTCAAACATCCTTTGAATTCAAAACTTCGGGACAAACATGTTTTAGCATGTTTTGCATATTCTATGAATATAATAGTCTTAATTGGTCTCGCATGAATTTTATTTTAAGCATTAGATGCATTTATATTGCCAAAAGTATTGAGACACCCCTCTAAATCATTGAATTCAGGTGTTCCAATCACTTCCATGGCCACAGGTGTATAAAATCAAGCACTAGGCATGCAGACGCTTCTACAAACATTTGTGAAAGAATGGGTCGCTCTCAGGAGCTCAGTGGATTCAAAAAGTGCAAAAATGCAAAAAGTATTTATTAAAAGGGTGCCAATAATTATGGCCAACGTGTTTTGGAGAAAAGCATTTATTTCAAAATGTGATTTACCCCAGACTTTCAATTGTTTTACTTCAAGGAAAGCCATTTCAATCAATCAAATCACTTTATTGTCACTCTACCATATGCACAAGTGCAACAGTAGGTGAAATTCTTAGGTGCAGTCCGAGCAAACATAGTAGTCATGACATGACATGTACAACATTTAAGCAACAACAGATTACACATCTGATGCGCACACAATTACTCACAGCACAGTATACACTACAATAAACAATAAATAATTTACACAATGTGAGTGTAGTTATCACAGCTTTAAACAATATACACATACTTACAATATACATATTCTTTAAACAATATACACTAAACATACATTAAACAATAACAGTATACATTAAGCTATGGTAATAATATACAATGTACAGTATACAATATGTTCACAAATTGAAATCCAAGTGCAATAGATGCTGTATGATAAATACATGTGTATATAATGTGTGTGTATCTCCAGTGGTTTGTGCTGAGTGATATTCTGTCCAGTGTGTGTTATGATCCTGATGGATCAAGAGTTAAGTAGTCTGATTGCTTGTAGGAAGAAGCTGTTCTGGAGTCGGCTGGTGCGTGTTCTGATGCTGCGGTACCGTCTGCCTGATGGCAGCAGTGAGAGCAGCCCATGGTTTGGGTGGCTAGAGTCTCTGATGATCCTCTGAGCTCTCTTGACACACATTTAACAGGGGTACCAATAGTTCTGACCACAACTGTACACACACACACACACACACACACACACTTCACTGACTATGTGTTGAAAAATAATTATATTGAAATACTTTTCTGATATAAAATAATCTATAGTGGAACAAAGGCTATTAAAGAGTTTTTTTTCTGTTAAAAAGTTAAAATAGGATTCACAGCTGACCTCATTTATCAAGAATTTCATATCAATGACCTTAAAAAAAGAATCAGCCCCAAATTTTTATTCCCACATAATTATCCACTTGTCAGTGCATGAGTGTCATTTGACTCTAATTGGGCCAGTCACTTCAATGTCAGAGGTAGTTAATGTGGCTGTAGCTTGTCAAAGAACCAAACGGTCGTACATCCCCATTACATTTCTGACTGAGAGACCTCATTGAGCCTTTGGCCGCAAAAGAGAAGTTACACTTAAAAAAAAAAAAAGAAACTTTGACCTGAGTTCAAATACCATTTCACTAGTGGAACTCAATGATAAATGATAAGCACTTGGCATATTGGAGTGTTTGTTTCCTGGGATGTGCGAGGGCTGTTTGCTGTGGGGATTTCAGACTGTGAGCCTGACCTCCAAACTCTCTCTCTCTGCCCTTCACACGCCAGCACATCGAGAGACTGCATGGCCGAGGCCAGACTAATCAAAAATGCATGATATCAAAGCAAACTCATCCTCTGCCGCTAAGCAGGGTCCCATTTGAAGATTTGATTTTATGAGGCACAGAATGGCCTTTACATATGAATTTCCACCCTCATGTCTGTCCTGGATTAGATCATCTCTTAGAGTGTTTTTAAAGCTTTAAGCTCTGGTTAGATTGAATGTGATTTACACACAGTTCGATGGTAATGCCAAGTATTCATTCAATTTCAGTACTTTAACACACATTATTGTCAGTGCTTGAGGTCAATAAATGCAAAACTCCTATTGTTTGCAAAACTATATGTGAATTCATTTTAATTTTATGAATTTAGTCAAGGAGTATTTTGGGTTATTAAATACAAGTTCCCTTTCAGTCGGTCACGTTCGACGTACGTCGGACGTCACCAACGAATTGGGATCACTTCTGGGAGCCCCTATCAGCTTCAAGCTATATAGAACCGGCCAATGAACATTGGCGTGCGAGATTTGCATCTCGCTCTCCGCCCCGCGCCGCGGGTATAAACAGGAAGCGAGAGCGAATGCACGCTGTCATTCAATTCGGAGCCGAATGGCGTATGAAGACGACTCTCATTGAGTCAGCGAAAAAGAGTTCCTGTAGACGCAGAGAGAACCGGAGAACGAGGTCAACGTGGTGTTGGAGAGACGGCACACTTCAGCGGGATCGCGGTGCTCAGCTGCAATTAAGAGAAAAACTGCTGTTTTCACAGCAACCTGTCGGTGTGTGAGGGCGTTTTTCATGGAGTACAGGCACGGGCTGCACTAACCCTGTGCACTGTCGCGTTCCCCCTGAGTGCAGCACAAAGAGCGTTTCCTCTAGAAGAGTACACGGGTCACGTTGGTGGCCGGCGGTGACTTTCGGAGCTCCGGTGGATGAACAGATGTCGATCGCTGCATCGGAGGGGGAGTTTCAGTCCTCGGAGGATGAAGGTTCGGCTGTACTGACTCCCTCTGGGAGAGTGGCAACGGTCGCACCGGACCCCGAGATGACGACTATGCTTTCCCGGGCTGCCGAAAGGGTCGGGCTTGTGTGGAACCCTCCACCATGTTCCGAACCCTCTAGGTTGGATGATTGGTTTCTCGGGGAGGGTCGCGCTGGTTCTCAGCATCCCGCCCCGGTGCCTTTCTTCCCGGAGGTGCATGAGGAGCTCACAAGGTCATGGACGGCACCTTTTTCTGCCAGAAACCGACGAGTGACTCCTCCCCCCTCACTACCCTTGACGGCGGCCCAGCCAAGGGGTACCTGGGAATCCGGAAGAGCAGTTTTCTCCATCTCTGGGCGGCCCGTCTCAGGGTTTCACTAGCTACCTGGCTTGGCAGCGGCCTGAGCGGGCTGGACGTCCTTCCCACGGCCGGCCCCACGCCGTCGGCTGGGTGTAGGCTGCTGGTGTTGGCGGGGGCGGAGGCGGCGGCGGCAGGCGGACGTCCTCGGCGACGAGCAGGCGGGGTGGAGGCAGCAGCGGACCGCCGGGGCAAGATGTGTCTGATGGCCTCTGTCTGCTTCTGGGCGGCTGAGAACTGTTGGGCAAAGCTCTCAACAGCGTCGCCGAACAACCCGACCAACGAGATGGGGGAGACCAGGAACTTTTCGGTCTCCCTCATATCGGCCAGGTTGAGCCAGAGATGGCGCTCCTGGACCACAAGCGTGGACATCGCCTGACCGATGGCTCCTGGGGCATATAGCATCAGCAGTCGCAGTAACGCCGTTGGGATTGCTTCATATGAGACCGCTTCAACACTGGCTACACGACCGAGTCCCGAGATGGGCGTGGCACAGCGGAACCCTCCGTGTCCAAGTGACTCCGAGGTGCCGCTAAACCTTCAGCCCATGGTCGGACCCTTCGTTTCTATGGGCGGGAATTCCCCTAGAACAAGTATCCAGGCATGCTGTTGTCTCCACGGATGCCTCGCCCACCGGCTGGGGTTCCATGTACAACGGGCTTGCAGTTTCGGGTCTGTGGACGAGGCCTCAACTGCATGGCATATCAATTGCCTCGAGTTGTTAGCAGTTCATCTTGCACTCAGCCGCTTCAAAGTGCCGCTCAGAGGCAAGCACGTTCTGGTCCGTACGTACAACACTGCGGCCGTTGCGTACATCAACAAACAGGGTGGTCTACGCTCCCGTCGCATTTCACAACTCGCCCGCCATCTCCTCTTATGGAGTCAGAAGCATCTGAGGTTGCTTCATGCCATTCACATTCCGGGCCTTCTCAATCGTGCAGCCGACGAGCTCTCACGACAGCCAGTGCTGCCGGGAGAGTGGAGACTACATCCCCAGGTGGTCCAGCTGATTTGGAGTCGCTTCGGGTCCGCACAGGTAGATCTGTTTGCCGCCCCGGACACGACCCATTGCCAGTGGTTCTATTCTCTCACCGAGGGGACCCTCGGCTCGGATGCCCTGGCACACAGCTGGCCCCGGGGCCTACGCAAATATGCGCTTCCCCCAGTGAGCCTTCTCGCACAGACACTGTGCAAGGTCAGGGAGGACGAGGAGCAAGTCCTGTTGGTTGCTCCGTATTGGCCCAACCGACTTGGTTCCCGGAACTAGTGTTCCTCGCGACAGCACCTCCTTGGCCCATTCCTCTGAGGAAGGACCTCCTGACTCAGAGACGGGGCACCCTATGGCACCTGCGTCCGGACCTCTGGAAACTCCATGTCTGGTCCCTGGATGGGACGCAGAGGTTCTAGGTGACCTACCGCAAGCGGTAGTTGACACCATCACTTCCGCTAGAGCCCCCTCTACGAGGTGCCTCTATGCGTTGAAGTGGAACCTGTTCGTCGATTGGTGCTCTTCTCGCCGAGAAGACCCCTGAAGATGATCGATAGGTTCCGTGCTTTCCTTTCTACAAGCCGGGTTGGAGAGAAGGCTGTCTCCCTCCACCCTCAAGGTATATGTTGCCGCTATCGTCGCTAATCACGATCTAGTAGATGGGAAGTCTGTAGGTAAGCACGATCTGATCGTCAGGTTCCTGAGGGGGGCGAGGAGACTAAATTCGCCTCGCCCTCCCTCTATACCCTCTTGGGACTTAACTCTGGTGCTGACTGCACTGCAGAGAGCGCCCTTTGAGCCTTTGCAGTCAGCAGAGTTAAAAATCATTGAGTTAATGCATTGGCCTCCATCAAGAGGGTAGGGGACCTGCAGGCATTTTCGGTCGACGAATCGTGCCTGGAATTCGGGCCTGGTAACTCTCATGTGATCATGAGACCCTGGCCTGGATATGTGCCCAAGGTTCCCACTACTCCCTTCCGGGACAAGGTGGTGAGCCTGCAAGCGCTGCCTTCGGAGGAGGCAGACCCAGCCCTAGCTTTTCTCTGTCCCGTCCGTGCTCCCTGGACTTACGTGGACAGAACGCAAAGCTTCAGGACCTCAGAGCAGCTCTTCGTCTGTTACGACGGACAGCAGAAGGGAAAGGCTGTCTCCAAGCAGAGGATGGCCCACTGGATAGTGGATGCCATCGTCTTGGCATATGAATCCCAAGACGTGCCCTGCCCACTCGGGTTAAGAGCCCACTCCACCAGGGGTGTTGCTTCTTCCTGGGCGCTGGCTCGTGGCGCCTCGCTGACAGATATTTGCAGAGCTTCGTGCTGGGCGACACCTAACACGTTCATCTAACAACCAGGTCTAACATTCGTATGCATTGGTGGAACGGGTGTTAGGCTGGGTTCCATATGTTGTGGCCCCCACAGAGGTCCCATATGTGTATTCTTCCACGGTACGGCTCCCTACGGCGAGCCCGTGTCTTGCCCTTGGCAGAGTTCGCTCTGCCGTCCCAGTAAGGTGTTGTCCCTCGCCGCTAACGGCCGGGGCCGCCCCTGGGACTTCCGTATGTTGTACTTCCCAAGGTCAGTCCATACATGTATTCTCCATATGGTAACTCCCTCCGGGCATGATGTGGCTTCCGCAGCGGCCTTCACGGACACGCTTTCCCAGCGTTATCCAATAAGTCAGCTGAATGGGTCTTGCGGAACAGCAGCTTTTTGACTCTCCCTGTGTGAATTTCCCTGCCCGCTAACAGACGGGGTCTGAGGGGCTCATCGCTGGGCGCTGGAAGTGGTAGTAACTATGGCGTTTTCCAAAGGGATCCCAATTCGTCGGTGACGTCCGACGTACGTTGAATGTGACCGACTGAAAGGGAACGTCTCGGTTACGTATGGTAACCCTCATTCCCTGAAGGAGGGAACGGAGACGTACGCCCCGTCACCACAGTTTCTGTACCATCACTGCATGGCCGAGTCACTAAGTTCGGTTTCTCAGTGAAAAACAGCGTGCATTCGCTCTCGCTTCCTGTTTATACCCGCGGCGCGGGGCGGAGCGCGAGATGCAAATCTCGCACGCCAATGTTCATTGGCCGGTTCTATATAGCTCGAAGCTGATAGGGGCTCCCAGAAGTGATCCCAATTTGTCGGTGACGTCCGATGTACTTCTCCGTTCCTTCCTTCAGGGAACGAGGGTTACCACACGTAACCGAGACGTTTTCCTTAATAAATAAATAAATGAATAAAATGGAAGAGTATGCGGCCAATTTTTGAAATTTAAAAGCAGAAATATTTTTAAAAATCCTTACATCAAGGCCGTAACCATATCTTGAACATTGGGGGACCAAAGTTTTTAATTCAATTAAATTTTTTAAGAAATTAAATAATTAAAGGAATAAAAGGGAACAAAGAAGAAATAAGAACGGAAAAAGTTCTAAGTTGAGAATAAGCTGTGAATTAAAACAAATAATATTTTATTTAAGAATATGCACACATTCACTCTTGTAAGTATGTCTATGTAAAAAAAAAATCTTGTCTCGTCACATTCAGTTATGAATGACATTCTTAAAAGATGAAATTACATAAAAAAAATTTAGTAGTTTGCATCACAGTATGTTTCTGTGAGTCGTTTAACATATCTAAAGTAAAACAGTTGTCAAATATTAAATGTTTAGCTACTTATATCTTACTACGCATGCACTTTTTCACTGTAAAAACTAAAAGTGTCAAGTTGGGAATGGATTCACACTCATCTTCAGTGAACATTAAGCCTGGCCTTGCCTTCTTTGATATGATTGGCCATCATTTTGACATTGATGAGTGCTGTTATTAGACCACTGAGGCAGACCAGCCTAAAAATGTAACTTATTAAACTGTCTGCTATCCTAACAACAAACAGAGTGGCGCGTGATGGAGAGCAGCATTAAGACATATCAAATATCAGCAATTTGGCTATTTCTAATTATTGGGTGGGACGTGTCCCCGTCAATGCCTTAATTCTTCTGTTAAAACTTGTGTATTATTTGAGCTGTAAAGTTTTATGGTGTCAAGTAAACAAAAATGTAAGATTGGTAAAGTGATTTTCTCACACTAAAATCATATGAACGCTCATAAAGTTTATATCTTGTAGCTATACTATTAAAACAGTGATTATTTTAATGCTTACAGACTAGCTCAATTCACTTCCATTGTAAATGCCTCACTATAACCTAGATTTGTTTGAAAGAAAAAGAAAGACAAAATTAATTTGTTGTGATCAACGTTATTCCACAAATGCCGTCGATCGAGATAAACCCAGAATAAATCTCTTTTTAAACCCCTTGAACTGATCTCTTTATGAAAATGAGATTTGAGCTCATAATATAATATTGAAGAAACAGTACTCTTCCATACCATACGTCATTCTTTTATGAATGGAATAAATTAATATTGTGAAACCTCTTCTCTAATAAAGGATTATAATGTCATCATGATGTTCTTTTTTATTTGATTTGCAGGTGTAAAATTCTCACTGAATTCCCATTTATTCATTTTACAACATAAAAGTCAAGGACGTGCTGATTTGTGCATTTTCATGACGTACATTTCACCTGCATGTGCACTTCCATTTGGAAACACAACAAATTCTCTTAAAAGAAAACCCATCCCATTTTGTAAATCGTGTGCGAGGCGAGGAAACGCAAGTAACAGGGAATCTCATTATTTTACGTGGACTTTTATGGGGCAAGTCAAAATGCTTCGCCCCGCTTGCCTGTGTGTGACATTTCCCTCTCTCATTAATGAGACGTTCCGTCAGAGCCGAGCCTGTGCTGAGACCAGCAGACCTGGCAGAGTTTGGCCCAAGGGCCTGTTTCCTTACTGTTCACATATTTACCAACGTGAAATATTCCAGCACTGTTTCATTCGATAAGGCCAAACGTGTGCTCAGCGCTCCAAGCCAGTAAAAGCCATCGCTGTGGAGAAAGAAAAACAAAACAGCTTTGAGTCACAGCAATTTGAACCACAAAACCGTGCAGATGGGCTTATGAAGAATCTGAGCTGCAAATATGGGCTAATTTGTGAAGTCAGCTGATGAAAAGAGTTTAGGGTTGTATTTTTGCCATTAGGAGCCACACATAAAATGAACATCCTTCTATTTTAGCCATCAACGCTGCAAAAAATGCATTTCCTAGTCAGTATTTTTGTCCTGTTTTCCAGTACAAATATCTAAACATTCTTAAATCAAGATGCATTATTTGAGATGCTAAATGACTTAATATTAAGATTTGTTTTTGGAAAAATTTATAAAAATGATGTGAGTTTTTGCTGAAAACAAGAACAAGTTTCATTTTTGGACTCCATTGGCAGATATTCTTGTTTAAAGCATAAACTCAATAAAATGTTGCTACATTTTTCATAAAACAAGACATATCATCTTACTTCACATATTATTTTACAAATTTTGCTTCTCAAGTAAATGTATCTTGATTTTAAAAAGTTTAGATATTTTATTATAATTTTATTATATGAAATATATATACACTATATTGCCAAAAGTTTTGTGATGCCTGCCTTTACATGAACTTTAATGATATTTCATTCTTAATCCGTAGGGTTTAATATGGAGTTGGCCCACCCTTTGCACCAACAGATTCAACTCTTCTGTGAAGGCTTTCCACAATGTTTAGGAGTGAGTTTATGGGAATTTTGGACCATTCTTCTAGAAGCACATTTGTGAGGTCAGGCACTGATGTTGGACGAGAAGGCCTGGCTCACAGTCTCTGCTCTAATTCATCCCAAAAATGTTATATCGGGTTGAGGTCAGGACCTTGAGTCAAGTTCCTCCACACCAAACTCACTCATACATGTCTTTATGGGCCGACGCTTTGTGAACTGGTGAGCAGTCATGTTGGAACAGAAAGGGGCCATCCCCAAACTGTTCCCACAAAGTTGGAAGCATGAAATTGTCCAAAATGTTTTGGTATGTTGAAGCATTAAGAGTTCCTTCACTGGAACTAAGCCCAACCCCTGAAAAACAACTCCACAACATAATCCCTTCTCCACCAAACTTTACACTTGGCACAATGCAGTCTATTGACTCTGCAGAAAGTTGGGGACCACTGTGTGCCTCAGCATGTGCTGACCCCGCTCTGTGATTTTATGTTGCCTACCACTTTGTGGCTGAGTTGCTGTTGTTCTGCTTCCATTTTGTTATAATACCACTAACAGTTGACCGTAAAGGACTCAACCGTGGAATGTTTAGTAGTGAAGAAATTTCACGAATGGACTTATTGCACAGGTGACAACCTATCACGGTACCACGCTTGAATCCACTGAGCTCCTGAGAGCGACCCATTCTTTCACACATTTTTGTAGAAGCGTCTGCATGCCTAGTGCTTGATTTTATACACCTTTGGCCATGGAAGTGAGTGGAACACCTGAATTCAATTCACACCTCTCTTTACATTATTACACTGCAAAGCATGTGCTCTTTAGTTAAAGCTCATTTAAAATATATATTTATCACATGCTGTAATGAAATCATTCAATTTAGGAGTGTGTAAGCGAGCAAGAGAAGTTGAAAGAGAGAGAAAGAGACTGAGAGGGAAGGTTCTCATGGGATAAACACAGACAGCAGTTTTCAGTCTGGCTTTTACAGAGATTTCTGACTTTCATAATTTAAGCAACATTCTCCAGCATTTTCCTGAAACAGCAAATCTCAATTTCAGGCTATACATATATGTTTCATTATTTGACTCTCTGTGGCCTCTCTGCAGTTGCTCTGCTATGCAATAATGCACTGGAGCTGATATATTGTATTGTGTGGCTCATCTGGCTCATGCCGTATTGCACGTTCACTCCTCGCACCAATGAAGCTCAGCGTGGGTGTGTGAATGAATAATGGTCTACAACCTCAAACATGAAGAGGCTGCCAGCAAAAGGAAGACTTCTCTGGCTTTTGAAGTCATGGTCAATTGGTCATGGAATGTTAGGTACCTACAAGGTTGTGCTCAAAAAAAAAACATGCAATCCCTTAATTTACTCACCCTTGTGTAATTTCAAACCTGTATGACTTTGGCATTTTGTTTATTTGCTAATATTACTATTTCAATCAAGACAACTCTCAGAAAAGTTTTAGCATGTTATTGAATATGGCAATGTTAATGTATTTGGTCTTGGTGGACTAGATCTGCTTCTGCAGAGCAAGAAGACTTGCTCTGTAAGATATGCTTCTGATGCATAAATTGAGCGTCAGCGTCAGTTCTGGCAGACCAAGTAGTCAAGACTGCTAACATTGACAACACCACGGTCTTATCAGCTGATTTGCATCAGCTGTTTCAACTCCCCTCGGCTACGCTAAAAACAGGGCGCCTATTTAAACTAGATTTAGTTCGCTCTTACTACTTGCTGCTCGCTGCTTTGCAACCAGGATAAGAATTTATTGGTTTTCCTTTGCTTTATCACTATGCATTTTGTGCAGTCTGCTTTATCAAATCAGTTATAAAGCTATAGCTAATATCGGAAGAGCTTGTTATTAAAGCTATAATTAATATTGGAAGCGCTTGTTCTTAAAGCAGCACTAGGTAACTTTTGCTCTCGGGCTCCCCCTACAGTTGGGAAACAGTATTGTCCTCTACTACTGTCGTAAACTCTGTCATCCTACATTAGGGGATGCATATAGCACGTGCATTTGTTGACATGACAACTATGATAGCCCTGAACACTGCAGGAGTTCACATGCAGGTGTTCTGCTTGTGTCGCGTGTGAAATGTCTTCATCCCAGGTACAGTGGCATATCGTTAGCCTCATAGCATAATTGCCTAAGTAATTGTTTGCCCAAATATGATCTAGGCAATTATGCTATGAGGCTAACGATATGTTTCAGCATGACATATGAATATAATTTCATGGGTTTTATTTTTTTTTTTCAAACGCCAAATGATCGCGATGCTCACGTTTACAAGCCAGCGTCATTATAGTAGTCTAGCCTATTGGTTACCGTTTTACAGAATCTATATGATACTTCAATTCAATGTTTGAGTGGTAGGTAGTAACATATATCGTCAATATAATATCAAGCTACCATAGATGAATCTTCAAATTTGAAAAGTCAATTTGCATTATAGCTTGAGGCAAGACAAATAAACAAATATCACAGACATGTTAGGTATTGTAACGAGTAGGAAAATAGTGTGGCCCCTTTAAGAGCGTTCGCCCCCGGTTGGAGCGCCTGCGTTCTGTGTGTGTACACACTGTGACTGTGTGTGTGTGTGCACTGCGCCTCAAGCTCCCATGTGTGCGGATTATTTTCTGTCTTCTGTTGCTAACATTCATTTATTTTTGTTTTGGTGGGTAATGCTGTGGACGGAAGTGGAGTTTGTGCCGGAATCTTGTGGGGGTTCCGCGGGGAATAAAGTGCGGGCTGTTTGATGTCAATCGCCTCCGTGTTTGCATCGACTCCAGTTGTGTTGAGTGAGCTATCCGTATTTTTCACCCGGACACACGCGTTACAGTATCCTAAAATATGATTTTGTACGTCTTATATTTACTTGCGAGAATGTAGCCCCTACCAAACTTGTACACGCCGTTTACACATAGGCTTATGGTGCGTTCTATTATGGTCAACGATCCGACTCGGCCCTCGGATATGACGTCACTTCCACACTTCAAGCGTTCTGGTATGTTTTGCGCGTCCGAGTCGGAGAAAAACATGGACGCCACCCGGAAAGCTGTTGCTATGGTAGCACTGGCCGCTCCACACTCCGCACACACACTTGGTTATATAATAATAGCTAACAATAATCTAGGTTAACGTTATCATATCAAACCATGCATTTTCTAACGTTACCTACCGCGAGTCAGCGCTGCGCCAGTTTGAAAAAGGCGGGTACAGGACCCTTTTTAAAGAACGTTTGTTGTAGGTCTACTAGGCATAGAGATATCTGAACATCTTTGCCAAATGAACATTTAAACAACTAAATCGGTCCAAAAACAATGAAAACAATTCGTACTTAAAGTCACACAGGTCGCAGCCATCTTGTATTCCGATTCGGAATTCTTGCTCGGTGTCCTCACGGTTGTCCAAACTTCCGTGCGGCAAAATCCGAGGAAAGGGGGCGTGTTGCTAGGTACCGTCTGTCGGAGCTCCGACACGGATAAATAATAGAACGCAGCATTACACTCGCACGTCCGAATTTAAGGAAGTGGGGGTGATGGTGGAAGTGACATTTATGCTGTAAAGAAGTCGAATTTTGTAGTTCTTTTTTTTTCTCGGGTTACTACCCGAAACCCGAAGTTTAAAAGTACGATTAAAAACGATACAGACCCAGTCAGGCTATGGCAGACGTGTCATTCAACCTATTGTAAGTCGATGTATCATCACAAGAGTCTTGAAAATATATTATGAAGGTTGAAAAGTTACCTAGTGCTGCTTTAAAGCTATAGTTAATTTTGGAAATGCTTGTATTAAAGCTATAATTAATATTGAAAGTGCTTGTTCTTAAAGCTATAGTTAATATTGGAAATGGCGTGTTCTTAATCAATATTAAAGCTATAATATTGGAAGTGCTTGTCCTTAAAGCTACAATTAATATTGAAAATATGCTTGTCTTAAAGCTATAATTAATATTGGAAGTGCTTGTTGTTAAAGCTATAGTTGATATCGGGAACATGCTTGTTTAAAGCTATAATTAATATTGGAAATTGCTTGCTGTTAAAGCTATAGTGTCTGATACATGCTTGTCTTAAAGCGATATAGCTACTGGAAAACGATTTTCTTAAGCTATAGATGTTGGAAATGTGCTTGTCTTGAAGTGATATCGTAAGCTACAGTAGAGTTTGGAAACGTGCTTGTTTTTAAAGCTGTAGGTGCTATTGGAAACACACTTGTTCTTAAGTTATAACTAACTTTAGAGTAGAACTTTAGAGTTAGAAGTTACTTTTTAGATTTGATTAAAGATTACAACGACACTATGTTTACGGTGTATCAACTTGCACAGATTACTCATTCACCCTTAGACTCAGGAGAAAATTAAATTAAATGAATAAATTAAATTGGAAATGCTTTCTTCAAGCTATAGTCGCTATTGGAAATTTGGAAATATGCTTTTTCTTAAAGCTATAGGCACTATTGAGGATATGCTTTTCTTAAAGGCCTTATCCTGATATATTGCTAAGATATGTTTTACTCGCGGTCACATGACCTTATTCCTAGCACTTCAGCATAATTCTAAGCACACTAAACTGATAGGAAAGGGGATGAACGGCGTTTTATCTCTGAATCTGACTCTGCTTTTTTGTCATCTATATTAGCCTACCTGAGGAGTCATCCACAAGCTGGTCAGCAGGATCCATTATTTGTCTTGGAGTAGGGAAAGCTTGTGTCCAGAGCCTGGCTTGCCTCCTGTCTCCGCCTGCTATGCATACTGCAAACTTCCCTCAGAGCGTTATACGGCTCATTCCCTGTGCATAGAGGTTGCTACAACTTCAGCTTCCTCCACTCCTGTCTCTACATTTGAAGGCCATTCATGCGATTGTCTTCAGCTGCATATTAACGTTTTATCTGGCCCGATGCTTGAGCCATCCATTAGAAAAGCTATGAGTGCTGCTCTCTGATCGTGGCTTGAGAAATTTAATATTATAGCTTCAGTAGCTGTTGATATATATAAATATAAATTACTTCTATCATTAGCTGGTTACATTCATCATGCTAGCTTCACGTAGATCGATTGGATCTTTACAATTAAATTCAGTTAGATTGCCTTCTCTCGAAACACTCTTTTGGATCCTCCGTGGCTCTTTGATTTAGAAGGAAGAGCCAGGGAGGATTGCCCGGTTATGGTCTGTTGGGGGGATTTATGCTACTCTCCTCTAGTTTCAGCTCTCCCAGTCCTAAACTGTGTGAGCGTTCCCTAATGCTGCTGCTGTCCTCTGACTCTCTGCTATTTCATGGTGCTCATGAAAGGTCAGAGGACTCCCTGAACAGAGCCATACCGCGAAAAACAAAATTTAATTCAGAATTCATCAACTGATTGCAATTCAATAAAAATTGTTTAATAATTTTTATTGTCATGTGTGTTCTTGACTTAATGGATCTGACAGAAATAAATTTAGATACATAAATCCTGTAGCAGATCTAGGCAGGTGAAGCTGGGGAAGGTGGAGGGTTTCAGAGGAACTCTGGTAGCACGATGCAGGACTAGCTTACAGCAAACAACGAACAAGACTATTTAAATGTTGAGCAAGCAATTTCATTGCCTGCAGGATCAGCAGAGGCCAATCAGATTGTGGCATGAGGTAATGATGTGATTCCTTGCAGATTGAATGTAAAGGGCTGAACCTCTTGTTCATTGACATGTTTATTTTACTTATTTTATTCAAAAATGAATTAAAATTTTGATTTATTATTTGTTATTTTATATAACAGTTAAATATTTTATACTTTTCTGTCATTGCATCGGACTAGTAAAACATGTAAAAAGTTACTTAGAGACAAAAGACTGATGTGATTGTGCCATTTATTCAACATCATGAACACCCCTAATGCTTGCACAGTCCTGGGTCGACATTTCATTCAATAACATTAGGCAATTTTGATTGATATGTTTTTGTTTTATTAATTTATTTGGATGGGACAATGCATATTGATGAACGTACAAAATATAATTTGACATAAACACGCCAGATTAGCACAAAGCTAATTTCCATCCAATATGCTATTTAATGTTTGTGATTGCATTATTATACATATAATTACATGTGATATTGCTTGTTTCTGCTTCTTCGCATGTGCTTATATATACACGCATGTGCATGTACTCTTTCAGAAGATGCGTAATAGCGCCCCCTACCATATAACAGTGGAAACATTGAAAATTCAGTGTTTGGCGGGGAAGCATTATAATAATATATATTATATATGTGTGTGTGTGTGTGTGTGTGTGTGTGTGTGTGTGTGTGTGTGTGTGTGTGTGTGTGTGTGTGTGTGTGTGTGTGTGTGTGTGTGTGTGTGTGTGTGTGTGTGTGTGTGTGTGTGTGTGTATTTGCCAAAAAAAAAGAGTTAAAATGTTGGTGTAAAAAGTCACATAGAAAAAACTAAGGCATTTACCAGTTGTTTCAAAGACAAAAACAACCAAAATGGGCATTCACAAAGCGATTTGTAGTGACAAAGTGGTAGAACAATGTTAATTTTTAATGAGTTAGCGATTTTCAGTTGACATTTATGATAGAGACCTTCGGCAACGCAACAGCGTTAAAGAGTATGCAAATGAGTATCACTGACCACCAATGGGAGTGCAGATCGGGACCCACTGCCTGATTCAGTTGGATAATGAGTATCAACACCTACTAAAATCCACCAGCTCCAATGATTCTTATTATAAGGAAACATTTATTCCTACTAGCTTCCTAAAAACAAAACTAAATTCCCGAAAGTCAATATAAATAAAACTGACTTGACATAAATTAAGTTGACAATATGACAGTATATTTCAAGTTCACAAAACTTCTAAGTAAATACAATTTGCAGAGACGAAAGCTCCCAGTTGCTGCCGTGACATGTTTCCTGACAGCTAATGAACAGAAAACCAGGCTTCTAATCAAATTTCTAACACATCAACCCATTCCATCTTCTTTCTGATATGAAACTCTCAATGCTTCCCCAACCACAGTGCCAAGTGTGTCTCAGTTTCTACCATGAAAGTTCTAATCCATGTCTTGTGTGATTTTCAGGTTGCTGTGACACAGAGTTAAAGGTCACGCATAGAGTCTGTACTGTGGCAGCAGTGTGAGTTTGTCCCTCAGGCTTTCTGGATCCAGTAGGTGGCATTTAGCTTGTACTCACTTGCTGTGTGAGTCCATGTTCTCAAATTCCAACAATATCACTCTTGCAAAGAAAGATCAGCGGGTCTCCGTGGCCACACCAGGACTCTGGGCTCTCTGAGTCACTGAAAGGCCCAAAAGGTCTTGGCTTTGAAAGGCCGGATAGGAGCGAGTGCAACATCGGGGGCACGGGAGGCTGGACTTCTGCTGTCCGAGGCTTTCTTGTGCTCCAGAGGGGGTTCGTTCTGTGGAATAAAAGGAAGTCAGTCTCTTGAATTAAAGCCACTGGAGACTTTTGATTTGCTGCTTTTTAAACACCATATACAAGGGTTTTGGTCAATATAGAGTTGTTTTCTTTTACTTAATTTTTTTTAAACTCTAGTTATCCGAGTGATTCTTGCACTGTGTAACTAGATCCGTGGATAGCTTTCACAGTCGCACCACAGGAGAACAAGACAGAAAGAGTGTCTGAAATGTTAAAAATGCTGCCTTAGAGTAGAAAGGGATTAATGGAAGTCCGAATTGAATGATTGTGTAACATGCCGTCTTTTTAAAAGCCTCCATCTGGTCAATTTTTGAAGGGAGTGTAGATGTAGCTTCACCGCCAGTGATAACCCACAATCCGCTTTGCGTGTGATATGGCGGCTGATCTAAATAATGAAATTGCTGTCTAACGGGGAGTTTATATATAATATATTAATTAAATATTTATGATTATATTTAGTTATATATAAAATAACTGCAATGCTTAATTCATGAAATTTAATTTATTATATATATATATATATATATATATATATATATATATATATATATATATATATATATATATATATATATATATATAAAATGATCAAACTATTCAGACACCAGATATATTTTTTTAATAGTGGATGCAGGACACTATAGTTCATTTATGTAAGTGAGGTTAGCAAAATAAAGTGAACTGTGACATATTATACTCAAAAATTCTTCATACAGTGGACTACCAGTAAAACTGATAAAAATTTGGGACCAAAATTATTCAGACACTTTGACCTGACCATGTTTTGCTTAAGTGTTTTTTCTTTAATTGCTTATGCGACCTTTTACACCACAGACTGATCAAAATGAAGCATGGTTGACCTAAATTGGTATTATCTAATTGTTTACTTAAATTTTACAGCTGACAGCTGATTGGTTGATTGTAATCATTACATACTTTTCTATCAAAGTTATCTGACATTATCAGATAGAAAATGAGAAAATGTTGAAGGTGTCTGAATAAACTCTGGTTTGACTGTATATACTGTGTATATACTGGGTATGTGATATACACTCACCTAAAGGATTATTATGAACACCTGTTCCCTTTCAGTCGGTCATGTTCGACCTACGTCGGAACTGACCGATGAATTGGGATCTGTTTTCAGACACCAATCTACTTCGAGTGTATAGAAACGAGCCAATGAATATTGGCATGCCGTTCATGCATTCCACGCGCCGCCCCGCATTGTGGGTATAATTACGTAAGTGGAAGTACCGCATACCGCTTTCAACTTCGGAGCCGAGCATTTCTATATATGGTCCTACGAAGAGTGTTTTCTACGAGTCAAGAGAGAGAAGAAAACTGCCTTCCTGCTTCCAGTGTCGGTGTTACGGTGCCTTGCAGTGGTGGTCGCGAGCGAAGAAAAACAACAGCTATTCTTACAGCTCGCTGGGCGTTTTCCTTTGACTGCTCACAGCAGGCTTGCACCTTTGAACTGCTGTGAGCCGCGGCCATTTCCCCTGTGTGCCTCGGCACTTCTCGGAGCGTTTTTTTCCTCCACTAAAAGAGCAACACGGTTTGACCCTGCATCTTTTTACCTTTCTTTCAGTATTAGTATTAGTATTCAGTATTAGTACCTTTCTTTCCGGACGTGCATCAGGAGCTCACAAAGTCGTGGACGGCGCCCTACAGCACCCGTACACGATCGACTGACTACTCCGTCCTCACTACCCTCGATGGTGGCGCAGCTAAGGGTTACGGGGAGGTCCCCCCAGTGGAGCGGTTGGTAACGATGCAACTGTGTCACCCATGTCTCCCCTCCCGGGCGTGTAGGTTCTTGCGCTTACGCTTGCCTGCAGACTTCGCAGGCCCCGACACGGGTTGGGCTCCCCCCTTACGACCGGCGCCCTGCCTATGTAACATTACACTTGTTACAACCGAGGTATGCAGCAAAGCATTTGTGAATCCACAACATGCACAACCGTGAGACGGATGGGCTACAAGAGCAGAAGACCCCACCGGGTACCACTCATCTCCACTACAAATAGGAAAAAGAGGCTACAATTTGCACGAGCTCACCAAAATTGGACAGTTGAAGACTGGAAAAATGTTGCCTGGTCTGATGAGTCTCGATTTCTGTTGAGACATTCAGATGGTAGAGTCAGAATTTGGCATAAACAGAATGAGAACATGGATCCATCATGCCTTGTTACCACTGTGCAGGCTGGTGGTGGTGGTGTAATGGTGTGTGGGATGTTTTCTTGGCACACTTTAGGCCCCTTAGTGCCAATTGGACATCATTTAAATGCCACGGCATACCTGAGCATTGTTTCTGACCATGTCCATCCCTTTATGACCACCATGTACACATCCTCTGATGGCTACTTCCAGCAGGATAATGCACCATGTCACAAAGCTCAAATCATTTCAAATTGGTTTCTTGAACATGACAATGAGTTCACTGTACTAAAATGGCCCCCACAGTCACCAGATCTCAACCCAATAGAGCATATTTGGGATGTGGTGGAACGGGAGCTTCGTGCCCTGGATGTGCATCCCACAAATCTCCATCAACTGCAAGATGCTATCCTATCAATATGGGCCAACATTTCTAAAGAATGCTTTCAGCACCTTGTTGAATCAATGCCACGTAGAATTAAGGCAGTTCTCAAGGCGAAAGGGGGTCAAACACAGTATTAGTATGGTGTTCCTAATAATCCTTTAGGTGAGTGTATAATCCTTAAGCATTGAAATATTTTTTTAGATATAATTTCTATTTTAATATATATTGTAGATAATAATATAAAGAATAAAAAAATCTATTTAATATAATTATTAATATACTTTTATTTTACTTTAAATTATTCTTACAAAAGATTCAATTACAATAATTTTATATTATATATTTTTTTATATATAAAATACAAGTTTCATTTGTATTTTATTCTAAAACCAGTCAGTCAACCTGAAATCAAAAAAGACCCTTTTTACATTCTTATTTACCTGGTCTTATTATGAATGAATCATTAGAAAAATAAAAATAAATGTTTGTCTTCATAATCTTAAATTCTTTTTTTTGGATGTAACTCCCACTTCCCATGGATGGATAATAAAGTCCCACTCTGCTATTTTCACATGTAATATCTTCTTTCACTCAGAAATATCACATTACAGAAGTAAAATAGGTTGCAAATGACATTTCATGTTGACTTTAAGAGGTACAAAAAAATGCAGTGTCACATGCCGAGACTAGGAAAGGAGGCTGCAGGGAAGTAGATTTCAGCCCGAATCAAGATGCCATAGATTCAACAGTGACAAGTCCGTGCACATTCAGAGGGTGAACTGCCTAGCGCATCTTTTAATCAGCTTTTTGTTCTGCTTGCACATGCCCTGCTCTGGTTTAGATGCTTATCACTTCTCCCATCTATTGAATTCTAATGGGACATTTAAATCTAAAGACCTCAGTCTTAAATCAGGTAGTGTGAACCGATTACGTCTGGCGGGGCCGAGCTAAGCGCCGAGACGGGCTCCCGCCCCACAGAGTCAGCCTGCATTTGGCTTTCTCATTTCCTGCAAATAGAGCAGGCTCTGTTTTGAACCCCTCCTAATACAGCGGCCCACTTGCATTTGAACAGGTTGATCAGTTCACCTAGTGACATTGTTTTATACAGCAAAATATATTAAATTATGGTATATAATACCTAATTTCCTTTCCCTTTTTTAACTATCTATTCAAATGTATGGAGCCCCTAAAAGGAAATGGTGGTGGGGGAAAAATTTAGATTTTTTGTGTTCTCTCACAAATGTTTTGTTTCCCCAAGAAACTTTATTTTGTTCGCTCCCAAAACCTTTGCGTTCCCCCAAGAACCTTTGCGTTCGCTCGCAAAATGTTTTGCGTTCCGCATGAATGCAAAGTTTCTTGGCGGAACGCAACACATTTGCAAGAGAAAGCAAAGTATTGATAAATCTCTTTTTTTTCTTTTCACCGTGTCCCTTTAGGGGCTCCGTACAAATGCTGGTTCACAATCCCAGCTAACAAAAATGTCTATTATGTTAAGATGCATTTACTCTGAATGTTGAAAACGCAGTTTTTGAAATGTTTTAAAAACTATTTTTCTTGGTTACATGAACATTAAGGGAACATTTTATTTTATTATTTTATTTTCCGTGAACATTCTAACACAAGTAGTTACATTTATAACTTTGAACAAACTGAAAAAAAGTTTGTTTATAACTTTGAGAGAACCTTGCCAGAACGTTATCTTAAGTTCAGAGAACGTTCCATGTCAGCTGGGATGATATTACGCTGCTAATACAAAGAATTCCTCCCCACTGCCACACATACTTTAAGCAATTACAGACAATTACACACAAATGCTAGTTAAAAAAAGCCATATTATTTCCAAAACAATACTCACATGCAAAGTGATGAGGTCATGTGGCATTAATGTATCATACTACTCTTTGAAATGTTTATCATGGAATAATTTACAATTGTTTTATAACATCTCTCTACTACTATGTTTTTTTTCTCTCTCCTCAAATCAGACTATACAGCCATGCTTTATTAGCTCTGCACATTGCGGCTAAGCTCAGGTGAAGAAAGAAATGGTGTCTCTTGTTACAAAAGACACAGGTGTACTGATTGCCTTATTACAATGAGCTGTGGGAATTTATTCCTGCTGTTTGCCACCTTGTTGTTAAAAACAGCTTAAATTAGAACAAGGACATAAATTAG
Source organism: Romanogobio albipinnatus (assembly GCA_023566225.1). Taxonomy (NCBI): domain Eukaryota; kingdom Metazoa; phylum Chordata; class Actinopteri; order Cypriniformes; family Gobionidae; genus Romanogobio; species Romanogobio albipinnatus. Next base: position 31,920,221 of record CM042260.1, on the reverse strand, counting down.
GCCCCAATGAGAAACAGAACGATATCTTTAACTGACATTGCTTCGCCTCAGCTTTGTTTGGCTCTTTATTCATTACATTACAGTTTCTGTGTGCAGGATTCTAGTTTTGTGTATTGATTCAGACACACACACACACACACACACACACACACACACACACACACACACACACACACACACACACACACACACACACACACACACATAATTATTATGTATATTTGAATACATACATACATATAGACGTAAGAAATATTTGCATGTATATATACTGTATATATATTTATATAATTTATATTATATATAAATAATTTATATATTAACAAAAATCTGAAATATATACATGCATGTGTGTGTATTTATATGTACATAATAATTATACACAGTACACGTTTTATGTAAACAAACTTTTTTATGTGATTAATCGATTAATCAATTAAGTGGTCAATTAATCGATTAAGTATATATATATATAAACTCACCTAAAGGATTATTAGGAACACCTGGATTATTAGGAACGAATTTCTCATTAATGCAATTATCTAATCAACCAATCACATGGCAGTTGTTTCAATGCATTTAGGGGTGTGGTCCTGGTCACGACAATCTCCTGAACTCCAAACTGAATGTCAGAATGGGAAAGAAAGGGGATTTAAGCAATTTTGAGCGTGGCATGGTTGTTGGAGTATTTCACAATCTGCTCAGTTACTGGGATTTTCACGCACAACCATTTCTAGGGTTTACAAAGAATGGTGTGAAAAGGGTAAAACATCCAGTATGTGGCAGTCCTGTGGGCGAAAATGCCTTGTTGATGCTAGAGGTCAGAGGAGAATGGGCCGACTGATTCAAGCTGATAGAAGAGCAACTTTGACTGAAATAACCACTCGTTACAACCGAGGTATGTAGCAAAGCATTTGTGAAGCCACAACACGCACAACCTTGAGGCGGATGGGCTACAACAGCAGAAGACCCCAACGTGTACCACTCATCTCCACTACAAATAGGAAAAAGAGGCTACAATTTGCACGAGCTCACCAAAATTGGACAGTTGAAGACTGCAAAAATGTTGCCTGGTCTGATGAGTCTCAATTTCTGTTGAGACATTCAGATGGTAGAGTCAGAATTTGGTGTAAACAGAATGAGAACATGGATCCATCATGCCTTGTTACCACTGTACAGGCTGGTGGTGGTGGTGTAATGGTGTGGGGGATGTTTTCTTGGCACACTTTAGGCCCCTTAGTGCCAATTGGGCATCGTTTAAATGCCACGGCATACCTGAGCATTGTTTCTGACCATGTCCATCCCTTTATGACCACCATGTACCCATCCTCTGATGGCTACTTCCAGCAGGATAATGCACCATGTCACAAAGCTCGAATCATTTCAAATTGGTTTCTTGAACATGACAATGAGTTCACTGTACTAAAATGGCATTTCTAAAGAATGCTTTCAGCACCTTGTTGAATCAATGCCATGTAGAATTAAGGCAGTTCTGAAGGCGAAAGGGGGTCAAACACAGTATTAGTATGGTGTTCCTAATAATCCTTTAGGTGAGTGTCTATATAAATATATATATATATATATATATATATATATATATATATATATATATATATATATATATATATATATATATATATATATATATATATATATATATATATATATATATATATATATATATATATATATATATATATATATATAGAATCAAAGCAGTGTTATTTTTGTTAACTAAAATTAGTAGTTCTGTTATTGAAATAAAGCTGAAGTAAAATAAAATAGAAATATTACATGGAAAGCTTAAAAGTAAGTTAAAAATTAAAAATGTTGCCTCCTATAAAGTACTAAAATGTCAAAAACTAAATAAATTAAAGCAAAATAGAAATATAATAATAAATTAATAAGAATAGCAAAAGCACATCAAAATTACAAAACCTACAGTTAAAATAAAATCTGAAAATATCAAATTAAAAGCTAAAAGTACTCATTAATAGTCTATTATGAATATCTCCTCCGCACACAAAAGCACCAGTCAGCAATGCAGTAATTGCTTTTCATAAGGCAAATTTGCTTTTATTCCCACCAATGAAATGAAGCATGGACATTCTTTAGAGCGGCAGAAAAGGAAGTGGCCCGAGTGGCACCGGCCAAATTCTTCAATTCCATTTGACTAAACACCTTGGATATATATACTCTGCCCACCCACACTCTGAAAACTACTGCTTTAGCAATACTTGTGCTGTGTGTTTGTTGGCCCTACACCATTATGTTAATTCATCCTTTTTTGCATTGCTGGCACTCTGTACCCCATAAACTTACTGTAACACAGCCCATCTGATACACATAGATCATGACAGGATCACGAGCTGAAAGACTTGATCACACATTGTGAATCACTACAGCTTAAAGAAGACACAATCACTGAAATTGCTTGCATTTAATAAGTTGACACTTACACTCCTCTTACCAAGCTTATCTCAATACCTAGATCGAAAGAAAGAGTAATAGCTTTCGTTGCACTTTAATATGAATTCGTTCAATTTCTAATAAAAAAGGTAAAAATAAAATAGGTCTGAAGCCTATCCCAAAATATTCTTAAAATATCTCTGAGAAAAAAACAGACAGGTGTCAGGGGCAGGTCAGTGCAATCATATTTTGTGTAACATTTGACATGCTAGTAACTAGTAATGCAAGTACATTTGATGAAGAAAATGGGACTGGTGCATGCTTACCCACACAGAACTTTCTGCTGCGATGCTAGGATGTTGTGGGTGGTTGCCAGGGCGTTGATATATGGTTGCTAGGGTGTTCTGGTTGATATGGAGTTGCCTCAGTGGTTCTCACTCATTTCTCATTAAGTAATGGAAAAGGAAACAAAGAAAAAATATATATATAAATATATATACACCAATCAGGCATAACATTATGACAGGTGAAGTGAATAACACTGACTATTCATTCATTATTATTTTATTTCGGTCCTTACAGACAATTTTCAAAATTGTGTTCCCTTGTCTATGCCTACTCTTTATACATATTTATCTAATGAGCGTCTTTTTTTCTTCTTCTCTCAACTAGATTTGATTAGTTTGAGATAAACAAGAGAGTTACATAAGAGTGTACATTTTCCAAAATGTACAAAGATAATTACAAAGGTACACACGTCAGATATTAATACAGTAGATTAATTATTGCATACACCAAATGTATATATAATTATTTAGCACCTTGTTTTTAAAAATGTTCTTAAATTTACAAAATGAATTAGTTTTAATTCCTTCTCAAAATTATTCCATTTTACCCCCTTAACTTTTTTTTTTGTATTAGTTCTTATTTTTTTTAACATATGCATCCCTCTTTTATACCGACTTTCTCTTATTTCGAAAAGCTTATGGATACAATTTGGAAGTAAATTATTATATACATTATACATTGTCTGTGCAGTATAAAAATCAACTAAATCAATCAATTTTAAAGTGTGTAAATTAATAAACAATTTATTTGTTGGTTCGTAGTAGTCAATGTGTTTTATAATCCTTATTGCTCTTTTTTGTAATACACACTCTTAAAAATAAAGGTGCCATGAAGAACCAAAAAGGGGTTTTCAGGGCGATGCCATGGAAGAACCATTTTTGGTTCCCTGAAGAACCGTTTTGTGAAAGGTTCTTTAAAGAACCATTTTTTCTAACAATTTTACAGTCTAAAGAACCTTTCTACACTATAAATAACCTTTTGTGCAATGGAGGGCTCTTTGGATATTAACGGTTCCTCATGGAACCATCCACCCCGCCAAAGAACCTTTATTTTTAAGAGCGTATTGGTTTTATATGTATGGCCCCACACAATAAGTCATGTATGGAACTATGAGTGCACAATAAAAAATATATATAATGAGCTTTCGTTCAAAATATGTTTTGTTTTTTAATATTGCATTTGATTTTGATTTTTTTTTTTTTTTTTACATTATTTATATGTGGTTTCCAGCATAATTTATGATCTATCATAACACCCAAAAACGTGTTTTCATACACTCTTTCAATTTCTTCATTATTAATCCTAATTTTAGCTTTGCTGTTACTTTGTCAATTGCTTAATATTATAAACTTTGTTTTAGCTAAATTCAGTGAATGTCTATTATCATCAAACCACTTTTTAAAGACCACCAGTTCACTTTCCACTGTGTTCAGAAGCTGTTGCAAATTTTTCCCTGAACAATATAAATTTGTATCATCAGCAAACAAAACCATTTTTAATATGTTATTCACGTTACAATTATCATTTATATATAGTACAAACTATTTGAGGGCCAAACACTGAACCTTGTGGAACACCACAGTTGACTTTCAATAGATCTGATTTAAAATTATTTATTTGTAAAAAAAAAAAAAAATTAAAATTTTAAATTTCATTTTATTGTAAATTGATCATTGGTCATCAAGGTAACTTTCTAACCAAGAGTAAGCTTTTCCTCGTATACCATATGTTTCCAGTTTCATCATTAATAAGCCATAACCAATAGTGTCAAAAGCTTTTTTTAAATCTAGAAACACCCCACAGTATATTCGTTATTATCAATTGAAGTGAAAATCTCTTCTACCAGTTCCATCACTGCCATTGAGGTCGACTTATTTTCTCTAAAGCCATCCTTATGTTCACTCAAAAGTTTGTGAATTATCTCTTTTTTTATCTCTTCATCATGGCACCTGTTAGTGGGTGGGATATATTATGCAGCAAGTGAACATTTTGTCCTCAAAGTTGATGTGTTAGAAGCAGGAAAAATGGGCAAGAGTAAGGATTTGAGTGAGTTTGGCAAGGACCAAATTGTGATGACTAGACGACTGGGTCAGAGCAATTAGAGTAATGATGTGAAATATTATTTTCTGCTCTATTATTCTATTTTAATATGTTTTAAAATGTCATTTATTCCTGAGATGGAAAATCTGAATATTTCTGATCATTCAGAAATATTTAGGATTCTTTGATGAATATAAAGTTTAAGAACAGCACTCTTTTGTAACATTATACATTTCTTTAACATCAATTTAATGCATCCTTGAACTAAAAACTAAACTAAAAACTAAAAAAAAAAACTGACCCCAAACGTTTGAATGGTAGTTAATATACATAATATTATATTATGTTATATTTTTTTTCTATTTGAATAAATTTGATCTTGGTGTCTAAATAAGATCTTGAAGAGGGAACCAAACGATCCCTTTGTAAAAGTAGTGAAGGGACCTGCAGGGCTAAAAATCTGTAATTTCTGGCTGTGATTTAAAAATCAATGATGCAGAAGTCTCAGATGTGAAGAAGAGGGACAGGAACTCTCTCCTCCTCACACAAAAGCACCAGTCAGCAGTGCAGTAATTGCTTTTCATAAGGCAAATTTGCTTTACTCCCACCCAGTTAATGAAATGAAGCAAGAACATCTTCAGAGCGGCAGAAAAGGATGTGGCCCGAGTGGCACCGGCCAAATTCTTCCATTCCATTTGAGTAAACACCCCGGATCGAGAAGTCATGTGGCATTCATTGATTGACAGATCTCTATTATTACAAAAGCTTATCATATCCCTGTCCACAATTATCCATCTGGAGGATTGGCCAAAGATTAGATTTGTGAGGGGATCATGGGCACACAGGTGTGTGGGGAGGAGACATATGATAACCTGCTATGTGCACTTCATTAGCGCTTTTCTCTGTATGCTAATGCTAATCTTCCTCTCTATAGCTCCAACTCTACAGTGACCTGCCGATAGCGTCACGCAGCTCAGAGAGTAAAAACTTTGGAAGGTTTTAAAACAATGATGGAGGTTTGATGACGACGCAGGGTGCAACCAGGCTAATCTTAGTTTTATTGCTTGTCTTTTTGCTGTTTTTATTGACAGCTAGATTTGAATCTCACGCTCCCACATGAGCACCTCATCTCAACCTATTTGCCTTCATGAAGAGTGTGAGTATTGTGAGGAATGCTAGTTGGTTTGTGAAGTTTTCTGTGTGCGGGACAGTAGCTAATGGTGCTAGAGGGAGTGTGAGTGTGGCTGTTCCATGTTCGGTGTTGCATGTCTGTGGTTATGAGATATATAGTATGAGGGCTGTACAGTATGTGGGTGAGGATGACTGGGTCAGCAATGACAGGAGGAAGGGAAAGAGGCTTTGTATATCTCCGCTGGAGTGAACACAGAAACGCTCCAGTACCTTCACTAATATACCCTACTGACTTACAGCAGAGTAGCTTCACATGTGAGCACACACACACACACACACACACACACACACACACACACACACATACATGCCCATATAGAAATTCTGTAATGTGTACCTACCAAGTGTGTCGCACACATCCTGAAAAGTGTAGCTAACACATTTTGATCGCCCCCTGGTGGCTGGCTACAGTATAGGTCATAAACCCAACCTATCAATAACGTAATGGGACATTCACTTCAAAAAATCTGTCATTTTAAGTACTTCTTATCATGCAGATATATGTTCACGTTTTTCTAATAAGCTTGGTTTTATTTTGTTTGATGCTATGAAAACGGGGTGTACCGCCATGATTGACAGCTGCGAGATCATGGGAGGGACCGTGATACCACAGCTCCACCTCGCCATCGATTACTACTCATAGACCATAAAAAAAATATGGGCGACGCGACTTCATTGACTTCCGCTGACCAGAGTTGAAGCTTTCGTAGGCCCACACACGGCGCTGACATCTTGGGACCGAGTCTGCGCAGTAGCGATCTCGGGACCGGAGTTGCGCAGTAGAGAGCAGGAAGTAGAGGCGCGATTATCAAAAGCCCGTCCACACTCTCACAGATGCAGAACAATTCATTATGTTGGTGTGAAATAAACAGTTATAGAAATGTAGAAATTAAAGCTAAAGCTCCAATCTCCTCCCAAAAATCCCGAAAAAAGTCTGTTAGTGCCTTAGTGACAACTTCGCTCAGAGAAGCCGTCAATCATGACGTCACACCCCCCGTTTTAAAAGTATCAAATAACTAACTAACTAAAACTAAACTTATTTAAAAAACGAACATTTGAAATGAAACCACCGTGCTAATAACTGCCTAAAATGACAGAAACCATCTTTAGGAAACAATTATTTGAAGTGTAATTTAATTGTTTAGTGTGTCTCGCGTCCATTCTAATACATGGAGAGGTGGGGTTTATGAGCTATACTGGGACCAACCACCGGGGGGCGATCGAGGCGCGGAGGCTTCCGTTTCTGAGAGGAGTGCTGCAGGCTTGCCGCTACTGCACAGACTCTGGCCCCAAATTATGTAATTGACGCAAGATGTCAGCGGCCATTTCTGGGATATTTTGGTGTCATTTTCTACAGTGGAAGTAAGTAGACATGTCATCCATCTTTTCTTTTTACAGTCTATGGTACCTACAAGAAAAGAAAATCACATAAGATCTCTTTAACAAATCATTTGTGTATGTCTTCTACATAGCAATCAGATACAAAGGAGAGAACATTAAGAATGTGGCTAAGGTTTCCCGCTTACCAGTTTGTGCTGATAAGGAAGACTCCAAAATGATCCCATGTGTTTCACAAGAGCAGGGTTTGAAATTAAAGGGATGGTTCACCCCAAAAATTGTAATTATCCCATAATTTACTCACCCTCAAGCGATCCTAGGTGTATATGACATTCTTCTTTCAGATGAATACAAAAGGAGTTATATTGATAAATGTCCTGCCTCTTCCAAGCATTATAATGGCAGTAAAAGTGTAACGCCTCTCGATGTTATTGTCGCGCCAGTTACACTTTTTCCGTAAGTTGAATACGGAAGGCGGTCCGCAGCTAGATGAGCTTAATTTTTGGGTGAACTATCCCTTTAACACCGGCAAATACGGAAGTGGCGTGTAACACAATCACTCCTACTAGCCATTTTGGCGAGTTGAATTTTATATATAATATAGGCCATACATTTATCAATTATAGTCTTTTAAAAAGGCATCTGAAATAATAAACTATGTGCAATGTAATGTTGTCAAAAATATAGATTTTTCAATACATATCTTAATCCACAGCTATATTCCTCATATTAGCCTAACATATTATTGTATACCTCTATCTGTAAAATTCTGTTTAAAGTAATAGCCATCTGTATATTATATTCATAGTACATATTCACCTGTAAATTCTGTTCATAGTAATAGCCATCTGTATATTTATTCACTGTACATATTCACCTGTAAATTCAGTTCTGTTTATAGTAATAACCGTGTATTTATATATATTCAGAACATTTTCATGTCCTGCACTTACGCAACCGTTGTATATCCTGCACTTGCTGCTATTGCACTTCTGGTTAGACCTAAACTGCATTTCGTTGCCTTGTACTTGTGTAATGACAATAAAGTTGAATCTAATCTAATCTAATCTAAACATGATACCTTTGCTTTCTCACTCTCTCATTTTTCTGACAGTGAGTTGACACACAAACCCACCTTCCCTCACTCACTCGTTTCATTTGATGAATATTGTTGGTGACAGATACTTCTCTTGAGCTATGACGGAGAAACAACCGAGCTATAATATTTTGCTCTGGTTATGCACATGTAACCCCCTCCTGTTCGAACCGCTCGCTCTAAGCGGGACTTGAACCCGGGTCTGCCGGCATGAGAGTCGGACGTTCTCACAAGGAGGATAAAGGCTGCAACCTCTAGCGTCAGTCGCTGGAGCGTCTCTTGAGATCAGAGGAGTGAGGTTTACTCATACAGCAACTACTTACTGGCCTCCGTTACATACATACAATATTATGCAAAAAAAATCGGAATCATATCCATAGACATACTAAATTTTGTATATCACTTTTTCCTGTAGAAAAGGCATAATTAACATTAACATATTTAAAACTAAGTGCTTTTTTTTTTTTTACAACACCACATACATTAAACATACATTGCCAGCCTTATATTATTAACTTTAGGGTTTTGATGCAGGGTGAAGAACATTTCTTCAAACTCACAGATGTGCTGAAGCCTCAGGAGCCGCTCTGGAATGAAGGGTAAAGAAATGTAAATGTCTCTTTCATCGTATAAAACATAGTAACCACATTTCCATAATACAAAGTTAGAGTGCAGGGTTTAGTTTTCCTCCATTTGACAGACTATTGCATGTGAAATGAGGTTCTTTCAGGTTCTTTTTAGCATCTCAGGGGCTTCGGTCCCTCTCCCCCTGTCTAGACATTAAACAGACTCTTCTCTGACCACCCAGGTGCCTCTCTTTTATTTATCACGGATGACACCTCTGCGAACGAGACAGGAGAATCTTCCTTCACTCTTCTCTTGGCTGCCACAGCAGACCTGACAGCTGTCTCTTTTCACTGACGGCAGGATTTTTGCTTTCTTCCGAAGGGCAGTTTTTTAATCACGCATGTGAAATGCGATCTCAATGTTTCTTTCAAGCATTTTAATACGTTGCCATTTCCATATGTTTTGGGTAAGATGATGAATTTTAATGATTTCCTGATGACTGTTACGTGATTTATTTGAAGTCAAGCTCCGCATGCACATTAGTAAAGATTTTTTCTGCTTGCTTACCGCTAAGATGCATGACCTTCTATCTCTGAAAATATATTTATAACTAGTGAAATGAAGATGACAAAAAATAAAAAGTAAAGATTTCCAGACAGCACATGGACTGGTTTATTCTTAGTCGGTCCGGTAGCAGTAGTCTGGTAAAACGATATGAGAATGGACTCAAAGCAGCTGAAAATTAATCATTGTGTTCTGGCGAACTGGAAAATTCAATACCTCTGCTATAGCCGTCGATAACGCTGACCAGAGCTTCATGTCTTCAGACCGTTTTACACTCTAGCGGAACTAATTGTGCTCAGTTGGGAATACTGACATTTGATTTCCTTCTCAGAGAAAATATAAACATATTGTGTGGCTGAAATTCAATAGTGCCAGGCAGCTTTTAAAGCTTTCTCTTTTGAAGGATATTTCTCACATTAACAAAACACACAAATTTACACTTTAGACACTTGTCACAAACACTGTATACATTGGTGCTCAATTAATTTAAGTATTTGAAGGGAAAATTACATACACCTTTTGATAGGTTAAATTATTATCAAACATAAAATGACCCTAACATGAAAAAGATGATTTGGGCCTGTACCACAAAGGTCTTAACCTTCCTGACTATATCCAAAATTAAAATTATGCAGTGTTTTAAAATGATGTTGAATTGACTGTAGAATTCTAGAATTTAATGACATTTCATTCTTAATCCGTAGGGTTGGAGTTGGCCCACCCTTTGCAGCTGTAACAGCTTCAACTCTTCTGGGAAGGCTTTCCACAAGGTTTAGGAGTGTGTTTATGGGAATTTCTGACCTTTCTTCTAGAAGTGCATTTGTGAGGTCAGGCACTGATGTTGGACGAGAAGGCCTGGGGAGTAGGCCTCAAAGTCTCTGCTCTAATTCATCCCAAAGGTGTTCTATCGGGTTGAGGTCAGGACTCTGCAAGCCAATCAAGTTCCTCCACACCAAACTCGCTTATCCATATCTTTATGGACCTTGATTTGTGCACTGGTGCACAGTCATGTTGGAACAGGAAGGGGCCATCCCCAAACTGTTCCCACAATGTTGGGAGCATGAAATTGTCCAAAATGTCTTGGTATGCTGAAGCATTAAGAGTTCCTTTCACTGGAACTAAGGGACCAAGCCCAACCCCTGAAAAACAACCTCACACCATAATCTCTCCTCCACCAAATTTAACATATGGCACAATGCAGTCAGGCAAGTACAGTGGACCCACTTTATATTAGGGTGCCTTAACTACTATGTACTTACATTTAAATGAATCATTTAATACAATGCACTTATTGTATACGTACATGTTTTTACACAGTACTTACATTTTAAAAACTACCTGCATGTAATTACATCTGTAGTTAATTTCTGTAGTTACATTTATAATTACACTGTTGACACTTACCTTACACCTAACCGTACCCTTAAACTTACCCATGCCACCACTCCTGTCCCTAATTTTACCCTTATCCCACCTCAATAGCAATACAATATGAACACAATAAGTACATTGTACTTATTTTTTGATGTAAGTACATAGTAGTTAAAGAGAAGCGTGATTCGTCACTCCAGAGAACACGTCTCCACTGCTCTAGAGTCCAGTGGCGGCGTGCTTTCCACCACTGCATCCGACGCTTTGCATTGCACTTGGTGATATAAGGCTTTGATGCAGCTGCTAGGCCATGGAAACCCATTCCATGAAGCTCTCTACGCACTGTTCTTGAACTAATCTGAAAGCCACACAAAGTTTGGAGGTCTGTAGCTATTGAGTCTGCAGAAAATGGAGGACTTCTGCGCACTGTGCGCCTCAGCATGCACTGACCCTGCTCTGTGATTTTACGAGGCCTATCAAATCAAATCAAATCAAATCAAATCACTTTATTGTCACTCTACCATATGCACAAGTGCAACAGTAGGTGAAATTCTTAGGTGCAGTCCGAGCAAACATAGTAGTCATGACATGACATGTACAACATTTAAGCAACAACAGATTACACATCTGATGCGCACACAATTACTCACAGCACAGTATACACTACAATAAACAATAAATAATTTACACAATGTGAGTGTAGTTCTCACAGCTTAAAACAATATACACATACTTACAATATACATATACTTAAAAACAATATACACTAAACATACATTAAACAATAACAGTATACATTAAGCTATAGTAATAATAAGATACAATGTACAGTATACATTATGTTCACAAATTGAAATCCAAAGTGCAATAGATGCTGTATGATAAATAAATGTGTATATAATGTGTGTATCTACAGTGGGTTGTGCTGAGTGATATTCTGTCCAGTGTGTGTTATGATCCTGATGGATCAGGAGTTAAGTAGTCTAATTGCTTGTGGGAAGAAGCTGTTCTGGAGTCGGCTGGTGTGTGTTCTGATGCTGCGGTACCATCTGCCTTATGGCAGCAGTGAGAGCAGCCCATGGTTCGGGTGGCTAGAGTCTCTGATGATCCTCTGAGCTCTCTTCACACACCGCCTGGCGTAAATGTCCTGGAGGGAGGGAAGCTCACCTCCGATGATGCAGCTGGCCGTGCGCACTACCCTTTGCAGGGCCTTGCGGTTGCGGGCGGTACTGTTGCCGTACCAGGTGGTGATGCAGCCAGTCAGCAGGCTCTCTATGGTGCTGGTGTAGAAGCGTGTGAGGATGTGGCGGTTCATTCCAAACCTCCTCAGCTGTCGCAGGAAGAAAAGGCGCTGATGAGCCTTCTTCACAACGGCCTCGGTGTGGACGGACCATGAGAGTTCCTCTGTGATGTGGACACCGAGGAACTTCATGGCTGAGTTGCTGTTGTTCCCAATTGCTTCCACTTTGTTATAATACCACTAACAGTTGTCCGTGGAGTATTTAGTAGTGAGGAAATTTACGGATGGACTTATTGCACAGGTGGCAACCTATCGCGGTACCACGCTTGAATTCACTGAGCTCTAGAGAATGACCCATTCTTTCACAAATGTTTGTAGAATAATTGTATACACCTTTGGCCATGGAAGTGATTGGAAAACCTGAATTTCCTGAATTTTCAGGGGTGTCCCAATACTTTTGGCAATATAGTGTATATATATATATATATATATTAATGAATTAGTATGATCTCTAATCACTAATCTTGAAGAAAAATGAGAAGAAATAGTGTTATGCATGTTAGGGCCAATTGTGAACTCTATTCATCAAAATGTGTCAAATATGAATAGGAAAATTAAAGGGCAGATTTTTCTTGTGTTCTCAAAACTAAGAGTCATTCAGAAAATCTCTCCCTGAATAAAGATGAAATGTGGTGGATTTACATTCCTTGATAACTAAGGATTGTGGGTAATTATCAAGATCCCTGCTAGATTAAATATGTGCTGCATGTGGTATGATTGGCCAAGCAAACTAATCAAACTACCCCCTCACACACACACACACACACACACTCAGAGAGGGAGAGGGAGAGGTCACCGCAACTTCAACAAATTATGTTCACCTCTCCACTGCAGAAAATGCCAATAACTTCAGAAATAGTCTTAGAAGATTCTTACAGAAGGACACATGTGGGAATTCATGAAAGAATAAATAAATTGCTGTTGAGGTTTTGATTAACTGGCATGGTTAGCATAGCAAATCCCCCTAAAGATTCAGAGATTAGAATGCAAAGTGACTAAAAGCTCATAAAAGCAGTGTTTTCCCTCAGGAAAGTGGTGGTATTGTTCATATTCAGTGCATTTTCTGTGAAAACAAGCATTTAATCACATTGTGTGGAATGAATGTGTAATATGCCCTGAGTGCGTAGCATGCAAAATGACTCTAAATCTCCTCAGCGCTTTAGAACTGCACCCAACACCACAGTGGATGCAGGAGTGTTTCATATGTGCTTGTGTACTAGTAATACCGCAATCGCTTCAGACCAGAATATTGTTCATAAAATGAGGTCTGTTTAGATAGATTAGGATGGAGATGTCACAATTGATTAGGAAAGGTGAAATAATGCCGGCAGTGTACGGAAAAGGTAGACAGCTGGCCAATATATCAACGGATTTACACAAAAGGATTAAGCGCTGGTGTAGAATACAATTGTATTATAGACTAATACATATTATGTTCCCAGGTCTCAATGTTAATTCTGAGAAACATATTTACTTTCAAAGAATTTTTATCTGGGGAAAGTAGAACAATGGTTTGGCTGCTTATGTTCCAGATTAAAACAGTATTTAGAACCTTATGTTGTGAGTTAAAATTGTTAATATTAAACAAATGCCTAGACGTATCATGATTTATAAATAGATTAGAAGCAGCATTCATTTGAGGGAAATTATTGTTTTGCAAAAAAAAAAAAAAAAAAAAAACATTTGGGATTCATCAAATTGTGGAGAGCAACGTCTAATAAATATTCATTCTAGGGTTCAAATTGTTCAGTGAGTCTGAGAGAAGAATACACTCAAAATTCTGTTTTATGTTTTGTATAACCATCATAAAATCTAGTCACATTTCTCCTGATAAAGGCTCTCTAGAATTGCATTAAGACGCCATGAAATACTTGTCTGTCTTGTGTTGATGTGTTGGGGTATGGGGTGGGGCTTAAAAAAAAACAGGTTTTAGTTCAGATAATAACAATAAGTCATAATTTGCTATTCACTGACTGGTTGCATGGGGAGGGACATGCTCGATCTAGAAAGCATTTGATTGGACAATCTGTTTAGTGCAGATCGAGACATCCATATTTTTTGGTCTGTTTTCCTGGAAGTGATATTGTGTAAATATGAAATTCTAATGTTATCATTTTGACTGCACTGACACTATTGGATGAGAACAAAAGTTGAATGGAATTGAGCTGGATGACGACACTACTGTCATTGCCAGAGCTAATTTATAGCTGAGAAAATTTTGATTTTTGCAACATTGACAATTATTGAACTGAACTGAATCAATATTGAACTGACTTGAGCTGAATAACGACACTACTGTCTTTTTAGAGCTGCTTTGCAGCAGAATTTGTCTCATATTTGATTAAGTTTAACCCTTAAACGAATACCTTGGGTTTTTAGTGACATGGGACGTCGTTCACTACTCTCCTCCTCATAATTTTTAAAGGTTAGACATCGTCCTTCTTAGTATTCCTCAATCTATTCATTATAAACAATATAACAAGAAACAATTAATAAAATGTAGTACTGGGCAATCGATTAACTCGTGATTAATCCAAAATTGATGTTTGAATTTACATAATAAATGTGTGTACTGTGTATAATTATTATGTACTGTATACATAAATACACACTCCTTCACGTATATATTTAAGAAATATTTGCATGTATACACTGTATATATATATGCACACACTGTATATAATTTATCTTATATATAAATATTCATATTTTATATATATATAAATATAACAATTTCTTCTTAAATATATACATGCATGCGTGTGTATTTATATATACTTAATAAATATACAGTACACAAACATGTATTATGTAAAACACAACATTTTTATTTTGGATGTGATTAATCGATTGCCCAGAACTAATAAAATTATAAACGAAGGCCTGCTTTCACATTAGTTTTTTTGTAAAGGTTGTAAAAGTGTAAGCATATTTTTTTCTGCACAACAATTGAATCTTTGATGACTAGATAAGCGCAATTTACCTTTATTCCACAAGGTGGCGATGTCTGATACACAATGATGAAGTGACATTTCACTCATAGTTACTGCAGGCAGAAAAAAAATAATAATAGGAAGTATCATCAGCAAAACTTGAAATGGCTCAGCGATTGCAGTCTGCTGAGCAAGCACTGAATGCAATAAAATATAAGTGTCACTGTCACTTGATGGTGGATCTGGTGAAGAAGCTGTCAGCGATCAAAATATTGATTTTGAATATGTTGAAAATTGAGAATGTTTGAGGAGCCAGATGCTGAATGTACTGTGAAATGAGCTCTGACGAGAACAGTGATGATGGTATAAAACATCTGCTCAAACTGAACCCTTCCAAGCGACAAAAGGTAACAAAATATGCTTTATTTTATTCTTCTGTAATTGTTACTCTAATAACAGGAGAGTTTTATATTATTGTGACAGATAGTGATCCATCCATGCTGGATATAGATTTATTACTTTGAATTCGCTTTGAAACTATTTGTATTGTATAAAGCGCTATATAAATAAAGGTGACTTGATTTGACACAGAAGCCATCAAAGCCAACACACAAAAGCCAGAAAACTCTCTTTTTATTTCATAGGGTCATTGAACTGGAATTAAAACTCTAGAAAGAGCAATAAGAGACAACGGACAAACAAGAAAAGGGCTAGATAAAATGCCAAAGGACATAGAGAGAAAAACACAGAGCCAGCGATTCCAACATAAAACACCACCATCATTAAACCAGCCCAGATGGCTCATACACACTGTTCTCTCTTCCTCTTGTCCTGAAATCAAATGTCTCATCCTTTCAAATCTCTTTCTGGGAATACCGAGTACAAGCTGTCAGAAATGTGCCAAAACTTTGCTGTGCTTTTAGAAAGCATTTTGCATCATTAACTGAAGTAGGTTTATGTGGCGAGGCCTCCCTTGGTGTCCCATCATCATCATTACAAACTCTCGATAATCAAAACCATTCAAATGTGTTTAATTTTTTAGGATCCACACGGTCACATTTCCCATGAGCACTTCTGACACCAAAACCGATAAGGAGCCATTCTAACCCTTACCCATACTGCGATCCAGTTAGTATAATCCTGTTTAACAAGAATGTGTCAATGACATCATCAAGTGAGTAGTCAATTACACTCTTAAAAAAAATAAAGGTTCTTTATTGGCATTGATGGTTCAGTGAAGAACCTATGGAACTTTTCCATTGTGTAACCGGTCCTACTGGACGCGCTCCAAGCGAGATACGAACCGGGGACTCCGGCATGGATGGTGGGCGCGCTAACAAGGACGCTAAGACCACAGTCTCTAGTATCAGTCGCTAGCACTCCTATTGAGGCCAGTGGAGCGAGGTTTACATGCACAGCTCTTACTGGTCTATGTCTGTTACCCTCACCCCCCTAAACCTCACTCCCACCCGGGTCATGGCACCAAATGTCCCACTCAACCCGTTCATAACTGATGATGATTGGTGGGTGGGAGACAAAAGGTTGAGGTTGATAGGTTGAGTGCACACACACACACACACACACACACCTATGACACACACGCATATGCACAGTCACACACACCAATGACCAGGAGGCGTCAGAGTGATGGCAAGTCCAACGACTTCAAAGGTAGCTTTCGCAAACTGGAAGTATAAGTGCTACTTTTCCCTTGTTGAAGAATGTTTATGTAACGTGCAACTTATGCCCAGTATGCCTACTGATAATATTTACAATAATGTATTGAATTTGATAGGCGTGTCTCACATTGTCCCACAGCAACATTACAATACTGTACAATAATGTATAATGTTTTATAATAATAATTTACTCTATTTAGTTTTCTAATTAATTCATTTAACATATTTAATATGGGGGGCATCCAAGTTATTTGACATATTTGAACATTTGAAGAAAAAAATAAAGTAACACAGTAGTTACTTTACTTTCCCTGGTAATTAGTTACTTTTATAATGGTGTAACTCAGTTACTAACTCAGTTACTATTTGTAAAAAGTAGCTAGTAACTATAACTAATTACTATTTTAAAGTAACGTGCCCAACACTGGATGAGATGTTATCAGACTGTCAATGTCATTATTCCAACAATATTTTCATAACTTATAAATACTCTCTCACCTCCAACTTTCCTGTCCACTCAGAGAGTGTGTGCGCTATATAAAAAGCAAATTAAATTTTGAGCATGCAACGTCGTAATAGAGTGGTGCAGGTATGACATCACTTTGTAGGCCAAAACTTGGAAGCAAGTCAGCATTTTAACACTTCCGGTTCCCTTGTACCGAAGTCAATGGTTTTTTTAAAATGGGATTTTGGTTAAATGGCTGAAATAAGGTCTGTGGTGAACACAAGCTCACGTTTTATTCTACGACAAAATACATCAGTATTACCCCACTCGTGATTTTTTTGAAGCTGGTACATGTCTAGGCGTTTGCTAACAAGTGGTTAAATGGGACAACAGAGGCGTTAAGGAGTTTAAACGTCATCACACCACAGAGGTAAACTCAGTTTTGACATAAAAACTGAAAGAGTAGTTGGAAGCTTGGTGATGGTGACATTGAAATCAAGGGACTGTGGTATCCTACATGGAAAGAACCTATATAAACATATATGTTTTAATACAGGTTTTGATATAGGTTTTTAATATATGTGAAACATATAAAATTGGCCGTTTTCCTATATTATATGTACATACACTCACCTAAAGGATTATTAGGAACACCATACTAATACTGTGTTTGACCCCCTTTCGCCTTCAGAACTGCCTTCTACGTGGCATTGATTCAACAAGGTGCTGAAAGCATTCTTTAGAAATGTTGGCCCATATTGATAGGATAGCATCTTGCAGTTGATGGAGATTTGTGGAGTACAGTGAACTCATTGTCATGTTCAAGAAACCAATTTGAAATGATTCAAGCTTTGTGACATGGTGCATTATCCTGCTGGAAGTAGCCACCAGAGGATGGGTACATGGTGGTATGAAAGGGATGGACATGGTCAGAAACAATGCTCAGGTAGGCCGTGGCATTTAAACGATGCCCAATTGGCACTAAGGGGCCTAAAGTGTGCAAAGAAAACATCCCCCACACCATTACACCACCACCAGCCTGCACAGTGGTAACAAGGCATGATGGATCATGTTCTCGTTCTGTTTTCGCCAAATTCTGACTCTACCATCTGAATGTCTCAACAGAAATCGAGACTCATCAGGCCAGGCAACATTTTTCCAGTCTTCAACTGTCCAATTTTGGTGAGCTTGTGCAAATTGTAGCCTCTTTTTCCTATTTGTAGTGGAGATGAGTGATACCTGGTGGAGTCTTCTGCTGTTGTAGACCATCCGCCTCAAGGTTGTGCGTGTTGTGGCTTCACAAATGCTTTGCTGCATACCTCGGTTGTAACGAGTGGTTATTTCAGTCAAAGTTGCTCTTCTATCAGCTTGAATCAGTCGGCCCATTCTCCTCTGACCTCTAGCATCAACAAGGCATTTTCGCCCACAGGACTGCCGCATACTGAATGTTTTTCCATTTTCACACCATTCTTTGTAAACCCTAGAAATGGTTGTGCGTGAAAATCCCAGTAACTGAGCAGATTGTGAAATACTCAGACCGGCCCGTCTGGCAACATGATTTTTTAACTATTTCTTTGTATGATACAGCTGCAAATAAGTATTTGAACACCTGGCTATCAGCTAGAATTTTGACCCTCAAAGACCTGTTAGTCTGCCTTAAAAATGTCCACCTCCACTCTATTTATTATCCTAAATTAGATGCACCTGTTTGAGGTTGTTAGCTGCATAAAGACACCTGTCCACCCCATACAATCAGTAAGAATCCAACTACTAACATGGCCAAGACCAAAGAGCTGTCAAAAGACAAAATTGTACACCAAGGCTGGAAAGGGTTACAGGGAAATTGCCTGAAATCACCAAGTAGCTTGGTGAAAAAAGGTCCACTGTTGGAGCAATCATTAGAAAATGGAAGAAGCCACCGTTTCCAAGGTTACTGTTGGTAATACACTAAGACGTCATGGTTTGAAATCATGCATGGCACGGAAGGTTCCCCTGCTTAAACCAGCACATGTCAAGGCCCATCTTAAGTTTGCCAATGACCATTTGGATGATCCAGAGAAGTCATGGGAGAAAGTCATGTGGTCAGATGAGACCAAAATAGAACTTTTTGGTCATAATTCCACTAAACATGTTTGGAGGAAGAAGAATGATGAGTACCATCCCAGGAACACCATCCCTACTGTGAAGCATGGGGGTGGTAGCATCATGCTTTGGGGGTGTTTTTCTGCACATGGGACAGGGCGACTGCACTGTATTAAGGAGAGGATGACCTGGGCCATGTATTGCGAGATTTTGGGGAACAACCTCCTTCCCTCAGTTAGAGCATTGAAGATGGGTCGAGGCTGGCTCTTCCACGTTGACAATGACCCGAAGCACACAGCCAGGATAACCAAGGAGTGGCTCTGTAAGAAGCATATCAAGGTTCTGGCGTGGCCTAGCCAGTCTCCAGACCTAAACCCAATAGAGAATCTTTGGAGGGAGCTCAAACTCCGTGTTTCTCAGCGACAGGCCAGAAACCTGACTGATCTAGAGAAGATCTGTGCGGAGGAGTGGACCAAAATCCCTCCTGCAGTGTGTGCAAACCTGGTGAAAAACTACAGGAAACGTTTGACCTCTGTAATTGCAAACAAAGGCTACTGTACCAAATATTAACATTGATTTTCTCAGGTGTTCAAATACTTATTTGCAGCTGTATCATACAAATAAATAGTTAAAAAATCATATATTGTGATTTCTGGATTATTTTTTTTTAGATTATGTCTCTCACAGTGGACATGCACCTACGATGACAATTTCAGACCCCTCCATGATTTCTAAGTGGGAGAACTTGCAAAATAGCAGGGAGTTCAAATACTTATTTTCCTCACTGTATATAGGTACATATATGCACGTATATATGTGTGCATATATGCACATATATGTTCACCTATATGTGCACCTATATGTTCACCTATATGTGCACCTATTCAGCCATATTCATCAAGAAACTGCATTAAGAACATACAGAAAAATTTGCATTGCATTTGGTGGATGTAACAGTAAATGTGTGGATGTGTATATGAGCTGTAATGTGAATCTGGAAGTGACTTGAAATTGGAAAAAAGGCTTGATTGACAAAATAAAAAAAACCCAAACCATTTTGTTATACATTTACTTCTTTTCCACTATCTTTATACAATAATTGACCTTGTAAATATTTCAGGAAAACGTATAGACATAGCTTTCCATCTCCTCTCACCTAATTGCCATAGTTAAATTCCATAACATGCCAATTACATGGGATACCAATTTCACGTGTTCGCACATACATAAGTTCTTGCATAATTTTTTTTTAGTTAGTTCTTAGTTATTGCATTGATAATAGATAATATAAGCTAGGCATCATGTATGACAGTTGACAAAGTGAGATATGAGCTACAAAATGACCAGATCTTGCCATTAGCTATATAGGAGACATATCTTGTATGTATAGGGCTTATATGTGGATATAAAGAAGCAATACAGGATACCTATATGGCCTGTATATGCACATATATGCACCTCAATTTTGCCTATATGTGGCATATATATACGCATATGCGGCATATATGCTGTATATATGCAGCATATATGTGCATATAAACTGCATATAGGTTTCATATATGTGTATATATTCTCATATAGGTTTTTTCCATGTGGGATGTAGTCCTTTTATATCTTACCTTTACCCTTTAGCGAATGCATTTAGGCTTCAAAATTAATAAAAGTTGTGTTCATCTGTGATAAATATCTTGATCTTAAAATGACCAATAAATTACGTAACTGGCGTGTCGTGTGTTAGTTGGGAAGGATTTGCATGCAGGAATGATGTTCATTCTATTCATCAGGATCAGTATCCATGTGTTTTATTAACAGTTCATGTAAGTATTGTGTATTTACCATGGTAATTGTAGTTTCTGTAACCTTAACCCAAAATACCACTCTATTTTCACTTTGTAGCTATATTTTCTATGACTATTTTCTATTCTATTCTCTATATTCTATTCTATTTGCATGGTGGCTCATACCAACTTGCTAACTTTATTGTACAAAAACTAGTTTGGGACTGCTATTTAATAGCCTTACCGTATATATTTATTCATCAGTATAGTGACATTCTCACAATTTATGAGGATGTTAAGCAAAGCCACAATCTGTAACTGCTCATAATTACCAGTAAACGCTGTCAGGAACAGTGAGATTGATGTCAGGGGCAAAAATGTGGACCAGGGGACCAAAGCAATCATTACTAGTCTCTTAAAGGGAAACCACAAAAACAAGCAACAACATTTGTCCAAACTGCTGTAAATGTATTCGAGAATTTACAGTGTGCTGTGTACAAATAGCTCAGCCTTCCCAATGAAAGTTTTGTTTCCATCTCCGAATCCCCACTAGCAGCACTGCAGTCTATCATTCTGCCAAAACCCTCACAGCATTCATGATTGGCACACATTTCTAACACAGAGAGAGAGAGATAAAGGGAGAGATGCACACTTGCCTCTAAGTGACCTTAGCATCCGTCAGAAAGATTCTTAAAGGATGGATGAGAACACTGACCTTGAGCTAGGGCCCCTGACAGCCATGACGAATTTCAAGAACTTCAACACTTTTTAGGTGTTGCACTGTTGTTCTGCCAACACTGTGCGATTTAATCCAGTTTGAGCAGTGACACAGGCTGGCAGGGCAGTCCCAGATGCAGGGACAGATTTCAGAAGCAGACCAGACGATGCATGTAGCCAATCTGGATTACGATAAGAGACAGACAGAAGTGTCCCGCTCTGAATCTTGGAGTGTCGACTTCTGTTCTGAAAAGCAGACGTGATGATTAGAATTGCAGAGCGCACCCCAAACATGTCTGAAACTGGTGGCGCATTTTAAACATCCTTTTAAAAATGCTCATTTTCACTTACTGAATGAGCAGCATGCACTCATTTTTAAAGTGTTTTTGTCAATAACTCTGCATTTCAGGTATAACTAACACTTCAAGATAATGAGAAAGCGAGAGGGGATAATGAGTGAGTACAAAAAATTTAAATGTGGGTTTGCTCAATCTCTCGGGTTCCTCAGGGCATCTTTTTAAACTCAAGAGTCTGGTCTGAAAAAAAAAGTTTAGATTTTTGTCAATACTGCTGCAAAGGAAGGTTGTGAAGAAAAATCCAAGCAATTTATTGATACCAGTGCTGCATATATTTAAATAAATAGACACTTTTAGACAGAGACCACGTTTACATGCATACAAATATTCTTGTGATAATCTGAATTTGATCATATTCTGATCATGTATGCAAGGTTGAACCAATATTACGGTTTCTAACCATCATGTATTAATAAGGATTTTGGTCATGTAAACACCTTATTTGGAATATCCATCATAACTGAGCATTCATATAATTATGGGTGAAATAAAAAACTAATTGGGAGAGGATGTGTCACGGTTCATGTATGCATTGCTTTCTTTTGTGTCTCGTGTCTCTGTTTGTTGTGTTGGTATGTGCTGCGTGGATCCGTGGGCGTGGTCGGAGCAATCTTGCTCATTCATCTGTCATCGGCGCCAGCTGCGAGTCATTATCACTTGCATTTATACTCACCGGTTTCTCCTCTCCTTTGTCAGATCGTTTGTCGATGTTGTGTGCTGTCTGGTGTCCTGAGTTCCCTGTTCCTGTTCTGTTTGGAGTATCGTGTGGTGTTTGTTCTGGGATTCCTGTTCGTAGTTTCCTGTTCATCGTCTCACGCCGGATTTCACCCTCTTCACCATCGCTTCACTCATCACCAGCACAGATACAACCTGTTGATCATCGAGGTCCCTGCGTCACCTGCCAGCGGTGTTATCTGTCTCCGAGTTGAACTTTCTGACATTAAAAACTGAGTTATTTTCACCTGCAATTGTTTCCTCATTCTGTGATCATGACAGAACGATCTGACCATCTGATGGAAGCAGCAGGTGGAGCTCCGATAACCATGGAGTCATTTGTTAACAGCAGCCTTCAACGCATGGACGCCCAAGAGGAGGGGCTCAGCAACGCTAGCCGTGCTGTTCAGGTTTTGGTGACGCAGGTGTCCGAGCTCACCCAGCAATTTCTACAACTGCGAGCTCCCACTGCGCCACCCACACCGTTCGTTCCTTCCACACCATCAGATCCACTCTCCCAGTCGGAGCCTCGTCTACCAGTGCCTGAGAGGTATGCCGGAGAGCCCAGTTTCTGTCGGGCGTTTCTGACTGGATGCTCCATGCATTTTGCACTACAACCGAGAACCTTCAACAATGAGCGATCCAAGGTCGCATTTGTTCTTTCGCTACTGACTGGGAGAGCAGCACTCTGGGGAACGGCGGTGTGGGAGAACCAGGACCCATGCTGCCAGTCGTTCCAGGCACTCTCCGCCGTCATGAAGCGGGTGTTTGACCGTGCGGTCTCCGGAAGAGAGGCGGCGAGGGTGCTCGCCGAGCTCCGCCAGGGAGAGAGGTCTGTTTCGGATTACTCGATCGAATTCCGGACTCTCGCGGCGGAGTGCAAATGGAACGACGAGGCGCAGTGGGATATGTTCCTGCATGGGCTGGCTGACCGCATCCAGAAGGAGATCTACACCCTGGACCTGCCTAACACCTTGGATGGACTGATTGACTTAGCACTACGAGTTGATGCTCGACTGTCAAGAGTCGAGCGACGCGTCCTTCCTAATCGGGCTTTTAGAGGAGCAGAGAGTTCGCGGTCCAGCGGTACGGATGTGGTCAGCCCTACCTACGATCACGAGCCCATGCAGGTAGGGCGAGCTCGGCTTTCCCGGGAGGAGAAGGAGAGGCGGAGGTCCCAAGGCCTTTGTCTATACTGCGGCGGAGATGGGCATTTTCTGAACATGTGTCCGGTAAAAGGCCACGCCCGGTAGTAACAGTGAGGCTACTATCGGGTGGGATCTCCGCCGAGAAGACCTCATCGACATCGACCCTCCTCCCGGTAAGACTAAGATGGTCAACACACCAGCACGACTGTCATGCACTATTGGACTCCGGGGCGGAAGGTAATTTTATGGACCACACTCTCGCACACCACCTTCAGATTCCCCTCCAGTCACTTCCTCAGGACATTTCGGTCCACGCACTCAATGGTCAACAGCTTCCCATGATTTCCCTATCTACTGGACCTGTTACTCTCATTACATCTGGTAACCATTCGGAAACTCTGTCATTTTACATCATGGACTCACCTCTTGCACCCATAGTACTCGGACATCCTTGGTTAACTCAACACAACCCCAAAGTAGACTGGATCCGGAGGTCCATCACGGAGTGGAGCACTAAATGTCATGAGTCCTGTCTTGTGTCTGCCTGTTCGTCTGTTCCTATGTCTGTGTTACAGGAGAAAGCAGTGGATTTGTCTAACGTGCCCGCGGAGTACCAGGACCTGAAGGAAGTGTTCAGTAAGTCTCGAGCTGCTTCTCTGCCTCCGCATCGTCCCTACGACTGTGCCATAGATTTATTGCCAGGTAAATCTCCGCCTAAGGGCAAACTTTATTCACTTTCGGTTCCAGAAAGGGAGGTCATGGAGAAATACATTTCTGATTCACTAGCAACTAGGTTCATTCGCCCTTCCTCTTCTCCAGCGGGGGCGGGGTTCTTTTTTGTGGGGAAGAAGGACGGTTCTCTACGACCTTGTATTGATTACCGGGGGTTGAACAACATCACGATAAAGAATACTTATCCTTTACCGTTGATGTCTTCAGCCTTCGAGAGGTTGCAGGGAGCGTCAATCTTCACGAAATTGGATTTACGTAATGCTTATCATTTGGTCCGCATCAGGAAGGGGGATGAATGGAAGACTGCTTTTAACACCCCTAGGGGGCATTTTGAATATTTGGTCATGCCCTTCGGGCTGTCCAACTCCCCAGCAGTCTTCCAGGCCCTCGTCAATGACGTGCTGCGAGACATGGTCGACCAGTTCATATATGTTTACCTGGATGACATATTGATTTTTTCTTCGTCTCTCCAGGAACATGTGCAGCACGTTCGACGAGTGCTTCAGAGGTTGCTGGCGAATGGGCTTTTTGTCAAGGCGGAGAAATGCGAGTTCCACGCACAGTCGGTTCCATTTCTGGGATACATAATTTCGTCTGAGGGAGTATGTATGGACCCTGAGAAGGTTAAGGCTGTGGTGGAGTGGCCAATCCCAGATTCTCGCAAGGCCCTGCAGAGGTTTCTGGGATTCGCCAATTTCTACCGACGTTTTATTCGTAACTACAGCCAACTAGCCGCACCTCTGACTGCCTTGACCTCCCCCAGAACGACGTTCAGGTGGACTGACGCGGCTGAGGCCGCGTTTACCAAACTGAAAGACCGCTTTGTTTCGGCCCCCATTCTCATAGCCCCTGATTCCTCACGTCAGTTTGTGGTGGAGGTCGACGCGTCAGAGGTGGGGGTAGGTGCAGTGTTGTCCCAACGTTCTTCCACGGACGAGAAGATGCATCCTTGCGCGTTTTTATCCCATCGCTTGTCACCTGCCGAACGTAACTATGACATTGGTAACAGAGAGTTGTTGGCAGTCAAGTTAGCGTTGGAAGAATGGCGTCACTGGTTAGAAGGGTCGGGGGTACCTTTTATCGTCTGGACCGATCATAAGAATTTGGAATATATTAGGACGGCTAAAAGACTGAACTCCAGGCAGGCTCGGTGGGCACTTTTTTTCGGTCGTTTTGATTTTACTCTTTCGTACCGCCCGGGTTCCAAAAACATCAAACCCGATTCTTTGTCGCGCATTTTTGATCGCTCCGAACGCCTGGTTACTCCCGAGTGCATTTTACCTGAGACCCTATTTGTCTCCACACTCACATGGGAGGTCGAATCGAAGGTCAAGAAGGCCTTAGAAGGGGTAACGCCTCCGGTCGGTTGCCCACCGAATCGATTATTTGTGCCGGAGGGATTACGGTCAGACGTTATTCAGTGGGGGCATTGTTCCAACATAGCCTGTCATCCAGGAGTGACTCGTACGAAGTTTCTGGTTAAACAACGATTCTGGTGGCCACTTATGGCCCGGGACATTCACAGTTTTGTTTTGGCTTGCTCGGTTTGTGCCATTGGTAAGTCTTCCAATCGACCCCCAGATGGGCTACTCCAACCGCTGCCTGTCCCTTCGAGACCCTGGTCCCATATCGCACTAGATTTTGTTACCGCCCTCCCGCCCTCCCAGGGCAACACGGTAGTTTTAACCGTGGTGGACCGGTTCTCGAAGGCGACTCATTTTATTCCCTTGCCCAAATTACCCTCAGCCAAGGAGACAGCGGTGGCCGTCGTGGATCACGTCTTTCGGTTACATGGCCTCCCGATGGACGTGGTTTCCGACAGAGGACCCCAATTTGTGTCCAAATTTTGGCAAGAATTTTGTAGATTGCTAGGGGCGACTGTTAGTCTTTCCTCAGGGTTTCATCCCCAGAGCAATGGTCAGACCGAGAGAGCCAACCAGGATCTGGAAAGAATGTTGCGGTGTTTGGTTTCCAAGAATCCTTCGTCTTGGAGTCAGCAACTGTCTATGGTGGAGTACGCCCACAATACGTTACCAGTGTCATCTACGGGCCTGTCTCCGTTTGAGTGTAGTGTAGGTTACCAGCCACCTATCTTTCCCAGTCTGGATTCCGAAGTCGCGGTCCCCTCCGCCCACGCCTTCATCCAGAGGTGTCACAACACCTGGACTAGAGCCCGAGAGACTCTACTCCGTGTGGGGTTGCGCACCAAGGCTAAGGCCGATCGCCACCGGTCAAAGCCTCCCGTATACGTCGTTGGTCAAAAAGTGTGGCTTTCTACTAAGAATATTCCTCTCCGTTCCGTCTCTAATAAGCTCGCACCCAAATTCATTGGTCCGTTCGCTGTCACCAAGATCATTAGTCCAGTGACAGTCCGCCTCAACCTTCCTCCAGTGTACAGGAGAATTCACCCCGTGTTTCATGTATCTAAAATTAAGCCTGTGTTTCGATCAGCAATTAACCCGCCGGTTCCGGTTCCTCCCCCGCCGCGTCTCGTAGATGGGGAACCTACGTTTTCGGTAAATCGTATTCTGGACTCTAGGCGGAGGGGACGCGGAGTCCAGTACTTGGTGGACTGGGAAGGTTACGGTCCGGAGGAGAGAAGTTGGGTCCCTACGAGAGACATTCTGGATCACTCCCTTATCGATGATTACAATCGACAGGTAAGGGAGGCTGGGAACGCCAGGAGGCGTTCCTAGGAGAGAGGGTACTGTCACGGTTCATGTATGCATTGCTTTCTTTTGTGTCTCGTGTCTCTGTTTGTTGTGTTGGTATGTGCTGCGTGGATCCGTGGGCGTGGTCGGAGCAATCTTGCTCATTCATCTGTCATCGGCGCCAGCTGCGAGTCATTATCACTTGCATTTATACTCACCGGTTTCTCCTCTCCTTTGTCAGATCGTTTGTCGATGTTGTGTGCTGTCTGGTGTCCTGAGTTCCCTGTTCCTGTTCTGTTTGGAGTATCGTGTGGTGTTTGTTCTGGGATTCCTGTTCGTAGTTTCCTGTTCATCGTCTCACGCCGGATTTCACCCTCTTCACCATCGCTTCACTCATCACCAGCACAGATACAACCTGTTGATCATCGAGGTCCCTGCGTCACCTGCCAGCGGTGTTATCTGTCTCCGAGTTGAACTTTCTGACATTAAAAACTGAGTTATTTTCACCTGCAATTGTTTCCTCATTCTGTGATCATGACAGGATGTGTGTCATGTTTTCACTAAACTACAGGTCATTTTCTGGAGAGAATCAGATTAGACATCATTGAGAGAGAGGCTGCAGATCGCGAATCATGTTTGTTTCCCTTATTTTGCAAAAAGCACAACAATTAGTTTTTATTGTGACTGTACACAATTTATTTTTTTAACTTAACAGAATATAATGATATATAACACTTGCATGAATGATAAAAAACAACAGAGTTATTTGAGTCTCTTTGGCACTGATAAGAAAAAAAGAGCCGATCGTGCCGGCGCGACCGCTGACTCGAGGGGGTTAATTAAAAAAACAAAACAAAACACGATTAATAAAAAAATAAACATATCACACTTAATGTGCTAATTCACCACTTTCATGTGTGCCAAAGTAGGAAATGAATGAGAAATAATGTATATTAAATGACTAAAATGCATGAATATTATCTGTCTTTTCAGGCTTGTAAAGTAAAACATGGATTTTAATCTGAAACATATGTGCATGTAAACATGTTCAGTTCTCATGAATGTGATCAATAATCGGTATCATCTCTGCAAGCACAAAAACACATATAAGTGGTTTACCCAGGGTTAACCTCTCTTCTAGTGCATCCATGTGCAATAGATGACAAAACCACTACAGTTAGACCTTCTAGACTGGCGACTGTGTGTCCTTGTGGAGACTTATATATCTGTGAACTTTCAGTTGCATCGAATGAATATGGATTGGTGTCCCTTAAGAAACTTGGAAACTATAAGGAAGGGGTAAAAAGAATGTACCTGAGGCAAAGATCTGGTACTTAGTGTAGATGTCCTATAGTAAACATTTCTGCCTGCTATGAAGACTTGGCTCCTTTAAATACTTTTCCCCCCTGTGGAAATTGTTAATAATGATTGACAGTCATAACACCTACACATGTGAAGAAAACCTTTCAAAAAGGTGTGCATTTGCATAAATAATAAGAATCCTCATAGCTGTTGAACAGCTGCTACCACTGGGAGCTTTCCAAAGTAATGAGTGATTACATTTACTGCAATCAGAGAACTTGCTGTTTTTTCCAGTGTGAGAATATGCCATCTGACAATATCAGCACAGAACGTGAGTTGGTGTGTTTGTGTGTGTGTGAGTGAGTGAGTGAGTGACCTACCTACCTACCTACCTACCTACCTACCTACCTACCTACCTACCTACCTACCTACCTACCTACCTACCTACCTACCTACCTACCTACCTACCTACCTACCTACCTACCTACCTACCTACCTACCTACCTACCTACCTACCTACCTACCTTCCTACCTACCTACCTACCTACCTACCTATCTATCTATCTATCTATCTATCTATCTATCTATCTATCTATCTATCTATCTATCTATCTATCTATCTATCTATCTATCTATCTATCTATCTATCTATCTATCTATCTATCTATCTATCTATCTATCTATCTATCTATCTATCTATCTATCTATCTATCTATCTATCTATTACAGTTATGTGAATTAGCATTTAATAAATTCTGATACAGAATCTGATACAGAAACATAACATGCATTACACCATGTGACTGTGTGTGTTTCTGTATCTTGGATGTCTGCACTGTAACCACCCTCACCTTTCTTGCCCAAAGATCTATTAGAACATGGAATGTCTTCACCTGACAGTTTGCCGGCTCTCCTTGTCTTTAATTTGAGCTTCCTGTTACAGGTGTCAGTCTTCTGCTCTGCGCTGTCAGCCCCCTGTCCATTACAGCAGTCAGCACTGCTCAGAACTCTGTGAGAAATTGCCTATGTCTTAAGTCAAATTATAGGCAGGCTATTGCAATTCAGTTTAACCTAATGGGAGAGGGGGGAAAGACAGTGGGTTGAAAAGACACATGGCAGGAAGTCCAGATGAGTCCGGATTCAAAAAAACTAATTCTATGCTCATATTGAAAGACCGTATCCTATGAAATGTCCAGGGAAAATAACCAATATACTTATCTGATGCTTCCCCTGCTGTCTGAAAATATTGCAAAATTGAAGACGTTCCATTCGACTAATATTTGTTCCATGAATAGTCTTAAAAATGTCTGAAAACAGAATCCGGCTTTTCCTTTACCCATCCTGAGACCTTTAAAAACAGCATAACACATGCATACTAAGCAATATCTCCATTAGATGAAAAATAGCAATCACCATGATGGGCGGCGAGAGAAATACTGATCTCTTGTGAGTTATGGGCATCCAGGGCAGATGAAAGTAACTTCCTTGCTCTATTGGAAATATCATTATTCCACAGATGCTCGGCTCATTTCAATAAACCACAGTGGACATATTTTAGCTTGACAGTTGAGTGACTATATCAGCAACAGATAATGACACTAAGGCTAATATCAGCTTCAGCTGCTGTGAATGGTGACAGGTGAGGCATTGCTTTATAACGCTATTGAAGATTATCAGCTGATTAACCTCTGCTTTAGGTTGTTAGCGGTATAGAAGTGTGGGCTGACACTTAGAACATGGTAGTAATTTGAGTGAGAAATAAATTAGATGGTCAATTAAATTCTGTCATCATTTACTCATCCTCATGTCGTTGCAAACCCGTGAGACTTTTATTCATCTTCGAAACACAAATTAAGATATTTAAATGAAATCGGAGAGAGTTTTGTCCCTACAATGAGTCCCTGCGACTAACACGTTGTCGCTTCAAAAAGTTCATAAAGAGATTGTAAAACTAATCAAGCGGTGAATCAAGCGGTTGAGTCAACATTTTCTGAAGAGACACGATCGCTTTATATGATGGACAGATTGAATTACGAAAACAGCAGTTGTGGTAAACGGAAGCTCAATCATGCTTGTTTAAAGTGCAAGAACCAATGAGGTTCATTCTCGTGTTACACAGCATGTTTGAGCTTCCGCAAGAACCAATGAGGTTCATTCTCGTGTTACACAGCACATTTGAGCTTCCGCAAGAACCAATGAGGTTCATTCTCGTGTTACACAGCACGTTTGAGCTTCTGCAAGAACCAACGAGGTTCATTCTCATGTTACACAGCATGTTTGAGCTTCTGCAAGAACCAATGAGGTTCATTCTCGTGTTACACAGCATGTTTGAGCTTCCGCAAGAACCAATGAGGTTCATTCTCATGTTACACAGCATGTTTGAGCTTCTGCAAGAACCAATGAGGTTCATTCTCGTGTTACACAGCATGTTTGAGCTTCCGCAAGAACCAATGAGGTTCATTCTCATGTTACACAGCATGTTTGAGCTTCTGCAAGAACCAATGAGGTTCATTCTCGTGTTACACAGCATGTTTGAGCTTCCGCAAGAACCAACGAGGTTCATTCTCGTGTTACACAGCATGTTTGAGCTTCCGCAAGAACCAATGAGGTTCATTCTCGTGTTACGCAGCATGTTTGAGCTTCCGCGAGAACCAATGAGGTTCATTCTCGTGTAGCACGTTTGAGCTTCTGCAAGAACCAATGAGGTTCATTCTCGTGTTACGCAGCATGTTTGAACTTCTGCAAGAACCAATGAGGTTCATTCTCGTGTAGCACGTTTGAGCTTCTGCAAGAACCAATGAGGTTCATTCTCGTGTTACGCAGCATGTTTGAACTTCTGCAAGAACCAATGAGGTTCATTCTCGTGTTACACAGCACATTTGAGCTTCCGCAAGAACCAACGAGGTTCATTCTCGTGTTACACAGCATGTTTGAGCTTCTGCAAGAACCAATGAGTTTCATTCTCATGTTACGCAGCACGTTTGAGTGTAACCGGTCCTCTGCTAACCGCCATTACGTTCTCTCTCTCTCTCTCTGCTTTGTGTATAAAAGAAGACCAGGACACTCTCACTGCTGTTCACCAAAGGGGAGTTTAATGATATCCACACCAGCTCAGGAGCAGATCTCGTCCGTGGATTAATATGCACAAAGATCATATCTCTCCCATGGATGCTTCACAAGATATCCCTCTCCCCGGCATATGCAATGCAGACTCATATGTTTAACAATTGTAAGAATTAACACTAACATTGAGACATTATAGCATTAATCACAGTACAAGAACACAAAAAGGCAATAAAAGTAAAATACCTGTGGATTAATATGCACAAAGATCATATCTCTCCCATGGATGCTTCAAAAGATATCCCTATATGACATAATAACTGTTAATAAAAGTCGAAACCATGTCAGTAGGACGGCAGAAGAAAATGTCAAAATAAAAGTCTCCAAGACGTGGCATACCACGTACATAGATTTGGAATGAGGGTGAGTGATGACAATTTTTTCATTTTTGGGTGAACTAACCCTTTAAGACCCTCTCTACTTGAAACACCACAAAATACAACCTGTTCTCACTCCCAAAGCATCAAAAGAATGGTAAAATTACAGTTTAATATGAATCAGCATTTTTAGAATGATTTCTGAAGGATCATGTGACAATGAAGACTGGAGTAATGATGCTAAAATTCAGCTTTGGCATTATAGGAATACATTTTTAAAATATATTAAACTGAATATAATAACTGAACTATTGTATTTTTATAGCTGCTTTGCAGCAGAGTTGAATTCTGTTTGCAGCACTGATCATTATTTTCCTGTTTATCACTGTAAAGCTGCTTAGAAACAGTCTGTACGGTATAAGCCCTATATAAATAAAGGTGACTTGACAATATTACTGCTTTATTGTACTTTTTAATTAAATAAATGCAGCTTTGAGACTTTCAAAGTAGGATTTAAATCAAATTCAGCAAAGCATTAAGGGATCTATGAAGCTGCTTTACATTTTAGCCAAAACAAGGTATTTTATGAGCATTATTTAGCTGCCTGTTTGGAACAGCTTTCATATAAGGGGTGTGATTATAATGCCTAAAAATATCTGCTAGGTGGGCAGCTCGCTAGGTTTTGGAATGGAGCTAATTTGCTGGCTGACAAATTACAGCTGTTTAAGTGATATGTTGACACATTGCTCAGTCTTCATCAACTCGCTATTTCCTGTCAAACAAGCAACAGTTATGAACAGGGTTATACAGTGAGGAAAATAAGTATTTGAACACCCAGCTATTTTGCAAGTTTTCCCACTTGGAAATCATGGAGGGGTCTGAAATTGTCATTGTAGGTGCATGTCCACTGTGAGAGACATAATAAAAATAAAAAAAAATCCAGAAATCACAATATATGATTTTTTTAACTATTTATTTGTATGATACAGCTGCAAATAAGTATTTGAACACCTGTCTATCAGCTAGAATTCTGACCCTCAAAGACCTGTTAGTCTGCCTTTAAAATGTCCACCTCCACTCCATTTATTATCCTAAATTAGATGCACCTGTTTGAGCTCGTTAGCTGCATAAAGAAGAATCCAACTACTAACATGGCCAAGACCAAAGAGCTGTCCAAAGACACTAGAGACAAAATTGTACACCTCCACAAGGCTGTAAAGGGCTAATGGGAAAATTGCCAAGCAGCTTGGTGAAAAAGGTCCACTGTTGGAGCAATCATTAGAAAACAGAAGAAGCTAAACATGACTGTCAATCTCCCTCGGACTGGGGCTCCATGCAAGATCTCACCTCGTGGGATCTCAATGATCCTAAGAAAGGTGAGAAATCAGCCCAGAACTACACAGGAGGAGCTGGTCAATGACCTGAAAAGAGCTGGGACCACCGTTTCCAAGGTTACTGTTGGTAATACACTAAGACGTCATGGTTTTAAATCATGCATGGCACGGAAGGTTCCCCTGCTTAAACCAGCACATGTCAAGGCCCGTCTTAAGTTTGCCAGTGACCATTTGGATGATCCAGAGGAGTCATGGGAGAAAGTCATGTGGTCAGATGAGACCAAAATAGAACTTTTTGGTCATAATTCCACTAAACGTGTTTGGAGGAAGAAGAATGATGAGTACCATCCCAAGAACACCATCCCTACTATGAAGCATGGGGGTGGTAGCATCATGCTTTGGGGGTGTTATTCTGCACATGGGACAGGGCGACTGCACTGTACTAAGGAGAAGATGACCGGGCCATGTATTGCGAGATTTTGGGGAACATCTTCCTTCCCTCAGTTAGAGCATTGAAGATGGGTCGAGGCTGGGTCTTCCAACATGACAATGACCCGAAGCACACAGCCAGGATAACCAAGGAGTGGCTCTGTAAGAAGCATATCAAAGGTTCTGGCGTGACCTAGCCAGTCTCCAGACCTAAACCCAATAGAGAATCTTTGGAGGGAGCTCAAACTCCGTGTTTCTCAGCGACAGGCCAGAAACCTGACTGATCTAGAGAAGATCTGTGTGGAGGAGTGGGCCAAAATCCCTCTTGCAGTGTGTGCAAACCTGGTGGAAAACTACAGGAAACGTTTGACCTCGGTAATTGCAAACAAAGGCTACTGTACCAAATATTAACATTAATTTTCTCAGGTGTTCAAATACTTATTTGCAGCTGTATCATACAAATAAATAGTTAAAAAATCATACATTGTGATTTCGGGATTTTTTTTTTTTTTAGATTATGTCTCTCACAGTGGACATGCACCTACGATGACAATTTCAGACCCCTCCATGATTTCTAAGTGGGAGAACTTGCAAAATAGCAGGGTGTTCAAATACTTATTTTCCTCACTGTAAGTCATTTCCCCTCGAGGAGTCTGAGCTCCTCCAGACAAGACAGATCGGACCACTCCGTAAATGTATTAAAAAGCTTTATACCCCAAGTCTGATATAATTGCGTGGATTAAAATAAACACTTGGAGTTTGAATGGGTCGGTGACTTTGTAGGGAGGGGATTTCTGGGCCTCTTGTCTCTAGACTGCAATCTATTGTCAAGCCTCAGCAGCCCATTGACACAGCCATTGATTTCCTGATTAATGTACCTCTCTGTCATTGGTGTTTAGAGCAGTAGACATCATTTTAATGTGTGCATGATCAATAACTCCATCAGCACAGAAAATTTCCAGCAGGCAGACAGCGGGAGATTCTGGTCTGCACTACACAACCCCTTTAAAACAAAGAGCGGAGCTCCTCTGCCCTCCATCCCTTGTTAAATCTCAAATGTCTGAACTATGAAATGAGATCATTTAATTTTGAGCATGTTGGCTTTGCAGAAAATTAGTACACTTTAAATCATGCAAAAGTTTGCAAAAGAAAAAGCCATCTATCTATCTATCTATCTATCTATCTATCCATCCATCCATCCTTTAACTTTGATAATCTATCCATCCAACCAACCATCCATCCATCCTTTAACTTTGATATTCTATCCATCCATCCATCCATCCATCCATCCATCCATCCATCCATCCATCCATCCATCCATCCATCCATCCATCCATCCATCCTTTAACATTGATAATCTATCTATCTATCTATCTATCTATCTATCTATCTATCTATCTATCTATCTATCTATCTATCTATCTATCTATCTATCTATCTATCTATCTATCTATCTATCTATCTATCTATCTATCTATCTATCTATCTATCTATCCATCCATCCATCCATCCATCCATCCATCCATCCATCCATCCATCCATCCATCCATCCATCCATCCATCCATCCATCCATCCATCCATCCATCCATCCATCCATCCATCCATCCATCCATCCATCAACATTGATAATCAATCTATCCATCCATCCATCAATTTATCCTTTAATTTTGATAATATATCCATCCATCCATCAACTTTGATAATATATCTTATCCGCCCGTAGTCCGTCCATCTGTAAAAATGCCAATTGCTGCATTTATGGCTTTGGTAATGTTATGTAGTAAGTCTGTTTATATCATCAGTCGAATTCGCATATAGACAGATGGAGAAATGACAGAAATAGAGATGAACTGTAGAGGTCTACTTACTATGTACTGCAGTAGTGATGTCTGCACAACTGGAAGAAAAAAAGAAAAATCATGAAAAACCATTTCCATAGAAACTGCTATTCATTTGAGGCAAGCTCTAGATAGATGTTATTTAATTAAATTTTCCTTGAGAGTCCATAGGTTAAAGTTTATGACATAACATAGCTGACAAAACAACACTTCAACACAACCAATTAAATAATATTTTCTTGATGTTGTAAGGATATCAGAGAGGTTACAGAGCAGTAAACATTTCAATATAAGGTTGTTGAAAGTAAATCAAATAAAAACAGGTTCAAGGCAAACATGAAAAAGCGTACATAGAAAAGCCATATATATATATTCTAAAACGCAGTACATTTATATGGTTTAAGAGGCATTTTGTGCATTATTTCTGGAGATTATTTTGCATGACAGAAAAGGTGTTGCATATTTCCTTCCCAAAACACCACCTGCCACACAAGAAGCAATATCAGCCCCACTGTGCATCAACCCTGAGCCTTTTTATTGACATTAAGCAGGAGAAAGTCCTCGGTTTTAATGCAAAGCGGCTCTGGTGGGAAGTATACTTCAAATTAGTCTTGGCTTTTGAAATGCTAGAGCCGTCCTCCAGAAATGGGTGGGGCCGGGTGCTGGTGGGGCAGCTCTCGCTCCAGGGCATCCCTTGGAACATCTCTGAGCATCACAAAGCAGACAGAATGTCTGAAGTAAAGCTTCCAGGTGTCTAACTGAAAGCGCTGAGCCCTCTGAGAGCTTTCCTTCATTCACACTAGGACTTTTTGCTTTTATTCTGTTGGAATAAAACTTTGCGAAATTTGCCACTTTTAAAGCCTAAAGGCATTCCAGAAAGCCAAGCCATCTGTGATGTGCTGAAAATCAAACTAAAAACATAGAAAATTCAATACATGATATATGTATATATCGACAATGCAGGACCCAATGCAAACATTTGTCTCTTGTTGTTTATGCATGTTCTTCAGTAACATGTGCCTCCTGTTTTCCTTGTCTGTTTTTTCCCTGTGCTCAAAATTATAACTTGCTTCTCCTCACATTATACAATTGCCTCTTTTGAACTATTTAGACATGCAACCAATACTTAATGGACAAATGCCATTGCTTTAGATACTAAATACTAAGACTAAATACTAAGACTAAATACTTCTACAACAAAACTGATACAGAAATCATTATAATATGCTGATTTGGTGCTCAAGAAACACTTCTTAGTGTTATCAATGTTAAAAAGTAGTTGTGTTGCTTAATATTTTTGCGGAAAGAACGATTAAAAGAGCAGCATTTATTTACAATATAAAACTGCAAC
The DNA here is from genome assembly GCA_023566225.1 of Romanogobio albipinnatus. Classification (NCBI taxonomy): domain Eukaryota; kingdom Metazoa; phylum Chordata; class Actinopteri; order Cypriniformes; family Gobionidae; genus Romanogobio; species Romanogobio albipinnatus. The sequence goes on along the minus strand of CM042260.1, from coordinate 31,883,067 downwards.
ATTATAAATCTCTTGACTGTCGCTATTGATCAATGTACGTGTCCTTGCTGACAAAAGAATCCAAACTTTTGAACAGTAGTGTAAATCGAAAATAACATAGCATTCATTTTAAAAAATAAATTTGTAATGTTTAATGGAACAAAATAGTAATATATGCTTAAGAGTCTATTGCAGTGATTATCGTGTTTCTAGCATGTTATATGTCTGGCAACAGTTCTTCAGATTTTCATTTCATAACAACCATGTAGGAAGCACATCATAGTTTGCAACAAAAGAGCTTTCAGTTATTATTAAGAAAGAAGTATCCTTACCAACGTGAAAATGGAATTGCTTTAACCTTTTTGTACAGTGTAGACAGAATGGATGCTGAGATTTGACCTTGCAAAACTCTTGCTGTGAGGCAAGACATTTACTTGGAATCAGCTCAGTGACTCCTTCATCAGACATCCTCTAACGAGAAGTCAATCAGCGCTTGAGAGAGTAATTGCGTGCTGTCAATACTCAATCAAGAAATGCCTGCTGGTGGAATAATGTTTGGATTTGATCTAGTAATGCCATCTAGGTTCACGCTCTCTCTTCTGCATGAGTGCAATGCAGAGGATATTGCATCATGTAGGTTTAATGTTCTTAAACAAAAGACGCAAAAAAGCTCAAGGCGTTGCAATGACCTAGCCGCCAACTTTGACCCGGAGACCGATTTCCTTCATTTCATCCTGAGCTTAGCAATGATTTCTGAACAGCGTCTGAACAGCGTCTTAAGTAGACACCAATCCGATTGGTTATGCTTTTCATGACAGCCTATAAAGGATAGAGCCAAATCCCACTTTGTCAAGTCGCCACATATGACCCCCTAGTGTGCAGACAGAGACAGGTGTTGCTATAAATGTTGACCCTGCAAGGAAAAACAATATAATTAGACAAAATATAGAACTTTCTAAAAGCACAATGAATTAGGGTGACCACCTGGTTACTGCTCTGCAGGACATAAATGTGATTTTGCGGGACACAATGTGAGAGAGATATTTACTGTTATTATACTATGTACATTTTACATTACATTATATTTACATTAGTTGGAAAACCTATTTTCTATTGCGTTGAATGATAACATGCTTTACAAGCTTTGTTAATTGTGACTGGCTCTGTGACTGGCACTCAATTTGTAATTACATTGTTTGAGAGATACAATGTAATTTACTCAACAGGACCTATTTAGTCTGCTAAATATAATGAACTGAGTAACAGAAACCGCATTTTATACTAAAATGAATTTCCTTAAAAAGTACAGTATGTAACTTGTTTTGTTCAAAATGAACACAATTGAAATTAACAAATACATCAATCCTTATTCAAAAATGTGTTTTTGTCTTACCCTGATTCACAACCCGTTCTCACTCCCAAGGCGTCAAAATCTGAAGCATGGTCAAGCGCCTTCTGCGTCACAATGGAGACGCTAAAGATACCCCTAGGCAATATTGACGCACAGGTGCTCCATTGATTTCAATGAGAAACCTTTGGCGTCATACACAGGGGCATGAGAATGTTATCGTTGTTATATATTGGGTTATGATTTTGCCATTATGACATGTTGGAGTGTGATTCTCAATTTAATCAGCCAGCATAATTTTATTTACATTTATTTTATTTACGCTATTTAGACATGTTTGATGTAACCCAACCCAACCCCATCCCATCCCTAAACCTACCCATTTGTGTATTATATGATATAAAATACAGGATATAACAGGCAGGTACGACTGCATGCACAATTTATTCAAAAAGTACAAATATTCCAAGTGTTCCGAGGCCAAGCGATTGATTTATGTGAAGAAAATCCCCAAAAACGATCAGCGTCTCCATCCGCAGAAGATCATGCGCACATTAAAATTGCAAAAATTGCCGTCCGAAGAAACGTTACGTCAGATTTCATAGTGAAGTTGCATTGGCTCTCGTATGTCTCGTGATCGATTGCGCCATTACGTCAGCTTTGACTGTAAAATGTTATTGGCTCTTGTGTGTCTCGTGACCGATAGCGTCATGCTAAAGAGTCGGGTGTATCATTTGAATGAGATATGACTGACTGAGTGCGTGCATGCGTTCACGGAGCAGTGGGATCATCATTTCAGCGATTAAAACATTAAGATCAACTCTGTTCTTTACATGAAGATATCGATGATTTAGAATGCAACATAAGTTAATACTTTTATACTGTTTTTGGTCAGTTTTTGCAATAAATACATGTGACTGTACTTTTGTTTGCCTGTTACAGTGAGGAAAATAAGTATTTGAACACCCTGCTATTTTGCAAGTTCTCCCACTTGGAAATCATGGAAGGGTTTGAAATTGTCATCGTAGGTGCATGTCCACTGTGAGAGACATAATCTAAAAATCACAGAAATCACAATATATGATTTTTTAACTATTTATTTGTATGATACAGCTGCAAAATAAGTATTGGTATATGGTTTGAAATCATGCATGGCACGGAAGGTTCCCCTGCTTAAACCAGCACATGTCAAGGCCCGTCTTAAGTTTGCCAATGACCATTTGGATGATCCAGAGGAGTCATGGGAGAAAGTCATGTGGTCAGATGAGACCAAAATAGAACTTTTTGGTCATAATTCCACTAAACATGTTTGGAGGAAGAAGAATGATGAGTACCATCCCAAGAACACCATCCCTACTGTGAAGCATGGGGGTGGTAGCATCATGCTTTGGGGGTGTTTTTCTGCACATGGGACAGGGCGACTGCACTGTATTAAGGAGAGGATGACCGGGGCCATGTATTGAGAGATTCTGGGGAACAACCTCCTTCCCTCAGTTAGAGCATTGAAGATGGGTCGAGGCTGGGTCTTCCAACATGACAATGACCCGAAGCACACAGCCAGGATAACCAAGGAGTGGCTCTGTAAGAAGCATATCAAGGTTCTGACGTGGCCTAGCCAGTCTCCGGACCTTAACCCAATAGAGAATCTTTGGAGGGAGCTCAAACTCCGTGTTTCTCAGCGACAGGCCAGAAACCTGACTGATCTAGAGAAGATCTGTGTGGAGGAGTGGGCCAAAATCCCTCCTGCAGTGTGTGCAAACCTGGTGAAAAACTACAGGAAACGTTTGACCTCTGTAATTGCAAACAAAGGCTACTGTACCAAATATTAACATTGATTTTCTCAGGTGTTCAAATACTTATTTGCAGCTGTAGCATACAAATAAATAAATCATAAATTGTGATTTCTGGATTTTTTTTTTTAGATTATGTCTCTCACAGTGGACATGCACCTACGATGACAATTTCAGACCCCTCCATGATTTCTAAGTGGGAGAACTTGCAAAATAGCAGGGTGTTCAAATACTTATTTTCCTCACTGTGTATATATATATATATTTATAAGGCATGTGACGGTATCAAATTTTCATGTTGTGATAATTGCTGAAGCTTTTTTCATGGTATATTATATTATCATGATATTGAGGAGGCTCTGGAGGAGGAAGAGGAACTGGACATTGTTTATTTTCCTCACTGTATGTGTTTTATTTTGTTTAGAAGTGGGAAGGTTTAGTGTAGGAGTTGGGTTAGTTGCTCCAAAATATAAAAGTAGCCTATAAATATTCATAAAATCATGTCTGTTTTTACAAATGCAAAGAATTAAATGCGTCTTGACGCATTGGGCAAACAACTGCAATCAATGGAGCACCCTGTGTGTCGATATAGTGACACCTAGGGCTACATTTAGCGTCTTCATTGTGACGCGGAAGGCACTTGACCATGCTTCAGATTTTGATGCCTTGGGAGTGAGAACGGGTTGTGATTCACTATGGTAAGCCTATTGTAAGTGTTTATATTTTAGACCAGTCGGGATGCGTTATATGGGAAATTACGTAAATTCGTCACTTGTCCGTCCGTATGTCTCGTCATATCCGTAAATAGAGAAAGGTTACTCCGGCTACGTTGACGCGCGTATGGTGTGGGAGTGGCATAGGTTAGTTGTCACAACAAGTGAGAAAAGTTGACATGGAGCACACAAAATTGGCTTGGCTTTTCGGAGATGGTGAGAACTGAGGAATTTGAAATTTAAAAGTGATGCGGAGATACCAGGTGAGTAAGGTATTTAATTGCCATAAATTGTATCTCTTCATTGTAAAGCATTATCTCTTGTGAAGGGTCATGTCATTATGGGCTGTTGTAGCGCTGTGCTGGAATTTATTTTCAAGGAAGTACTGTGCCTATTAATGAGTAAAGCTAACGTCTTCAAATAGTCCACTTGAGAGCCTTTCCATCTAAACTGGTTATATCTCTTAAGCCTAGTAGTGAATGTTTAATGAGCAGTAGGTCCATATTCATCTGCACTCGGAACAGGCAGAACTGCGTCTCCTCACATCAGATCATTTGTGTGTGTGACAGAGGGATCCCTGCCGCTGTTTTGACTCCTTTACACATTTTATAAGCTCTTCATGAGTTCTCAGCCGGTCAAAATACCATCATGTGTAGGCTATGCACATACAACGAGCGCATTAATCCCAGCACACAGCATTGTTTTGGATGTTCCGTGAATTCCGTTTCAAAATAGGCAATAGGCCTACTCCATAAAAGCCGACCAATCAGGTTGTGAACTTATCCCTATGCCTTTAGGTTTGGTATCTTTTGGTTCGGTGATAAAAATGTCAATCTGATACTCATCGGACCAGAACTACCGTAAATGTTGTTGTTTTGTTCACACCCTTAATGTTCTAATCCAGTATGTCTAGATGAAGTCCGGCCTGGTGTATCTGTATTTAACAACTTTTGATGAAATCTACATCGATTCCATCCACTCGTCATCAGCAGAAAAATCCCTCTCTACGATTTTCCCTGCTGTAGATAGAACACGATGGCTGTACAAAACGAATTGTGGGACACTCTTCGTCTTCCAGGAAGTGGGGCAAAGCTCCCAATTTCAGGACTGTACCTCATGGTGGTCCCCATACATTGTATTACATCACCTAAATCCATTAACAATAATATAACTATTCTACCTGAATAATATAATTGCTCAATTTCAAATCTCAGGTCCTCTTATTAAATAAGATCCAGTGTAATCTCTAAAATGCATCAAATACCTTTAGATTGTGTTTGGGGGCTTCCTGCTGCTGTAAGTCAGATTCACCTCATTCAGATCAATACATTTTGATGTTATTATCTGTCTCTTTGTGATTTATGTGGAAATATCTTGGACCTGAATGTGAACTATTGTTAAGACAGAGTCATTTTTCTCTCTAATCACAGTCATTCATTGTCACTGGCTACAAGGAATGAAAAACCTTTAACTCATACCAGAAACAGAAAAGCAGGACTCGACAGTAAGGATGGCCATCTATCTGAGGCCAATGGGAGAAAGAAAACGCAACATTTGGTTAAAATAAAGTGAAAAATCTATTTTAATAAACAATAAAAAATATTAAATAATAAATGTAATTATTCATACAATACATTATGCATCTAAAAACTATTTGTTCTTTTTGGCGCCAGCGAAAATGTTTGCAAGGCAAGTAAAAATCTAAACTGTAACACTTTTCAATGACATACTACTTACATTAGTTAACATGAACATTTAACATTTGTAAAGCCTTTATTAATCTTTTAAAGCATTTATTACTTTTAGTGCATTTTAATTTCAACATTTACTAGTACATTATTAAAATCGAAAGTTGCATCTGTTATTATTTAATGGACCTGAGCTAACAGGAACAGTTGTATTTTTTATAACATTAAAAATAAATAAATGTATTGCTCATTGTCAGATAATATTAGTTAACCCTCTCGAGTCGGCTGTCACGATTGGCTTGCTTTTTTTCTTATCAGTGCCAAAGAGACTCAAATAACTCTGTCATTTTTTATCATTCAGGCAACTGTTGTACATCATTATAATCTGTTAAGGTTATTTTTTTTTTAGAACAGTCACAATAAAAACAAATTGTTGTGCTTTTTGCAAAATAAAGAAATCAAACATGGTGCGCGATCTGCAGCCTCTCTGTCAAAGACGTTCATTCAGATAGTCTTCAGAAAATGACCTCTAGCTTAGTGAATACTTGTCTCAAAAACTTGAGACATATGTCTAAAGAAACGCTGAAATGTCAGGTTTAAAACACTGTAAACCAAATCAAAAACAAATATTCTGTGTTTATGTAATCCATTTGAAAGCAGAGAGATGTTAGTCGTTCCTGAACGGCTCATTATACACTAATGTGACCACATCAACTAACGTTAACTAATGCGACCTTACTGTAAAGTATTACCATCTAAACTACTGGCCCAAGTGGGTAAGCAGAAAAAAATCTTACTTATACAGTATAACTACATTTTATTAAATAAACCCAATTACTGAACATACTGTATTAACTAAATAAACAGATGGTAACATCCTATACTTTAGGGCATAGTGCAACAACATAAATTACATTTAGTCATTCCTAAAACTTCAGTTAAAAGCTCCAAATTATTACAAATAACTCATGTAGTGCTTTGGTGAGTGAATGTACTGTACCCCCCAGAGTGCTGACACCTCCAGGTACCTTTAACCAGTCCATTTTTGGCCAGAACTTACAGCTGAATCAATGGATGTCAGACACAGAGAAGGCCTGAAGGCCATGAAGATACCGCGATAGGGAGCTGTTGGGATGGATCCACATTTTCCATTAAGTATACTGTCTGTTAAAATAATCTGCTGAGTAAACTAGGCATCGTGTTTTTTGGAGCAGATTCCCTGGTGCACTTTACTAATGTCGCTGAGCATTGCAATAATTCAGATGCCAGTGAACTCGTTTTCAATCCCAATGATGATTGAAGATAATAAGATAGCTTTGGTGTAACTTATAACCGGTTTTACTTTGCTTCATCTCCAATAAACCACATTTCCTAAGATCTAACCCATAGAAATAACAGCATTTCATAACAGTGAAAATACCAAGAACACCTTAACTAATGCCCCAAGTGCCAGTAAAGGAATGTACCCTCGTTTCCATGGTAATGAATTAAAGTCTATTTTTGCCCTAAAAAGCACCACAACTGAATAATAGCCCAAGAACCCTGCCTCTTACCCTGAAGTTCACTTCTCCCAGCATGTCCAAATTTCTATGTGTTATCGACGAGTCTCTTTGTCACAAAGCAGACCAATACACACCAACTCTGGTAAAAACCGATACAACTCCTGAGGGCTTTTAGGTCTGACTCACAGTTAACCCACCTGAGACTGTATAAGACATAGGTGTAAAGGATTATACACATGCAGAGAAACGTCTCAGGTTACAAATGTAACCATTGTTCCCTGAGAACAGGGAACGAGACGCTGCGTCAGCTTTGACGCTACGGGGAACGCCTCCAGCGTGACTGGTGCCTGAAATCACATTGAATCACGTCAATCCTATTGACCGGCGACAGCCTATGATGTCATCAAGGTGCGACCAGGAAGTATATAAGGGCACCTTGCCAACATGACAGTATCTCATCGTCTGAAGGGACTGTTTCGGCAGGCAGGCCCTGTGGCATGGCACAGCGACGCAGCTTCTCGTTCCTTGTTCTCAGGGAACAATGGTTACATTTGTAACCTGAGACGTTCCCTTTCGAAAGGGAACTCGCGCTGCGTCAGCTTTGACGCTACGGGGAACGATATACCCACGCCGCCATGCCGACGGGAGTGCATGCCCAAAGGCAGTGACAACTGTCAAGACAAGCAAATTCTGCTGAAATGCCTGAACCAATCCCCTTCTGGTCACATAGGCTGTCAGTGACAGCGCCCCCTACGGTCATAGCCCAAGCTATCGCCTGAGAAGGAAACCTTCACACATGAGGTCCCTCCCAGGCCGCGCTCGAAGGCCTGGAACCAACCATTCGACTTAGAAGGGGTTCCTTTAAGGGAACGTGGCAAGGGAACTACGAGGGAACCCTATGCCAGTCACTATTCGGGAGGTCCTCTCACCGAATGCCACCAGGGAGACCTGACCTGGTGACCCAGTCTGCAATGGGACACGTAATACGGTCAACCCTGTCTGTATAGTACAGAGCCTCTGGTACTCGTCTCCGAAGAGACATCCCGCTAGGGTGCTGCAAGAAAGGCAGTGACATCCACTAGCCGGACCTCAGAGACGGGTTATCCCGGAGAGCAGCGCTCAGCGAAGTGCTATAAAACCCTTGCTAGCGAGGGGAGTCAAGCCGCTCGATCCTCGGATCTACCAAGCACTTACTTTAAAACGTGCTTAGGAGGCCAAAGGCCATTCAGGCTGATCGTATCGGGGGGGCCCCTCGGGGCTTACCACCAATGGATCAGCGCCAGGCGGCCGTAAGCTCATAGCAGACCCTCGCTTGAGAGGAGCTCATAAGCCTGCCCGGTAGGTAACCATGTCGCAGGCAGACTATGAAGGTCCCCTCCTGTGGGGACCGCATAGCAGCAGCGACGACTCGTCATGCTAGGGTAAAGACACCGCCTTCAGGTCTCGCAAACGGCCAGAGACCGGCGCCTGATAGCGGGTGACCACTAGCTGTCAGTGTAAAGCCAGTTGTGCGTTCCCGCCCAGGGAACTCGTTCCCCAGGGAGGCCGAGATGGGCCTCCAACTGGTAACCCATGCCGACTGCTCGCGTGTCCAACAGCGGAGCTCGCCCTCAGGAAGGCAAAAACGGGCCTGATACCTGATCGCAGTCGTGCTAGCCCTCGGGGTAGCTGGGAAGACCAGGGACTCGCTTCATCAGGGAGGCCTACTCTGTGACTGGACTCATCCAGAAGCCACGAGACAGGCGCGTGCCCTCAAAGGAGGCCTAGTGGGGCCTACCACTCCACAGCGAATCCCACAGGGAAGCCCCGTGCAGCTTGCCTGATAGCAGCCCATGCTACGATCCGTTACCGAAACTGGGGATCGGGGAACGATTCCAGGGAGGCGCAATGCCCCCACCTGACTGCAGAACATGCCGCCATAGCGCAGAATGTGCTACTCATAGCACTTCATGCTCACCGCCTCAGCGGCTGGACCTACTAGCACTCATGCTAGCCATCCAGTGACTGGGGCCCAGGAACGTCCTCCGCAGAGGAGGTTGAGTGGGCCTGCTTACCCCACAGCAGGCACATAGGGAGGCCCAGTAGCGCCTACCACCTACTTAGCAGCTCGAACCAGCCGTCGAGGGACTAGTGCCTATGGTGACCCCTCGGGGAAGACCAGGCAACGCCTGCTGACCGCAGCAGGCCCTCAGGGAGGCCAAACAGGGCCTAACTCCTGAGCGAAGGTAACCCAGACCGGAGCCTACCCCTCAGGGAGGCCAGGCGGGCTTGACTTCAAGGAGGCTGGCTGCTGCTACCTGGGCTGACGGCAGCTGTCTGCTGCTGACGAAGGCCTGGACATCCAGTTAACACCTGGGGACTCGTCCCCAGGGCCAAATGACGGGTCACTGCTGATGTCGACACCAGTGGAGAAGAGCCTCCGAGGCCCACTCGTGGGCCAGGGTGTCGGGACTTCCTGTCTTGAAGTCCTGCTGCCCAGACTGCCAGGCTGACCACTACAACCAGCCGGCTCCTACGCCCACACCTGGGGCTGGCTCCATCCCAGAGACAGCTAGGGACAACCGCTTGGCCGTGTCCTAGGGCCCCCGCCGTGGCAGTGCCTGCAAACATGGACCTAATCACATTGCCAACAGCAGTGTACTCAGCGAAAGTGCTTAAACAAAAACCCTCTAAAGCGAGGGGAGTACAACTTACGTCACCTGCATCGGGGCGGCTGTCATACTTCCATGCAGCGGCCAACCTTGATTGCGAGGGCGTCAGCCATTGGCAATGCTCGGGCCACAGCGGAGCATCCGACCAGCACCGTATAGACAGAAGGATTATCCGATGTTCAGCTCGACCCGGGCCCTAAAGGAGGTGGAGCAGAGACATAAAGCAAGGGAAAATATCACAGAAATGTGAAATCCGCCGGGCGAACCGTCCTCCAGGAGGAGGCCGGGGGCCGCCAGCAGATGGCGGCCACCATGGATTAGCAGATAAAGGCGGAAAAAGCAGATAAAGTCTAGTCGCAAACCGGCGAGAGACGCTTAATTCCACCCCACGACCAACTGGCGAAGTCGCTGTCTCCTGCAACACCTCATCTGCATTACTCGTGACCCCAGAACGCAGAGAAGGGGGCGGGCCTTGGCCGGACGACTCTGTAACAAGAGGAGGCTGAAACAAGGATGCACAAACAATGCCATGTTCTTATATCAGAAGACAGGCCAGGGGTGAACGACTTACATTAAAAGGAATGCCCCCATCCTTGACAAAGCCTAGGCCAAGTGGTGCGACATAAGTGCGCACTAGATCTGCTCAGGGCCCGGGAAAGAAATATTATCACCTCTAATATTATACAATGAGGCCCCAAAAACCCTTTTCCCAAAGCCCCGCAGAGCTGGGCACAGATCTCACTACAGCTCGTGCATTAGCGCGTACCCGGTCTTCAGCTACTTCCCACTTTTACGCTAGGAAAACACAGCTCGCCTCCTACACTACAAGCCCTCGGGCAAGAGCGCGATACAGTTACCCACATAGTGGGGAAAACATAACACGGAGAGGCAGCAAACTCTACTAGCAGAAGTGAGGTATTCACACACAACCATCATAATGTTGCAAAGAAGATCGTTCTTAGCTTACTCACAGGGAGCTGCAGGCCCTGCGAAGATCCAGCGGCGATCCAAATTTCCCCAAGAAACCTCTCAGGCGAGCGAAGGTACAAAAAGTCCTGAAAAACATAGTTTTGAAAATGTTTCACCCTCATCGAGGGGGACTCACCAATCGCTTCTCGCGGCGCTACAAACCAGTCATCGAGCCAGTGTCCGCCACCATCCTGAGGGAAACTTACACTTTCTGCTCATCATAGGCCACTGGCCTGATGTAAAGCGCCCGGGGGAAAACCCAGAGGAAGGGAAAAAAAGCAGCGTTCACCTCCGCGCTCCTCGGGGGGTGGAGTCCGCTGCCTGCGCTGGTTCCGGTTACCAGCCCCGGCTTCCTTCCTCTTCCTGTCGCGGGTGTCCCGCCTCCCCTGCGCCCCAGTCCTCCGCGGCGGGGCGCTCGAGAGGCGACACTGACCCACTATCCCCGTCTCCAGCCCTCAGACTGGGACGGGCCACGGACACCCGATTGCCTGGGCGCAGTCCCGGACCTCAGCGGAATGCATGTCCTGAATGCCGCCAAGAGCGCCTTCGCCTCTCCGAACTTTCCCACCACCGCCTCTACGGAGGTGCAGAAAAGTTCAGACGGCGAAACCAGGGCATCAGGGAGAAAGGATTTTTCTTTCTCCCCGATGTCCGAACGGTTTAACCACAGATGTCTCTCCGTGGCCACCCTCGCCGCCATCGGCGCTATCTGTACGGTGGCCCGGAGAACAAAAACCGCGGTCCGGCGCAACTCGACTACCGCCTCAGGGGGTCCCTCCCCCTGATCGAGGTCCCTCAGCAGGTCCGCCTGGTAAGCCTGCAACCCAGCTGTGGTGTGCAAAGCCGCGGCGTGACCCACTGACATGTAGGCCCTGCCATTCAGCGTTAGACCGGCAGGGTGGGAGCCACAGTGTCGCCAGCCGCCCAGAGGCGAGATAAACATCACATCTCATCCACGGGCGGCCCGACACACACCCAGCCAGGCAGTCTCCCGACATCAGCGAAATTTAGCTTGCCGATGTCGACAGATGTGGGGCTGAGTATGGTTTCTTCCATTCCCTCAAGATCTGCTGATGGAGATCCGGAAGGAATGGAAGACTCCCAGGAGTTGGGAAGTCATGGGCGGAGAGAAACCGATCGTCCAAACTGTTTGGACGCTCAGCCTTTCTCCTTACGCACCGCAAAGGCAGCTGCAGTCTGCCCGCAGCGCGTTCCATGACTTCCAGCAACTCCCCGTACATGGGACAGGATGGTTAGAAAAGCTTCAGCATTTTTAACTGACTCACCCATCCTCTACTCGAGTGGAAGAGCAGCAGACGAGGAGGAGGAATATAAATCCAGCTCCTCCCTCCGAGGTCCGCCTCTCGCGATCTGGATCGTCCTCAAGAACATAACTGTCTCCAAGCGAAGAGCCAGATCGATCTGGGAAGCGCTTTTGGTATTTAGACGCCGCTCAGCCTCAGCTTGAGCGTGGCCGTTCCCAGATGCTGAAACCTCTCCCCTCGAGAAGAGGTCCCGCCGAGAGCGGAGCGTTTCCAGAGGACAACGCTCACAAATACTTCACAAGAGGTTTGCAAACCTCTCGTGCGTGCTCTTCTCCCAGGCAGTAAACGCAAAGTGTGTGTGTATCCAAAGCGCAAGATACACATTCAAACACACCTGCAGAAGTGGCGTTCTCAGCACACTTCATTGTTATCCTTCTTGTAGACGTTTCACGTGAAGACAGGCAAAACAGTCCCTGAAGACGAAAAGATACTGTCATGTTGGCAAGGTGCCCTTGTATACTTCCTGGTCGCACCTTGATGACATCATAGGCTGTCGCCGGTCAATAGGATTGACGTGATTCAATGTGATTTCAGGCACCAGTCACGCTGGAGGCGTTCCCCGTAGCGTCAAAGCTGACGCAGCGCGAGTTCCCTTTCGAAAGGGAACTTGTCAGCACTGCCCTGCGACTTCATCAATAAAATTGTTTCGCAACCATCTGCAAAACTACATGATATTTCTCAGTATCGAAGTAGTAACCTCACTGTTTTTGAAGCAGGTAAACTTACAGCTTTGCTATTAGTAAAGACTCATGTACATTTACACACGCTTAATCAGTTGATCAATCTCTGTCCATTCGTCTGCATATCAATGGTGCAAGCTTCCGTTACTAGCTCTAAAATGACATTTGTAATAAGCAACTGAGGCTTATGATGTAATCCATAAGCAATTAGTCCTACACACAATAGCTTTTAAGGACAAAAACCTGACAAATATCTTGTAATAAAAAATCTGAAGTTTTTTTTTTGTTATAACTGTAGTATATGCAGAATAATTGACTCTGTATGAGCTATTGAAATATTACAAAAAAATAATGCGCACCTGCTTCGCGTCATGACCAAATTACCACCTCACGTGTGCATTATTTTTCTAATAATTCAATGGTCCGGAGATAATTATTCCTTACTTATAATCTGTTACAGACTAGAGTGTATATCAAAACTCATGAAGGCGAAGGCGAACTTGGAACAGGAACTTTAATTTACTATAAACTCAGGAACACTCAAAAACACCAGTACACAGGAACGAGAACCGACAAACACTGAGGGAGAACTGAGGGCTTAAGTACACAAAGCAAATGAGAATAACAAGGTGATGGGTAGGACTAATTAACAAGACACAGCTGGGACAAATGAACTAATGGGAGTAACCTTGGGAACACAGGAGTGTCAGGAAAAAGAACAAAGGAACATGTGACTGGTTCAAAACACAACAAAGACAGACATGCAAAATAATCACTGACGCCATCTACATTATAACACGTGTCCTATTAATTTCAGAGAAACTCCTCAGCAGGGGTCTCCAAACTTGGTCCTGGAGGGCCACTGTCCTGCAGAGTTTAGTTCCAGACCCAAATAAACGCATCTGAACCAGCTAAACAGTGTCTTACTAGGCCCAAGTAAGACACTGATTAGCTGGTTCAGGTGTTTTAATTGGGTTTGGAGCTAAACTCTGCAGGACAGTGGCCCTCCAGGACCGAGTTTGGAGACCCCTGTTCCACACAATTGAGTCTGCTGACAACAGGACAAATGGAAGTGTAAAAGATCATACTGTTTAACCAGCTCGTTTGCGTCTCTGTACAGACTTCAGAAGGACCCTAGTGTCAGGAACAAGTGGGTTGTTTATTTTTAATGGCGTCCCGGAACACGTCAGAAGATTATATGTTTGTTCAGAGCATTTGACTGCAAATTGTTTTGTAAATGCAATGAAACTTTTGTTGAAAGATGAAGAAGCCAATTGACACTTCGCAAAGACCCACAACCCTTAGTTACTGTTGCTACATCCAACAAGCCATGGCATTCTCATGCCACACATCATGTTTTTACGAAGTGGAAAATCGTGGAGCAAAGAGGACACTGAAAACAGTCAGAAAGACAGACAGGACAGAGCAGGTTACTTTGATATAAACAGTCTCAGCTTTCAAGTTGTCATTTTTTAAGAAATTCAAACAATAAATACCGGTTTGTATGGAAGCTTGTTTCTGCCATGGAATAAAACATTTTAAAAGATAATTGCAATTTTTTATCTCATAATTGCGAGTTTACATCTCATAATTCTGACTTTTTTCTCACATGAACTCACAATTGAGAGAAAAAAAGTCAGAATTGTGAGATAAAAAGTTGCACTTACCTTTTTTTTTTTTTATTCTGTGGCAGAAATAAGCATAATTTTGTGCCTCTTAATTGTGTGTTGACAGATCGCTGTAGCGCCTCAGTTCAACCGATTGTCTCTTCCTACAAGATCACATTTAGCACCAAATAAACATGAATAAACATCAGAAGCAATTTTGAGTCAACTGCAGAAAGACATCAGAACACACCATTTTTGAAGTTCAAGTCCACCGACGTTAATCTACTGACTCCTTTGGTGGACAAAATGCCGTTATGATTGGTCAGATCATATGGAAGCCACAGAATAAAAATAAAAAAGATAATTCTGACTTTTTTTCTCAGAATTCCGAGATATAAAGTCGCAATTGTGAGTTATAAAGTCAGTGAGTTTATATCTCACAATTCTGACTTTATAACTCGCAGTTCTGACTTTTTTTCTCAGAATTGCGAGTTCTTATCTTGTAATCTGACTTAAGAACACGCAAATGCGAGAAAAAAAAGAATTGTGAGTTATAGTCAGAATTGTGAGATATAAACCTAATTATAATAATAATAATTTATTACATTTATATAGTGCTTTTCTAGGCACTCAAAGAGCTTTACATTTACATAGCGAGGGGGCGTTTATATGTTTTCCTATGAAATGACATTAGCCAATCATAACAGAGACCGTTTACTGACAAGCCTTACCACCCCTTAAAAACAGATCATTTCAGACAGACAGGATGACAGGATTCATTGAGTTAACTATATCATCTAGAGTTTCATGACAGAACTGTTTCCCTAATGTAAGTCATTTGGGGGCAAGTTTTTTTTCCAATAAAGGCCAGGTTTCATATAGGCTAGAGAAAATGCATAATAAAGTTTGCTCTTTCAAAACTTTCAGTTTTTTGCTCTATCAAAACTTTTTTTTCCCCATTCAACAACCACCACACATACACAATGCAAAAACATTTGTGAATTATTATTATTAATAATACATTACTGAATTATAAATTATACATAACTGAATTTATAAAACAATAAAACAAAAATAAAATAATACAATGATAATTTTTTTTTTAATTCTGTGGTATTCTTGGTAACTTGTATTGAACCCAGAACATTCCTTTAATTTTTTTTACTATGAATAGCTCTGCAGATAAGTCAAAATAACCATGAAAAGTACTAAGATTTGCAGTTTAATACTAACAGGTAATTCCTGTGAAAATAGCACAAAAATGTGGTGTAAAACAGAAATGCTTAAACTGATTCTCTTATTATAACACACATGATTTATGAAGCTCCGATGCCATTAATGTCATAGCTGATTGGTTGCAAGCCATTTGGTCTAATGGCATTCTGACATGGTTTATCGGCCTTAATTATAGTTAGATTATTGCCTGCTCTGCTTTTCCTAGGGAAAGCCCTTCGCGTGCACTGTCTCCGTCAGCTGTTTCAGCCTGGCTGCTTGGGCTCCAAACTTCCCCCCGTTGTTAAGCGTAACATATGTTTCTCTCCCGTGCAGTCGAAAAGCCTTGCCTGAATAATTAAGCCATTTTCTGTGGGTAATGACTGCCTGCTTTGACTGTGAACACATTACGGAGGCCTGGCCTAGACGGAGAGCACTCACAGGTAATGAAATCATGTGTGAAATAAACCAACAACACCAGTTTTGTTTACCAAAGTATAGACAGAGTTGTGTAGCTTTACAGCCATTATCTTCCAGTTAGAGTTAGCCATGGTTAGCCATGCAGCGGGCAGCTCTATAACACGTGTATGCATTCAGGATCAGTTCTTGTCCTCTGGGACTGTTAGCAAGAAGCTCTTAGAAGCACTGATTGGACAGAAATATGCTCTGCATATAATCAGAAAGTTACATCCTTAGAGGATTCGCAATCGAAAAGAGAGATGTACAGGAGGAGGGGGGGCGTGCGAGGAGAAGGGGGGGATATCTATCAGCCCGGGAATGGAATGATTAAGAGGCACTTAAGCTGAAATAAGGTTGAACAGGTGACAATGTGTGGATAGCAGGGAAGAAAATAGAGTTAATAACACCATCTCGTAACAGATTTACACAATCTGCCCTGAGCAGCCACTGAGGTGTGATGCCATCGTGGAGAACAAGGTTGCTACACGTTTTTGACAATACGTCTTTATCAAAAAGCTCTTGTAAGACAACAGAAGTGATTTATTCTGTCAAATGTCTGTAAAATGTTGCCTAGAATTTGTTTAGCTCCATTTAGCTACTGTTTTGCAGACTGGGATTTTGACAGTCTTGAGCAGAACTTATTGATGCCAAGGACCCCCAAAATATGATGATCTTAGGGTGTGTTCACTTGTAATTCGTTTCGCTTGTAAAAACATTTAGTCCTGGTCTGATTGGCGTTCAGATTGTAATTTTTAACACAGAACCTAAAAATACAGAACCTAAAGGCATAGGGATATGTTCACAACCGGATTGGTCGGCTTTTATGACGTTTTCAGATGGAACTTACCGAACATCCAAAACAATGCTGTGTGCTGGCCTAAATGCGCTCATTGTATGTGCATAGCCTACATATGATGGTATTTTGACCAGCTGAGAACTCATGAAGAGCTTATAAAATGTGTAAAGGAGCGGCAGGAATCTCTCTGTCACACACACAAATGAAGATCTGCTGCGATGAGACGCAGTTCTGATGCCCGTACCGAACTGTGATGGTCAACGTCACAACTATGACAAGAAAAAACAGGTATTCTTTAGCATTCTGCCCTTTTTAGCATCTCATCTTCCTGATTTTGGTCTTTGGTCTGTGTTGCTGTAATATTTCATTCATATCGCACCAGAGTTCGTTTGGAAGCAGACCGAGACCCATCTTTTCAGCGGTCTCTGTCCACTTGTTTGGTGCGCACCATGGTTCGGACGGCAGCGTTCACATACTCAAATGAACCACACTAAGCAATCGCATCAGGGTTCATTTTAATCGAACCAAACATAACAAGTGTGAACACACCCTTAGTGAGAAAAAGCATTTTGTATTGTAAATGTACTTAAGCGAAAGCAAATTATTGAAGTCTGGAGACTGATCAAGGCCGTATAATTATCACAGAACAACCCCAATTGGCCCAGCAAACAGGAACACAGACCTTTGAACGGAAGGTTAATCGAGGTGTTATTGGAACCATTAAATCCCTCGTCACGTTCACAAACAAAACACTGCTTACATAATAAAGAATCTTCATTATCCATAAACCAGCATTTTGTGTTATTTCTGTATAGCTTCGGTTCATCTAAAAGTATGAATTTTAAGGAATAAATCTCGATTTATTTTAAAATAGTTGAATGTTTTGAAAAACATTTATTTACTACTTAACCATCAAGTTGAGTCTTCCTGAAATAAAAGCATATGCTAAGTCAATAATAAATCTACAGTAAATGTTTGGAAAATGAAGTATGAAGAATATAAAATTAAATAAACGTTAAATAAATAGCTGCATTGCTTCAGTATGAAATACAGAATAAATGCATCACATTTCTGTCAAACTGACCCCTAGAAGACACTATTCAACGCTAAAATAGATACCAACCACATTTCTGAAAAGTGCTTGCTTACATTATGGTAAAAACAGAGGGATAAAACTACAATAACCAATAAAGGAAGATATTACATTAATAATAATGGAAACTTTAACCTTTTATCTTTCAGGGACCTCAATCAAAAGAACACAAGGGTTAATTTAACAAAGCTACAATCATGCCTTAAAATGAGTGTCTATTTACACCAAGCTATTTGCACTAGCTCCGCCTAACAATGCCTGGTTGGGCCAAACAAGATTTAAAAAAAATGCTGCTGTTTCATCGTCTTCAGTGGCATAGTCAGGCGTAAGCATAAGGCTTATGGATCTAGTTTTGACGCGATCGACCCTGGTTCGAATCCACCTTTTGCCAAGCTCGCTCTTCTCCCTTTTCCCAACACATATCATATCGGAAGGGCGTTTACTTTCAATAAAAAATTATAAAATGTTCTAAAAGTGGAAATAAAATGCCTAACGAAATGTTTAATAATAATAAAAGCATGTATTGGGAAGGGATAGGGGTAGGTGTAGGGAGGCTTTTATTATCCCATTAAGGCAGCATCCATTTAATAATTGTAATAAATATAATCATTTACACTGTTATTATTGCACCCTGTTAATGTACAACAATATTGAAGTGCAAATAGTATCTGTCAAAATAAAGTATAATTGCATGTAATTACACATATTGCAAAGAACTGCTTCTGCTACACATGGTGTAAATAGAATAAATCATTATTTTCACTTAGTAAATAGCATCTATCGCTATTTGCACTGAGTGCAAATAGTCGCTGCCTATCTTAAAACCAGCTGCAGAACTACATTAGTTAGTTCATCAAGTTCATTAATAGGCGGGCTAAGTAATAGACTGTCAGGCAGGTATATTATTACTCCTTACTAGTGCTAATAGTCTATAAGAGCAGGTCTTTAAAGAACCAGATCTTGGCACAGAAGAGACTCTGACTGTCTCATCAGAACATCACAGACCAATCAATGCTCCCTCTGTGTGGGACTGGTGCCGGCCCCCATTTGCATCAATTTATCGGAATGTTCTCGCCTCTCATTTGATCACACTTGATCTCTCACTCACTCCTCCCCCCGTCTCTACCTTCTGACCTCGCCTGGAGAAACCAGACGTGTTTATTTCTCTAAAAATGTCATGAAAAAACAGTTATCAGTTGAATTTGGTCTTTTGATTCTTTTATGGTCTGGTTGTATAATCCTCAAGGAATATAAGTAGAGCAAAAAATGGTCTCAGCCTCGGAATAAAATAAGCATCCAACGGAGATGTTGAGATGCCCAATGCTGCATTCAGATGCTTAAATATCCCAGCAGTGACGAGCAACAGAATCAAACTCGAATCTGAAGCCTCAACTCAAGAGCGGAGGGGACAGAAAGAGTATTAGTCCATCTATCACATCCCTCTCTGCTCTGATGGCGAGCCTGGACGATAAATCTATCCCTCTCACCTTTAAACAATATTCTCTCCATCTCTGTCAGATGTGGCTGCTGCAATTCTGGCAAATATCCAGTGAGAAATCACTACACAGTGTCAAGCACGCATGACGGCAGAAACGCGACTCTTCGCTCAATAAAGAAAATCTAAAGATTATGAGGGATTGTCTTCTTACGGAGTGCTTCTCTCCAACTGTTTTATTGTAGGTGTGGAGTGATGCACTTGTGGTGGAGACATCATGGACATTTGATCAGTTTGAACGGGTCAGTGGTCAGAGCTGTTATTTCAGAGCTCTGATAGATAGGCCTACACTATTCTAGGGCTTTTACTCTCAGGTCTGAACCTCAGAGTACGAGGAACATGAAGGAGATAAGAAGGAGAGAAACGACGAGAGATTTGATGAAAGGGAGAGAAACAAGACACCAGTTCCTCTTTTCCAAGGTTGCCTATATGCACATACAGTAAAGTGGAACATTGCATATTTTAATCCAATAAAATGTTTCATTATAAATTGTTTTCAGCAGAGGAAACGTGAATTGCTAAAAGATTACATGCAAATGTCCGCATAAGGTACTAGATTTATTTACAAAAAGGAAATAGTATAATTGTTAACATAATTATAGCGACGATGGCTAGGCATATTTTTCACTTTTGTTATCGTCATATATCGTCGGCAGTATATACATGCAAATATTTTTTTAAATATATACATGAAGGAGTGTGTATTTATATAAACATAATAATTATACACAGTACACACACATAGATTATGTAAACACAAACTTGTATTTTGGCTGTGATTAATCGCAATTAATCGATTGCCCAGCACTAATATATATTTGACAATAACAGATTAAAGCTGCAAGTCTCACAGGGCCAAGCCCTTTCAATGGGTTCAAAAAGTAGCTAAAATACTTTGGTTTCAAAACTCTAAAAGTAACTTTAAAAACCAAATAATTCTTACTAAGTATTCTGACTTCTTAATGTAAGACACAAAGTTGGTCAGATTACTATGCATTACAATCACTACAAGTGTAGCTATTTTCATCATTTTCCTACTTACGGTTCATAGGGCTGCCATAGAATCCCATTGGGAAGGAATGATAAAAAAAAAAAACTTACAATGAAGATTTTGTATATAAATGAAATGCATGTTTTATTTAATATGAACAAAAAAATAGTACAAACTTTACCTGAATAATAAAGGAATTGAAATGACACATTATTACACAAAATTGTATAAAGCAGCTCCACACTGGACTTGAATCCACAACCTCTGGGTCAGATAACTGTCGCTCATCTTGTTGTGCCACTGGGCAGACATGGATTCCAAAAGTTCCATAGTTCAAGTGAGAATCAACACAAAATGAAGATTTTGTATATACATGTAAATGCACAGCATGTTATTTAATAACTTCAGACGACATAATTCTCAATGTCTGGAACAGAAGCAACTTTTTCACCACTTCTGGCCACAGTGCTTCATGCGGTCTGGGCATGTGCCACGCAGGATTCGAACCCACGACCTGAATAGTTTGGGGCTAATTTTGCCCTTTATGACAACTGTGAGGGGGGTGAATTTTTTTTATAACTAATTCGTTTACATTATATAAAGCTTTAAAGTCCTGCATAATTAAGGGCGTGGCCACTTTGATTGACAGGTGGATAGCCATTTATCTGCTGTCTGTTAGTCATCGCATCACCTCAGCTCCGCCCACGTCCCGCCTCTTTGCCCATTTTCTATTATCCGGGAGTAACGCGCAATAACAAGATGGCAACAGCCAGCTTGTCCCTACTTTGTGCTTCAAAACAGATCTTCAGAATCCTATGGGTGATGTCACAGACACTACGTCCATATTTTTTTACAGTCTATGATTTTAACCAGATTAGCATGCTAGGCAAATGTAGTTTATGGTTAACCTAATAGCTGAAGAGACACATTAGAAAGAATGGCAACTGGATAGCATGCTAACCAATTAGCATGCTAAACTAACTAGCATAAAGACACAAACACAAGCAAGGTCAACTTTAGAGATGTATTTCTCAGGAACGGTAGTGAATATCAAACATCCGTTCAGTCTTTTCTGTGCAGTATTAAGTATTATTATTTGTTCAACCAAAAAAAAAAGACTGACCTAAAAATTTCGTACGTTAGTGTATATATAAAAACATTGTACATACATTTATTTATATATTTATAATTTTGCAGATAAGATACATTTGAGCATTTTATTTCATGCTGTAACTTGTTGTAAAGAGGAAGAGATGATCAGTCAATAGTCATATTTGTTGTATGAATTTTGTGATACAAAAAACATAATTTGAAAGATGAGACTTTTTTATTTAAAAATAATAGGGATGCACCGAATCCGGGATTCGGGTTCGGATTCGGCCGAATATTGGGCTTTTTGACGAGGTTCGGTTTCTGCCGAACCTCATAATTTTTTTCCACCGAACCCGAACCCTAGGCTGGCACTATGCGCGCCCAGCTGGTCGAACGTAATGATGCCGCCGTTGAAAGTGAAAATTAAACTCATGAACAGAAAACGTGGCAATGCTACTTTAAGTCAAAAGAAGGCGATTCAAGTCGAGCTACATGTTCAATTTGCAATGCCAATTTGTGTCGTGATGACAAGGACCCTAAACAACAGCCGCTGTTAAAACATTTGCATATGAAACATCCGAGAGAATACGAGTTCTACAGACAGCAGCCAAAATGTATTTTATTTTACTGTGCAAACAGCCGCAAATAGATCAGATAAAATTTAAATAAAAATAATAAAATACATAGGCCTACACTAAATATTTTTCACTTAAATAATTACCAAATTAAGATGACAAAACGAAAATACACTGAATCCATAAGCTTTGAAGAACCAGAATCATTTTTTTTTTTTTTTTTTTTTTGTCAAATAAAAATAGAAGGCCTAGGCTACCTCAATCCACACCTTGTATGTTTTTTGTTTTTTAAGTAACATGTCTAAGTGATGTCGGTTAGTCTGGAGCACAGCCTGTTGACAGTTAAACCCGCGGCAGAAAACAACCTCAATCCTTCTGTCTCTGCAGCACGCAAGTTTCAGCTGACAGCGCGCGCCTCCTGCGCTCTCTGTTGTGTTGTTCTTTGAAACGACAGAGGACGACTCGGGGTAATTTTTCTATAAACCATCAGGAAACAGCGGCGAGAAGAACATACGCGACAATGTTTACTTTAGTAAACTTGACCAAAACCACACTATTAAAAGCCTTAAACAAGGCTTCAGATGGCACTGATGTCCCGGGCGGGATAACGCCTCGCTATAGCGCCTTTTATTTGCTTTCCACCAGTCAGGAGCTTGTACTACTGCTGTATTTTTTTGTCTAAATGGTCCCACACAGTAAGCTTTTCCATTGCTTCATTTTGCGAGATATATCTGGTTTGTGGTTGCACATGTCGACGCGTTCCATGAATGAAAAAATAACGCTATACAGCATATTTTTCTTAACCATGCATCAAAAAACAAACAAACAAAAAAGCATTAAAAACATTTAAACCGTTTAACTGGTAGTATTAATCGGTCAAAGTTGTTACTTTCGGTTAACGGTTAAATGGTCAATAGCATCCCTACACTGCTGTGGACGTTGTTTACTTCATTAATGTGTTTACTGTGATAATGGACTGAGGATGGGAGAAGGATTCGGTATTCGGTTTCAGTATTCGGTTTCGGTATTCGGTTTCGGTATTCGGTTTCGGATTCGGTCGAATCTTAACCAGTGGATTCGGTATTCGGGCGAACTCCAAAAATCTGGATTCGGTGCATCCCTAAAAAATAACAAAACAAAAAGTCTAATTTCCGACTCAAAATCATAAGCTGTGCTACATAACGGATAGTTATCTCATCTTGGATAATGTTTTTTAACACATCCTTATACTGTAGATGGGAATACCCTTGCTTAAACAAGAAGTAAAAAAATAAGTGTGAACTGTACTGTATTGTATGTTTTCTCCCAGGTGCAAAGAAACGTCTGCAAAGACTGGCAAGGTGAAGTCAAGGAAGAGCAGAGGTTGCAGAAGCTGCTCTTGTTACTGCTGGTTGGATGAAAGTGTCAGGCAGAAGTCAGGCTGAGATGTTTCTGATGTGTTATCCTTCCTACTTCCTGTCAGAGAACACACACACACACTTCACATCCATCCCAGTAAGCCGCAGTACTGCATCATTCACCCAAAACAATCTCCATTCTCTAATTAAACAACACAGCAATTCAAATCAAGATGTTTAAATGAACATTAATATTACATTTGAAATGCACTCTAGAGCGACTTTCTGCTGTTTACCACACAACTTGATTGAATCAATACAAAATTGGACAGTTAAAATCCTGTTAAATCTCCCTGTAGTACCTTCCACCCGTCAGCCCTGTTAATGCACCCGCATGTGGCTGATGAGGGAGGGGGAGCGAGCGTAAGGTCTTTTGGGACCACGGGGGGATCCTCAGAGCAGAACATGGCCGGGGCGACCGCAGCCTGATAGCCCTGAATTAATTGACGAGCCTACAAGAGGTTGTTCTTTAATAACTTATCGATCAGTCAGGTCAGACATGCAAAGCGTTTGCCACAGCCTGTCCAAGCTGAGCGGGATCCTTCCGGAATATCTTATACATGTAGAAGTGATTAAAGAAAGTGCCGAGCTCTTTGATCACAAAGTAGCCACAGGCATGTGTGTATGTGTGTGAGCATGTGTCCTTCTCGAGCATTATCGTGCAGCTCTATGCAACCACTGAGTGAGTGTGTGTGCATACATATTCATCTCAGATAACAGATGTCAATGTGAGCTCACGTTTTACTGCTTTTGTTCCTAGATGATTGCATTAACATGAAAGAGACAATGGTTGTCACGTGACATCCATCCCTCTTTGTGTTATAATCACTGTGGGGCTGTGATAAGAGCATTTTCGGGGTACGTAAAACAGCTAGCTTAAACACAACGGTGTTTATTACCGCTTCTGTTCAATGCTAGCAAACAACAAAGACAAGCATTGAAGCATTGAAGGGATGGTTCACCTCAAAATGAAAATGTTGTCATTACTTACTCACCCTTAAGTTGTTCCAAACCTGTATGAGTTTCTTTCTTCTGTTGAACACAAAAGAAAATATTTTGAAGAATGTGGCTAGTCAAATAGTTGACAGCACCCACTTACTTCCATAGCCGGTAAAAAATACTATGGAATTCAATGGGTGCCTTAAACGGTTACCAATTTAAAAAAAAAATATGGGTAATTTTTTATCTGTTAATGACCTTTAACTGATTAAATAACGTCTTTCATGTGAGATTAGGGATGGGCGATATAACGGTACAAAATGTTGACTTTCAGTAATATGTCATATAGTATACCACTGTTTCCTGCACCGCTGAAAAAAAAATCTATCATGTTGTAGTCAAGTTGTTAATGCAAGTTTGCAATATGAATTGACTGATTATGAACACTGCAAAATAAAGCAAGAAAACATGAGTTGTCCTTGAGAACAAAACATGCAGCATGTACAGTATAGTCCAAATTCATGGAAAAAAAATCTCAAATTGTTCAAAATAACAAGGTTTGAATCAGTTTAAAGAATTGTTCACAGTGCTCGATATACACTCACCTAAAGGATTAGAACACCATACTAATACTGTGTTTGACCCCCTTTCGCCTTCAGAACTGCCTTAATTCTACATGGCATTGATTCAACAAGGTGCTGAAATCATTCTTTAGAAATGTTGGCCCATATTGATAGGATAGCATCTTGCAGTTGATGGAGATTTGTGGGATGCACATCCAGGGCACGAAGCTCCCGTTCCACCACATCCCAAAGATGCTCTATTGGGTTGAGATCTGGTGACTGTGGGGGCCATTTTAGTACAGTGAACTCATTGTCATGTTCAAGAAACCAATTTGAAATTATTTGAGCTTTGTGACATGGTGCATTATCCTGCTGGAAGTAGCCATCAGAGGATGGGTACATGGTGGTCATAAAGGGATGGACATGGTCAGAAACAATGCTCAGGTAGGCCGTGGCATTTAAACGATGCCCAATTGGCACTAAGGGGCCGAAAGTGTGCCAAGAAAACATCCCCCACACCATTACACCACCACCACCAGCCTGCACAGTTTTTTTTCTCATTCTGTTTACGCCAAATTCTGACTGTACCATCTGAATGTCTCAACAGAAATCGACTCATCAGACCAGGCAACATTTTTCCAGTCTTCAACTGTCCAATTTTGGTGACCTCGTGCAAATTATAGCCTCTTTTTCCTATTTGTAGTGGAGATGAGTGGTACCCGGTGGGGTCTTCTGCTGTTGTAGCCAATCCGCCTCAAGGTTGTGCTTGTTGTGGCTTCACAAATGCTTTGCTGCATACCTCTGTTGTAACGAGTGGTTATTTCAGTCAAAGTTGCTCTATCAGCTTGAATCAGTCGGCCCATTCTCCTCTGACCACTAACATCAACAAGGCATTTTCACCCACAGGACTGCTGCATACTGGATGTTTTTCCCTTTTCACACCATTCTTTGTAAACCCTAGAAATGGTTGTGTGTGAAAATCCCAGTAACAGAGCAGATTGTAAAATACTCAGACCGGCCCGTCTGGCACCAACAACCATGCCACGCTCAAAATTGCTTAAATCACCTTTCTTTCCCATTCTGACATTCAGTTTGGAGTTCAGGAGATTGTCTTGACCAGGACCAAACCCCTAATTGCATTGAAGCAACTGCCATGTGATTGGTTGATTAGATAATTGCATTAATGTGAAATTGAACAGGTGTTCCTAATAATCCTCTAGGTGAGTGTATTATATATTTTAATCAGTGTACCCTGAATTTTTCTTGCGTACCGGCACTTCTCGCATCAGGGGCACAAATATATACAAATATATATAAAATGTAATGTTCATTTAAAAAAAAAAACCGCGCGCGATCTGCCTGCACTGCAGTCGTCGAGATGGATCCTGAGGAGTTGAAGAAAAGATAGCCGCAAATGTGGAACTTCATCGCTGAGGAAGCATGCAGATAACTGTGGTAACAAACCAAGCACACACAGTTCTAGCGAACAGTATTTTTCAAAAGGGGACAGAACTGAAGGTGCCTCGTAGAGATGATAAGGACACATAACCATGTTTGACAGCTCTGAAGTTGTCCTTGTGTTAATGGTCGTGTAATAACTTCTGTATGCTGGCAATAAACATTTTTGAAAGTGTGTCTATAATGTTATGCTAAACATTAGATTTTTAGTTTGATGAATAGATTTAAAATCATAATAAAATCTCCACAATAATACTGGTAGTCACTCCGGCCCATGTAATTTGACCGACCCGGCCCCCCATTAAAGAAAGGAAAAATGATGTGGCCCTTACAGAAAAAAGTTTGGGGACCCCTGCCTTAAACTAAAAAAATTGAGTTGATACAAAGAGATTTGTTTATTTAACAGAAACTCAAAATATTGTTATCTGAACATTTGTGAAGTTGTGATAAAACAGTGCAGTGGCAAACAGCACTCAGTCAATGCACTGATTTAAACTGCTTATGACAGAGACAGAGAAACAGTATGTGGAGTTATTTCGTTCTACTAAATAATGACCCAACAGTTGATTGAGACATTTATAGCCTTAGAGAAAAGGGATTTGTGGTTTTTGATGTCTCTTTGAATTATATAAGAGCAAATTGATAGGTTCATGTTCTGTCTTTTTCTTCAAATAGAAAACAAAAACAGGAATGGTTTAATAGGGCAGATTAAACATATTGCCAATCTAGAAAATATAAGGTGGGTCTGTATTCTACATTAATAATAATGAATATGATCTGGTTAGTTAAAATGATTTGAAATTAAATCAGGGATTGACTTGATAGGTAGCGTAGAATAAAGGCATACTTTGTTCCTGCCTAGCCTAGTATACAAACAATATATTAAATGTTTTTAAGAGTGTTACTCAACATCTGACTCACTCAAAAATCGAGTTTGTGCTTGGTCTGCAGTTACTTTTAAAAATGTCATAAGAATATTTGTTTACTTTTTTTTTTTACTATTTGTCCATAAAAAAATTTAATATTGTGAAATATTGTTATTGATCAAATGGGCTCGATTTTTGCCCCTAATATTGGGACTGAACGTAAACCTTTCTTTGGGAAACTTCATACAGCATTAAGCAGTGTCCCACAGGATAGAATGATCGTTCTGGCTGGAGATTTTAACTGCACTTTAGATCACACAGTGGACAGGAATCATGAAGAACCTCATAGGCCGTCAACAGATGAAAATTGATAGTTTATCATGATCTTGTGGATGTTTGGAGAGAAGCTTTTCCTGATGTTAAACAATATACGTGGACAAAAGTAAGTTCGAATAGGGTTTCTGCTTCAAGACTTGATAGAATTTATGTACAAAGAAGTGTTTGTGAAAAGTTTTTTGATAGTTCTATTATTCCTACTCCTTTCTCAGACCACCATTATGTGTCTGTCAATGTCACTTCTGCACAGAGCACATCTGAATGTCCCTACGGAATGGCGCTTTAGCAATAAGCTGTTGCAGGATCACAACTTTGTGCACTCTTTTACACTTTTCTGGGAGATGTGGGGAGAGAGTAAATCTCAGTACAAATCCCTGAGTCAGTGGTGGGACATTGATAAGTTCAAGTCAAGATGTTTTGTCAGAAGTTTAACAAGAATACATATAACAAGAATACTCTTGAAAACAAAATGAGACAACTTGAACAAGATTTTGTTCAAGCAGAAATGTTTTGCTTATATCGCTCCCCTCTTCAACATTATACATTGTTGGGTCTTGAGGAACAATTAAAAATGTATATAAATGCATTCAATATTTTATTTCATGCTGCACCTAAGTGACAGCTAATAAAAAGGCATGTACTGTGTCATTAAATATGGTTTTCAATCGAGAGATGCAGGTAATTTAAGGTAACCACAAATAGAGCTCAGCCTAAATAAATGTGATTGGTGGGCGGACATTCTGGAGGGAAGCAATTTTTTAGAGCACAAAGTAGCAGCATGCAACCTCATGTCTCATCCGTGTTCTTGTTTTTTTAGCACATAAAAGCTAAATGTTGTTATATTGGCTATGAATAAAATCACTTTCTGATTGGTCAATGACACGTAGAAGCCACAAAAATATAAAATCTTTTTTTTTTTTTATCTTGCACTAGCAGTCAACCACAACAAAGCAGCAGGGTTTTTGTGTTCGATTTTAGCAAGGGGTGCCGCTTTCAGTGCCGCCTCTGTTCAGCAGACTCTCTCCCACTGAAAATTAACTGGGGAGACATTTCAAAAAGAGATGTTCAAGGTGATGCAATTTTTATTTAAGTTACACAGAAAATGTTATAGTGAAATACCATTTCTAACCCAGATATATGGTGGTGGTTGAGGAGATTCCCCCCTTCTATGTAAATCGCTTTAAGTACCTAGAAAAGCGATATATATATTAGGAACACCTGTTCTCAGTTACTGGGATTTTCACCCATAACCATTTCTAGGGTTTACAAAGAATGGTGTAAAAAGGGAAAAACATCCAGTATGCGGCATGAGAATGGGCTGGCTGATTCAAGCTGATAGAAGAGCAACTTTGACTGAAATAACCACTCGTTACAACCGAGGTATGCAGCAAAGCATTTGTGAAGCCACAACACGCACAACCTTGAGGCGGATGGGCTACAACAGCAGAAGACCCCACCGGGTACCACTCATCTCCACTACAAATAGGAAAAAGATGCTACAATTTGCACAAGCTCACCAAAATTGGACAGTTGAAGACTGGAAAAATGTTGCCTGGTCTGATGAGTCTCGATATCTGAGACATTCAGATGGTAGAGTCAGAATTTGGCGTAAACAGAATGAGAACATGGATCCATCATGCCTTGTTACCACTGTGCAGGCTGCTGGTGGTGATGTAATAGTGTGGGGGATGTTCCCATTCAGTCGGTCACGTTCGACGTACGTCGGACGTACCGACGAATTGGGATCACTTCTGGGAGCCCCTATCAGCTTCGAGCTATCTAGAACCGGCCAATGGACAATTGGCGTGCGAGATTTGCATCTCGCGCCCCGCCCCGCGCCGCGGGTATAAACAGGAAGCGAGAGCGAATGCACGCTGTCATTCACTTCGGAGCCACACTGGCACATGAAGGACTCACTCATTCGAGTAAAACTTTTTCGCTGCTATCTAAGCAAGAGACTACAAGACCGGAGAGAACCAGAGGAGGACGCGTGTTGGAGAAACGGCACCTTTCAGCGGGACCGCGCTGACTCTTCAGCTGCCTCTGTGATACAGAGAAAAACTGCTGTTATCACAGCAACCTGTTGGTCTGGGTGGGCGTTTTTCCTGTTTGAGTACAGGCACGGGCTGCACTATATCCCCGTGCGCTGTCGCGGTTCCCCTGAGTGCTTCAGCACAGAGCGTTTCCTCACAAAAAGAGTTCACGGGTGACGTGCCGTCTTTTTCAAGATGTCTTTCCACCCGTGCGTTTCTGGATGCGGTCGTTCCCTGTCCTCTGCTGACGGTCACAATCGCTGTCTCACGTGTTTGGGCTCTCAGCACGCTGAGGCGGCGTTTGTGGATAGTTCATGTTCCCACTGCGGGAACATGACTATCGCGGAGCTTAGATCAAGACTCTCCTACCTCCGGGCTGGGGGAGTCCCCTTACCCATCCCACGAACTAGGTCTTCCCCTAACCCGGGTGGACCTACTTCTTTGGATGGCCAGGGTGATCTGAGGATCACGTTTAGGGCAAACCTGCCGAGCGATCCTCCGCAGGCCCCTATTCCCTCTGCTCCGCAGCCGGTTGAGCTTCCGAGAGAAGCCGCTGGACCCTCCCACGGGAGACCAGTGGTGACTTTCGGGGCTCCAGCGGATGAACAGATGTCAATCGCTGCATCGGAGGGGGAGTTTCAGTCCTCGGGGGATGAAGGGTCAGTTGTACCGCCTCCCGCTGGGAGAGCGGCAACGGCTGCCCCGGACCCTGAGATGGCTGCTATGCTTGCCCGGGCCGCCGAAAGGGTTGGGCTCGCGTGGAACCCTCCACCGTGTCCCGAACCCTCTAGGTTGGACGATTGGTTCCTCGGGGTGGGTCGCGCTGGTTCTCAGCGTCCCGCCCCGACACCTTTCTTCCCGGAGGTGCATGAGGAGCTCACGAGGTCGTGGACGGCACCTTTTTCTGCCAGAAACCGGCCGAGTGACTCCTCCCCCCTCACTATCCTCGACGGTGGGCCAGCCAAGGGTTACGTGGGGATCCCGCCAGTGGAGCGCGCCGTCGCGATGCAACTGTGTCCGGCGACCGCCTCCAACTGGCGCGGTGACCCACGTCTCCCGTCCCGGGCCTGTAAGTTTTCTTCTGGTCTGACCGGGAAGGCTTACAAGGCTTGTGGACAGGCTGCGTCCGCCTTGCATGGCATGGCGTTGCTGCAGGTCCACCAGGCCCAGGCACTCCTTGACATGCACGAGGGTAGGCCTGACCCCTCCGGGCGACGAAAGTCACCACCCGTGCCATCGGTCAGGCGATGTCCACGCTTGTGGTCCAGGAACGTCATCTCTGGCTGAACCTGGCTGACATGAGGGAGACCGATAAATATCGGTTCCTGGACTCCCCCATCTCGTCAGCCGGGTTATTCGGCGACGCGGTCGAGAGCTTTGCCCAGCAGTTCTCGGCCGCCCAGAAGCAGACGGAGGCGATCAAGCACATCCTGCCCCGGCGGCCCGCTGCTGCCTCCACCCCGCCGCCGGTCGCAGCGCCTCCGGCTGCTCGTCGCCGAGGACGTCCACCTGCCGCCGCCTCCGCCCCCGCCAAGGCGCCGCAGCAGCCTTCCACCAGCCGTCGGCGTGGGGCCGGCCGTGGGAAGGACGTCCAGCCCGCTCAGGCCGCTGCCAAGCCAGGTGGCAAGCGTCGTCGCAAGCGGCCCTGAGACGGGCCACCCAGAGATGGAGGAAACTGCTCTGAGGGAGATGGCTGCAGCACCTCTCCTTCCCCCGGAGGAGGGCCGGGGGAAAATCTTTTGTTTGTCTGTTCCGCCGCTGGCACCAGTGCCAGCGGCACCCAAAACTTCAATAAAAGAGCAGTTTCCAATATCTCTGGGTGCCAAGAGAGCGCGCTTGACGGTGGTCGACGCTCCCATGCCTCGCCACCCTCAAGTACCTCTCCCTTCGCCAGCAGGGGACGCCGGCTGTCGGGACGCACACAAGCGGCCTCCCCACACTCGCACGTCCCCTCCGCGGATGCAGGTATGTGTTGCACAGCACACTCAGATCCCGCTTCGGGCCGCTCCCATGCCGTCCGAGCCGGATCCCTGCGTTCCGCCTCGCTGCCCCGCTGCGGGTACGTCTGTGGTACCGATGATCCCCCTTGCTCGGAGTCTGGGAGCCTGGCTAGCGCTTCCCAGCCCGTCTCGGTGGCTCCTCCGTACCATCAGACTCGGCTATGCGATTCAGTTCGCCCGGCGTCCCCCCAAGTTCAGGGGCGTTCACTTCACGACTGTAGTGGAGGCGAACGCCCCCGTGCTCAGGGCGGAGATCGATGTCCTACTGGCGAAGGACGCGATAGAGCCGGTCCCTCAAGCCGATATGAGGTCCGGGTTCTACAGCCCGTACTTCATTGTACCCAAGAAAGGCGGCGGGTTACGACCGATCTTGGACCTGCGATTCCTGAACCGGTCCCTTCACAGGCTGCCGTTCACGATGTTAACGCAGAAGCGCATCTTCAGGTGCATCCGTCCCCGAGATTGGTTTGCAGCGATCGACCTGAAGGACGCGTACTTTCATGTCTCGATTCTCCCTCGACACCGGCCCTTTCTGCGCTTCGCGTTCGAGGGACGGGCATATCAGTACCGCGTCTTACCCTTCGGCCTGTCCCTGTCGCCCCGCGTCTTTACGAAGGTGGCGGAGGCGGCCATTGTTCCCATGAGAGAACATGGCGTTCGCATCCTCAACTACCTCGACGACTGGCTGATTCTTGCCCAGTCGCGGGAGCAGTTGTGCGAACACAGGGACAAGGTGCTCAGTCACCTCAGCCAGTTGGGACTTCGGGTCAACTGGGAGAAGAGCAAACTCTGTCCTACACAGAGGATCTCTTTTCTCGGTATGGAGATAGACTCGGTCGCCATGACAGCGCGCCTCACCGAGGAGCGCGTCCAGTCAGTGTTGAACTGCTTGAATTCGTTCAGAGGCAGGACAGCGGTACCACTGAAACATTTTCAGAGGCTCCTGGGGCATATGGCATCCGCAGCCGCAGTAACGCCGCTCGGGTTGCTTCATATGAGACCGCTTCAACGCTGGCTACACGATCGAGTCCCGAGATGGGCGTGGCACAGCGGTTCCCTCCGTGTCCAAGTGACTCCGAGGTGCCGCCAAACCTTCGGCCCGTGGTCGGACCCCTTGTTTCTCCGGGCGGGAGTTCCCCTAGAACAAGTGTCCAGGCACTCCGTTGTCTCCACGGATGCCTCATCCACGGGTTGGGGTGCCACGTACAACGGGCTTGCAGCTTCGGGTCTGTGGACGGGGCCTCAGCTGCAATGGCATATCAATTGCCTCGAGTTGTTAGCAGTTCGTCTTGCACTCAGCCGCTTCAAAGTGCCGCTCAGAGGCAAGCACGTTCTGGTCCGGACGGACAACACTGCGGCCGTAGCGTACATCAACAAACAGGGTGGTCTACGCTCCCGTCGCATGTCGCAACTCGCCCGCCATCTCCTCTTATGGAGTCAGAAGCATCTGAGGTCGCTTCGTGCTGTTTTCATTCCGGGCCTGCTCAATCGTGCGGCCGACGAGCTGTCACGTCAGCAGGTACTTCCGGGAGAATGGCGACTCCATCCCCAGGTGGTCCAGCTAATCTGGAGTCGTTTCGGGGCCGCACAGGTAGACCTGTTTGCCTCCCCAGAGACGACCCACTGTCAGTGGTTTTATTCCTTGACCGAGGGAACCCTCGGGTCGGATGCCCTGGCCCACAGCTGGCCCCGGGAAGAACGCAAGTATGCGTTTCCCCCAGTGAGCCTTCTTGCGCAGACACTGTGCAAAGTCAGGGAGGACGAGGAGCAGGTCCTGTTGGTCGCTCCGTATTGGCCCAACCGGACTTGGTTCCCGGAACTAGTGCTCCTTGCGACAGCACCTCCCTGGCCCATTCCTCTGAGGCAGGACCTCCTGACTCAGAGACGGGGCACCCTATGGCACCCGCGTCCAGACCTCTGGAAACTCCATGTCTGGTCCCTGGACGGGACGCGGAGGTTCTAGGTGACCTACCGCAAGCGGTAGTTGACACCATCACTTCCGCTAGAGCCCCCTCTACGAGGCGCCTCTATGCGTTGAAGTGGAACCTGTTCGTCGATTGGTGCTCTTCTCGCCGAGAAGACCCCCGAAGATGTTCGATCGCATCTGTGCTTACCTTTCTACAGGATGGGTTGGAGCGAAGGCTGTCTCCCTCCACCCTCAAGGTCTATGTCGCCGCTATCGCCGCTAATCATGAGTTCGTAGATGGAAAATCTCTAGGTAAGCACGATCTGATCGTCAGGTTCCTTAGGGGAGCGAGGAGATTAAATCCACCTCGTCCTCCCTCCATACCCTCTTGGGACTTAACTCTGGTGCTAACTGCACTACAGAGAGAACCTTTTGAGCCTCTGCAGTCAGCTGAGTTGAAAGTTCTGTCGTTAAAGACGATACTCCTGACTGCGTTGGCCTCCATCAAGAGGGTAGGGGACCTGCAGGCATTTTCGGTCGACGAATCGTGCCTGGAATTCGGGCCCGGTAACTCTCATGTGATCGTGAGACCCCGGCCTGGATATGTGCCCAAGGTTCCCACTACTCCCTTCCGGGACCAAGTGGTGAGCCTGCAAGCGCTGCCTTCGGAGGAGGCAGACCCAGCCCTAGCTTTTCTCTGTCCCGTCCGTGCTCTCCGGACTTACGTGGACAGAACGCAAAGCTTCAGGACCTCAGAGCAGCTCTTCGTCTGTTACGGAGGACAGCAGAAGGGAAAGGCTGTCTCCAAGCAGAGGATGGCCCACTGGATAGTGGATGCCATCGTCTTGGCTTATCAGTCCCAAGACGTGCCCTGCCCGCTCGGGTTAAGAGCCCACTCCACTAGGGGTGTTGCCTCTTCCTGGGCGTTGGCTCGTGGCGCCTCGCTGACAGATATTTGTAGAGCTGCGGGCTGGGCGACACCTAACACGTTCGCTAGATTCTATAGCCTCCGTGTAGAGCCGGTTTCTTCCTGTGTGCTCACTTCCCATAGTCAGTAACACCGAGGTGCCCGTTCTAGTGTCGGCTTGCTGCGCCATTCCCTCCCCTATGGTAGACGGATGCGTGCGCTTATTCTGCTCCAGTCGAGTTCCCCGGATCGGCGAACCCTGTTGAGTCCTCCGCAACCCGCGGCAGTCGGACGTGGCGGAGCGTTCGACGCCAGGTCTAACACTCGTATGCATTGGTGGAACTTGTGTTAGGCTGGGTTCCATATGTAGTGACCCCCACGGCGGTCCCATATGTGTATTCTTCCACGGTACGGCTCCCTTCGGCGAGTCCGTGTCTTTCCCTCGGCAGAGTCTCCTCTGCCGTCCCAGGTACGTGTTGTCCCCCTCCTCTAATTGGCCGGGGCCACCCCTGGGACTTCCGTATGTTGTGCTGCCCACGGCCAGCCCATACGTGTATTCTCCACATGTTAACTCCCTCTGGGCATGATGTGGCTTCCGCAGCTGCCTTCACAGGCACGCTTTCCCAGCGTTATCCAATACAGTCAGCTGAGTGGGTCTTGCGGAACAGCAGCTTGGACTCTCCCTGCGTGAACTTTCCCGCCCGCATCAGATCGGGGTCTGAGGGGCTCATCGCTGGGCGCTGGAAGTGGTAGTAACTATGGCGTTTTCCATAGGGGATCCCAATTCGTCGGTACGTCCGAC
Source organism: Romanogobio albipinnatus (assembly GCA_023566225.1). Lineage (NCBI taxonomy): Eukaryota > Metazoa > Chordata > Actinopteri > Cypriniformes > Gobionidae > Romanogobio > Romanogobio albipinnatus. The sequence goes on along the minus strand of CM042260.1, from coordinate 31,847,895 downwards.
GTACGTCGAACGTGACCGACTGAATGGGAACGTCTCGGTTACGTATGGTAACCCTCGTTCCCTGAAGGAGGGAACGGAGACGTACGTCCCGTCGCCACAGTTGCTGTACCATCACTGCAGGTTGAGCCATTACGTGTGGCTCCTCAGTGAAAAACAGCGTGCATTCGCTCTCGCTTCCTGTTTATACCCGCGGCGCGGGGCGGGGCGCGCCATGCAAATCTCGCACGCCAATTGTCCATTGGCCGGTTCTAGATAGCTCGAAGCTGATAGGGGCTCCCAGAAGTGATCCCAATTCGTCGGTACGTCCGACGTACGTCTCCGTTCCCTCCTTCAGGGAACGAGGGTTACCATACGTAACCGAGACGTTTTCTTGGCACACTTTAGGCCCCTTAGTGCCAATTGGGCATCGTTTAAATGCCACGGCCTACCTGAGCATTGTTTCTGACCATGTTCATCCCTTTATGACCACCATGTACCCATCCTTTGATGGCTACTTCCAGCAGGATAATGCACCATGTCACAAAGCTCAAATCATTTCAAATTGGTTTCTTGAACATGACAATGAGTTCACTGTACTAAAATGGCCCCCACAGTCACCAGATCTCAACCCAATAGAGCATCTTTGGGATGTGGTGGAACCACATCGTGCCCTGGATGTGCATCCCACAAATCTCCATCAACTGCAAGATGCTATCCTATCAATATGGGCCAACATTTCTAAAGAATGCTTTCAGCACCTTGTTGAATCAATGCCACGTAGAATTAAGGCAGTTCTGAAGGCAAAAGGGGGTTAAACACAGTATTAGTATGGTGTTCCTAATAATCCTTTAGGTGAGTGTACAGTAGAGAGACAGTTCTGGGTAGTAACTGATTACATGTAATCAGATTCCAAAACTTAAGTGCTTGTAATAATTATATTACATTACGTAATATATATATATTGTTAATATCGTAATCAGACTACAGTTACTTTTTTATTGATTACATGATTACGTTATTCTCACAATGGCAGTAAATTATTCATAATTCATTGATTCTCCCTACACTCGCAGAAAAAAAAAGGTACAATGCTGTCACTGGGGCAGTACCCTAAGGTACAAAAGTGAAAAGGTACATCTGTACCTTACTTACCCCTAAATGGTACATATTAGTACTTTAAAAGTACGCATTAGTACCTTAAAGGGATAGTTTACCCAAAAATGAAAATTATGTCATTAATTACTAACCCTCATGTCATTCCAAACCCGTAAGACCTTCGTTCATCTTCGGGAACACAAATTAAGATATTTTTGATGAAATCCGAGAGCTTTCTGACCCCTCCATAAACAGCTATTTAACACTTTCAAGGCCCAGAAAGGTATTAAAACCATCGTTAAAATAGTCCAGTGGTTCAACATTAATTTTACATTTACATTTAATCATTTAGCAGACGCTTTTATCCAAAGCGACTTACAAATGAGAGCAATAGAAGCAGCTAGAACAGTCAAGGGCAACAGTATGTAACAGTACGTAAGTGCTGTAACAATTCTCAGTTAATCTAGCACAGAACACACAGGACAGAAAGTTTTTTTTTTTTTTTTTTTTTAGACAGACAGACAGACAGACAGAAAATGAATAGAATGTTAAGTGCTATTCTTGATTGATCAGGTGCTGCTGGAAGAGATGTGTCTTTAGCTGTTAATTTTATGAAGCGATGAGAATACTTTTTTGTGCACAAAAATAACGACTTTATTGTCACGTCCAAACAAGAACAAACTGGTGCAAGGACTCAAGTGCAGAAATAAAGGATTTATTTATAAAAATAAACATAAATACAAAACAAAACCCACGAGGGGGCAACCTAAACTAGAAATAACAAAACAAACTGAAAACATACTAAACAGAAATCACGGGGAGACGTAGACATAACAACGATCCGACGAAGACTGGACACACGAAGGAACTTATAAAGGGGACCAATCAAGCAGGGAATGAGGGAACACAGGTGTTGCAAATGAAACCAATAACGAGATAATGAGATAACAAGGGGGGTGACATGAGGGTGAGTAATCAATGACACTGTAACTAATCAATGACAATGAACTATCCCTTTAAAGGTACATATTAGTACCTTTTCGCTTTTTGTACCGTGCACTCCCCCAGTGACAGCACTATATACCCTTTTTTCTGAGAGTGTACAACTACTTTTTTATCTTTAAATGTTCTTTTCTGAAAACGCCTATATACGTTCAAAAGATCTTCCAGGTTTGTGTAATTTCACACAGATCAGCCACTGGTCATGGGGCCAATAACTGAATACTGAGAGCCACAGCATTTGATCAATGGATTTGCGCGAGTTGTGAGCACGCTGTTGGTGTTAGAGCTCCGTTGACTTGATTCATAATCCTTGATTTTCTCCTTAACACTCGCTTACAAACGAATATTTTCTACTATTTACAGCGTGTGAATATATCTACGATACGATTCTCTATAAAAAACAATCGGATTGCTTTGATATCACTACTTATATCCGAACTTCCGCTACTAGCCGTAGCCCGCTAGCATTGCACGCGTGGTAACTTATTTACACTGGTAGCCGTAGCCCGCTAGCATTGCACGCGTGATAAACTTATTTACACCCGTCACTGTACCGACAATTCGTCATCGTAGCACGTCTGCTACAATGACGAACTCGGATGTGTGTCTAATGTTACCTTTGAGTGCAGGCGAGGACACGTTTGAGCTGCATTCGGTGCTGTTGGAGTTGGACTCGTTGGCGAAGCAGATTGCCGACCTTCTAGACAGACAAGCCGTGCTGAGAGAGCGACGATCAGCGCTTGAAACATCACGCGCCGATGCACACAAGTCAGTGGTTAATAACCTGTTGACTCCGAGCTCGTCTACTCCGTGTGTTTCTTTGCACAGGACGCGATCATCCATGGTTTCGTTCACACCGGCACCGACACAGCACCGGGGACCGTGGGTTTTTCCCCAGCGGAAGACGCGAGCCAGGACCAGAGCTAGGACCTCTCCGCCCCTCCCGGTCTTCGAGATCTCCACTCGGAACCGCTTCTCTCCTCTTCGCGAGACGGAACGCAGCGCTGTGGTGATCGGTACTTCCATCGTCCGGCATGTCCATGCTACCTCAGGTAAAGGCAAAGTAATCACTCACTGCTTTCCTGGTGCTCGTGTTCTCGATGTCGCTGCGCAGGTTCCCGAGATCCTGAGCGGTGACGAGCGCATCGGAGCTGTCGTGTTGCACGCGGGAACGAACGACACCAGGCTGCGGCAGACGGAGGTTCTGAAGAAGGACTACAAGAGCCTGGTCGAGACGGTGCGCAGAACATCGCCTGAAGCAACGATCATCGTGTCTGGACCCCTTCCCACGTACCGACTAGGACATGAAAAGTTCAGTAGATTATTTGCTCTAAATGAATGGTTATTGTCATGGTGTAATGAACAGAAACTGCTCTTTGTAAATAATTGGAATCTTTTCTGGGAGCGACCTAGGCTCTTCCGTCCTGATGGCCTTCACCCCAGCAGAATCGGAGCGGCTCTTCTGTCGGACAACATCTCCAGGGCGTTACACACCACCATATGACTAGTAAGTACAGATCACAGTCTTTCCTGTACTAACTTAATTGACATAAGTACCAATGTAGAACATTATATAGAAACTGTGTCTATTCCTCGTTTAGTGAGATCAAACATTAAATCTACTGTAAGATCCAGGAAAAATCTAATTGTGATTAAACCAGAAAATCTCAATATTAGTGAACAAAAACAATTGTGTCCTAACTTAATTAACATAAGTACCAATGTAGAACATTATATAGAAACTGTGTCTATTCCTCGTTTAATGAGATCAAACATTAAATCTACTGTAAGATCCAGGAAAAATATAATTGTGATTAAACCAGAAAAGCTAAATATTAGCGAACAAAAACAATTTCTAAAACTAGGTCTTCTAAACATTAGATCGCTCACACCTAAGGCGGTTATTGTAAATGAAATGGTCACAGATAAAAGTTTTGATGTACTTTGCCTTACTGAAACCTGGCTTAAGCCAAATGATTATTTCGGTCTAAATGAGTCTACTCCGCCAGGATACTGTTATAAGCATGAGCCCCGTCTGATTGGTCGTGGCGGCGGTGTTGCAACAATCTATAGAGATATTCTTAATGTTACTCAGAAAACAGGTCACAGGTTTAATTCGTTTGAAGTACTAGTGCTAAATGTTACGCTCTTAGATGCAAGAAAGAAATCCGTATTATCTCTAGCCTTGGCTACTGTGTATAGACCTCCAGGGCCCTATGCTGATTTCTTAAAAGAGTTTGCTGACTTTCTCTCAGATCTATTGGTCAACGTCGATAAAGCATTAATTGTTGGAGATTTTAACATACACGTAGATAACACAAATGATGCATTAGGGGCTGCGTTTACAGATCTATTAAACTCCTTTGGGATCAAGCAAAACGTCACTGGTCCCACTCATCGTCTTAATCACACACTAGATTTAATTATATCACATGGAACCAACCCAACCGATATAGATATTATACCGCAAAGTGATGATGTCACTGACCATTACATGGTAACTTGCATACTGCGTACTGCTGAAATCTGTCATGTTGCGCCACGTTATCGACCAGGCAGAACAATCATTCCAACCACTATAGATAGATTCTCAAATAGCTTACCTGATCTGTCTCAGCTGCTCAGTGAACCCAAACAAACAGATGAACTAGAGGAAATGACTAGCAGTATGAGCAACATTTTATCTAGCACATTAGAAATCGTTGCACCAATTAGATTAAAAAAGGTTAGAGAGAAAACTAAAGCACCATGGTACAACAGTGCTACACATGTTATCAAGAGAGAAACTCGTAACTTAGAGCGGAAATGGAAACAAACTAATTTAGAGGTCTTTAGAATCGCGTGGAGAGATAGTATGTCACGTTATAAAAAGGCCCTAAAAGCAGCCAGGGCTGAGCATCTCCGCAAACTAATAGAAAATAATCAAAATAACCCAAGGTTTTTATTTAACACCGTGGCTAGACTAACAAATAAACAAGCATCGCCTGAGCAAAATATTCCGTTACAGTTTAGTAGTAATGATTTTATGAATTTCTTCACTGAGAAAATAGAAAACATCAGAAATAAAATTGTAAATGTACAATCTTTAATGATGTCTTATGATTCAACCGCAACTATCGCCCCTCAAGAACTACTACACCGCTTTACAACTATAGGACAGGAAGAGCTAAATAAACTTATCATTGCATCTAAACCAACAACATGTTTATTAGATCCAATACCCACTAAACTACTCAAAGAGTTGTTACCTGTATTGGAAGAGCCTCTTCTCAATATTATTAACTCGTCTTTATCTTTAGGTCATGTTCCAAGAATATTCAAGCTGGCAGTCATAAAACCTCTCATTAAGAAGCCACAATTAGATCATAATAACCTAGCAAATTACAGACCAATTTCAAATCTTCCATTTATGTCTAAAATACTAGAAAAAGTTGTGTCCGCTCAATTGTGCTCTTTCTTGCAAGAAAATGATATCTATGAAAAATTTCAATCAGGATTCAGGCCGCATCACAGCACAGAAACTGCGCTCCTTAAAATCACAAATGATTTACTTCTAGCTTCTGACCAAGGCTGTATCTCAATACTAGTTCTACTCGATCTTAGTGCTGCATTCGATACTATAGATCATAAAATACTCATAGATCGACTTCAAAATTATACTGGTGTTCAGGGACAGGCATTAAACTGGTTTAGATCGTACTTATCAGACCGCTACCATTTTGTCTGTCTAAATGGGGAAAAATCCAGGATGATGTCAGTAGACTATGGGGTGCCGCAAGGATCCGTATTAGGCCCTCTGCTATTCTCAATATATATGCTACCGCTTGGTAATATTATAAGAAAACATGGAATTAATTTCCACTGTTATGCTGATGACACTCAATTATATATTTCATCACGACCGGACGAAAACGCTAAATTATCTAAACTGACAGCATGTGTTGAAGATATTAAATACTGGATGACGTGTAATTTTCTGCTATTAAATTCAGATAAAACGGAGGTATTACTTATTGGTCCAAAAAACTGCCCACAAAACCTTGCACAATACAACTTTACCTTGGAAGGATGTCCTGTCACTTTATCCACTACAGTAAAAGACCTAGGTGTTATACTAGACCGCAACCTGACATTCGAAAATCATATTTCATATGTTACAAGAACGGCATTTTTCCACCTTAGAAACATTGCTAAGCTACGTAACATGCTATCTATTCCTGATGCAGAAAAGTTAGTTCATGCATTCATGACCTCGAGATTAGATTACTGTAATGCTTTATTAGCTGGTTGTCCTGCATCCTCAATAAACAAACTACAGTTAGTCCAAAACGCAGCTGCTAGAGTTCTTACTAGGTCAAGAAAATATGATCATATAACACCAATTTTATCATCTCTACACTGGTTACCTATTAAGTTCCGTATCAATTACAAATTATTGCTACTGACCTATAAAGCCCTAAATGGTTTAGCTCCAGTGTATCTAACGGATCTTCTATCGCCCTACAACCCATCGCGCTCTTTAAGGTCACTAAACTCTAGGCTTCTGGTCATTCCTAGGATATCCAAGTCCACTAAAGGAGGGAGGGCTTTTTCACATTTGGCTCCTAAACTCTGGAATAGTCTTCCTGATATTGTCCGAGGTTCAGACTCGCTGTCCCAGTTTAAAACTAGATTAAAGACACATCTCTTTAGCCAAGCATTCACATTATAATTACCTTTTATACTACAGTTAAATCGGAACAACAGCATTAATATAATATTCTGAACAGCAGCTACGCTAATTATTTCCCATCTGCTTTTCTGTTGTTATCTCGGGACACTAGTCCCGAGGTAAATAGTTCGTCAGCTCCGGTTGGTATCCAGCCTCTCATGAAGACTTTGGATGCCCCAACACCTGTGATGAGACGACTCCACGCCTGTGAAGAGACGACTCAACGCCAGCGTTGTTATGGCCTAAATTAATACACGACTGATTATCTTTTTCGAACATTGTTCTTTAACATTGTGTTTTTTAACATTTTTTATACTGTTCATCTATGAAATGCACTTTCTGTAAAGCTGCTTTGAAACAATGTGTATTGTGAAAAGCGCTATACAAATAAATTTGAATTGAATTGAATTGAATTTACAGAAACCATTTCATATTTAAGAAATGTTTTCTCAACACTGCTTATCTTATCAACACCCGACGAACACATTATTATTTGAATTATCACTCAGTTTGTCATATTACTGTCTTCGGAAGGCTTTAGTCATTCAAAAACATTAAAATGTACAAATTCAAAGTCATCTCATCTTTTACATGCAATGCAGTAATATTTTTCTTTCTTTTTGTATTTTTATATCAGTATAGTACAAGATTATCCTTTGCAAATAAACGTGATAAGCGAGTTAGGTCACAAGTAATCTAAAAGTAATCATATTTGTATTCCTTAAATGTGTAATGTAATTACGACTAACTACAATTTTTGTCATGTCATTTGGAATAAGTAACTGACTAGTATGAGTGTCTCTGACATAGAATTACATGAGTGTGGGCAGGACTATTTGCTCATCCAACCAATAGAAAACCAGTTTAAAAAGGAAAAAAAGGTCCTTATCTTTTGCAATTTCGTTTAGTTAGATTAGTATTTCTTATCAGAAATAATACTAATAGTGGGAGATTACCAAAATAATAGGTTTTCTTTACTGCAAAATCCTGTTTATTATTCCTTTACTGTTGGAGTTTTGAAACCTTGCCAGCTAGTTTCTTTTTCACTCTGGTTAACACAGGAAAGGTAAAAAGAAGTGGTCCATGAAAACCAGTATTGACAGGTTGGGTACACCTCCTTCTACAACAAGGTCTGGAAAAGGTCATTGGAACCATGTGGCATTCTGAGTGGCACTCAGCCAAACTGCACACTCCCGCATACACAGATGATGAGAAAAATGCATTTTGGTGGCTTCTAAACTAAAGTGTAAACTGGTAGCAGGCAATTAGATCATATTTGCCTTAATTAATGGACAACGCTGCAGTATTTTACCCATTGCAGTGCATTAATCATTAATTCAGCAGCTTGTTTGGCTGATTACAATTCTGCTCAGATACATTTGATCAGACGGATCAAAATAATAAAACTGCATTAAAGATAGAAATATGCGTATCATGATGTTCCCCAAACCACTATGTTTCCATAAAACCTATTTTTATGCGAGGTTTGGGATATCATTTGAGAAAATGCTGGATGGAAACGCAGAGATGTGCATAAATTCTAAAAATTCTTAATTGAGGCATATAATTTCTTTATCCGATAAGAAGACATAAACAAACACATAAACAAATGCTTAGCATCTCATGTGACTTTGCCTTAACAGAGGACGTGATTGGATAACTGGACTAACCAGTTGAACAATTTCATTGCACAGCATCTCAAATTGGTTGAGTCATTCTGAACCGCCTGAGCCAAAGTCTGTCATCAAAATGATTTGGTATAAAGTAAAGTACCTCCCACCAAGTACACCAAGCATTTGAACCCGCAAGTAATTCATAACGTATGAAAAAAAAGACAGTGGCTTCCCCAATTGCAGCAAATTCTATTTTTATTACAGATATTTTTTGCCAATTTCACAGGAAGTTCTCTTGAACACATGCCATGGAAACATAGTAAGGGTTTAACAATGTATCGTGTCACAAGATATCTCAATACAAAAATCGTCTCGGTTATGTATGTAACCCTCGTTCCCTGAAGGAGGGAACGGAGACGTACGTCGGAACTGACCGACGAATTGGGATTTGTCTTCAGAGACCAATCTACTTTGAGTGTATTAGAAACAAGCCAATTGTATTGGCATGCGGTCCACGCACCGCCCCACACCGCGGGTATAAAAACGGAAGTGGAGTACCGCATATTGCTTTTCCAACTGAGGAGCCGAAGAAGTGACTCGGCCCTTTAGTGGAAGCACAGCACCTGGCGACGGGACGTACGTCTTCGTTTCCTCCTTCAGGGAACTAGTGTTACATACGTAACCGAGACGTTCCCTTTCAGTCGGTCACGTTCGACATACGTCGGAACTGACCGACGAATTGGGATCCCTACCAACACGCCAGGGAAGCTGGCCCTTACAGCGTCCTGCCTGAGCTCGCTGGACCACTCCTATGTTGGAGAGGGAGTCAGGGCTCCCGGCAGGGAAGGTCAGTCACTGCTGTTCCTGCAAGACCAACTCAGCGTGACTACTGGATAACGCTGGGAAGCGTGAGAGAGATCGTGGCCGTCAAATGAGGACAGGAAACAACCGCATTCAGAAACACACGGTTTGAATGACATCTTGAAAAAGACGCAGGGTCAAACCGCGTTGCTCTTTTCAGAAGGAAATGCTCTTTTAGAAGTGCTGAAGCACTCAGGGAGATGACCGCAGCTCACAGCAGTCCGATTGCAAGCCTGCGTGTGAGCACTCAAGAACGGAAACGTCCAGCCAACCAACACAGGAACAAGTGTATGTTGCAGCGGCCACTCGCTGACTCGCGCTGTCACACCAGCACCCAGGTAAGAGAGCGATCCTCCTCGAGACTCGTTTAAACACTCTTTGCAGAAACAGCTTGATACAGCAAACCGTTCAGCTCCAAAGTTAAAAGCAATATGCGGTACTCCACTTCCGTATTTATAACCGCGGTGCGGGGCGGTGCGTGGACCGCATGCCAATACAATTGGCTCGTTTATAATACACTCGAAGTAGATTGGTCTCTGAAGACAGATCCCAATTTGTCGGTCAGTTCCGACGTACGTCGAACGTGACCGACTGAAAGGGAACCAAAAACATGTACCGTGGATAGTTCACCCAAAATGAAAATTACTGCGAGAAAACATTCAACTTTACAGAGTTTTAGGGCCCTATCATATACCCGGCACAATGCGACGCCAAGGCGCAATACAAGTGTTTTTTGCTAGTTTTAGCCTGATGCAGTTATCATTTTTACATCCAGCGCCACATTGTTTAGATAGCAAATGCACCTGCTCAAAACGAGGTGTGTTCAGGCACATTGTTGGCGCGTTGCTATTTTGAGGCAACTGAAAACGGTGGCGACATTGACCAAGAAATACCTGGTCTAAAGTCAATGGTGCAGTATTTTTTGTGTTATTTAAAGGGTGCGTTAATAATATGCACCTTTAGGCAGCAGCACACAAACATTTTTAAATATTAAAAATAAAATTGCAAATTCTGCAAGCGCAACTGGCTTTTAAAGGGAATGGGAGATGATGAGACTCTGATTGGTTTATTTGCACGTTACGCCCAAAAAACACCCACGACTCATTAAGAGACTAACTAGGTACAACCCTTTTGGACCATGCGCCTGGCGTGCAGACCGTTTTTTTCCTCGTTAAACTAGCAAACGTGGATTTGGACTCGCCCTAAGTGCACCTGCGCCATGCATTTCAGACCATATGCTTAGATAAAATAGGGCCCATATAAGTTTATTTAAGTATATATAATGTTGAATATAATCAGGTGTGCACATAAGTTTTTCAGTCTGGTTCTCATGAAAGCACCTGGAGATTCGGTTTGGTGCTCACACTGCACATAGTGTGACCCATTAAATATAACTAAAAATAAAATAATTAATAATATCATTATTGCACTTTATTATACCAGCTCTAAGTCCAAGTCCAACAGTAAATTGTTTGTTAACTTTTTTACCATATGTCTTGAAGTATCGCAATAATATTGTATCGTGATATATATATCGAATCGTGACATGCAGGTATCGTTACACGCCTAAAACATAGCTATTGACATTTTCTGGATCCCGTGCATAAATAAACATTATCATCATTTAAATCAATTATGTTCTCAGATATCTTGCGGTACAAAACTTTTCAGCTATAAAGACACATTTCAGACAAAAAATGATGATATATTCAATTTATGCAGAAGTTCAATCCAAGACACTGTGCCTGCTGTAACAACCTGGCAGTGTGGGACTCTGAGGTGATTGTGATACCCAAGAAGCAGCCAGGTGCTGTACTGCAAAAAGGGCAATAAATGGAAGACCCCAAGGCACTGGCACGGATAAGCACTTATCAGCAAGAATTCCCATTTTAAACCCACTACAGTTCGATGATTTCCTGTGCCAGGTTTAAACTGCACTAATTAAGCTGACTGTCTTTATAAATCAAAATCTTGGCACTTCTGTCATCTCAGTGTTCTATCTTAATGTGCAAAGTACACTCAAAAAAATAATTTGTTGATTTACTTAAAAAAGCAGTGTCAAGTGGTTCCACACAACTATATTGAGTCATTTTTACAGATAACAATTTAGTTATATGAACAAAAGAAAGTGAAGTAAAGCTGACAAAATGTCTTTAAGTAAATACAAACCATTTGAATGTGTCACTGTTACATAATACTTATATGTGCAGTTTACTTAATAATGTTATGTTAAATTTATAAAAGTTTATTATGTTTGGTGAACACATTTATTGATTTAATTTACCTTATTAAATTAACCACTTGGGTAACACTTTATTTTAAGGATCAGACATTAGGCACGAATTAATGACTAATAACTGCATTTGTAAGTAAGTAGTTATGTACTTGTATGCCATTACAAGCTATTTACAAGGCCTTTATTGGCTGTTGTCTTATTTTTGTCTTATAGCCCCTTTATACTTGTTTCTGTCCTAACAATGTAATTAGCTAAAAATAAAACAAACTAATAGCTTGTATTGTGCCAATTACACACTTTATAAATTCCCAGTACACTGTATGAATGTGTGGCTTATAAGTATGAAATAAATATAGAATGGGCATTTCAACACAGACATTTAAATTTGCAGAGAAACACTGTCTTTCAAGCAGTTGTTCTATGCTAACACATTATTTATTACTTAAATATTCCCGTTATTAATGGGTAACAAGCACATTTATCACTAATTTATCACTAATAAATGCAATATTACTTCAGATTATGTTCCCTATTCTAAAGTAAACATTTGCTGTTTTCCAATAAGAAAAGAGAATAAAAACATAAAAACAATAAACACTATGTTTCTATTCTCTTTTCTTATTGGAAAACAGCAAATGTTTACTTTAGAATAGGATAGAATATTTAAGTAATAAATAATTTGTTAGCATAGAACAACTGCTTGACAGGACAATGTTTCTCGGAAAAAAAAAATGTCTGTGTTGAAATGCCCATTCTATATTTATTTCATACTTATAAGCCACACATTCACACAGTGTACTGGGAATTTATAAAGTGTGTAATTGGCAAGCTATTAGTTTGTTTTATTTTTAGCTAATTACAGGGAGTGCAGAATTATTAGGCAAATGAGTATTTTGACCACATCATCCTCGTTATGCATGTTGTCTTACTCCAAGCTGTATAGGCTGGAAAGCCTACTACCAATTAAGCATATTAGGTGATGTGCATCTCTGTAATGAGAAGGGGTGTGGTCTAATGACATCAACACCCTATATCAGGTGTGCATAATTATTAGGCAACTTCCTTTCCTTTGGCAAAATGGGTCAAAAGAAGGACTTGACAGGCTCAGAAAAGTCAAAAATAGTGAGATATATTGCAGAGGGATGCAGCAGTCTTAAAATAGCCAAGCTTCTGAAGCATGATCATCGAACAATCAAGCGTTTCATTCAAAATAGTCAACAGGGTCGCAAGAAGCGTGTGGAAAAACCAAGGGGCAAAATAACTGCCCGTGAACTGAGAAAAGTCAAGCGTGCAGCTGCCAAGATGCCACTTGCCACCAGTTTGGCCATATTTCAGAGCTGCAACATCACTGGAGTGCCCAAAAGCACAAGGTGTGCAATACTCAGAGACATGGCCAAGGTAAGAAAGGCAGAAAGTCGACCACCACTGAACAAGACACACAAGCTGAAACGTCAAGACTGGGCCAAGAAATATCTCAAGACTGATTTTTCTAAGGTTTCATGGACTGATGAAATGAGAGTGAGTCTTGATGGGCCAGATGGATGGGCCCGTGGCTGGATTGGTAAAGGGCATAGAGCTCCAGTCCGACTCAGACGCCAGCAAGGTGGAGGTGGAGTACTGGTTTGGGCTGGTATCATCAAAGATGAGCTTGTGGGGCCTTTTCGGGTTGAGGATGGAGTCAAGCTCAACTCAAAGTCCTACTGCCAGTTTCTGGAAGACACCTTCTTCAAGCAGTGGTACAGGAAGAAGTCTGCATCCTTCAAGAAAAACATGATTTTCATGCAGGACAATGCTCCATCACACGCGTCCAAGTACTCCACAGCGTGGCTGGCAAGAAAGGGTATAAAAGAAGAAAATCTAATGATATGGCCTCCTTGTTCACCTGATCTGAACCCCATTGAGAACCTGTGGTCCATCATCAAATGTGCGATTTACAAGGAGGGAAAACAGTACACCTCTCTGAACAGTGTCTGGGAGGCTGTGGTTGCTGCTGCACTCAATGTTGATGGTGAACAGATCAAAACACTGACAGAATCCATGGATGGCAGGCTTTTGAGTGTCCTTGCAAAGAAAGGTGGCTATATTGGTCACTGATTTGTTTTTGTTTGGTTTTTGAATGTCAGAAATGTATATTTGTGAATGTTGAGATGTTATATTGGTTTCACTGGTAAAAATAAATAATTGAAATGGGTATAAATTTGTTTTTTGTTAAGTTGCCTAATAATTATGCACAGTAATAGTCACCTGCACACACAGATATCCCCCTAAAATAGCTAAAACTAAAAACTACTTCCAAAAATATTCAGCTTTGATATTAATGAGTTTTTTGTGTTCATTGACAACATGGTTGTTGTTTAATTATTAATGTTGTAAAATTAATCCTCAAAAATACAACTTGCCTAATAATTCTGCACTCCCTGTAGTACATTGTTAGGACAGAAACAAGTATAAAGGGGCTATAAGACAAAAATAAGACAACAGCCAATAAAGGCCTTATAAATAGCTTGTAATGGCATACAAGTACATAACTACTTACTTACAAATGCAGTTATTAGTCATTAATTCGTGCCTAATGTCTGATCCTTAAAATAAAGTGTTACCACTACTTGCTCTACAAATGTAAGTGGAAAGCTATTAAATATAACAAAAAGCATATTTTTAGAAACCAAATTCAAAAATAACTTAATTGAGGGCAGGAAGTCCATCCAATAAATGAGTGTATGAGCGGCCACAGCCTAAACACAGGTACCACTCTTCTGCATAATGGTAAACACAAAATTACAGAAACTTCTCTAAATGTCCAACATAACTGCACATAACACTAACATAAACTAACAACATCTTTCCCTTTACTGAAAAAGATAAAATAACACTTAATTTTACTCCCTTTTACTCTTACTTAATTTAACACCCTAAATTTACTCTCCTAATGCAGTCCCTTGCAAAGCATGCTGGGAACTACAGATCCACTGCCCAGTTTGTTCGTTTCACTCAGCAATGTTAAGTTGACCGAACAAACACTTATTAAGTAAAGCTGACAATACTCATTTTTAGTAGAAACAACTCAGTAAATTTAGTTACATGAGTTTTTTAAGTAATGTGAACAAGGATGATTTGAGTGCAACTAACAACAGTGAAAGTTAATTTTTTTGAGTATAATAAGCTATTTATCAGTTTAATCACCTGAAAAGTGTAAACGACACATCTCTGTGGAGATGCATCAAAATATTAATCTTAATTTTCATTCCAAACAGCCTGAAAACAAAAACAATGGCTGTGAGTTTGGGGCGGGGCTGTCTGTTTGTACCGCCAATGGAAGAACACAGCAATTGTGTTACAGTGGGTGATAGGGGTGTGAGATTAAAATGTGATAAGATTTCTCGTCGAGGTGAAAAGCTGTCTCGCGTGATATTGCCATCACGGATCGTGAGGGTGAAGTTAGGATAGAATATGCCACCGCTTTGTTTAAATTACGCCTCCATTGTCATTTAGATTTTTTTGAAATAAAAACTATTTAATTCAGGTGGATAACGGTCGCTTCAATTCCATCCATCTCATCCAACATGAGCTGTTCGAACCGTATGTAGTGCCCGTGACGAGATGACTGACAGAACTGTGCAGACTGTGGCGGAGGATTCGTTGCACAACAGAAGCATCTGGTAAAATGTGCGTTCAGCACCACTGCTGTACGCAAGTACAGAGTACAAAATTGAAAGCGAAAGTAAATGTGAGCGCGGCTCCCTGATCATGCATGCGAATATCTTGCAGTATGAAAGATATCTTAGGCTGGGCTGTGTAGTTTTAACCATATCTTAGCTCTGTATCATGTATCTGTATCTCTATTTGCACTTTGAATATTGAGATAGTATTCTAATTATGGTTGCACTTGATATCTATGATCAATTTGTGGAAAGGAGTTCAGTTAGGAGGTGAAAAGTTGTAGAAGCTCATAAATCATGTGTAGTTCTAAGATCTGAAGAGATAATCATAGCCTACAGGAGAGAAGCCAGTCAGTTGAGTGTGTGCAAAACCTTTTACAGTGCTGGAGTATTGTTGTCTTTTACTGCATATGATAATTCATACTCAGAAAGTAGAACTGAAATGACATTCATTACAAGATGAGTTAAAACATTTCACATGCAAATGCAGACTATTTTTTTAGACATGTATTTCGTCATTGAGGGTTTCATAAAATAATGGTTAAAAATCTTGTCTCGTCTCAATCTCGGGAACCCAATCTCGTGTCTGGTCTCAAGAGCTAAGTGTCTTGTCACACGCCTAGTAGCTGATGCTTGTGGCAAAATTTTTATATTATATATATAAATAAATAAACGTACAATGTAAAAGCCTGGAATTATCATTTGGAATTGTCATTTTACATGAATAACTTTGAACGCTGCAAAAATAATAAATAAATTGATCAAAAGCTTCAAATAATGCTGTTCTTTATCATGGTTTTTACAAAAGCAGAGCACAAAATCATCATGGTTTCTACTAAAGAACACCAAATCAAAAGGATCATGTGACAAGGAAGACTGGAGTAATGGCTGCAGAAAATTCAGATTTGCGTCACAGGAATAAATTACATTTTAAAATATATTAAATTAGAAAACTCTTAATTTAAATTTTAATAATATTTCACAATATTACTCTTTTGACTCTGCTTTTAATCAAAGCTTTGTTGAGATTAAAACGCTTATTTTTTTAAACAATTTTTGAATGGTAGTGTACATCCTCCACAACCGAGCTGCAAATTTGGGATTGCATTATACAATTTGTCTGTGTTGGCCACAATTCATTCTTAGTTAATTGCCCTGTTTGGACACTACTAGGCCTGGAAGTCTATTTTTTATGATTATTTTGTCTAAAAGCATGTATGAGATGCGGATGGCCTACTTATGTCATCTGCTTGACAAGACTTTTTTTCAGCAAGTTGGAAATTCAGCCATCTCTTTTTCTTTACTGTAGTAGTATTTATTTATTTTTTTACCTGTGGTTTTGTTATAGTACCAGGAGATGGCTGTAAGATGTGAACAAAGTGTAAATAAAATCAAAAGATCACCTCCTGTGATTTCCATTTCACTGCATAAATTTCAGAGAACAGGGGTGCAAATATTGCAGCAAACAGTGAGGCAATCTTATAGACTCAATTTTGCAAAGGTTAAGACAAGTCCAGCACATTAAACAGACTGTCTTGCTCAGATTCTGAATGCTGTTGTGTGACTGCTGAACTGTGGTTGAGAGTCCCAGACGGCAGACTGTGTGCAGTTTGGGAGGGTTTGAACTGGGAGGAACTGAATGGCAGAAGACACGATTGATTCTCATCTGGTTTCCTGTTTGCTTATTTTTATAGACTTCTGGAAAGCATGTTGTGCAGCGAAAGCTGTGGGAACTGCATTCATGCATTTTGTCTGGCTCACACTGCTTAAAAATGACACACCATAACAAATGTATCTGTATTCCATTGTTCAATGGAAAATTTGGGAAACCTGTTTGAAAACGGTCATTACTTTTTCCCTTTCAACAGATTTTATGGAAGACTTCAGCTGTGTTTCATTTAAGTCTCTTGTCTCAGAGGTTAGTATCGCCTAAAACAGAATTAATTAAAATAAAATAAATATACACAATCATTCACATTCAAAAATTGTTGGTTTGTTTTCTTTAATACTTTAATTGTTTTTTTAATTAATACTTTTATTAAGCAAAGATGCATTAAATGTTTCATAAATGACAGTAAAGACTTTACATTGTAACAAAAACTGTCTATTTCAAATGAACCCTGTTCATATCAAGTCCAGATCAAGTCCTGAAAAAAAAGCTTTTATGAACATATTAAGTACCAACTATTAATATTATGCAAGCAACTGTTAATATTAGGCAACTATAAGTAAACAAGCAACTGTTTTCAACATTGATAATGAAAGAAATGTTACTTGAGCACAAAATTAGATTGATTTCTGAAAGCATGTGAATGGAGTAATGTGCTGAAAATTCGGTTTTGCTATCACAGCAATAAATTAAAGGAATAAACCAAACAGGAATAATATATATTTAATCGGAATACACCAATACAATGTTACTGTTTTTGATAATATTACTGTTTTGATTGTATTTTTTATTAAATAAATGGCGTCTTGATGAGCATAAGATATATTTGATAAAAACAAATAAACACACACACACACACACACACACGGGTGTTTTTGTGAAATGTGGGGACATTCCATAGGCGTAATGGTTTTTATACCGTACGTACAAACCGTATTTTCTATCCCCCTACACTGCCCCTGCCCCTGCCCCTAAACTTAACCCTCACAGTAGACTGTGCAGTTTACTTTCTGTGAAAAAAACCTCATTCTGTGTGAAATATAAGCATTTTGAAAAGTGAGGACATGGGGAACGTCCTCATATTTCACCCTCTTTTTGTAATACCTATGTCATACCCATGTCATTATACACATTTGTGTCCTGATATTTCACAAAAACATGCCCACACACACACACACAGACACACACACACACACACACACACACACACACACACACAGACACACACACACACACACACACACACACACACACACACACACACACACATTTTGTTAAAAAGCATTAAAAAAAACAAATTAACCCAAACTTTTGAATGGTGGCGTAATACAAAGATTAAATGGTCTTAGCATTTAGAATGGTCTAGAAAGAATTTGATGAGAAAGGTTTGAGCATGTTAAAAAGTTAAGAAAGATTGTCTTTCTCATGAGAAAAATGTAAAAAGCAGGAGACTAATCCTCAATGCTATCTAAGAAAAACAACTGAGATAGTACACAATCAACACACAAAATGTATGCAAGCCTAGCTGCAAGTAAATGGAAAAAAGAAAAAGAAATAGACACATTTTTGATGGACACGTTATGACATGAGAGGACAGCTCAGACAATCTGCCATCCTGTCCAGGACATGGAACATTCTGATTATACGTCCAGTCGTTCATCAGCATACACAACTCTTTCAGCGGTAATAAGGTATTCTGTTGCTGCTTTCACATTGTAATGTCTTAATCACTGTGATTGCTATAAACACGTCTTTCCATTTTGCACAAGCACATATGGAGAAAGCAGTTATGCCGCGTGCATGCAAAACTATCGACTAGGTAACGCATGGAGAAATAAACCTATAGAGTCCAATCCTTTGCTCGTAATGCCTTTCAAATTATGCACAGGTAAGCACTCGCCTCCGGCCATTTGCGAGGTAGGTTGGAAAACATTGCCCAGAAGCAAGTCCAACGGGCCCAATTATACTCATTGCAGTCCTGTTCCTTCAGTTCTGCTGTGAGTATCCGAGGCCCTTAGTCCTTCTAATTTGCATATGACCTGCAGTTTTACTTGTTTGTGCTTTGAATATTACCATATCGCTGGGTTATTGCTGACAATGGAAACGAAAAATGTCTACGGTAAATGCAACTTAATTAGATTAAATTGTCCTCTAATGGATTTAGTTAAGTGAAGTCAACAAAAGTGGTCTTTGGTTTATGAAACAGTGTATTATTGAAAAAAATAAGGTAACAGTTTAGTTTAGGATCCTAGTTGCTTATTAGGAGGCATATTGCTAGGATATTGGCCGTTATTAGTACTTATAAAGCACATATTAATGCCTTATTCTGCATGACCATATTACATCACTTTATCCTACCAATAGCTAAACTTAAATGCTACAAAAACTACCTTATTAACTATTAATTAGGAGTTTATGGAAGCAAAAGTCATAGTTAATAGTGAGAATTGGACCCTAAACAAAAGTGTGACCAAAAATAACTATATTTATTTTGTATTATTTACACTCACCTAAAGGATTTTCAGGAACACCATACTAATACTGTGTTTGACCCCCTTTCGCCTTCAGAACTGCCTTAATTCTACGTGGCATTGATTCAACAAGGTGCTGAAAGCATTCTTTAGAAATGTTGGCCCATATTGATAGGATAGCATCTTGCAAGTTGATGGAGATTTGTGGGATGCACATCCAGGGCACGAAGCTCCCGTTCCACCACATCCCAAAGATGCTCTATTGGGTTGAGATCTGGTGACTGTGGGGGCCATTTTAGTACAGTGAACTCATTGTCATGTTCAAGAAACCAATTTGAAATGATTCAAGCTTTGTGACATGGTGCATTATCCTGCTGGAAGTAGCCACCAGAGGATGGGTACATGGTGGTCATAAAGGGATGGACATGGTCAGAAACAATGCTCAGGTAGGCCGTGGCATTTAAACGATGCCCAATTGGCACTAAGGGGCCGAAAGTGTGCCAAGAAAACATCCCCCACACCATTACACCACCAGCCTGTACAGTGGTAACAAGGCATGATGGATCCATGTTCTCATTCTGTTTACACCAAATTCTGACTCTACCATCTGAATGTCTCAACAGAAATCGAGACTCATCAGACCAGGCAACATTTTTCCAGTCTTCAACTGTCCAATTTTGGTGAGCTCGTGCAAATTGTAGCCTCTTTTTCGTATTTGTAGTGGAGATGAGTGGTACCCGGTGGGGTCTTCTGCTGATGTAGCCCATCCGCCTCAAGGTTGTGCGTGTTGTTGCTTCACAAATGCTTTGCTGCATACCTCCGTTATAACGAGTGGTTATTTCAGTCAAAGTTGCTCTTCTATCAGCTTGAATCAGTCGGCCCATTCTCCTCTGACCTCTAACATCAACAAGGCATTTTCGCCCACAGGACTGCCGCATACATTGTTTTTTCCTTTTCACACCATTCTTTGTAAACCCTAGAAATGGTTGTGCGTGAAAATCCCAGTAACCGAGCAGATTGTGAAATACTCAGACCGGCCCGTCTGGCACCAACAACCATGCCACGCTCAAAATTGCTTAAATCACCTTTCTTTCCCATTCTGACATTCAGTTTGGAGTTCAGGAGATTGTCTTGAACAGGACCACACCCCTAAATACATTGAAGCAACTGCCATGTGATTGGTTGATTAGATAATTGCATTAATGAGAAATTGAACAGGTGTTCCTAATAAACCTTTAGGTGAGTGTATATTATCTAACATACGCAAACCAGAATGCAATAGTCAAAATTTTTAAATAGTAATTCACCCAAAAAATAAATATTATAAAATGTATTATTTACGCATTTTCGCATCATTCCAAACTGTTTGACATCCTTTTTCTGTGGGACATATAAAAACAAAACAAAATTATACTATTTTTTTTCATACAATAGCTGTGAATGGGAACTTTTTTTAATGCTTCATTTTAGACAATTTCATGCTCCCAACTTTGTGGGAAAAGTTTGGGGATGGCCTCTTCATGTTCCAACATGACAAGGTCCATAAAGACATGGATGAGCAATTTTTGTGTGGAGGAAATTGACTGGCCTGCACAGAGTCCTGACCTCAACCCGATAGAACACCTTTGGGATGAATTAGAGCGGAGACTGAGAGCCAGGCCTTCCTTTCCAACATCAGTGCCTGACCTCACAAATGCGCTTCTAGAAGAATGCTCAAAAATTCCCATAAACACACTCATAAACCTTGGGAAAGCCTTCCCAGAAGAGTTGAAGCTGTTATACCCAAGTACATCTGGCTGCAGCCTGCAGATCGGGGATCCTGCAGATCTTTTTCCAAATCTAATTTTGGCCGCACCTGAAACAGAAGTAAAACATTGCTCATTCAAGGATGTGCATTTATTGCATGGACTTAACGAAAACATAATGTAACTGTGTGTGCACAGTTCCGAAGAATGATAAATAAACATATAACTAAATGCTGTGAAGCTGAATTTACGAAACTGTTTGCTGAAATAACCACAACATTAAAGGATTAGTTCACTTTTAAATAAACTTTTGCTGATAATTTACTCACCCCCATGTCATCCGAGCGTGGTCATAGAAGTATACGTAGATGCCTCATTAGCACCTACACGGATCAGTAGAATGAGGCATCTACGATCGATATATCTATGACCATGCTCATATTTTGACCTCACTTAGCAGAAGTTATGACAGAGATTATCACGTTCGTCTGATAAGAGGTAAAATAATAGCATAAATACTGCTCGGTTTCTCACAGAAACTGATCGTTTCGCTAGATAAGACCCTTATTCATCGTCTGGTATCGTTTAAAGCCCTTAAAGCTGTACTGAAACTGTAATTTGGACCTTGAACCGTTTGGAGCCCATTGAAGTCCATTATATGGAGAAATATCCTGGAAAGTTTTCATCAAAAACCTTAATTTCTTTTCGACTGAATAAAGAAAGACATGGACATCTTTGATGACATGGGGGTGAGTAAATTATCAGCAAAAGTGTATTTAAAAGTGAACTAATCCTTTAACAATGGCACTGAAATAAAAGTGCGCTGTTTATCTGTCAGTCAGATGCGTTCATTAGCAACAGACTCCAGGACCGTTCTTTCAGAATCATGGCAGGTACAAATAAAAAGTTCTTGATTTCATCACTTTAAAATAACAAGAATAAAAAAGTCTTATATTATGCTTTGCAATGTAGTGAAAAAAACGAAAGTTTCATACACACACACACACATAAATAATACATAAAAATAACACGGCAGACACATCCTATTGCAGTGTCATTTAGTTATAATAAAACTGCATGACGAATAACACCTTCTGTAAATAAGTGTGTCTTGTCCTGTTACTGATAAAGATACTGATGCATCCTTTTAATTTCCTCTCTCATAGTATGGTGATATGAAATAATCAAAATGTCATTAATCATTTAATTCATAATTCATAATTCATGCCTCTACCTGAAGACCTGACCCTCCTGCTGTGGATAATCAAGCTTTTTTTATATGTTGTGGGGTCGTCCATGCATTAGCCTAAAGACCAGCTTAATTTAGCAAAACAATCATTTCAGGACATTGCAAGTTACAGGCTAATGTTTTTTTTACTTTTTTACTTCTGTGAAACTGCACAGCTTTTGCAGTTTTTTTAAATGACACTCCTTCATACACCAACTACAAATACGAACACATTTTCTATCATGTATGCCTATGAAAGACGATGGAACCAATCAGAGTAGGTATGAGGTGGGGCGACATGTGCAGCCCCGGCCCAGGTGCAGCCCCACCCCACTCTACAGCCAGATACTTCCCGCAAAGGGTGGGCAAACTCCATATTAAATCTTACGGATTAAGAATGGGATGCAATATAGTGTATCTTCTGTGGAAGTCACAGTACCAAAAAACATTTGTCCAATCATTGCATTAGGTCCGAAAGCAATGATAGGATGTCCTACCTACCATATGTATTTCCACACCTTGGCGTACCCTGTTCACGCAGACATCACGTCCTCAGCGCACTTCATGCTATGCAGAGTTAGACAGACGTCAGTCACCGAGCACCACAAACGAAACAGCAGCCATCTTTTACAGTTCCTTATAAATCAAAACAACGAGTTTATGCTGCATTTATGCCATGTCAAAACCGTAATTTCGAGATGGCAACCCGTGACGTTCTAGCCGGAGCTGGTCACGTCCTCAGACTCGGATTTCTGCATTTCTATGTCAACACTATCAACCCTGAAAAAAATCTGCAGCAGTCGGGTGGTACAACTAGAGCTCTGTACGTTTTTTACATTCATTATTATTGTATTGTTAGGTGCTTTGAGACATGAGGTAATTTAATGCCATCTCTCGTCTCGGGACGCTTTGCAAACGCAAAACTGTGTGCGTTGCGTTTATGTGTTTTGAAGGAGGCGTGGCTTTGGAGACGCTCTGAAGGGAGGGTGGGATCTTCTGCTTTCTAAGCTAGCTATCTTTAATAATAGTAATACAAATTATAAAGATTCAATAATAATGTCATAAGGAAAACTTTTATGATCATTTTTGGAGCTTGACAACCCCTCATTCACTTTAATCATAAATCATAAATGTAACAGAGCAGCTGGAACATTCTTCAAAACTTCTCTATTTGAGTTCCAAAAAAAAAAATGACATGAGGATGAGTAAATGGGTGGACAATTCATTTAAAACCCTGAATCAACCACCCAAATGGATCGAGAACAGAATAGAGTCAACATGTTTTTGAAATAATCTACAACCTGCTATCAAATGGTTGGCTCGAGTAGCAAAAATACCTGCCTGTCAGAGACAGCTGCTGTTATCCTTATGTGTGGAGATCTTTTCCAGCCCGGAGTGCTGGTGTTTGCTGAAAGCAATGGGAAGGCAGACAAAAGACACCTCTACTTGGCATTTCCAGTGGTGTCAATCACAGGAAGGGCTTTCAGAGTTGGTTGTTTACATGAGGGATGGTGCAATCACACTCAATTCTCAGCAAGCGCACACCGTCGCTCAGTAGCATGAATAGGTAAACCCCCGCACACTTCCACTGCATCCTGAAGATCAAAAAACAGAATATGTAAAATTAGGAAGGCCTTTTTGTCAAAACTGGCGTTCACGGTTGGAAGCGTTCTTAGGTTGATGACAGTAATTTGATTACTAATAGTTTTAAAATAAACCAGCCTGTCTAGACTGCCTTGTTATGGAGCAGAGCACCAAATTACCAGTTTCTCCAAAACATAAGTTTTGCTAATTTAGCTAGCTTTGTAGAGGATGGATGTTTAAAGGGTCCTTCCTGTTACAACCTTTGAACTCTGTGACTTTTAAAAGTGAATATAATAATATTGTAACTTAAATAATTATTTCTAGGGTATCCCAGACTTGTTTATAGAATGAATTTGAATGAAGCTAATTTATTTCTCAAAAATGGCAGACACACCAGTACTTAACATATGCATAAATTATAAGAATATCACTAACACTGATGAATAAACAGTACAAGGTAAGGCTATTAAATAACAGCACCAAACTATTTTTTATTAATACAATAAAATGAGTACGCTGGTATGATCCACCCACAGTAGTCATCAAAAATACAGAAAATGTAAACACTTAAACTTTATTCATTATAACTGGATTATCTACAGGTAATAGCAAAAAAAATGATGCTAACAGGATGAAATCTAATAGTTTGTCAATAATACGAAGCTAAAAATTTAGCAATTGCTCAGCGATAGAATGAAAGTTTATCCTACGTTAGGCTGTAAAATTCATGTCAATTTTCATTTAATTATCATTTAATTAAACAGGACAGAATGTTGGAGACAAACCAAACAATACAACAAAACATCACAGATCAAATTCATTGTACCAATGCTGTTTGCTGTTTTTTTTCCGGCCAAAATGATGTCATTTCCTGGAGGATGATGTCACTGGGGAACTGGCTTTAGTTAATTTAAGGGACATTGCAAAATACTAAAAGTGAAAGTGATTAAAAAAAAATTCTGACAACCAATTTAAAATAGTGAAGATAAATCTTTTTGATAAGAGAAAGGGCAATTTTGAAATAAACAACTGGAATTTGAAAATACACAACACCATAGTAGTGACTATTTTAAATCCTTAAATATAATATTGTGATAAAAAAGAAAGTTGATTTGATTTCAATCTTTAAAAGCAATGCGAGTTTAACATTTTTCCAATATATGAAGACATATACACTCACCTAAAGGATTATTAGGAACACCTGTTCAATTTCTCATTAATGTAATTATCTAATCAACCAATCACATGGCAGTTGCTTCAATGCATTTAGGGGTGTGGTCCTGGTCAATCTCCTGAACTCCAAACTGAATGTAAGAATGGGAAAGAAAGGTGATTTAAGCAATTTTGAGCGTGGCATGGTTGTTGGTGCCAGACGGGCGGTCTGAGTATTTCACAATCTGCTCAGTTACTGGGATTTTCACGCACAACCATTTCTAGGGTTTACAAAGAATGGTGTGAAAAGGAAAAAACAATGTATGTGGCAGTCCTGTGGTCGAAATGCCTTGTTGATGCTAGAGGTCAGAGGAGAATGGGCCGACTGATTCAAGCTGATAGAAGAGCAACTTTGACTGAAATAACCACTCGTTATAACAGAGGTATGCAGCAAAGCATTTGTGAAGCCACAACACGCACAACCTTGAGGCGGATGGGCTACAACAGCAGAAGACCCCACCGGGTACCACTCATCTCCACTACAAATAGGAAAAAGAGGCTACAATTTGCACAAGCTCACCAAAATTGGACAGTTGAAGACTGGAAAAATGTTGCCTGGTCTGATGAGTCTCAATTTCTGTTGAGATATTCAGATGGTAGAGTCAGAATTTGGCGTAAACAGAATGAGAACATGGATCCATCATGCCTTGTTACCACTGTGCAGGCTGGTGGTGGTGGTGTAATGGTGTGGGGGATGTTTTCTTGGCACACTTTCGGCCCCTTAGTGCCAATTGGGCATCGTTTAAATGCCACGGCCTACCTGAGCATTGTTTCTGACCATGTCCATCCCTTTATGACCACCATGTACCCATCCTCTGATGGCTACTTCCAGCAGGATAATGCACCATGTCACAAAGCTTGAATCATTTAAAATTGGTTTCTTGAACATGACAATGAGTTCACTGTACTAAAATGGCCCCCACAGTCACCAGATCTCAACCCAATAGAGCATCTTTGGGATGTGGTGGAACGGGAGCTTCGTGCCCTGGATGTGCATCCCACAAACCTCCATCAACTGCAAGATGCTATCCTATCAATATGGGCCAACATTTCTAAAGAATGCTTTCAGCACCTTGTTGAATCAATGCCATGTAGAATTAAGGCAGTTCTGAAGGCGAAAGGGGGTCAAACACAGTATTAGTATGGTGTTCCTGATAATCCTTTAGGTGAGTGTACAGTATGATGAGAGCATGAAGCTGTCGGAATGGTAATGCACCAATGATCATTAAAGCATTCTGAAATTACAATAAATAATCTCTGATTTGAGCTATTCAAGAAAACTTGCAAAACAGGGGGGAAGCCAGAAAAACCCTGGACAACACAAAGAGAGGCTACAATTGATTAGAGCAAGGAAAAAGATACCATATAATTTCTGATTATGACAAGAAATATGTTTCCTTTATCCATGTTTGTGCAATATTTTCTATTTCTTACAAACGTCCTGGCAAGCACATTAAAGTGCAAGCTTTAGTCGTGACTTTTTTTTATTTCAGGTGGAACACAGGATTAGAGCTAACAACTGCTTGTGCTCATGGCAGTTATGAAGCTGTATATTTATTTTAAATTTTTTCCCCCAAATGCAACTTTGTCCATTAAAATTGCCTTCATGGGCTATCAAAATTATCGTAAATACTAGTTCCCTAGTTAAAAAATTGGACATGAACACCCTCTCAAGTCAAAATTTGAATGTGATGGGCTCGTATTCACGACTTCAGAAGTGGGAAGAATGAAATTTCCTATGGCACGTGAAGGGAAGCATAAAAACACTGTGAACAAGAAACACTACAGAAAAACTATTCAGAATGGAATACCAGCTTACTGCTGGCTGAACACATAGTAAATAAATGAACACATTACCCAGAGTAAGTATTTCAAAAAAGTAATGTGCTCCTATTTTGCATTTTTGATCCAATTTTGGTAAAATATCTGAATTTTATCCAATCTGATCATATAAGGAGTCAAGAAAGAGTGGCAGCATGTTCTTTTGCATACATTGTGGAATGTAGCCATCCAAGTATTCTATGTATACAGAACATTTGCGCACTGTGCACAGTATGTATATTTTGCAGAAATAGTATGCTAGTATGCAACAGTAAACAGCCACTTTTCTTCAGCCATTGATTACAAATTTCAAAAGCTGCAAACACTGAGAAAAACAGACCAAAGTGCTTGTTTGTTATTGCTTTTTCTAATTTGCAACAGTTTTATGCACCATGTTATCAATCGTAATTATTTAATTGTACAAGGCTTTTTGAAAAGTTCACATTTATACAAGGGTCTTAAATGAGCTCCACTTCTGAAAATATCAATCTAAAACGTCACAAAAATATTATTACAATTACTCATGAATGTTCTTTAATTGCTCTATGTGTTTATAAAAAGAGTTGAAGATTGACTGTAATCAAATGGCCTGAAGCCTGTAAGGGTTGTGATAAGAGAACATAAGGTGTCTAACATGACTCATAATGAGATCAAGGCTCTGTGGAAAAAAGCAGATTGCATTTAAGAGGTCTTTTAATATTTTGAACCTGAGAATTCGCAAATGCTCAGTAACCAGAAGGATTTCAATCTGTCTGTCTGTCTGTCTACTTGTCTATCATCTGTCTGTCTGTCTATCTTTCCGCTCAATATCAGAAGACATCTAGAGTTTTGACAACAGTGACATCTACTGGTCACCTTCACCGGAGGCCGTTCACACACTTCTCTCTCATACATTCTAACAACAGACGTGGATTGAAAGCAATATACGTAAAACCTGTTGTAAATCAGCCATCAGCAAAACACAGCATGTATTAAAAAAATACAGCGTGCTCTCTGACCTATGGCATTATAACTGCTTGACCAATGGCTGTTGATAAATCTATCAATCATCTCTCTCTGAGGAGTTCAGTTTAAGCCTGCCCTCTGTGATCTTCTAAAGAGATTCCCTTGCCATCAATAACAACTTGCACAAGATTCTCTCATTAATGCCTGTTGCTGGAAAAGCAGCACTCTGAGCTTTTATTGAAAAATGACAACTCCCAGCAGCGAGGTGATCATATCTACCGCCCATCGATACGAGGACTAGGCAGTGCTCAAAGGTTGTTTCGCGGCCCCCGGGAACACAAGTCCAAAGATCAGCGCCGGCTCCCCACTTCTCACACCAGTGGCTGTATATCACTGAGTTCAGGAGATCAATGTGCTTTTATTGCATTGCTTCCTCTCTCTGAAGCACACGGGCCCCTGCCGCTGGCCCCTCGATCCATATATCTCCTGCTGTATTTACAGTAATGAAACATTCAGAGGCTGGAAGACAGCCATTGATTTTATTGTGGGAACGCTTTTTGAGTGACATTTCATAAATGGCACTGTGTGAAATTATAATGAGGCCACACTGATGAATACTCTGCTTTAATGGTGAAAATCAATTTATTATTGAGGCTCAGCAAGGTCTTTCTTTACAAAAAAGTGCACACGACATAACTGTGCGAAAACTGAAAAAGTTAGTTCCCTTTCAGTCGGTCACGTTCGACCTACGTCGGACGTCTCCGTTCCCTCCTTCAGGGAACGAGGGTTACCAAACGTAACCGAGACATTTTTTACATATTTATTTTTTTAAAGCTGCAGTCAGTAAGTTTTGCCTCTGTGTCGCCATCTCTGTTTGAAACCTGCAATTACAGTTATTTGTGGAATCATCATCTTTACGTGGGTTGTGCATCGGCACGGCTCCGCAGCACGGATGAATCTAATGTTATGAGGAGTACGTGTGGCTGGTTGTCAGTCACCGCACCAGTGTGGATACTGTACTTCAGTATCACAGATTCTACGTCTTGGAAGAATTACCAAAATAAGTATTAACTAAATAAGAAGAAAAGAAAAAAAAAAACATTACAATAAATCGCGCTACCAACAGTGATTAAATCTCGATCGTTTGGCTCATATCACATCAATTATTATTGTTATACTTTGTTCTCAAATTGTTAACAACATCAGCATTGCGTGACTTTGTGTATTTAGTGTGTATTAGCATTACTTGTAGACTTTAATTTCTGTACAGTCTAATTTTTTGCTTTTGACTACGGATGAATCTCCAGTTGTTACTGATGATTGTCGTTTGGACCTTTATGGATTACAATCCACCATCAAAATGATACGTTTAATTATTCCAGCTGCTTTGAGAAAAGGCTATAAATGATCCGCCACCTGCAGCATCCTCGCATGCCATATAGCCTACTAACCGGACTTCTTCTTTATGTATCCAGACGTGACATAATGACGCAAAGACAAACGGCGCCATGCTCGAATGTCCCGTGGAAAGTTACCAGTACCACTCAAAATATAACACATTATTACAAGCTTACCGTTGTGAATCTGGCTACGGTAAGGAGATCGTTTTGAACACTGGCCGGTTATGTATTTGCTCAAAATTTGATTTTGGATCATTTTTAACCAAAAAAAACTGCTTTAAATCTTTCAAAAGGATGTGTTTAGGAATGTATTTATTGGAGATTATTGATCAGAGGTGTGTATAGGGTTAGCACCACAATGCCATTTGCAAATAAGTGCTTAAAGACTGAAAACCCTAATTAAGTTAATGATGAGCCGACTGGATAGTGCACATTTTTGGTTAACTACCAATGCACAGCAAAAAAAAAAAAATATCCACATCAAATAGACTAACCTAAATGACCTTAAACAGCATTTTCCCTTTTGATGCTATTTATTTAGGTCTTTGTAATATCTGCTTGTGGAAAGCTTAAATTAAATAAAGCCTTCCTTTATATCAGAAGATGTGCCTTTGATGGATCATCATGTTTCTATAATCAAATGTTGAAACATTAAGTTATATTAACTGTGAACAATTTGCTTTAGAGACCACACCAAATAGTATATATATATATATGTACGTTTTGGGAGTTCATTTTTAGTCCATCTCTGCAAAACGGACTTCAGGATGGACTAAAATGAACTCCCAAAACGTACTGCCAGATTCTGGAAGATGAATTCTTCAAACAGTGGTACTAGAGGATGTGGTGCTGGTCCTTCAAGAGTCACTCTCAACCTATCTGTCCATAAAGCCTATAAAAAAACCTTCTTCATGTATTTTACAACACTTCAGCTTGTGATTCTTATCTAGTGGGGGTCATTTTTTAGGATTCTTTACCTAACTGAAGTCTCTGAGATCCTGACACCTTGCACTTCTGGAGACTCCAGGTAGGTTGCAGCTCTGGAAAATGGTGGCGCTGGAGACTAAAGGGTTCCTGATGGTTTCACCCTTAATTCTTCACCTTAATTCTTAATTCTTTTGCGGTTAACAGGTGTCTTTTCTCCGCCACCTGTTTTTGTCTGACCCTGCTGACCCAACGAGCATTTCACTGTCCAATGGTCACGCCTTAACTGCAATGTCTAGTATTGCATTAGTATTGCATCCTTCTCATGGGCATTTAATACTTTTTGACTTTTCAGTCTGAGTTAAATCTCTTTTTTGGCTCAATTTATCTGTAAAAGAAAACATGCCTAATAATTCTGCACACCTGAATATAAGGTGATTTTCATTTCCAGCCTTCATGAATAATTATATATCACTTATACATTATTAAATACTAAATCAATAGTAGTTATTAGGATTACTGTGGTTTGGAATTGGTCAAATGTGCCTGGAAAAAAAATATGATCAGAAAATCAACATGCCTAATAATTCTGCACTCCCTGTATATCAGAAGATGTGCCTTTGATGGATCATCATATATATATATATATATATATATATATATATATATATATATATATATATATATATATATATATATATATATATATATATATATATATATATATATATATATATATATACATACAAACAAAAATACAGTAAAAAAAAGTAATACTGTGAAATGCTATTACAACTTTTTTTAATATATATTTTTTTAATTTAATTTATTTCTGTGATGCAATGCTGAATTTTCAGCATCATTACTCCAGACTTCAGTGTCACATGATCCTTCAGAAATCATTCTAATATGCTGATTTGCTGCTAAAGAAACATTTATTTATGTATTTTTTATTTATTATTCCTTTGATGACTAGAAAGTCCAATAGAACAGCATTTATTATTAAAAAAAACTTTTTTGTAATATTTATTAATTTCATAAATATCTTTTTTGATCAATTTAATGTGCCTTTGCAAAATAAAAGTATTCATTTCTTTTTTTCGCCTTTCTTTTTTAAATCCCAAACTTTTGAATAGCAGTGCATCATGAAAACACTGTAGTATAATATTATAAAATATAGTGCTGTCAAATATTTCTTAAATATATACATGAATGAGTTTGTATTTATATATACATAATAATTATTCACAGTACATACACATATATTATGTTAAAACAAACTTTTTTGGAATGCAATTGGATGCAAACTCTCTGTTGGCTTGCGAGCTGGAAAAAACAAACTCTGGTCAGGCCAATCACATCGTGTATAGAGTCGGTGGGTGGGCTTAACATAATAATGACAGAGTTGCGGCGGTTCTGCATGCGACTCGTAAACAAAGAAACTGGCGAACAACGGTCTTTCGAATCGGCTTTGGCAGTGACTCTGGAAGATTTGGAGTTAAGCTTTTCTTTGAGAAAAGAACAAAGAACGGAACTGAAGTCATTCTTAAGAAAGGAAGATGTGTTCGGAGTTTTACCGGATACGGCAAAAGTTAAATCTATCAACTAGCTCCACTTCACCTTCTCTGTTGCTCTGGTTGGTTGTTGCACTATCCTATTGCGTGCAGAGGGAATTTGAAAGACAATCGTTTATACCGCCCCTCGGATTGAGCCCTGCCAATGGTGAGTTCCCAGACCCAACATCTTGATGTGGGTCTGGCTTGTCAGGCTAGTAATCTGTACTATTCACATACTATTCCTTGTTTACTCAGAAAACCTAAGTTAGGATTCATTGATTGGTTTGAGTGCCATTTTGTCAAGCAAAAAAAAAAAATAAATAAATAATACAACTCACCATTATGGTGATCAATGTTCACTTGGACCATTCATATTATTATAACTCTATTCCTATTGATCCAGCGATGCAACAAGAAATCACAGTTATTTGGTTTCAAAGGAAGAGAAGTAATAAATAGTTTGCTTTTAAAAATGTACCTAGCTTCTGACTGAAGAATTAACTAGTTATTGATTTAGTCAGAAATGAAGGTCACATTTTAAAATGAACCTATATGTAATATTTCCCCTTTATATCATATAATGATTGTTTACCATTTTAGTGCTAACACTAACGTCATACACACCTGTGAAACTTTGAATTGGGTTGATATAATCCCTCTATATTTGTAACAGTATTTTGCAGTTGATTATGCTTGAGTCACATACAGACTTCAACATTCAGCATACAAAACACTAACAACAATGGTAGTTATACTAAGTCAAGATTAAAGCTAAAGTAAAAGCTCAAGTACTCTCTACAGTTATTTTTTAGTTACTGTAACTCTTTTGTAAGTGAACTATACTGTCACGGCCCCTCCCCTGCCTTGCAGGATCTTCAGTGATTGGAGCCACCTGGGCTCAGGGTATTTAAACTGCCTCACTAACCGCTCTCTCTCTTTCTCTCTCTGCTCCTCCACAGGGTTTTTCCTGGGTCAAAAATGTTCTGCCATATACAATTTCATAAAATTATCAGCTAGCTAATAACAACTTAGTTCTGGGTTCACCTCACTCCAGTCTAAACTAAATGATTTATAGGCTATTTATTTTACTACACATTGTGAACATAAATAAGCTGAAAGACTGTGGATAATTAAAACTAACTCTTACACCCACTCTTGCTAAATTGGGTAAGCACACTTGTGTTCTCATTTCAGATGTGTTCTGAATAAATGATTAAACTGATTTGTGAGTTCAGTGTTGGACAGATCAGTTGTTCTAACCAGTCGTTAAAATTATTCGGTTCAAAGGAGTCATTAGGTCGCGAATCGGACATTAACAGACACGTTGTGTGCGAATCCCGTCTGTTAGAACATCGCGAAAGATTTGTCAACACACAGAAAAAACTTCATAATCGGATAGGATTTGTTTCCCGTTTATTCAAAGTATGGTTCATGTCAGCTGGTCAGAGAAGAGTCAACGTTTTTTGTGCGCAAATCACACCCAGCGGTAATTAAAGGAAAACATCGTCTGATAGCGTCACGTGCAACATGGATTCGGTCTTCTGACCTTTTGATTTTGATTAACGTAATATGTGAAATATTAGAAAGCTAAGAATGCTTATTTTGAAGACAGAGAGCGTGCGAGCGGGGGAGGAGCTCTCTGATCGTTCTCTCTGACACTTAATCAAAAATCACAATAACTGATCAAATAAGGCTTTGGCGGGACAAAAAAATTTTGGGCAGTCGGCAAAAAAATTTAAATGTAGAAAAAACCCTGCTCCAGGTATTATCCTGTTTGTGTTTGTTCTTTTGTAGTTTTACTTAGTTTCCACTCATGACATGTTGACACACACAGATTCACGCATCCCTGCACTTTACAAACACCTTACATTATGACATTTTCACACCTCATTCCTTTTCCCTTGTTTATAGTTAATCGTTTTTGGTTTACAATAAAGAACCTCTTTTGGCCTTTACCTGTTGTTGGTGTCCCCTCATTTTTGCCACAGGCTATGAGCCGGCCTGTGACAAGTGGGGGCTCGTCCATAAGTTAAAGTTTGTTTAGTTTGTTTATCATTGATACGTTTGTTTATTTGTAGTTGGGCAATAGTTTGGCTTATTTGACTATTGTTTGTAGTTAACTTGGGTTAGTAGTTTTGTCAGTTTAGTTCAGATTGCCAAACTTTTTGTTTGAGGGGATGCTTTGGTTGGGCCAATATTGTTGGAGAGCGCAGTGAGAGCCATGTGTTCCTTTTTGTTTAGTTAGCTTTGTAGCTAATATGGTTAGCAATTCACTCTGGGCCTTTTCTGGGTTTATTGTCTAGGTGGGAGTCCTGTCCTGTTGAGGCTTATCAGCGAGTGTCAATAGGAGGCTCGTGGTGGTTTTATTTTAGGTGGCAGTGAACGTGGGTAGAGCTTCCTTTTCCCCTCTTTTCCCCCTACATCGGCTAGGGAGCACCTCCGGTGAGGGGGGCCGCCAGTTTCTAGTTATCTTTTCCACTCAACTGGTTTTGTGTGCATAAAAACCCACCACGTGTGACTGCACGAAGACTAGGGGCCAGTTAGTTAGTCGTTTTTGGAGGTTAGTGGGGTGTGGCTCTTGTCCTTAAACCCAGACTGGCAGCAGATGAGTTGTTTTTTTGGGCATTTGTAATAGTTGTATTGGTTGAGGAAAATGTCTTCTATTCTGAGTAGTTTTGTTAAGGCTCCTTCAGAGTTAGCCTTAGATTTGTGTACTAAGGAGCAGTTAATTGAAATAGCTGAACATTATCAGATTGAGATTGTTGATAAAAAACTTAAAGAGACTGTTAAAGGTGTTTGTTTGGGTCAGTCTGCTAGCATGGAGGGTGCAAGTTTTCAGGCCAGCCCTTCATTAACTTTTGAGCAGCAGAAGTAGTACCACAGTTTAATGTTTCACAGAATCTTCGTTTGTTGCCTAAATTTGATGAGTCAGATCCAGATACATACTTTATTTTATTTGAGTGTATTGCGGGAGCTAGAGCTTGGTCAGATTTGGACAGGACAATGTTGTTGGTGTCCCCTCATTTTTGCCACAGGCTATGAGCTGGCCTGTGACAATACGAACTAAGCATTTGTTAGCACACAAAACTATTCCTATTTCACTTTACTTGTTTTTTTAAGGCAATCGGTTTGCATGCTTTATTAAGTCTAACTAATTAGATTTTTACAGTGTACATGTTTTCAAACAGATTTCCCACACATTCCCCTCATCTACAGTTGGTCGGATAAATAGTCCCGCCTCAAGCCCACGCCAGTGTTTCTATAATGGGAACCAACCAACCTACGAACGGCTTACTTATAGTTTCCATGATCTATATGCAAAAGCTCTGAATTACCTTATACAAAGGCATAATGATGCACTGCTACTTTGTACTCCTTGACAATATACTACATTTCACCGTCACAACATGATGCTATAAAATGCATGTTTCCTGGTTTGAAAGCGGTTCGAAATTAAGGTAAGAGAAAAATGCTCAATTTGTGCATGTTTACACAAACATCCAAATGAGCAGTCCTCCTAGCTGAACTGTCATGCTGTTTCCAGCAGGAATTTAACGAGTAAATGTTGGTTGTAGATTTAATTAGCCACCATGGGGATGTTTCTTTGTCTGAGGCGGAAAATTCCGACCATTGTCAGTCTGACACTGATGAATAATAAATTCTGCACACACTGCACAGGTTTTACCCTCAAGAGTCTGCAGCGTGTCAATACGCACTAATATTTAAAGCATAGAATAATTGTCCTTTCAGATGAATAAGGGCCAAATATGGAGACAACCAGGGCTAGTCAGGGAAGGGCTGTATCTCAGTAACCAAACTAGCATACATAAAGACAAGGGTCAAATATATAATGAAGGCAGTTTTTAAATGAAAGGTTGAACTGTGTTCTCAGCACAAGGGTACTTTTCATAAATGTCAGGTTGGGGCAAGTTCACATGCGTTTTAAATTATATACATTTATACAATGTAATAATACCCATAATTTGTCAATATTTGATATTTCTTGGGTGTTCATTTTGCCTTTTTTTACTATTCAGGAATGGTTTCTTTTCCCACAAAACAGTTTTAAAAGCCTGTAATAGGGCAGGTTTCATTGTGACGCACACTTTAAGCTGTGTGTCTATATAGAAACTGACTTAAATAGACCTAACCTGAAAACCGGGGTAGAAAGTGTGACAACTAGTCTAGGCATCCCATGTAAACTATGTAACACTTTTAAGTGCATTATACATTCAATTAAGGTACCAGTGGCAATTTGATGCTCAGATCTGATATAGATCGCAGTATGTGCTAGAAATCAGCTCCGATTTGCAGCTTCTTACCAGCCCTGATTTCTTTGAGCCGTAGAATTAGTCATTTCGGCGAAATCTGATTAGTTACACTGACAATACGGTGATGTGGAAATTACTTTCTTGTGCATATCATTAAAGAATAATCGATATGATGGATGCGATGAAGGCCAGGCTATTTATTGCGTCTGAGCAGAGGCCACGCGGGGCGTCTTTGCCTGGCATCTCCCTCATAATGAGCATTTAATTTGTCTAAAAGACAAAAACATCGGTCCAGGGTCAGAGGGGCCCGGCTACGGTTCAGCGTTTTCTCTCTCTCTCGCCGTGTCTGCAGGACCGCCCCCAGCTTGTTCCAGCCCGTGACTTAATTACCTGAAAATAAATTGGCTCATGAGTATATGTGAGCAGCACTTCAAGACGAGACCTCCTCACACTCCATGTTTTAATGCTCTCATTATCCAAAGGGATTTGAATTCTGGGCAGAACCATGGAGGGAAGAGAGAGAGATTGAACCTCAGCTTCCTGGTGGCTTCTGAGCAGCTTCAAAGATTTAACGGTCAAATAATTAACTGACCTTAGCTTTACATGCAGAAGGTCTTTGTTAATAATGGTGAGCCACTTTATGAGACTATACAAGAAAGAGACTTTCTGTGGAACATTAGCTTCAAAGAAGAGTTCAAAGAAATACACTACTTTTGTCAACCATAATACAACAAATCTTGCTGGTGGATAAAATGGCAAGTTTACCGCTGTGATAGAAACTTTTTTTTTATCCAACACTGAGAAAAAAAAAATCTGTATTTTTGTCAGGTTTTCCCATTAAAATATATATCCTGAATAATTTGACTTGAAAGGCAAAGACATAAGACTTGTTTTTTCATATCTAGAGAATATCTTAATTAAAAGCACAATATAATTTTTCACCACTAAAGGGTTGATTATACAAAACAAAATCATATCTTGATGACGCAGAATCATGGAAGTTGTTGTCTTCACCTCTACAGCCAGTGGAAAAGAATCCACCAGGACTCGGGCAGAAATCATATTCATGGATGAGCTGTTAATATATGTATTAAAGATATATTAATGTTACTGTAGTATGAAGCAGGGTGGGGCTGAAAGCCTTTGGAGGGGAACGAGGCCGCTGGAACGATTGCTGATGAGAGAAGCGTGACACACGGCTCGAGAGCAGTGGAGATTTTATTATGCTGCAG
The DNA here is from genome assembly GCA_023566225.1 of Romanogobio albipinnatus. Classification (NCBI taxonomy): domain Eukaryota; kingdom Metazoa; phylum Chordata; class Actinopteri; order Cypriniformes; family Gobionidae; genus Romanogobio; species Romanogobio albipinnatus. The sequence goes on along the minus strand of CM042260.1, from coordinate 31,810,681 downwards.
ACGACAGCTTCTGCTTCTTCCGGTCATGGATATGTGGGGCAGGGGCGTAGCCAGCGGGCGGGCCTGACGGGCACACTATGATGACTAGGCCCCCCCAGTTTATTATACAAATATAATGATATTTGTTAAATAACAGTTGTTTAAATTATTTTAACGTAATTACAAAAGTATTATAACATCTCATACTGAAATACTGAAATAAATAAAATGTGGTTTTTTACAGTCTATTGTTTTTGCATAATGCTTGATGAGTTTTATTGACAGCTGTGTTAGGCAATTAGGTGTCAGGCTGTCTCATGTATGTCACATGACTCGCGCCTGTGAGTTCATGAAGTGTGTTTACCTATTCACTTAACCTATATTTTGCAGTTGTGTGATAGATAAACAGCAGCGATGCAAAATTATATAAAAAGGTTTCTCAAAACAAATCGCATTAACGCGGGAGAGAACCCATCCATCAGGCCGCAAGTAACATTAAGACTTTTCAATTCTAAGCGCAGGTTAATTCTGTAAAGTCGGGAACACGGCATCAGTATCTGTCTGTCATGATAGTGTAGGGTTAAGGTGCATGGCACTAAGTTTTGACGCAATTCAACCTGCGCTTCGAATCCGGCTTTTGCCGAACTCGCTGTACTTCCTTTTCTCATCACATATCAGATCGTTTATTTTCAATAAAAATGAAGAAAATATTTGAAAAGTGTAAATAAAGTGTCTAACATTTGTTGCAACCGCTGCTCATGTTTTGTATGTGGACAGGTTGTAGCTAAAGTTTTGGTTTATGTAGACAGTGACAATGACACCCCCACCCCCCTGCCCCGCGTGAAAGTGCCTGCTCACTTTTGCCCAGGCCAGATCAAAAATAAAATTCTGCCTACGCCACTTATGTGGGGTTATCATATTAGATACATTTGAGTGTGTTGAAAGTTATGTTAAAATTCTACTCTGTTCACTCGGTGGCTACTATGAGACACTTGTTGCACACTGCAGTAAGCTAGATCGGTATTAGGCATGGTGTATTAGGCAACAATGATTTGTTTTCTGTCGACGAATGTATCCAAACAGTTGCTCACCTGTCTAATAAAAGACAAAATACCCTGAAATCGAGGCTAACGCGGGTATGATGTCATTGGTAGCCGACGCACGGACACGGTTAAAATTGCTTTTAGTTCACTGGATTTAAACATTCTTGGAAACGTTTAGGATAATGTAAGTATACAAGTCAACAAAATACATAATATTGTTCTAATGGTTTTTGGATATTTTAATCTAGAAATCTAACAAATTGTACCTTTAAGTTAAGTATAAGGTTTAAAAGAAGAAAAAATGATCTGCTAGATAAAAAAATTACAAATATAAAAAAATAAATAAAAATAAAAAATAAATGCAATATATGCTATTTGAAAAAAAGCCTTAATACAGTATCTTCTTACTGTATCGTAACAGCATATCAGTTTTACTGCTTTAAGTACATTTATTTTGTTTTAAAGACATTTAGAAATGTGTACTGGAAAACAAGAAAATCCTGAAAATATTAGATTATTTTATTTAAAATAGTATTTTAATATTATTCAAAATATATTTTTAAGTATTATTTATTTTTGTTACTATTTTCACAGTTTTACAGAAATAAGTAAATATCTCAAAAATATATTCCAGTACACCGAAGAACATATACAAACTTACTGTACAGTGTGCATCTCTGAAAACTGACCTCTTTGTGCGCAGGATTCAGATCTGCTGCACACCCAGAGAAGATGATCACAATATCCAAACATGAATTCATATAAGAATTTTTGACGCTGCAAGCATTTTAAAGTCATAGTTTAGTCAGGTCAGTTGAATTGATGGAGAACCTGAGAGATAAAATAACTTTTGACTGGATATTGCAATAGCATGCCCAACACAAAACATGAAAGATCCGAGAAACAATAGTATTATTCTGATGAAGCAGGAGTTCAAGTCTTCTAAACCTCATGCTGTGTAGGAAGTTTGAGTTTATTTCTCAAAGACAGTGGAAGCAGATATTACTTTTTGACTCTATTACAAAGATTAATTGCATTAAAGGTGGGATTTTGTGTCCCAAAGTTCAATGTATGACATTTAAAACCAACAGGGGACTGAACTTCATTAAAAAGATTTATTACAAAGAATCATGTATAACCATGCCTTATTAACTCTGTTTTAAAAGTAAACTGAAGTAAGTGCCACGTTATTCTTTGTAATGATGACATCCTTTCTGCACTTTACCCAGATTAGGCACTCTGGTGCTCAGGGGTAAAATTAGAGTACACATGATGACACACGTCTCGGCTAAGAGAATGGGAAAGTTTATGAAACAAACTACCTGAGACAATTTACACAAGCACAGTAAGCCCAATGCAAAGCCCATTGCTGCAAATCCTTACTTGATCCACCCATTCAACCCCCCATAAATATCAACCTATTAACTATACCCAATTGCTACCCAAGAAATAATATATTATACTCAAATTATGTCCAGCTGTTTCAACAAAACTGCCAAGCACTTAACTAATCTAGCAAACACTAATCTGATTATGATTGATATACATATATAAGTAGTAGGCACATTGACTAAGGGTGCTCCGATTGATTGAGCGGGCGATCGTTATCAGCCGAAAATAGGTTTTATAGTTTGATCGGTGGTCTGTAAAAAGGCAGATCAAAAGAGTCGATCAGATGACACAACAACTTTTTCTATGCACAGCTAAAATTGCTTCACTACATTCACTGACAGTTCTACAGGTGTCTGAAAATGACAATAAACTGGTACATCCCTACCAGAAGCCTACTATCGGTAAATGAGCGACGACTCGTTGTACCATCACAGAGAGGCTCTCCAGAACATTTTCATTCACTGTTCCTTGCTGGTGGAATGATCTTCCTGCATTCATCCAGAATGCAGAATCCCTGACAACATTCAAACATCTTTTCCATGAGCACTTAACCTCATCATCATTTTTTTTTAACTATTCTTTCACTTTTCTTTAATCACTCCCTATTCCAGTTTATGATTCTAGAAGCAAAGTCTGAAACTTTGTATTTTGAGCACTTCTCGTGTTTATCTGCCTCTTCTAGATTAAATAATGAATACATGTAAACGTAAATATGCAACGTCTTTGCAGAGGGTGGAGATATTGCAACAACAGCAACTAGGGTTGTGATTTTTTTGTATAATGATATATCTTTCCTTCACAGCAGTGCACATTCTTTCCTCCCTAAAAGCCCGAACTTAACGTCTAAATCAGCTAAATCAGTGACTGTTGTAAAATACAATCTACTGTTGCTAAACTGCAGGGCGTGTGCGATAATAAAAAGAGTTATTAAAACTGCATTAAGTCATGAAAGTGATATTGTTCCACAAGTGGCTTCTGTGCGCATGTTCTGTGATGGAGTGGAACACAGATGAGCAAAGTGAACTTTGAGTTTCAGGTTTGTTTAAAAATGGTTAAAAACAAAGAAATACACTCACCTAAAGGATTATTAGGAACACCATACTAATACTGTTTTTGACCCCCTTTCGCCTTGCAGTTGATGGAGATTTGTGGGATGCACATCCAGGACACGAAGCTCCCGTTCCACCACATCCCAAAGATGCTCTATTGGGTTGAGATCTGGTGACTGTGGGGGCCATTTTAGTACAGTGAACTCATTGTCATATTCAAGAAACCAATTTGAAATGATTTGAGCTTTGTGACATGGTGCATTATCCTGCTGGAAGTAGCCATCAGAGGATGGGTACATGGTGGTCATAAAGGGATGGACATGGTCAGAAACAATGCTCAGCTCAGGTAGGCCGTGGCATTTAAACGATGCCCAATTGGCACTAAGGGGCCTAAAGTGTGCCAAGAAAACATCCCCCACACCATTACACCACCACCACCAGCCTGCACAGTGATAACAAGGCATGATGGATCCATGTTCTCATTCTGTTTACGCCAAATTCTGACTCTACCATCTAAATGTCTCAACAGAAATCGAGACTCATCAGACCAGGAAACATTTTTCCAGTCTTCAACTGTCCAATTTTGGTGAGCTCGAGCAAAATGTAGCCTCTTTTTCCTATTTGTAGTGGAGATGAGTGGTACCCGGTGGGGTCTTCTGCTGTTGTAGCCCATCCACCTCAAGGTTGTGCGTGTTGTGGCTTCACAAATGCTTTGCTGCATACCTCCGTTATAACGAGTGGTTATTTCAGTCAAAGTTGCTCTTCTATCAGCTTGAATCAGTCGGCCCATTCTCCTCTGACCTCTAGCATCAACAAGGCATTTTTGCCCACAGGACTGCCGCATACTGGATATTTTTCCATTTTCACACCATTCTTTGTAAATCCTAGAAATGGTTGTGCAGATCGGCCCGTCTGGCACCAACATCCATGCCATGCTCAAAATTGCTTAAATCACCTTTCTTTCCCATTCTGACATTCAGTTTGGAGTTCAGGAGATTGTCTTGACCAGGACCACACCCCTAAATGCATTGAAGCAACTGCCATGTGATTGGTTGATTAGATAATTGCAATAATGAGAAATTGAACAGGTGTTCCTAATAATCCTTTAGGTGAGTGTATGTCGAAATGCCCATCTTGGTGAGTATTCACTTAAACACTGTTGGTTGTCTTAAGTGAACATTAACAGTGTGGAAATAGTCACGTGTTTACACATGATGTGTTAGAAGCAGGAAAAATGGGCAAGCGTAAGGATTTGAGCGAGTTTGAAAAGGGCCAAATTGTGATGGCTAGACGACTGGGTAAGAGCATCTCCAAAACTGCAGCTCTTGTGGGGTGTTCCCGGTCTGCATTGGTCAGTATCTATCAAAAGTGGTCCAAGGAACTAACAGTGGTGAACTGGTGACAGAGTCATGGGCAGCCACAGGTCATTGATAAACGTGGGGAGCGAAGGCTGGCCCGTGGTGGTGTGATCAAACAGACGAACTGTAGCTCAAGAAGTTAATGCTGGTTCTGATAGAATGGCGTCACAATACACATTAAATAGCAGTTTGTTACTTTGACCCGTAGCACCTACCTAAGCATTGTTGCAGACCATGTACAATCTTTCATGGAAACGGTATTCCCTGGTGGCTGTGGCCTCTCTCAGCAGGATAATGCGCCCTGCCACAAAGCAAAAATGGTTCAGGAATGGTTTGAGGAGCACAACAACAAGTTTGAGGTGCTGACATGCCCTCCAAATTCCCCAGATCTCAATCCAATCGACCATCTGTGGGATTTGCTGAAAAAAACAAGTCCGATCCTTGGAGGCCCCACTTCGCAATTTACAGGACTTAAAGGAACTGCTGTTAACATCTTGGCGCCAGATAACACAGCACACCTTCAGGGGTCTGGTGGAGTCCATGCCTCGACGGGTCAGGGCTGTTTTGGCAGCAAAAGGGGAACCAACACAATATTAGGAAGTAATATATACTGTCAAAATGTTATGCCTGATTGGTGTATATTATAATTGGAGCTCCATTTGCTGGAATGAGAGTATAGTTCCTAGCCATATTGGCCTAAAAAACTTCCCGCAACTTTTCATTTTCCGTCAGTCTTAGTACACAATGTAACTACAGAAGAGTCAAGTTTAAATAGGAAAAATATCTAAACCCTTTTTCATTTCCTGTGTCATTTTTGAGTGAGATGCTAACGGTCTAATCTGATTCAATTATCTATGCTAAGCTATGCTAAAAGTGCTACCGCCAGACCCAAAGATCGGCTGAATGGATTTGAAAACAGTAAAACTCAACTGTTTAACTCCAGGGGAGATGGAAAATGAGCCTATTTAAAAAATGGAGTGATCCTTTAAGTGCAATCATGGGTAGCTTTCTTCTGGGATCTATTCAATGTTGGAATCCATGAAGATATGTTGGGCCTTTTATTGTTTCAAGGCAGGAAGTTATAATCAAAGTACAAACAGATTCAGTTCTTAAAAAGTGTTCTGGGGCATGCAATAAATATGAATTTCATTACAGTACACAATGTTTAATGTTACGCAGGTGGCCTCCAGCTTCACCGCTCAACCCCAGAGGCAGCCGCTTTGGCTTTTGTCTGTATTCATTTGTCATTGCTTGCCGCAACACCAATACAAAATGTATCCTTGAAGTGTGGCAGCTAAATTAACTTATGTTCCCATGGTGGTAATCGATAGCATGTGTCCCGTAGAAATAGTGGTGATTAATTTCCTGTGAACCGTTCTGAACTTCACACAGTTTGAATTTTATGTAATATCACTCTATAAATGTTGTTTACTGCCCCCTAGCTAAATCTAATGGCAAAGCGAGAAACAGTCCATCGTTATCCTTGAGAGCAGTCCAGATTATAATATATCTGTGCGCACTTTTACGTTTCCGTTGTTAGTGTTGTTTTCCTGATGATTTGTGTATGGAGCCATATTGTGCCTTGCTTTCTAATTGTGAAATTATAGGCCAGGAAGATTGTCAACATTTCTCAGCGGCTTCAATTGGTATTCAGCAAAGGAGTCTAAAAAGGTGTGCCAGGAATATATCAAAACTCTTGCAAGCCTACACGAAGCATGATTTCCTGACAGACATCTCAAACATGTTTGAAGGCGGTTGAGAAATCTGACACAACTGATGCGGAGAATCCAATATAATGGCACGTGGAATGCCATAGTTTTAATAATCAAAACTATTTGTCACTAAAAATGTACCATGGCAAAACTGTTCAATCACCGACAGTGCAGTTAAAGGAAAATTGCATTTAATCGACAGCATTTGGGGCATAAAACCTCAAAAGAAATATTTGTCTTTAAAAAAAAGCAAAAATACCGGTGAAGCACTTATAATGGAAGTGAAGGGGAATTTAAAATAAATATGAAGGTTATAATAAAAAAATAACACATTAACATGTTCTGTTAAAGATGCACTAAAAAAATAGACTCATACAAAAGTAATGCCTCTCAATCATTACTTACGTTCCACTAGAAGTGTCTGGTGGAGTTTGTGTCAACAGATGGGCCGTTTACACTAAACCGTTTTCAACTAAACTTTTTATGTGTTTTGGCCGTTCATTTACACAACAACAGCGTTTTGGGTGCCTCAAAACGCAAGCTTTTGTAAACGGTTTTCGTAGTGCAAGTTTTTGAAAACGATACCGTTATCATCTCCATGTAAACAACAAAAATGCAAATTTGTGAAAAGGTATTCTCTCGATTTGGTTGGAGTGCGTGTGCATTTTACAGCAGAGCATAGGGCTTGCTCTTTTAAAATATGTATTATTGGAGTTGCAAAACTGTATAAAAGGTCATTTTTAAAGTCATGTTAGAGATTATGGTGCTCAGTTGTCATGGCAAAGAAGTACAAACTTTACAGAGAAGACTGTTTTTTTCCCCATGGTAAAATCATGTTAACAGATTATGTGGGTATTGTGTCTAAACTATTGAAACTGTGAGTATTTTAATGTTTAAAGGTTAGTCTTTCTAATGAATATGGTAATAAACATTGTCACTAATGCTGCCGTTAAGTTTTACTAGAATTGAACCCGGAATATTCCTTCAAGAAGCAAAGATTTGTGCATTAAAAATGTAATTAGCTAGTAAAAAGCCCAAAGTTTTGGGGCAGATTCACATATCAGAGCCCTCTCCTCACATAGACCTCAAAGAACTTTTCAAAGAGGAACCTACTCATGGCTCAGATGGGAGGCATTTGGTTGACAAATTCGTGCAGTGATAGTAAAAAAAGGCAGTACTGTCCCAAAACCTCCAGTAACCCACATTCAAAACGTTTCTTTGAACACTACATCAGAGCAGCACGCCTAGCACTTGAAAGCTTAGGACATGCAAAAAGCCTGAGGCAACATTTTCATTGCAGGTACACCCAAGCGATTCAATATCCAGAGTGGCTGGCCAAATACTGTAGTAAATTACTCAATTATTTCCTTCTCCTCTTCTTTTTTGCCTTGGAATGGATATCAAGGTAGATATCCAATAAATATTCAGATGACCCTGATGAGAGCAATGTCAATCCATGATAGCATTCTTTCAAGATCTCATAACGTCTCTCTCCGTTCCTGCCGCTGCCATGATCTTGGAAGACCCTCGGAGGTTAGCTGCAAGAAAGTGACTCCGTGAAGTTTCAAGGTGAGGCCGTTGTCAAGGCATCAGGTCTCTTATTAGTTTCTGAATTGAGGCACCTTATTAGGTATTCTGGAGAGAACCAGCTTCTCCAAGAATTTTAATTAGAGTGACTTTAACAAAAGAGCGAGGATTCTGCCATCTGCCTACCATAACAAGAATTCCTCACTAATTAAAACACAGAATAGTACGTAAAGAGAGGAATTATACTGTATTAGGGATTTCAACATGTGAAAATCTGAAGCTATTTTTTTCCCTATTTGTGCATATACTACAACAGCAGCTCAAAGACAGTGTTAAACACACTGTTTTGTATGTGGATGTTTCTTCAAATATGGGAACTTTTGGCTCTGTGGACTAAGAATAAACTCTCTAGAATTTCCCTCAAATTAATTTAACATGTATACAAATTTGTCCAGCTGCGAACATACATGCATTACAGAAGTAATTTTAGAAAATAAAATAAAAATGTATAAAACATATAAAATTTTATTATGAAATAAAACAAATACAAAATATAAAAAAAATTATAAAATACAAATCTAGATATAAAGGGCATTTTTAAAGTAGCAAATATGAATGAATGCATGGTTAAAAAGTGACCTTTTATTAAAAAGGTTTTAATAAAAATTTAAGACATGAAAGGACATAGCGCCCGAAGTTGAAGAACCCATGTAGCATGAAGCATAATTCTAGAGTTCTAATAAACATCACAAGTAAAGGTTGAAATTACGGTTTGGTTTTCATCACGGTTTTAGGGTTTCGCTACTGTTCGGTATGTGCTATGTTCAACGAAAAAAGGACAACTGTCAAACAATAAATAAAAAATAAGAACAAATAGTAGCAACAGCACAAATAAATACAATAGACTAAGATAAAAAATAAAATAAGCAATTCTTTTCAGGTTATTTAGATATCTAACAGTAGTTTTCAGGTACAGAAATTGAATAAAGTAATCAAATGTACAAAACATTAGTTCCCCTTCATGGGAACTCGAGCTGCATCACCGTTTTGGGAATGCCTCTGCGTGATTGCGTCGTGAAGCATGTATTTCTTCAGTCCAGTAGAGAGACGGAACATCATAGGCGGGTGACGTCATCGACCGGAAAGTATAAAGCATCCCCGGAAACACGCCTATAGCTTCTGTTGTCTTCAGCAAGCGCTCTGTCTCTTTTGTCAAATTGTCAGCTCTGTGTTTGTGTCTGAGTTCAGACTTTCTTATTTTCTCTCACAAAGTACATACACACTGACATTTAGAGAGAAATGGCGAGCGAACAACAGTACACAGGTGTGTTCCTCCCTGCTCACGTTACATCACGAGCAGGGATACACATCTAATGTGTGTTGTTTGTCTCAACTCCAAGAAGAGCGTTCTTTCTCCGGTCCAGAGAATAACGTATCTAGGCGTGAGTTGGGATTAGGTTTCTATGCGGGCCCGCTTATCAGAGCCTCGCATAGGGTCGATCCGCTTGGATGTGAGAGGGGTGAAGCTAGACCAGTTACTTACTGTAAAGCAGTTTCAGAGACTGTTGGGTCTCATGGCAGAAGCGTCCAATAACATGTACATTCAATGTACATCCCTGGGTGGTTGAATGTGGAAGCAGACATCCTGTCGAGACAGGGGCCGAGGCCCGGGGAATGGAGACTTCACACCGAGGTGGTGGAGCTCCTTTGGGAGAAGTTTGGCAGGACCCAAGTGGACCTGTTTGCAACTCACAAGAACACCCATTGTCATCTGTGGTTCTCCCTAACGCCTCCAGCTCCTCTCGGACTGGACGTAATGGTGCAGGAGTGGCCGAGGCTGCCCCTGTACGCTTTTCCCCCGATCGCTCTGCTTCCGGGAGTTCTAGAGAGAGTGCGCCAGGACGGGGTCCGTCTACTGCTAGTAGTCCCGTTCTGGCCGGACCGAGTTTGGTTCTTGGACATTGTGTCTCTCCTTGACGGCTCTCCCCTGCAGATTCCGCTCAGGGAGGACCTTCTCTCTCAGGCGGGCAGTGTCTTCGTACACCCTCGCCCAGAGTTGTGGACTTGGCCTCAGAGGGGGCCCAGCTCATAAGTTCTGGTCTCTCAGCTGAGGTTGTGGAGACCATTCTACACTCTAGAGCTCCCTCCACGAGGAAACTGTACGGTCTGATACGAATGCTCCATACGGTGAAGTGGAGATTCTTCACCGTATGGTGTAGACAGCGCCTGTGGGATCCAGTTAACTGCCCTGCGAGTGCGGTGCTGGAGTGCGGTGCTGGAGATTCTCTGCTGAGTTAGCTCCCTCCACACTAAAGGTGTATGTGGCGGCCTTAGCTGCTTACCACACTCCTTTGGGTGGTGTTTCTTTGGGGCGAAACCCTTTAGTAACTTGTTTCCTCCGTGGAACCTTGAGGTTAAGACCTGTTGTGCGCACCAGGGTGCCAGCCTGGGACTTGGCCTTTGTCCTTCAAGGCCTTTCCGAGGCTCCCTTTGAGCTGCTTGAGGAAGTTTCCGAGAAATGTCTTACTTTAAAGACTATTTTTCTGCTTGCTATTTCTTCTTTGAAGAGAATTGGAAATTTACAAGCCCTTTCAGTGGCACCCTTGTGCTTGGAATTTGCTCCCGGTATGGCCAGGGCCTTCCTGTCTCCTAGGCCGGGTTATGTTTCTAAGGTTCCCACTAATCCAGTGAGACCTATTGTACTTCAGGCTTTCTGTCCTCCGCCCTTTGTGACGTCAGACCAGGAAAGACTTAGAATCTAGTGCACGAACAGGGCAAAAAAGATTATGTCCACAGAGCTGCCCTGTGGAGGAGATCTGAACAGTTGTTTGTGTGTTACGGGTCACCCTTGAGAGGGGGACCGGTTTCTAAGCAGAGGATGAGCAAGTGGGTGGTCGAGGCCATTTCACTTGCTTATGTGGTGGCCGGGTAGCCTTCTCCTTTGGCTGTCCAGGCCCACTCAACTAGGAGTATAGCGGCCTCTCAGGCTCTTTTGGCAGGGGCCTCCCTGCAGGATGTTTGTGATGCGGCAGGATGGTCCTCACCGCTCACTTTCGTCAGGTTCTATGAACTAGACATCAACACTACTCTGGGGGCTCGGGTACTCGCTTCCTAATTGCACAGGCGGGCATCCAGCTCCTATGGGGGCGTGGTTAGTCTCGTTCCCAAAGAGGTGGCGTAGCTTGAGTTCCCATGAAGGGGAACGTCTCAGTTACGTCTGTAACCTTAGTTCCCTGAGTAGGGAACGAGATGCTGCGTCACCCTGCCATACTCCCCGCATGCCCGCGAGCGCTTTGCTTCATCCTTTTTCCAGAAGCTATGGGCGTGTGTTTCCGGGGATGCTTTATACTTTCCGGTCGATGACGTCACCCGCCTATGATGTTCCGGCTCTCTATTGGACTGATGACATAGGTGCTTCACGAAGCAATCACACAGAGGCGTTCCCAAAGCGGTGACGCAGCATCTCATTCCCTACTCAGGGAACTAAGGTTACAGACGTAACCGAGACGCTATAATCTTCACTGTATAAATTAAACAAAGATTAATCATTAAGTTAGAAAAGCTTTTCAGACAACAGCAGTGAGTGATTTCCTTATCTTTTGTTGGATTAATAATAAAAACACAGACAGCAAAAATATTAGGCTGCTGTCACTTTAAGAGCGAATTAACTAATCCAATATGATGATACGCATGTGTTGTAGGGGTATAACGATACACCTATGCCACGGTTCGGTTCACGTCATGTCGGTTCCCCAAAAAATCCGTGACTGCACCGACCTGCCAAAATTCAAAATCTTGACAAAAACTCATCTTTTTAAAATTGCTTTTAATGTTTAATTTAATTCTTGTGTTCTCTATTTTGCTACATTTGCTTTACAATTTTCTATGTTGTTACATCTGTTTTACAATTTTCTGTAAAGTGTCTTTGAGTACTTAGAAAAGCGCTTACAAATTAAATGTATTATTATTATTATTATGTCACGGTTTTGGAGCCTCGGTTCGGTTCTGTTCTGTTTGCTGTGAAGTCATGGTTCATGGCAGGCACCAGCAATAATAACACTAGATTCACTTTTAACTTAATAACAACAGCATTAATTTAACTTTATACATTGGCTTCACGTTTTCTTTAGAGCAGTTAGCATACCAGAGTGAACTCAAATTAAATAAATGTCTGCACTGTACACTAGTCAGAAATAATCTACTCATTTTACCATTTACCACTGTTTAAAAAAAAAAGCACATGTCCATCATAAACCTTGTCAACTGCCAATTTAGGGGGCATCGCCCAACCCTAGATCACTTAAGACATAACTGACTGTGTTTGCTAGGATAATCGCCAAGACGGGCATGTTATCAATTTTTGTGCGAATTTGTCCCTTCAAGCACAACACTTGAAAGACAACTCAATATTTGCGCACTGTCTGACATGACTACCTAGTGCGTGATTTGGGTGAGTGCACACACAAATATTCTCAGTGCGCGCAAGTTCTCTTTCTCTTCTTGCTCTTGAATGTGTAAATTAGCAAGGCCTAAATGAGTTTAGTTTAAACACAGATAGGAACGTGTGTTGTTCAGGTCTCACCCACGTCAACACCCGGGTGATGATGGCATAATATGACTGGTCATATTAGAGCACACGGCATTCGCACTGAACGAAGTTTACAAAGGCCCTGTCCCATATGGCACACTTCATATGCGCTTAATGTCTTGTGGACTTGTGTCCGAGAACTGTTACACCCCTACAAAACACTATCATATTTGTTTGCTTTTTGTCATTATGCTTATTAGATTATAGGTTTGGAATAGGGCTGCATCGATGACGTCGACTATGAAAATACGTCAACATGCGTGAAATGCATCGACGCGTCACATTATTTACGTTCTAGAATAGAACAGATCTAGAATAATGGTGGCTTCTGCTCCCGGGCATAGTGAAAATGATCATTTATCATATAAAGCCAGACCGCGACATTCGAAAGTGTGGGAGTACTTTAAACAGAAGCCGAATAAAACTGTGCTTTGTCTACACTGTAATAGGGCTGTCAAAATTGCTCAAAAATGACGTTCGAATATTCCCTCTAAAAAAAACACGAATATTCGAACTATTCGAACATCTGGTTGCGCATTTTGTCAATGACGTGCATTACGTCAATAACAGGACAAATGAATACAAAGAGACAAAACTACTTGTATAGGTAGTCTATTTAAGTTTAAACATATTTGACAACGTATTACCTACACAAAAACAAATAAATCAACTAATGACCAAGACCGCAGACCTCTCTCTCGCCCTAACGCTCTCTGCGCATAACGGTTTAAATGAACAAACACATTTTGAGTGCTGATCAAGAGTTTTGTGCAAGCAATTTAAGGTCGCGACTCTTGTCCCAAATATAGCAGGCTTCATTCAGTGATTGAAACAAATATGAATTGAAGTTTTACAGCATATTGAACACTCCGAGCGAGCTGTGCTGTGGTAAACATGGAACTTTTCCTTGACGTGAAACGGTAAATAATCAAACCAGTGGAAGCAGTGCATTTATCCTTTATTCATGCAAAATCTCTTCAGTCAGTACAGTAGCCTACACTTTAGTAATGTTAGGGTTATGGTACCTCGGCTCCACTGCTCGACAGAACTCCCTGAAGCCTGCCCCATCCACCACACTGATCGCTCTCATGTCCTTACAAATTAACAAAATTAATTTCTCCGTTACGGCCTCTTGTCGTGTTGCAGACAAAGAGCTTGTGGCGGGCGATGCAAAGTAAGGGTGGTCCAGTTTGCACATACAAATTAGTTGCTTATATTTACAAAATGAGCCTACAAAAGCATAAACAAGCTCGTTTAATAAAGAAAAGCTCACAAAACTAAGTGAAAACTCACGAAAGTGTTTAGTGAAATTAGGAAACATTTAAGAGATCATAAATTTAGTTGTACAAGTTAACATTACATTTCTACATACATTTTGTTCTCATGTCACAAGTAATATCAAGGTTTACTTTGATCTGTTTTACATGATTCTTTTGTAGTGTGGTTTTCGGTGAAGTGTACTAAAATAAATATCGTCACCTGTGTACATTAGCCCACTTCTTCTCTACGCTTTTTCCTGATGGTTTATAGAACAATTACTCCGAGTCGCCCTCTGTCGCTTCAAAGAATAGCACAATGGTCAAGTATAAACTAAACGCCTCGTCCGTTTGGGGAGGAGCGCGCACAGTCAGCGGGGGCTCGCGCCATAGACAGTAAAGGCTCGCGCTGCGGAGCCAGGCGAAAGTATAAAACAAGGCTTCAGGCCGCTAGCGCGCCCACTCGCAAAGCAGGCAGCCACGCCTCTACTATCGCGGGCGTTTTTTTTCACTTTTTTTTTAAATTCGAATATTCATTTTCCCCTTCGAAATTCGTTTTTTAAAAACTATTCGAATATATATTCGAATTTAGAATATTCGTTGACATCCCTACACTGTAACGCCGGTTTCACACTGCACGCGGTGGCAGAGCAGAAGCTGTGCGTGTGGAGAGTGGGAGCAGCGCGTGCCCGTTGTGCTTTCACACTGCCAGAGTTTGTCTCGCGCAGCTGAACCATGGCGTGTGTATTGCAAATATAGACGAATATTGTCCATTCGGTCACATTTTCCAGTGTTCTTCTCCAACCCCAGTACGTCTCGTGCTTTGATTTATTATGGGCAGCATATATCTGCTGCAAATGCGACCGGGTTTCCCCTCTGTCCCAAACACATATGCATATTCAACATGCTGTATATAGGTAGTTTACATGATTAAAGTAACATTAAAGTGAAGATATGCCTCTAGTTTTAATCATTTAAATGTGTCTTTGAAGTTTGGGCAAAAACTGGCAGCTTTAGTCTGGCAATGATGCTTTTACAGTTGTTTATGCACATGTATATCTTCAAAATAGATGACTAGTTATACATTAACACTATGCTGAAAGCTCCTGTATGTGAACCTTTTGCAGATAAATACAAGTGCATTTTCGTTTACTATTGACACAAATCAATAAGTAAATCATCCTCAACTATTATAGTATACAACATTTCCTAATTTGGCTCTGTATACATTTTGTGATGAATAGTATCATTAATTATACATAGGGCCCTATTTTAACGATCTGAAACGCAAGTGTCAAAGCGCAAAGCACAAGTAACTTTGTGGGCGGGTCTCGGCGCTGTTCCTATTTTCCCGGCGGGATAAATGGCTCTTGCGCCCGGCGCAAATCTAAAATGGGTTGGTCTGAAGTAGCTTCATTATTCATAGGTGTGGTTTGGGCGTAACGTGAATAAACCAATCAGAGCGTCATCCAACATTCCCTTTAAAAGCAGGTGCGCAAGTTCCATTATGGATTGCTATTATTATGGCGTATTTACCAGGCGCACGCCAGGAGCGGTTCACAGCCGAGGAGACTGATGTTCTTGTAAGAGCAGTGAAAGACAGAGAAGTTGTGTTGTATGGGGATGGGAGAAACCCACCCAAAATAGCGTCGGTTAAATAAATAATTAGCCTGAATAATATGTAAGCTAGATTTATGCCTATTTTTTCACATCTTCGTGGCACACCACAATGATTTCCGTCATCTCATGTGTTAATATTTTTTTAGTGTAACAATTTATGATTTGCAAAAATAACTGTTGCATCTGTGTAGATTACATGAGCAAAGTGTATGCGCGTTGTGCACGCTATGGTCAAGCATGCGCCCTTAAAATAGCATAATGAACAACGCGCAACGCGCCACTGACTTTAGACTAGGTTTTTTCTGGTCAGTGGCACAATTGTTTAATGGAACAGCAAAATAGCACCAGGGATTGTTTGCGCCGGAACACGCCTCCTTTTTTGCACTGAACCGCCCAGGGAGCGCAAGTTCATTCACTAGTTTAGCGACGTGCTTCTGTGGAGGGAAAAGCGCGCTTTGCGCGGGTGCAAAATAGGAATGACACATGCGTCGGTGTACAAAGTCAATTGCGCTGGGTGCAAGATAGGGCCCATTATGTTTAAAATGCTTCTTGTGTTCATACATTTCATTTTAAAATGGCATAAGTAATACAATTAATATTGTCATCATTCATTGATTTCATGTTAAAACATACAAATTCACTACCCGCTTTAAAATACAATAATCAGTAAAAAAGAATCAGATTAATCTGGAAAAATAATCGTTAGATTAGTCGGCTAATCGGGAAAAAATAATCGATAGATTAATCGACAAAAAAATAGTAATTAGATGCAGCCCTAGTTTGGAATAATATATGAACTTTTAATTCAATAAAAATTAGGAGGAGCATCCATGTACAGAACTACCATCCTGTTGCCTATTAGTTAAAGGATAGTGGTTTAATTGTGCCTCAGACCTGCAGTGAGCCCTCCGCTTTTGCTTCTGTGGGAAGGACCCTGTGCAGACATTAATTGATTGTTAAGAGGAATCAGGGCGCAGCGTGGGTCTGTTATTGTTATGCTTGAAAAGATAATTTGCTAAGAATGAATTTGTCACAGAGCTCTGGATAGTCTTATCTGGTCTGTCACGATAAGAAAAGTAGGGTGAGTAACAGTAAAGGCACATTAGCATCGGAGCGGCCATCAATGAAGCTCAATGACATGGATATTTTTCATCTCTCAAGGGGGTTAAGCATAATAAAAAGTCACCTATTAAGATAAGTAGGAGGCTCACACCAGTATTGCATGTACAACTCAATATGCAATACATTCAATGGCAAGATACGCCATACTTTAATCTGCTCCGTCAGGATATTTAAAGCCTAGAAAGCACACAATGGACCTTTTCAAGCAGTTCTTATCTTCCCAGTACCTACAGTTCCTCTGATCTAGTGGAGTCTTCTGTTCCCACAGCAAATCCAGACACCTAGACACCTAAACCTCTTGAGCTAAGAACCATTACATCAGTAATACCATCAGAAAGAATGAAAATGCTGCATCATGCCTTGTCGCTCGATCTACGAGGTTTCCAGATATGGTCAAGTAAAAGTCTGGTCTCCGTCCATTAAGGATGTCACATATGAAAGCTAAAGTCACACAGTCAACAACAGCGGCATAAAAAGTAGTGAGAAATTAATAATACTTTACAATAAGGTTCTATAATTTAACATTATGATACCTACTGCACTTAACTAAACTAACAACGAAAAGCTCTTTGCATTAATATGTTAAATGTATGTTACATTTCATTTACAAATACAAAATTAACATTAAAGGGTCCTTATTATGATTTCACTTTTTTAACTTTAGTAAGTGTGTAATGTTATTGTTTGAGGATAAACAATATCTGGTTACAACGCTCAAAGTTCAAAGCAAAGGGAGATATTTTATTTTACAGAAATCGCTTTTTAAGGACTACAACAAACGGCTGGTAGGGACTACAATGAGCTTCTTCCCGGGATGGTGACATCACAAACTCTAAAATTTAGATAAACCCTGCCCCCGGGAACACACAACAAAGGGGGTGAGGCCATGTTGAGAAGAGAAAGAGTTGTTGTAGTAGAGCACATTTGGGAGTCGGCTCATGCTGTCTCATCCGTCTTTTCAGCTTTATTGCAATACAGTGCGTAACACAAATGCAATAGCATGTCATAAAAGCTAGATAACATATAACCGTAATTAAACTAAACTATACCTGTTCTATCTTCATGCAGCATATATATTCTCTGGCTCTGAAGGCATCTCACAACAGTTCCCACACGAGCGATTTATAGATTATCAAGACAGAATATGCTTGTGGCGAGGGGAGCGTGGTTTAGCGAAGTCTGTGACGGTAAGGTGAACACCTGTCTCTTGTTGCAGTAATTGGCGTGGAGAGAGTATATATACCAGAGGAAACAAGGACAGAGAGAGAGAGAGAGAGAGAGAGAGAGAGAGAGCTGGAGACGGACAGACACACTGGGACACGGCTGGCATAAGCAGAGAGGAACTGCTGGAAAGAAAACCAACGATTGATATTGAGAGTTTATGAATTGTTTTTGTTTGTGCTGTATTTTGAGCTAAAACTTGCTTTACACATTCTGGGGAGACACTTTAGAGACTTATGTTACATCTTGTAAAAAGGGGCATAATAGGACCCCTTTAATATATTTTGGACAGAAATTTACAACAGTAAATTTTGAAATAGGATTAACTTAAATTAATTAATGCTGTAAAAATGTTAATTGTTTGTTCATGATACCTTGTTAACAAATTAAACCAGAAAGTGTAAAGTGTAACTAAGAAATTGTGCTTAAGTATGGACACTGTGTAAAAATTTATGAAGTCAACATATCTAGCCAAACACTAAGTTGAAGTAAAAAAGATTTGCACATTTAATTGTACATATTGGAAAAAATTGACAGTTTTATTAGTTAATGCATTAGGTATCATTAACTTAAAATGAGCAACATTTTTATTTATTATTATTATTTATGTAAGCTATTGCATGATTTAATGGTAACATATAGAACATCATTGTAAAATTATTGCATTATTTAAAAGTAAATGTTTGGTAACACTTTGTTTTAAGGTGACGTAGTTACATGTTATTACATGTACTTACTATAGTAATAACAGTTAATTATGCATAATTACAAGTAACTAACACTAAACCAAACCCTAACTGTAACTCTATAGTAAGTACATGTAGTTAATTACTCAGTACTTATTTGAGTAAGTACATTATAACTACGTCATCTTAAAATAAAGTGTAACCAAATGTTTTCATTATAAACTGATAAAAAAAATCTTATTAAACAAATTTGATTAATCATATTTTAAGGCAGCTTAATGTTAAACTGAAATGTGATATGAAACCTATTGGGAGGGAGAGACAAATTCTCCATCTGAAGCAATATCTACAATTAAAATGTATTGTTTAAGGTCAAATACTGTGTTGTGGCGACTGATGAGATTATTTTTTACAAGGACCAATGATCAAATACAGTGTGCAAATACAGTTTACAATAAAAATGAATGTCATTGGGTTTAAAAGTTCAGCTGGGGGCATAATTTGATTGCGATTCGCTTATAAGCTCAGTAAGATGCATGATTTTGCCATTTAAAATATAATTGCTTAGAAGTATTCAAGTACTCGAATAACGTACAAATTCTCTGAAAATAATATGCAAGTATTTGTAATGGTGTACAAATACTTTTACTTTACCTGATCAATGCCTTGCATCTGCATCTGGTTGAAGGACTTCCAAAAGGGAGCCACTGTCAAGACGTATTCAAATGAGGTCAGAATACATATTGGCTGATTTCTGCTGAGGCCTCTAATGTAATGTCAGGAAGATGGAGAGAACAATGTTGCCTCAATGGGAGGTTGGGAATTTTAAGAGGGTGGCTTACAATATGAAATACATCCCAGAGGATCACAGAGCTCAGAGGAGGAAAATTACACCTATAAGACCCAACCTGTTTTGGAGTGCAATGACCCAGACAGAGTGAAAGCAACATGTTTGGCTGTAATTGTGTGGTAGAAGAATTCGCTATTCAACTATGGGTCTGTTACACTTAATGAACTAGGTGCAAATTTGTGTGTATATATGTGTATGTTGAACCAAGTTTTTCTGCCAGGACTACAGCTGCTTTAATTTCTGGCTCATCACAGTCGCCTTAAAGGGTAAGTTCACCCAAAAATGAAAATAATGTAATTTATTACTCACCCTCATGCCGTTCCACACCCGTAAGACCTCTGTTCATCTTCGGAACACAAATTAAGATATTTTTGTTGAAATCTGAAGGATCAGTGAGGCCTCCATTGGGAGCAAAGCAATTTACACTCTCAAGATCCATTAATGTACTAAAAACATGTTTATATCGGTTCATGTGAGTACAGTGGTTCAATATTAATATTATAAAGAGACGATAATATTCGTGGTGCGCCAAAAAAAACTAAATAACGACTTATATAGTGAGAACCGATTTCAAAACAATGCTTCATGAAGCTTCAGAGTGTATCGAATCAGCGAGTCGAATCGTGTGTCACGAATCGAATCGAAGCTTCATGAAGCAGTGTTTCTCTCCAGTTGCTGGTCCCCAGTGATTTCCATAGTATAGTTTTTTTCCTACTATGGATATCAGTGGGGACCAGCAACTGTTTGGTTTTCCACATTCTTTTGTGTTCAGGAGCAACTTTAGAGCGAGTAAATAATGACATAATTTTCAATTTTGGGTGAACTATCCCTTCAAGGACAAACGACAGCATGTTTTCTTTCACTTAAGACATACAGAGACGCATCCGATTTTATTTCAAATGTTTAATTTCACTTTAGACATAACCAACTGTATTTGACAGTATTAGCACAATAAGACTCGAAAGATAACTAGTAATCAGGGGCTGTTTGTGTATGCGCTCAGAAAGGCGCATGTTAGACCAGCGCATCAGCACACAAAGGAAATGTTTAACCGGCAAGGCTTTAAAGCATGATCAATAATGATCTTTTGTGAATTGCAGAGTTTTGTGTGAGTGTTACTCTACCACTGTTTTAACGTGATGTAAATGTATGTCACGTTGTACAGTATGCTGCACTGTAGCACGATCCTACAATATTTCTTCATTTTGCAACTCCAGTGTAGTGATTTATTGCAACTGCAGCAACGTCTACTGCTGCCTTACCTTTGAGATACAAATTATGTGTGATTACAGCTCCCGTTAGCAAGTGCTTTCAGTGTGAGAGTGCAAAAATTTCAGTGCCTACCGCGTTGATTGGCTGGACTCATGACTCTCAACAAATCAGATGTGTGGTGGGCGGGCATTGGTCTACGCCACAGAGGCCCTGTACCAAATGGCACCCTAAACCCTCACGGTCTTCCCGATCTGTTGAGTCCGCACTTTCACAACATAATGCCATTTGACTGCCAGGAAGAACCAGTGCAGGCTCGGCAGAAGTGCGCATAGAGGGCACATATCGACCTCAAAGGGGGCGTTCGCGAGCACCCTTCTGAGACCTAAAATGACAAATGGGATACCCTGCGGTGGACTTAACGGACATGCGCACGCAGTGGCCATTGTAAGTCCACAAGATCGAAAGTGCACATGAAGTGTGCCATTTGGGACAGGGCCAGAGTGGTGAGATACGACCAAGCCTGCCGCACTCATGTTGAAAACTGAAGCCAAAGCGTCTCGATTGCCCCCAGGTGGTTGGTCCCAGTATAGCTCATAACCCCCGACCCTCCATGTATTCTAATGGACGCGAGACAAACTAAACAATCAAATTACACTTCAAATAATATTTTTCCCAAAGATGGCTTCTGTCATTTGGGCAGTTTTTATCATGATAATTTAATTTCAAGTGTTCGTTTTTAAAATACATTTGGTTTTAGTTTAGTTTTAACAGGGGGTGTGAAGTCATGATTGACAGCTGAGATTGACGGCTTCTCTGAATGAAGTTGTCACTGAGGCACTAACAGACTTTTTTCTGGATTTTTGGGAGGATATTGGAACTTTAGCTTTAATCTTTACAATTCCATAACTGTTTATTTCACACCAACATAATGAATTGTTCTGCATATGCGAGAGTGTGGGCGGGCTTTTGATATCGCAGCTCTACTTCCTGCTCTCTGCTGTGCAGACTCCGGTCCCGAGGTCACTACTGCGCAGACTCTGTCTGCAAGATGTCAGCGTCATATTCGCCAGTGGAATGTAGTGAAGACGCGCCATCCATATTTTTTTTACAGTCTATGGTTCAGACAGACGCGGCTGCATCAGAGCAATATAGGCAAATCGGTTTTGAAAATGATCGATACTGATGACCGAATGCCTAATATTGGTACCCAAACCCTAGTTGTGCGCTTTGCATTCATTTGAAAGTAATGTGGACTGAAGATTACAAGCTTCGAAAAGTTCTCAAAAAGAACCAAAAGAAACATGTCCAAGTCTTCTGAAGCCAGTGTTTCCCACACATAGACTAATTTGTGGCGGTGCGCCACAGATTGCGTGTTGTTATTCTTTTTCTTACGCTATTTAAAACACGCAGCGTATTCGTTCAGTTGTGTTTCCTTTCCCTGCTCTCCCTCCGTCTCTCTGTCACTCACGTGCGTCTCTCGCTCTCAAATTGCCAAACCTGCTTTTAATATGAAGCAAAGTCTAAGCTTTTAAAATGTTTAAAGTTTTAATACGAAATTCAAACAATAAATAGCGTTTTGGCGCTAATGTGGCATAACAGTTAAAGCCAGAGGCGTTGAAAAACAGAGTTGCGACATGCTCTCATCTCCCGGCGGCACGCGCGGTCACGTGGTTCACGGAGCTCTCAATTGTTCCACACAAACCAGCTCTGTCAATACATTTGAATGGATAGACGACAGTTTCACTATACGGGTATTTGCAGCAATTTTTGGTACATTTTCTTATTGTGCATTGATTATTACGTCAACCATATTACACAAATCATAAACCATATTTTAATGAATGAAAATATTTTTCTTCTAATATTTTTCTTATTTATATTACAATTAGTGTAGTAATTAAGGTTAAAATAGAGAATTCCAATGCAAAGAGGCAAATTAGAGTCATGTTGTGGCTGGAAAAAAAATAATTTTAATTTGTAATGCCATTACCCACCAGGTGCCTGTATGGCTCTTTATAAATATACATGTATCTAGTTTCTCAAACTATTGCAGATCATAACTGCTTACTTATTTTTAGGTTTTGCATTTGAATACATATTTAGACATGATCAAACACTAGATTTCTTTAAATGTGAAATTTTAAAACGTTAACTTGCATCCTAATATATTTTTAATGATACTTATGATACTCACACAAGGGAATATTAATGAATGCTAGCAAATATAATTTAACCCAAGAAAAGTTTAAAATAGTGCTAAAAAGGCAAACTTATTTTTCCTTATATGTACAGTAGGCTATATACATATGAATTGATAATGAATCAAGATCGAAATATATAAGAACCGATATTTGTGCCAATCACCAATATTTAGGTCATTCAAATGTTTTTCACAGATAGAAAAACATAGTTCTTTTAAGAACTGTTCTCTGAAAGGTTTTTTGGGGAAGCCAAAATGGTTCTTCCATGGCATTACTGCGAAAACATTTCAGAACCGTTATTTTTAAGAGTGTCCTTGAATGATCTTGCAAGCTTCCTTTTTCGAAGCTTCTTGTCTTTGTACATTGTAATTTCATGCAAAAGAGGGACCAGAATGTGAAAGATAGAAAGTCATACAGGTTTGCAAAGACATGAGGGTGAGTAAATTATGGCAGAATTTTCTAGGTGAACTATAAAACAGTCACTGCACAATTCCACATTATCTACACATCAAATGCAAAAGCATGTCTGACTTTGTTCTGCGGGAAAAAAAAGACATATAGCTCCACAAAGTCTCAGACTTCATGTGACCAGATTAGTGAAAGTGCGAAGTGACGTACAGGCGGTGTTAAGTAGTTCAGATCATGCTCGATAGGGAGGACTCACTCCTGGGGACATGCCGAACCTTGCCTTAGCTGCCATAGCTGCTCTGCTATTATTAACTCCCAACATGCATCTGGGCAAATATTCATGGAGATCAAAGTCATCACAAAGACATAGCAGGCGAGAGAACATGCCAGGAATGATTCATCCTTAGCTTGGGAAATGGTGCCAATGTTTAAGCCCTGTTAGCCCATGTTAGTTCACAAACAGCCTGAATAGACCATGTGCAACTGCTCCAGAGAAGAGTCAGCAACCTCTCTCTACAGATATTCATCTGCTATTAGGGAAGATCTCCAGTCATATTACCATATATTTGAGACCTTTTATAATAAAACATAATATTCCTGCCTCATGGCACTGCATTGCACAAACAAATGCTTTAAAGGATTAGTTCACTCCAGAATTAAAATAAACAATTAAAATTACATTTTACAAATGTACTCACTCTCATGTCATCCAAGATGTTCATGTCTTTCTTTCTTCAGTCGAAAAGAAATTACATTTTTTGAGGAAAACATTCCAGGATTTTTCTCCATATAGAGCTCCGGAGGTTGATGCCATGCAGCCTAAACGCCGCCATTTTGGCAGGCAACCAGGGGGGCGCTAGAGCGGCTGTTGCATTGGTATCAATAAAATCATTTAAAACCAGACTGTTTAAACCTTACTAATTCAACATGATGGACAGTTGATGTGCGCCAGGATGCCAGAACAGACGGGGGAAAGCAAAGTAAGTTAGTTATCACAGTAAGTTGTTGAAATGAATTTCAGTTTATTCCGTATTCTTTACTACTTTTGCCTCACGTAACTAATGATAAAAATAAGTTAAATACGATACTTAATTGTGAATAACATAAGAGATTTTATATATAAATAACATCAAGAAAGGCTATTTGAAACAAAATTAAGGATCAATATATAAATACTGAAACAAAAAAGAAGAAATGACATCTATTGATTATGACTGCAGATGCAGGAAAAGATGCACACAGCGCGCACGGCATATAACGTTAATCCATTCACATGTTTTCTCTCTTAAAATGTAAGTGCATGCAGGCCTATATGTCAGCATTATCATATGCGTGTAAAGGATTGAAGGGTACGTCTCAATCCGCTCCCTGGTTCAGTAGTCAGGGCACTGATCAGGACATAAGTCAATGGGCTGACTCCTTGATCAGTGCCCTGACTACTGAACTAGGGAGCTGATTGAGACGCAGCCAAAGTCTGTAGTGTAAAACAAGAGCTTATTGATGCAGTTCAGTCTGCCTGCTATTTTATATGTTAATGTTACTCCTGATCGGAGGCCTCCGTACATATTTAGTTTATACGTAGATTTAGGCTTCAACTAAGTTTAATGGTGCAACGCAAAAATATTTAGGAGTGTATAAGTAACTTAGTGCCCATTTATAGGCATTACAGGGATCTGTTATGTTTAATATATTCAGTTTTGCTATGTAAAAGTCTGTCTTTTGAATTAAAGTGCGCAGTGAACTCCCGTTACCTTGAAACTCATGCTGGTGCCGGCTGTTCTTGCCTGCCAAAATGGCATCATAAACAGAATGGGTGCTCTATAGTGGATTTAAACGAGGTCCAACGGGTTGAAGGTTCAAATTGCAGTTTCATTGCAGCTTCAAAGAGCTTTACATGATCCCAGCCAAGGAATAAGGGTCTTATCTAGCGAAATGGTAAGTAATTTTCCCCAATAAAAAACACAAATGCTCGTCTTGCACTAGCTCTGCGATGCGTATCCATGACTTAACGCATTATGAAATTACATTGGAAAGGTCACGTGATGTAGGCGCAAGAGCGAAAAAATGTTCTCCTCCAACGTCAAAATCGTCAGGCATCGTTGTTTTACCTTTTTTTTTAAAGGGTGTTTGACTTAGTCTTTGCACTTCCGTTTTGTAAACACTGGGTCAGATACTTCCAACTACGTCACGCGTGACCTTTCCAATGTGACTACGTAATGCGTGAAGTCGCGGACACTGCTTAAAAAGTATATACTTGTTTTTTTTTTTGTTTTTTTAAATGACCAATTGTTACGCTAGATAAGAGCCTTATTCCTTGGCTGGGATCGTGTAGAGCTCTTTGAAGCTGCACTGAAACTGCAATGTGGACCTTCAACCCATTGGTCCCTGTTGAAGTCCACTATATGGAGAACAATCCTGGAATGCTTTCCTCAAAACATTTCTGACTTTCTTTTCGACTGAAAAAAGAAAGACATTATCATCTTGGATGACACGGAGGTGAGTAAATTTTAATTCTGGAGTGAACTAATCCTTTAAAGTAAGAGCAATGCAGTGATGCATGCCTAGGCAAACAACACCACCAAGATCTCCTATGGCTCCCATGGTCATTATATTTGAATGTATTTTGAAGTATTCTGTTTTATATTTGATTCACTGGAAACCGCTTGCAAGAGTATGTCCTCACAGATTTTGGAAATTTTCCCAAAGAACCTTTGGGACCAATTGCAGCATGATTTAATATTCAACTTAATCAAATGTATTTATTTTTCCATTTGCTAGGCCTTTGAGATAGAGTCAAGATAAACTTCAGGGGTGCTTGCTAAAACAGTGCGGCAAACAGATTCCAGACCTTTATTTGTTAATTTTTGATCTGTCAAATTGATTTTGAAGGCAGTCTAAATTGGAAAAAAATCTTATGTTCCGTTGTGGAAAAATGCTCTGAGCCCAGCAATACAGCTTGTGCTGCATACTAAGCTGGGAGGAAGTACAAAGTCTCATCCATGAACTGAGTCTGAGTCTAGCCGATTGTCAGATGCTCCTTAGTAGCATTTGCTTTTATAGTGGCATGCATATATTTGATAGACACACCTTCACAATCTTGAACCCATCTGAGCTCTGCATATGAATAAGATATATGCTGTTAGGGAAGATTTTTCACTGACCGCAGCCTTTTCTCTTAACCATCTTTTCATCCGTGTTAGCATTACTCTTATCCTTCCTATTGTCTAGCTTTTCAGCGGTTACATGTAAGTGGCTAACAGCTCACTTGGAAAGGTGTGAAAATTGTACTGCAAATTGAACCATCAAACATCACGGCAAAGAAGAAAACTCGATGAAAAGAAAAGCCTGTGCCTGATAACCCTTTGAAAACATCGTCTATCACATTAGGAGGAAAAGTTTCATTTCAGAATCCATTGGCTTATGTGGTTACGGTTCACTCTCCAAAGGTTGAGCTCAGGTTCAGCGAATGATTCTACTGAGGCTCGCCACGGCCTCCTTTACGCCCCTATTGATCCATAAGAAATAAGAAGTGGACTCAAAGCATCGAGGATCCTTTTGAAGGTTTGTTGATCAGTTTTCTGCTTAACCTCTACTACACCAGACAGCACTCAAAAAAGATAAAAGGAGATCATGATGATTTCTCTCGTTATGGAAGGAGATCCAGCTTATACTCTTTAGAACTTTTTACATTTTTGGTTTGGGTTTTGGTTGGAATTTATATACAAATAAGCTGACAACCACACTGTTAACATTCTTCTTTCATTGCCTGTGGTTCAGTTTCACTGACCAACAGGGACCTAAATAAGGAGGAAAGATCATTTACTAGAGCTGTATATGCATTAACAGTTCACAAACAAACGGCTATTGTTCTTTAGTGAATCAAAAACATTCCGGTGTAGAGAACAATTGACTCTTTTAAAATGACTAGTAGTGTTGTAGTACTCAAGACCGGTCTTAAGATCATTTTATGAAGGTCTCTGTCTTGTCTTGGTGTCAACCACATTTGTACTCGGTCTTGTATTTCTTTTCTTTTAATTCCTATTATAACTGTTATACTATATATATTTTTATTTTTATTTTATTCACTTATGAATATTTTAACTTCATTTCTGTGTAAAGCACTTTGAATTGCCACTGTGTATGAAATGTGCTATACAAATAAGCTTGCCTTGCCTTGCCTTGCCTTGTCCTGATCTCAGACTTAAAGGGTTAGTTCACCCAAAAATTCTTGGGTGAAAATCGGATCATGATTCAGATCACATGTCAAACCGCCAAACTGCTGAAATCACGTGACTTTGGCTATTCAAACCGCTGAATCGACTCACTGATTCATAACGCTTTGAAGCTTCATGATGCTGTGTTTTGAAATCGGTCATCACTATATAAGTCGTTATTTAGATTTTTTTTGCGCACAAAAACTATTCTCGTCGCTTCATAATGTTATTGTAGAACCACTGTAGTGAGATGGAATTTGTAACAACATCTTTAGTATCTTTTATGGCTCTTGAGAGTGTAAAGACCATTGTGCCAATGGATGCCTTTCTGAGCCATCGGATTTCACCTAAAATATCTTAATTTGTGTTCCGCAGATGAACGGAGGTCTTACGGGTGTCGAACGAAATGAGGGTAAGTAATTAATGACAGAATTTTCATTTTTGGGTGAACTAACCATTTAAGAGAACTTGGGATTTTGTTTCAAGACCGGTCAAGACCACAACTGCGGGGATATTACTAAATTGCCGGTACATTGTCTGATTTATTTAGTAACATCCTTAACCCTCTAGGCGCCACGGTCGAGTTTACTCGACAAGATGTGGCACTGAATAAAACTGCCGATTTTGTCAAATAGGGTGTCAAATTTCGTTCGACCTCCCCTCCACTAGATGGCAGACATGTCATACTTCATCCCCGACTCAAAAAAACATCATGCTTCTATACAAAATCTTTGAGCAAGAGCGCATTGAGTCTGTGCGAACAAACGCGAAGCTAGTGTGCTAGTGAGCCATTTTATCAGAGCAATATTGTCAATGTCAGCGAGTATTTGCATTAGATTATTATTTTCTAATGGCATCAATAAAGCTTACCCGCAATGAAGTGTTGGGTCTTCTATTCGCGGACCCTAATTCTGAAGGGGAATATCTGCCTTCAGAAGATGACGATGATTCTGAAAGTGCCAGTATAGCCCTACACCAAGCACAAACGGTGAGTCCTTTGCCCAATGTGGCGAGTGATCTTTTGAACTAAACAGGTCTTATCTAATTGTGTTTGTGTGTCATATGAATAATATATATCAGTCCTTCGAGAAAAATGTGGCTTTTTTTTGTGACTGTTGCGGGCAAAAATCCTTGATTATGCGGCACGTTTTCTTAAAAAATGCGATGGAAAATGCGGGATATTCATGCAATTTTATGCGATAAAACTTGCAAAAACTGTGGTTTGGTGAAAAAGAGAAAAAAAGCGAATATTTTTAATTGAATATTTAAGTTCTCATCTTGTTTTATTGAAGACCTTAATAAACACATGGCTCAATTTGGACTGATTTCAAAACAATGCATCATAAACTTTGAAGCGTCATGAATCAGTGAGTCGATTCATGATTTGGATCGCATGTCAAACTGCTGAAATACGTGACTTTGTCGCTGAATCGACTCACTGATTCATAACGCTTCGAAGCTTCATGATGCTGTTTTTTTAAATCGGTCAGCACACCGGGAAACTGCTTTGCTCTTTTGCTGTTATTTTTGTTGGCAAATGGGAATTTGCATGCTTCATCATGGTTTCACCGATAGCTATGGTTTCACCACGGGGTTTGCAGCTTTTCGATGACGTTCACGTTAGGTAATTGTCACTTCAAAACGTTCCCATGGCAACAGGGGGAAATGGCGGCTTGTGTGTGAAGTAAACAAACATTTTTCAACTTTATGCTAATACTGTATATATGACTTTTTTGCAACGAAAATGCGGGGATTATGAAATCATGCTAGCCACGCATATTTTGCACGTGGAAATAGGCAATTTATGTGGCGAAAGTGCGGCGTATTTGAAAAAATGCGGTCTCCGCATAAATATGCGGACTTTGGCTGATTATGCATTAAATCATGCGATCGCATAATCACATTTTTCTGGAGGGACTGATATATATGCCCCATACATGGAATCAGAATGCCTACTGTATGTAGTAAATGGAAAGTCTCTACAGCAAAAGGCCAACCGTTACATGCATTTGGTTTGTTTCTACCATTTATTAGTAACGATTTACACAGTTTGTTTACTATTTACTATTTACCTGAGCATTCAGTATTGTGCAATATAGCATACAGAAGGTGAGGGACATTTTGGGGCAAAGAAGTGCTGCATTTTATCATTTAAACATGTAACTTTTCATGAAAATTCTATAATCCAAGGTGACCACCACCATATGACGTCATAATATGCAAATTAGATGGGACAATGTAATCCTTACATAAACTTTGGGTCATCCTTAACATTTCTCTAATTTACAGAAAGTCTCTATCTTTTATCACTTTTAAGATATAGCCTTTTCAAATTAAGATGTCAAAATCGAACGTTTTAGGAAAAAACCTCTGGCGCCTAAAGGGTTAAAGGGATAGATCACCCCAAAATGAAAATGACCCCTTGATTTACTCACCCTCAAACCATCCTAGGTGTATATGACATTCTTTTTCACACAAATACCATCAGAGTTTTATTAAAATATGTCCTGGCTCTTCCAAGCTTTATAATGGCAGTGAAAGGCAGCCCAAAATTTAAAGACCAAAAAAGTGCATCCATCCATTAAGATACGGGATAAATCACGGGATAGTTTTCATTTTTGGGTGAACTATCCCTTTATGTGATTGGATATAAAACTTACTGCTTAAGATACAATCAGTAGCTTATTTCTAATTAGAATTTAAAAAAAAAAAATATTAATAAGGGATCGTGTCAAAAATGTCAGCAAAGTTAATACAAATGCTGACAAAATAAAGATATTGTTGAAAAAAAAGTTATTGTATGAGATCTGGATTGTTTTATTATAACATGATACAGTATAATTAAGCAATATCACAAGAGCAAGAGAGCGGTTTTCACAAAACACGACTGCAAACCAGATATTGCTTTCATACAAACATTCAATAATTTAAAAAAAACAACACATGCATTATTTATGCATTTGTAATTTACCAATTTAGAGGCATCTTCTGTACCCCCTCTGCAGTACAAAGATGAAATTTGTTGTTCAGCTCTATATAGTGTCTTATTCTAATTATATTTATTGATTAAAAATAAGTAATTTCTTAGGCGTTAATGTGGATCTTTATGAATTTAAGGAGTGCTGGTCTGGTCTTGATCTTGACTCTGTCTCGCCCTGCCTTGGTGTTGGTCTTGTCTTGGTCTCAACCCTTCAAAGTCTTGGTCTTGTCTTGATCTCAACACACATTGGTCTTGGTCTCAACTTGGTCTCGAATTAGGTGGTCTTGACTACAACACTAATGGCTAGTGGATCAAAAACATTCAAAAACGACTCATGAAAAGCATAACCAATACAAATATGAAAAAAAAAATAATAATTCACAAACAAATGGCTCTACTGAATTGTGATTATATATGGTCCTTTTTTTTTTTTTTTTGAATTGACTCAAACACTGCGACCAAATGTTACAATATTCAAATATTATTATAACACTTCAATAGTCTCTGATGGAAAACGTGATTGGCATGCAGATAGGTTTATGCCATTTTTAAATTGATATTGTATACATTTATTTTATGTCATGGTGTGTACGATTGCTAGACAAGAAGGAAAATAAGTCGACAATTCTGTGCAACAGAGGAGGTTTACACAGACTCCAAGACAGCCTGTGACTAAAAAGGCAATTGAATATTTCAGGAAGTTAAATATGTCAGACAGCAGACAGTTCATCATTTTGTCTGTGCTGGGGTGTTTCTGGGATATGAAGATATATCTATGAGCCATAATGCTCAAACAAACGGATGTTAAATATAGAATTGTAAATGACTGCACAGAGAAAAACAGCTCTTTAAATAATTTATTGATATATTTCGAGCTCCTCATTCCCACAGACAGACCGAAAACCGTTTTCTACCAGATTTAGAGGAGGAGACAAAAGATGATGGTCTCTAATGCCTGTGCCATTTTTGGGTTTTACTGCATAATGAAAATGGTCTTGTGATGTTTGACAAAAATGTCTTGTAACAAGTTACTGGCTAGCTTAAATTAAGCAAAATTGTAAACTGTCACGGTTGTTACTTTGCAGCAAGGATAAGTTTGAGGCAGCGTTGATAGCGCTGACATAAAGTCTATGTAAACATTTGTAAAGTGACAAAACGGGCATTTTGGCATAACCATGTTATTGTTCGCGAAATAGAAGTTCTGAGAACTTCATTCACAGACAGCGTGTTCTCTTTTGTCTCACGCTTAAATGGTTTAAAAGGATTTGCATGAATAAGAGCATGCTCATATAATGTAATGTATTTATACACCGATCAGGCATAACATAATGACCACTGGCAGGTGAAGTGAATAACACTGATTGTCTCTTCATCATGGCATCTGTTAGTGGGTGGAATATATTAGGCAGCAAGTAAACATTTTGTCCTCAAACTTGATGTGTTAGAAGCAGGAAAAATGGCCAAGCGAAAGAATTTGAGTAAGTTTGACAAGGGCCAAATTGTGATGGCTAGACGACTAGGTCAGAGTCTCTCCAAAACTGAAGCTCTTGTGGGGTGTTCCTGGTCTGCAGTGGTCAGTATCTATCAAAAGTGGTCCAAGGAAGGAACAGTGGTGAACCGGCGACAGGCTCATGGATGGTCAAGGCTCATTGATGCACATGGGGAGTGAAGGCTGGCCAGTGTGGTCTGTGTAAGGATACACATTGCATCACAGTTTGTTGCGTATGGCATAGCCGCAGACCAGTCAGGGTACCCATGCTGAACCCTGTCCACCACCGAAAGCGGCAACAGTGGGCAAGTGAGCATCAGAACTGGATCACGGAGCAATGGAAGAAGGTGGCCTGGTCTGATGAATCACATTTTCTTTTACATCACGTGGATGGCTGTGTGTGTGACGCTTACCTGTGGAACACATGGCACCAGATGCTACAAGCTTGGCACACCTATTTTTTTGGTAGTTTCTCCCATTCTTCTTTGCAGGACCTCTCAAGCTCCATCAGGTTGGATGGGGAGCGTCAGGTGCACAGCCATTTTCAGATCTCTCCAGAGATGTTCAGTCTGGTACAAGTCTGGGCTCTGGCTGGGCCACTCAAGACCATTCACAGAGTTGTCCCATAGCCACTCCTTTGTTATCTTGGTTGCGTGCTTTGGGTCGTTGTCCTGTTGGAAGATGAACCTTCGCCCCAGTCTGAGGTCCAGAGCGCTCAGGAGCAGGTTTTCATCAACAATGTCTCTGTACATTGCTGCATTCATCTTTCCCTCAATCCTGACTAGTCTCCCAGTTCCCAAAAGTTCCCAAAAACATCCCCACAGCATGATTCTGCCACCGGCATGCTTCACTGTAGGGATGGTATTGGTCAGGTGATGAGCTGTGCCTTGCTTCCTCCAGACATGACGCTTGCCATTCGGGTCAAAGAGTTTAATCTTTGTTTCATCAGACCAGAGAATTTAGTCTCTTATGGTCTGAGAGTCCTTCAGGTGACTTTTGGCAAACTCCAGGCAGGCTGTCATGTGCCTTTTACTGAGGAGTGGCTTCCGTCTGGCAATACAGGCCTGATTGGTGGAGTGCTGCAGAGATGGTTGTTCTTCTGGAAGGTTCTCCTCTCTCCACAGAGAAATTGGAGCTCTGTCAGAGTGACCATCGGGTTCTTGGTCACCAGCAGACTCCTGGTGGTTCCAAACTTATTAAATTTACAAATGATGTAGGCCACTGTGCTCATTGGGACCTTCAATGCTGTAGACATTTTTCTGTACCCTTCCCCAGAGGTCCTGTCTCAGAGGTCTACAGACAATTTGCAAAGATTTCACACAAACTTCTTTTCACATTGTCA
Source organism: Romanogobio albipinnatus (assembly GCA_023566225.1). Classification (NCBI taxonomy): domain Eukaryota; kingdom Metazoa; phylum Chordata; class Actinopteri; order Cypriniformes; family Gobionidae; genus Romanogobio; species Romanogobio albipinnatus. Next base: position 31,777,432 of record CM042260.1, on the reverse strand, counting down.
TTATGGTGTATTGTTTGTAGAACTTTGAGGGAAATATTGAATTTAATACATATACATATATATACACACACACACAAACATTAATTGTTTGTAGAACTTTGAGGGAAATATTGAATTTAATATTATATATACACACACAAACATTAATTTGTTTTAAATACGATTTTAAACAGACTACTTGGCAGTTGGCATATAATCGATTTAACTAAATTACAATTTTGAATCGTCCGCCAGCCAATTTTTAAGAAAGCTGAGTCTGAATAAGCTTTGAGGGCTTTTTGGAGGTAATCCAGGTCAGTTCCGTGGGCAATTGTCTCTAGGCAGCTGTAGGTACAGTCTGTTCAGCTCAAAGATCTTAATATCGTGCTGCTCTGCTTCACTAACCACTGCATCTCAGTTCCACACCAGAGCACACCGCAGGTATGTCCACTTTATATACGAATTTTCACCTGCAGTGAAGGAAGAGGAAGAATGAGGTGAACTTCGGCTCTGTCTGTGTCCAACTTCGGTAATGAATCCAGACTCCCCACAGCTACCCGAGCAGTTCTTAATAGGCGACCGGGGGGCTGCACACAGAGGCCGATCAGAGCTAGGTGGGAATTACGTGGGATCACACCCTCCAGAGACAGACGCAGTTCCCTACTTCTGCATTCTTTCCCTGCATATTTCTTCCTCAATTACAGCCATCCACATCGACAGGACACCTGCTGGCCTGTCATTTGACTGGTTACATTTTGAACAGACGATCATAAGGAGCTGTCTCCGTTTGTGGACAGGTAAAAGTTCTTAAGAATGGCATAATAATGGACTATATCAGTGGTTCTCAAACTTTTTGTACCAAGTACCACCTCAGAAATTATTTGGCTCTCTAAGTACACACCATAATGACCAACATTAAAATACAGTAGCGTAGTAGGCCTAACTATTCAGCTACAGCTCTGCACAGTTAAAAAAAATTAGGCAGTTAATTCCTAATAAGAATATTTATTGTTGTCAGCCACTTTAACATTGTAAATACACAGTCTGTACATTAACACTGCACTTTGCTTACATACAGGTAAATAAAATAACTAAATGATACATTAATATGTGTTTTACCTACAAGTTAAATTAAAACTGTACTGTACTTAAAGGGTTAGTTCACCCAAAAATGAAAATTAGCCCATGATTTACTCACCCTCAAGTCATCCTAGGTGTATATGACATTCTTCTTATATAGAAGTTATATTACAAAAGTCCAGGCTAATCCAAGCTTTATAATTACAGTAATAGTTGCTCTGTTTTTGAAGTCGATAAAAAAAATGCATCTGTCCGTCAAATAACGTGCTCCACGCAGCTCCGGGGTGTTAATAAAGGCCTTCTGAAGTGAATTGATGTGTTTGTGTAAGAAAAATATACATATTTAAAACTTTATAAAGTAAAGTTTCGGCCGACCGCCTTCTCTCTAACGCGACCAGGTACGCTTGTCATGAAGTCACGTACGCATCTTGAGTTTCACTTTCAACTTTCAACACTTCCACGGAAGGCGATCGGCTGGAACTTTACTTGATAAAGTTTTAAATATGGATATTTTTCTTACATAAACGCATTTTGGGTGAACTATCCCTTTAAATGTAAAAAAATAAAAAAAATCTCAAATAAAGATTAAAATAAAATGTATTGTTTTAACTTAAATATTAAAATTAATTTTTATTTAAATTAAATATTTGTTCTGAGTTTGTCACACCACAGAAAAATGTGTTGTTATACACCCGGCCAAATGTGAATGATAAAAAAAACGGCAAGCAAAATCTTCTGGGAGCATGTCCGCTATCTGCGCTGAAACCACGCCCACTCGTGGGAAAGCTGCAGTAAGCACACAAGACAACACTGATGGGCACGTACTGTAACAATGGCACCAGATGTTGGCGGGACGGGAGGATGAAGGCCGGGCTGGAGATAGTTGGTTCGGCCCCATTCTGCAGTGGATTATCAGTAAATCCCAGTTGCCTCCGATGAAAGTTTTTTAAACTATCCAGTGTAAAACGATCACTGCAGAGACAGCTGTTCACATAATTAATCCACCTCTTCTTGTTTTATAAGCTGATGTGTAATTTATCGCAACTAGGTAATATGCATTTACGTGACGAAGGCATAACTAGCTATAGTTAACTGTAGGCTCTAGTAGCTAACGGTAGTGACAGTAACTCACGATTGAATGGGCGAACTGATGCGAATGCGCTCGAGTTATGATAGTGTTCTGGGAGGGGCCAGGCTCAGTGGCTCCAGTGCGTCATCGAGCCACCGTTTTAGTGCTACACAGTTCACAGTCTTTGTAACGTGTTTCAGCAATACATTTCTAACATGTTTAGAAACAAATTTTAGAATTACCATAACAGTGACTTTAATTTAGTGATTCCTCTGCGTACCACTAGAGGAAGCCTGAGTACCACTAGTGGTTCGCGTACCACACTTTGAGAACCACTGGACTATATCAACCCGAGACCCCCAGGTTAATGTAAACTCTCAATTTCTGAGCCACAAAACTGCAAAAGATTGTTTTCAAACTGGTTTCCCAAACATTATACTCCCATCTATGATTGGTTTGGACAAACAGTCCCACCCCATACTCACACCATTGTTCAAGCCAATGTTGCAGTGACAGGCTAGTCACGATTCTCAAACAACAGTGTACACATAAACAAACCGGATTTCAGTTAAGTAAGATAAGTAGGTACTGAGAAAACAAGCAACAGAGAATGACAGCCACACAAGCCGCCTGTCTGTCAGTAACACCCATTTCTGCCTCTCCAGCAGCAGATAATATGGATAAATACAAACACGTAGAGTCTGTCTTTTCAGAAATATGTTGTTTATATTCACTGATATGAATATAAATCAATGTAAATCTATAGTTTATGTATGACACTAATCTGCATGACATCAGACAACGTTGAATTCCTGAAATATTCAATAGCCTTTGTAGTCGCAGGGCATCTTGGAGCTCTGTGTAAAACTCTTAGCACAGACAGAACTCCTTGTGCAGCGAAAGTAAGACTTGACAAATAAATCTATAAAACATGAATCCTTATAAAGGATTATCTCATTTACATGTCTCAATCAAGTGTTATACTAATAGTGTTTATTACAATACAATAATCAGTGGTTAGAAATGTATGGAAGAAGTCTTCAAGTAAACAAAGATAAATCCTTATATGTGTAATATACATTTACATTTCCAAACCAGGAAGCTCAAGAGAAGTGGAAAAGATGGCAATATTACAATAATAATGATCATATAAAATTATTATTGTCATTATGAATAGTTTTATTTAATAATGTATCGTTAATGATGATGATGACAATGCCTTATGCATTACCATGCAAAAGTTAGGGGTCAATCATTTATTTTTCTTTAAAAAAAATACTGCATTCCGCATGGACACATTTGAAATGCCTTTACTGTCACAATTTCCACAAAAATATTAAGCAGCACAACTGCTTTCAACATTGATAAGACATATTTCATGAGCACCAAATCAGAATATTATTCTGAAGGAATGTATTGTTCTGAATCAATAATGATTTCTGAAGGATCATGTGACACTGAAGGCTGGAGTAATGATGCTGAAAATGATAAGTTTTACATTTTGTGAATTGTAATAATATTTTACAGTATTACTGTTTACACTATATTTTTGATAAGCATTTTTGATGAGCATATGCAATTCTTTTGAAAACAAACTTTTGAATGGTTGTGTACTTTTTTAATTACAATATTATAATAATATAATTAATATAATATAACATAAAATAATATAATTCATCCATCTTGTTACAGGACACATATCAGATTAGGTTCAGATCTTTGCACGAGCCTTTAATGACATCAGACCTAGATTAGCATCTAAATAAAAAAATTATCAGTACACGATGCTATATGCACATTGCTTATTGCTCTGCGTGTTTAATTCCAGCTTTTGCATGAGGATGTATAACAGGAAGCTAATGAGCAGGATACAGTAGAGTGGTTTCTGTTCAAGCTCACTGCCATTTCCCAGGATGTGTGCTGTCTGAGTCATCCAATGAATCAGCACAGGTAGCTATGTGTCTACACTGCAGGGGCTGTTTCATTAGTGCTGGCCATCATACCACTTTCTTTCTTTCTCTCCCTCTCCTTTTTTTTTCTCTCCCCCCACAGTATCTCAGTAGTCACCATATGGACCACATGAAAACCAGAGACAAGCAAACAGTACCATATTAACTTCTTTGTAAATCACAGCATTCACACACACGCACACACACACACACACACACGCAGACTAACCCAGCCCACGCCGAATGCCCTTCCAAAATCTAGAGGCAAAAATGGTAACATAATAAAAATAAACAAGTTAATGGAACCGGAAGGTGATTAAAACCAATCCCTGTGAGAGATTATGAGTTAATTACATACGGACGCCGCCTCAGGCTAAAAAAATATGTCCCCATCACCTTCATCTGTACCAGCTAATGTAAGCGCTCTGTGCTAGTTAATGCAGAGCGTCCGCTGATATCTTTATATGAGCTGATAGTATGCAGGATTGATATGTCAGTCAGAGAGCTGGGAGAGGTGTCTAATCAGTTTTGTGGCAGGCCCTGATCAATAGATGGCAGTGCTTGTTTGCAATGAGGAATGAGGCCAAACATAATGGAGACGGTAGAAAAAGGATTAGCTTTCTGACAAAGTGCCACACATTGCTAAGTAAAGGGGAAAAAATATTATTTTATAGGCTCTTGGAAGTATAACATGGAAGTATAACATACAGTGGTCTTCAGTTGTTTTGCTTCACAACCCAGATTTTACGTTACACATCAAGTGACAAACACAAAATTTAATTTGGATGGTTTTATGCTCTCTGCAAACAATTCAAGACACAAAACATTTGTGACTGACACAAACTATGACCTTAGGTACTTTAATGGTACTTTTTATCATTTTTGGACCTTGATAGCCACTGGTGACCAATGACCATTCACCTTTGTGGGGGGAAAACAGCATTGACAATTTGCCAAACATCTCCTTTGTGGTCTTTAGATGAAATTAGAATCTCATTTATCTATCTGTAATAACACGAGATTGAGCAAATGACAAAATGTCATCTTTGAGTGAACTACGCATTTAAAGGGGATGAGAAAACGCTCATCTTTCGTCAAGGCTTCCAATCAATACAGCATTTTGGTTTGAATCGTAATATTTTTAATGTTTTGTCTTTTATGGTCACCAAAGTTGCATTTATTTCATTAAAAAAACAATAATATTATAAAATATTAAAATTTTAAAGAATTGTTCTCAATTTGCATTTTTTTCTGTGATGGCAAAGATGAATTTTCAGCATCATTGCTACAGTCCCATGATCCTTCAGAAATCATTCTAATATCTGATTTGGAGCCCAAGAAACATGATTATCAATGTTGAAAACAGTTGAGCTGCTTATTTTTTTGTGATGCTTTTTTTCAGGATTCTGTGTAAATTTATTTTAAATTTTTTAACAGCATTTATTTGAAATTTTACAACATTATATATGTCTTTACTGTCACTTTTGTTCAATTGAATGTGCATAAATGTATTAATTTCTTTAAAAGAATATATTTTGAACGGTACTGTATAGAAGCGTGTTTCCACCACCAAATAAAAAATAAAATTATTTTTATTATTTTCTATGTTTCTATTTAACATCGTGCACAAATTACTTTTTTCCCTCAGAATTGTAAGATATAAATTCCTAATTGCAAGTTTTTCTATCAATAGCAACTCTATTTCCCACAATTCCGAATTTTACGAGTCAGACAGTCAGTGTTTGCATCTCACAATTACAAGAAAAACTGTCATAACTGTGTGATAAAAGGTAACAATTACCTTTTGTATGTCACTTAGTTGAAGCCACATGAGGCAGATGCCAACATCGACAGGTCACGTGACATGCCCCCAAACCGGACTGCAAAGAACATGAAAGGTCAAAACTCAAGAGACTTAACATTCACACATCCCACTACCTGTTATATCTCTCATTATAAATATAACATAGACGAACAAAAAATGTTATGACAAATACAGTACTGAACACCACTTTTCTGCTTACTATTAACTGTACATGAATGCTCATTACAATCACATCTAGGCAAATCTCCGACTCGGTGATGCCCATTTCCATACCGTTCATCAGGAGGGAGGTGTCTCGCAATAGTTAGTGACTGCACTTGACTGAACAAAGGGAATCCTTCATGCTTTCTCAGCTGTCAAGGACAAACAAAAGACAAGCCGTGGGGGACGGAGAGACAAAAAGCATCTGTTGTTGTCATGCTTGCACGCTCAAGGTAGTAGAGGACCCCACGGCACGCAAATCACCACGGCCCGAGTCCGCGAAACACCTGACAGACTTGCTTTTCCTCTGATTTATTATTTCACGAGTCAGGATTCACACCAGCCATGGACAGATGGGTCCACTCAAAGGCTAATGCAATTACCTGCCTTGCTGGGACTGATGCTGATGGATTTTTATGTTGTGTTATGCATTTATCTTTCCGATGGGTCATTTAACCATCTAATTGACTCTTTAAGAGTTTTCAGTGTTTGTCTATGCCTAGATATGAACGCTGAAGTGTTTGTTGGATTATATCATTCGATCGATCAAGCTTGAATGGGGCTACATACACAGAAAGATGTCGCTATTTCACAAATGAGACAGTTAACAAATTAAGCATCTGATCAATTAAGCATTTTACCAACAACAAAAAAAAGCCAAAACTGCCCTAAAACATTTGGGTCAGTCAGCTAACTGTCATGAAACGCAAGTCTGACTTTGCCGCTTTTTTGTGCTGATGTCATTAACATGCCAATCAGCTTGCCCGAGAGCGCAGAGAGACCCAATCAATCAAGCTGATTGGTTGTGTCACAAACTGCCCGCAATCAGCAGCAAGTCTAGACCTGTTACTGTAACTTAATCGACAAAGTCTTTAGTTAACATTACCATAAGCCTTGTGTCTCTGAGCGGTAAAACAACCCTGCAAAGCGAAGCATGACTAGGGTGGATTTTAACAGCACTAAGAGCCCATTAGTGGTGAGAGAATCTATACTTGGATATATACTGCTCAGGGCAGTATGAACTCACAAAAAATAGCCAAGCCAAGTGTTTGCCATCCCAAAGGGAAGTAAAACATTCTTATTTATGTATCTCTTTCTCAGGACCATCCCAGGAGAGAGCAGGATTGCTTTGGCCTAAATAGTAGACTCAGGAGAACAAATGAATCCATCTTCAGACACACACACACACACACACCTATGCAACACAAAGCAAATTAACAATAAATATGTTATAATATGCCCCACACACAACCGCTCTACGCAATCAGCAATGCAGCTATGTAGAAAAGCGCAAACAAAGGTTTATCTGAACATAAATGAAAGCACCTCTTAGTTTACCTGTTCCAGACGGAAGCATAAATGGAACCGTACAGACTGCACACTAGTACATCTTCTGAATAAAACATGTATGTTGTGTTTATATGTAGCAGTGTATGAGGCTTCTCATGTTTTCAGTACTTGCAATGCAGAAAGATGATAACGGCAGTCTAAACAAAATGTACAAAAAACCTGAGCCCTGCTGTTTGCTGCCTACATAGACAGTTGCCTTCTAAGGTATGATTTTAACTGAGATGGAACCTGACAAGTGATCAATTTAGCTACTCTACATATTGAGTCAAACAAATGGCACTCTTCACCAGTTTTTTTATTTTAATTTGAGCAATTTTAGAGGTTTTTCTTTGTCATGTCTTAAGTTTTATACATATATACATATACACACTATATTGCCAAAAGTATTGGGACACCAAGGCTCATTGATGCATGTACTGTAGGTAGCAAAGGCTTGTCCATGTGGTCCGATCAAACTGAGCTCAGATTGCTCAAGAAGTTTATGCTGGTTCTGATAGAAAGGTGTCAGAATACACAGTGCATCGCAGTTTTTTGATAATGAGGCTGCATAGCCACAGACCAGTCAGGGTGTCCATGCTGACCCCTTGTCCACCGCCAAAAGTGCCAACAGTGAGCATCAGAATTGGACCACGGAGTAATGGAAGAAGGTGGCCTGGTCTGATGAATTAAATTTTCTTTTACATCACGTGGATGGCCAGGTCCATGTGTACCACTTACCAGGGGTACACATGGCACCAGGAGGCACTATGGGAAGAAGGCAAGCCGGCAGAGGCAGTGTGATGCTTTGGGCAATGTTCTGCTAGGAAACCTTGGGTCCTGCCATTCATGTGGATGTTACTTTGACACGTACCACCTACCTAAGCATTGTTGCAGACCATGTACACAGTTTCATGGAAACAGTATTTCCTGGTGGCTATGGCCTCTTTCAGCAGGATAATTTGTCCTGCCACAAAGCAAAAATGGTTCAGAAATTGTTTGAGGAGCACAACAACGAGTTTGAGGTGTTGACTTGGCCTCCAAATTCCCAAGATCTCATTTTTCAATATCTCAATATTAATTTATTTATATTTATCTCTAAGCAAGCAAGTAGTTAAAAATATATAGCGCTCTTCCTGAGCTTAAAGTACCTTGCAATAAACAAATACATAAAAAAACTGTCACGATCACACACAGAAAACAGTAAGATCCATTTGCAGTCTTTATTAGGGTAATCCGTACTCACATCCAGTCCAGGCAAGGGTAAAACTCCAAACAGTCAATCCAAACATGAAACAAACACAAGAAAACAGAGAACCAGATCTAGAAAGTGACGTGACATATAACAAGGACTCCATGACAACACAGAACCAAACAGGGTATATATACACACACAGATACTAACAAGGTGACGGGAAACAGCTGTGTGCAATGATCAAATGAGGAGTGACAGACAGGATGATGGGAAATGTAGTTTAAGAGTGAATGACACCGTGGGGAAGGAGGACCTCTAGTGGCTACCCGGGGAAACACAAACCCGACACTGTGACAAAAACAGGACAAATACAATAAACGATACAGTATACATGTCAATCATCACATGGAATCGGAGTCAAATGTATAGTGAAAATATATACGCCCGCTCCCAACAGTCCAGACAGAATGAGCAAAAGAGTAAAAAGATGTAACCAGAGTAGTCCCTCATGGAGTGGGTACACAAAGCAACCTGTGTCGAACCGCATCTCAAATGCCACAGAGCCCAAACGAGTGCTAACTCCAGGACCCCAAACAGAAAACACTCAATGATGACAGCCACCATGCCACAAAACCCTCCTGTCAAAGACTCTTCATCCACATCAACCACACTGCAAACACCGCAAGGTAGACAGACCGGTGGAGTCAGATAGGCCAGATGAGATGAGGCACAGCGGAGCAAACCAAACTTTACTTTCACCTAAATCTTGGTAACTTTATAATTTCAGTTTTAACAATGTTAATACTTCAACTTCAACTTTTGTATTTCAGTTAGTTGCCAAGGCAACAATCATTTCAATTTGAATTTTCAAGTAATATTTAGATTTTATTTCATTTCAATTATGATTTTTAATATTGAAAAGGAATTTGGAAAAAAATCCAAGTCAAGGCACTCAATAGGATGCAAAAGTAAAAAGCCTTTATTAGTAGGGCTAAAACATTAAAACACCAACGCGTATCGGCCCATTGGCCTTCATCAGGGTGTTGGTAACAAACAGACAGGATCAAGCAATACTTATAGTTGCATTGGTTTCAGGTGTTTTCAAGGCTTTTTACTTTTGCATCCTATTGAGTGCCTTGACTTTTCCAAATTCCTTTTCAACATTTAACCCTTCCAAGAGCACCAGAGGATACAAGGGATTCAAGCAGCGCTCCAGTTCTCTTTTGTCTATGATTTTTAATAGTTTAATTTTAGTTAATAACAATGCTCCACACAGAAAGTGCATATGAATTTGACATTAGCGTATTGCTAAGCTACCAACTCAATACTCAAATATGCATAAAATAAGATGCACAGCACATACACATTTTAGGCTACTATGTTTAGTTATATTGAGGATACTGAATGAAATACATCAAGGCTGCTTTTGTTTCATCCAACATTCTGTATTTTTGGAGTTCCCTGCAGAAAAAGAACTGGTTTAAAAGAACCTAAACTGGTTTGCAGTCTTAGCTAGTTTAAGCAGTTCTAGTTCTAGTCTGGCCAAGCTGGTGTTCAGCTGGCAAGTGCCCAAAACCTCTCTAAAACCAAAAACCAGCCTGGCGAAACTGAGAGAGAGCAGATAGACTGGAAACCAGCTTCTGCTGATTTAAGATAGTATTGCAATCTGGGATTGCTTTCTCAATGAAAGTATATGCAATACTGCCTTCGAATTGGAAAGATGTTTGGCCAATTTATGATACATTTCTTGTTCTTGATTTGAAACGTTATTCGAGCAACCATTTTGGCCTATTCCCATTCAAAACTGTGCTTGCACGATTGGAAAAGCTGTTTGGAGACTGTAGCAATACGGCCACCAAGTGTCCGTGAATTATAGTGAATTGCAGAGTGAACTGAATTGCCAATAACCACAACTGTGATGTAGATTAAGCCATAAACTGACAGTAAACTAAAAGCTCTCTACGTACATTACAGTTTCCTGACAGTGACGGCAAAGCTGCTAATGAGCTTGTTAGCCTTACACATTTTGTGTGCATGAAAGCTGTACTTGCTGGATGCTGCAGAGAAAGAAGGAGAGTTTTTCTCTCTCTATTCAACAGCAAAGCCCAGCTCCCAATGATGCAGCACTCAGCACAGCACTGCTATAAGAAGACGTGAACTGTGCCTGTGGCCATCGTCCCATCATCCTGGCTGTCCATCTCCCGTGATGGGCCTTTGAGACACATCAATATTTAACCAGCCTCTTTCATTGACTCAGCAATTGTGCCTTAATTAATATGTGGTTGATTACCATCAGATATCACCAGCTATTCTGAGCGCCGATTTCTCAAAATAAACGATTTTGCTTGGCGTGAATGTATTTGCAGGAATATTATAAATTAATCTGTTTGGTTGGGGGGAGGGGGGGTGAGTCATTAAAGTTAATTTTTACATGATGAATGAGTCAGCAGATGCTCACTTTTTAACGCAGCATTACAAATATGGAGCATGTGCATATTTACCCTGAGCTAATGCATATTTACAAAGTGGAATATATTGGAAAGTGGAGTATTTTTAGCAATATAGTGTCACAATCACTTACAATGTCGAGATAGTTGCTAAACAGCAAGACAGATGACACTGAATAACAATGTGGAATAGTGAGAAAGAATCAGACACACACGCACACACACATACGCTAAACCATCCAGCCCAGCCAATCAAAGCAACAGATTCTGCGATTCAACAAAGAGGCCATCCTCCGGAGGCAAAGTCCTTTTAGATGGGCAGTTTGACACATCAATCAAACGGCAACTGTGGCCTCAATGTGCCTGTAATGTTTCCTCCGTACAGCTCAAGGGAGGAAAAAAAACTGCAGTGGTGTCACTTTGCTCGGGATGTTATAGATTTTTTTTTTCCACATTACGATGTTTGCCAGCATCCTTCCGGGTAAAACTGCGGAATTCGTGTTTGTCCAAAGTCAAGCATAAAGATGCCGCATTCTGTGAAACGGTCTGCCTTCTAGAGAACGAATTTTGATGTGTTAAACCTTTTAGATGAATCTGCAAAAAAAAAAAAAAACCTCTTGCACAGCTGCTAACAAATTGTAAAAACATGCTGGAGCTAAATGAGAGACCATTTTCCCCCCAGCACATACCATTTAAAAAAATATTGTGTCATAATCAGAGTCAAAACAGAGTCGTGTCAAATGCATGATTCCTTATAGAATGTAACAGTGCACTTTTTCAGCAACCCTGGTTCTGGAAATATTTTATTTTTCATTTTGCCTTCAGGGATTTAAAAAAAGTTTTCATTAAAGAGTTGCATGCCATGAACCAAACCAATGAGGTGAATCACATTACAAACCTTAATTTGAAGCAAGTATTTGAAAATATGACAAAAATCAAGCGTATAGCGTCAGTTCTACCAGAAAGACTCGGGAGATAGAATGATGTATGAAGCATGCATTTATTGACAGCCCAGCAAGCATAATAAAGTTTTGGCATAGGCCCGTCCATAGTTTGTAATCCGAGGGTAGCGGATCTGCATATTCCTGCCTGAAAATGAAGGCAGCGACGCAGCCAACCCCCCTTTGAAGTTATGGACGGAACCATCCTGGTGGTGGTGGGGAGGGTTGAGGCTGTTGTCGCGACGGCATCTGCGAACTCAAACATGTGCAAGTACGACTTTTATACAGAAAGTATGAAGACGTGATTGGATAGAGATGAAGGTAATAAGTGACAAAGTAATTAAGTCTTCCTGGCAGAACTTAAGCTAACGCTTACATTTCTGGCAGGTCACGTCAGTCAAGCTCGTGTAACGGAGCCCAGCTAGTAGTTGCTGTGCGAGTAAACCTCACTCCTCTTATATCAAGCCATGCTCTAGTGACTGATGCTAGAGGTTGCAGCCTTTAGCCTCCTTGTTAGAGCGTCCGACTCTCATGCTGGGAGACCCGGGTTCGAGTCCCGCTTGGAGCGGACGGGTCGAACAGGAGGGGTTACTTGGTGCCGTAACCCGGATGGGAGTGAGGTTTAGGGGGGTGAGTGTAACAGAGGCCAGCTAGTAGTTGCTGTGCGAGTAAACCTCACTCCTCTGATCTCAAGAGATGCTCTAGTGACTGACACTAGAGGTTGCAGCCTTTAGCCTCATTTTTAGAGCCTCCGACTCTCATGTCAGCGGACCCGGGTTTGAGTCCCACTTGGAGCGGATGGGTCGAACAGGAGGGGTTACACTCGCATCAGCTGACTTGTCAGCTGATCACGTCTACCTATAGGAATACGACGTCTATCACAGCATACATACTGTATATAAGCTCCTTCAGTACTATCAGCTGCTATCGTGTTTCTCCAGAGCTCATTTACCCTCCTCCATCCCCAGCTCCTCCTCTCGTCCAGTCAGGATTAATGATATCTGCAAATACATTATGTTGGTTCTGTTCTGTTTACCCTTAGGGGGGTTATTGCTGCTCTCCCTGCTCTTATCCATGCTAGGCTGCTTGGATGCACAGGGGGTTCTTGCCCAGAACAGAACCATACCGGGAATCCAAACTGTATGCTAATAAATCAATCATCTTTGACTATACTGGTCCTGACAGAAAGAGGAAGGTACAAGATTGTATACTTAATGAATCCAAAAAGCATTGTAAATGACAATCAAATGGATAAATATGAAAATTTTGATTTATAGATGTTGATTATTATACAGAAATAATACATTTTACATTTATTGCAAAGGAAGGATGTAAGGAGACTTTTTTTTAAGGCTATGACTGTGTGGACAGAACATTTATCCTCCAAAATACCCGCGGCTTAATTTGTTTCTGAAGTGATTATGACTTCGCTATTGGCTAATTAGGAACTCTCATTAAAATTTCCTACGAATGCTTGTAATGCATTAAGCTGCACTGATTGAATATGAGATCCTTGATGACAGCTCACAGCAGTCGTAATGCATCTGAAAGTAACCTTCCCGTCAGCATGTAAATTCTGCCACCACTGCTCTCGCTGAACAAAGCAGAACTCAATGAATGCGCTTTTATGTCTCAATTACAGAGAGCTCAAACTGTAGACTTTGAGGACAAACTAAATGGTTTGTGAATTGTTTGAGTAACAGTATAGGATTATGCCAATACGATTTAAAAAAAAAATAGAATATATGCATATACAGTGAGATCCAAAATGTTTATTCAGTGTCTGAGATCACATAAAAAAATCTGGGATTCTAAATTAAATTTAAACCTGAAATTACAGAATGTTTTAGCATTTGTAAAAAAAAATTAAACAATGAATTTACAAATAAAAATATAAATATATATATATATATATATATATATATATATATGCAATGGTTAAATTGGCTTTTGTAGGGAGGGGGAGCCCTTATTTACGGTGAATGGTCATTAAAAATCGCACGGGAAAAAGTTTTGTTTTAAAGACTGAATGTGTTTTTACACCAAAGGGGTTCTTTTTCCAGTATTAATGTGTAAGGTTGGGTTGAGTAGTTATTCAAACAAGGAGAAATACTTTACAGTTCACTTAGGGCCATAGGCAGGGATTTTTAAAATGAGTGAGGTCCCAAATGTGAGATAGTTAGGGGGGTTCGGGGGATTTGATTTCTCTGATCTACATATGTGCATTTTTAATAAGTTTGAAGGCCAAAAAAATGTATAATAAAAAGCTTTCAAAACCATGTCAGTGGGCAGTAGATTATTTGACAATACTCCCCTAAAGATGAGCTTTGACTGTAGTCTTTTCATTTTCGTACATTTTCTTCATACATGTCCCTGAAAAGGGTTGGGAACTTTTTTTGACCAAAAAGCCATTTTGTTCATTTTTGGTAAATACATTTTTCCAAAAGAGCCACAGTATAAAAATGCGCACAACATCCTGTCAGTAATTCAGTTGTCTTTTGTGACTTATCATGCTTTTATTATTTATTTTATTGTGACACTCGCGAACAGCAGTGAACACACAACTTGAATATTATTATCATAAACTTGTCATTAACCTCGGTAGGCTGTACAACACGGGAATTGTAATTGGCTGCTTTTTTCTGCAGATAACGGATCTCTGTTGATGTGTGTGTCTAACCTTTTTATCGATCATGTTAGTAATATTGGTTATGTTAGATATGTTGGTAAAGTGTGAGAGACCTGGCAGGCCATAGGTTCCCGACTGCTGCTCTAGCCGTTCGCGGATTTCCATGGTTACTCACTGTTAGAATTGTGACGGTTTTACCTGATGGCTGTGGGTGCGGTGCTGAACCAGAGAACACAGCGATTAATGCATTATGACATCTGATAATTCCATGTAGCCTGTATTTGCCAGAAGCTGATCAATAATTAAAGTCTAATAACAATATTTCGTGCTGAAGGAGACGGAGCTGAGCTCCAGCAGGGTGTGTTGTGGACCTGAGGAGGCGGAGCTGCCCAATTTAACCTCCGGCCCAATTTAACCTCATATATATATATATATATATATATATATATATATATATATATATATATATATATATATATATATATATATATATATATATATATATATATATATATATATATATATATATATATATATATATATATTCTGTAATATAATTCTCATACAATTCCCTAACCTGAACAAATCATTATTTTAAAAAAGAGATACATTTTCACTAGTTGTGAATACTTTTGGCTAATTTATTTATTTATTTGTTCATGCAAACCATAGCACAACCTTTGTCCATTGTGATTAAAGTAATTTGATTGGCTTTTTTTGCTTTCACCCCCAGCAACTGTGCTGTCAGTCACTCGTGCATTTTTGTCACTGTCCCAGTATCCCTTGCCTTCTGTGCTTGCCCTCTACGGTGGCCTTCATCATTCTGAGGTCGCCCACACAATAGCTTCCATCTCAGATAAGCCCAGAGCCACCAGAAGCCCAAGGAAGAGCACAGGGTGAACACAATAAACATGCTGTTTAACAGTGCACTGCCCTTATGTGGGTGAAAGAAGCAATTTCCAGTAGCTGTTTATGACTAAAGCAAGCCAATGAGATGATGCTTGGAGCACATATGGAGAGCACATTCATCCCCTTCTCTATAAACACCATCCCAATCTACAACCAGAGCACTGACTCAACAGCAGTGCAATTGGGCTTACAACCACATACTATTATAATGTTAGAAACTTGAAGGGAGAACACAATTTCAATCATGAGTACTTGACCTAAACCATTAAGTCAAAAGGTCTCATCATCAATGAAAGTGGGATTTTTCTTCCAATTGTATCATCCTTAAGGTGGTAATCGTACATTACACTCTTTATAAAATCAATAGCACACTGCGACATATCAAGTTGAGGTATCAGCGCCAAAATGCAACTCTATCACCTTGATTAGGCAAAAAAAAAGTGTTTGTAAGTTGAGAACGCTTGAGAAAGTTATTGTAATCAACGTGTTGGAAGCAGGAAAAATGTGCAGGATAAAGATCTGGGCGACTTCGACAAGGGCCAAATTGTAATGGTAAGGCAACTGGGTCAGAGTATTCTGAAACAGCAAGGCTTGTGGGTTGCTCCCGGTCAGCAGTGGTGAGAATTTACCAACAGTGGTCTGGTGAGGGACAAACCACAAACAGGCGATAGGGTATTGGATAGGTTTGGGTACCGTTCACATTTTAACCGGTAAAACCCAACGGTACCTTTTTTCGGTACTTTAGGGATACATCAATAAATGTCAATAAACTGTAAGTCATTTATAGAAGTGTTATTGGCATTATGCCAGAGCTGCCTTGGTTTGCCATTGTCTGTGATGTTCGTTCACTGTAATATTTACCAGTAAATAGTACTAGCTACTTAATTAATTGAATTCATAAAAACAACCATATTATTATTTTTTTCTTTTAAATTCAATTTATATAAAAAGATTTCCCACAAAATCTATGTTGTGTATTTTCTGGTAATCAAATAAAGACATAAAACATGAATTTATTTAATTAAACTTTTTTGACAAACAAAGCTGCATAACTGAGCTTTATACTGTTAAAATTAAAACATGGAAGAAAAATTGATATATTACTTAAAAAAGAAGGTTTTGATAATGTATTATTATTACATTGATGTTAGTAGCCTATTAGTATTACACTGAGATGTATCTAAATTCTACTGTACAACAGTGTGATGGAGGTTCGTTTGGTCAAGGAAGGAAGAAGACAGGGGTCGGCGTAACTGGGACTGGCGGCTTTATTTCTCATATTTCTTTATTCACTCAAACAGAAAAACGCACTTGGGTGCATAAACTCAAAACAGGTTTCACTTTGCTTTTCAGATTAGACTCTCAGTTTCTCTCGTCGTCAGCAGCAATGGCAGTGTGCGCGCAGTCCCAGTTCAGTCTCTCTCTCTCTCCGTCTCTCTCTCGCACTGGCTTTATGCGGTCTCTCCACGCCAATTACTGAAATCAGAGACAGGTGTTCGTAATCTGCATTTGACCTACTTACTCACCGCTCGGTTCCTTTCCCTCTCTCCGCCCGCAGACCTCGCGAAACCACGCCCACCTCGCCACATACCCCCACCGCTCGACTCAGGATGGGGAGCCATGCAAGGGGGCATGGTCCGAACAGAGGGTGAACACATCTTCCACTTCCTGATCTCATACAGAGCAGACGTGCCTTCTATCTGCTCCCCGCTCTGCTTTGGCGCTGATCTTTTTGTCTTTTTTTCTTGACTCCCTGCTTGCTGGACTCCTGAAAACTCGAAATGGAATTAATTAACTGGTCTCTCAGCGCGATTGACAAGATTTTCTCACTGAGGAAAGGTGCTCCGGGAGAACCCACCTGCCCGGACGGGACCTTCCCCGCGGGCTACACGCGGGACGCCTGGAACAACTGGCAGGGCCTGTGCCTGGAAGTCCTGTCCGTGGAGGATATTGAGGATTTATTCATAATTGGCATTATGATAGTGGGGTTCCTATTTCTCGGCCTTGGGATTGCCCTGACCTATCGTAAAATTGGTAAGACAGCTGCCAGTAAATTCACCCAGCCGCTGTCTGTGGAAATTAAAGAGTGCTTCGGGGATGTGTGTGACCGACTGAAGGTATTAGATCAAAGAATGACATTGATTGAGGAACTGTATCGTAACATCTCAGCCCGGACTGCGGAGACGCAGGGAAGAGTGGGCTCCATCGGGGGTCAGGCTAGTGAACTGCTATGCAGTATGTCTGGTCTGACCGTGAAATTGGATGAAATGTCCAGGTCCATTCATGAACCGGACGCTCGCCACTGACGCTGAGGATCAGAACGGATTGATTGATTATGGTCTGGAAATTACCGAAGATCAGCTAAATGGATTAAGATATTTTCCCTCATCCCAACGTCCAGCTTGTCCCTATCTCTCGGTTGGGAGGTCAGCTTGACAGCTGGGTCCTGCTATCTTGCTTTCGTTCCCTGTGCACGGCCATATCTCCTTTCAAGGACAAGCCACAGAACTGAACTCTGAAAACATCTTAAGTTATGGCTAACATTCTCACACAACACAGGAAGCTTCAAGACTCTTACTCGCATCACACACACCTCACCCCATCCCTGCCCCCATCCAACCGTCTGCCTCCCCCCTTTCCTCCTTCCTATCTCCCTTACTATTCCCAACAAAAAATCCCATCACGTGACCACGTGTACTGTGTGTACTATGTATGTAATGTTTGCATGTATGCTTAGCAATCTGCATTTCTTTATTTCCGGAGAGCGTGTGGCGGCGCTTTAAACAGCTGCGGCTCGGAGGCTTGCTCCAAACTTCATTTCGTTGCATTGTACTTGTACATGTGTAATGACAATAAACTTGAATCTCATCTCATCTCAACTCCCGTCCCAGGAGGTAGTAGCGGAGGGTAAGAACGGTCCACCTGATGGCCAAACAAAAAGCCCCAGGAACTGTCTAACTTCCTTTTTGGTCTTGGGCCTCGGACAGGTCGCAATTGCTGCTGTCTTATCAATTTGGGGACGCACCTGCCCGTGACCCAAGTGGAAGCCCAGATACCTTACCTCCACCCACCCAATCGCACACTTCTTCGGGTTGGCCGTGAGCCCAGCCCTCCTCAGCGACTTCCGGACAGCCCGCAAATGCTGCATATGATGCTGCCAATCCCCACTGTAAATGATAATATCATCCAGGTAGGCAGCGGCATATGCAGCGTGCGGCCAGAGAATTCTGTCCATCAGACGCTGAAAGGTCGCTGGAGCCCCGAACAAGCCGAAAGGAAGGGTGACAAATTGGTGTAACCCGAATGGCATGGTGAAAGCTGTCTTTTCCTTGGACAAAGGAGATAAGGGGATCTGCCAATAGCCCTTAGTTAAGTCCAGTGTCGAATAAAATCGAGCAGCACAGAGCATTGGATAAGCATCGAATTTAGACACCTCGTTGACTTTTCTATAGTCCACATAGAACCGCACTGAGCCGTCAGGTTTTGGAACCAAAACGATCGGGCTCGCCCAGTCACTGTTGGACTCTTCTATTACCCCCATGTCTAGCATTGCCTCCAATTCGCTTTGAACTACCTTTTTTTTATGTTCGGGTAAGCGATACGGGCAGCTATGAACGACCACACCCGGTTCAGTCTCAACATGGTGATGGATGAGGTTCATTCGAACACGTCGGCAAAATCTGCCTGCAACCTTTTCAAGTCGGTGAGCTGCGAGGGTGAGAGGTGATCCCTACCAAGAGCCAGGGCAGCGGATTTGGAGTTTGGGAGCACCTCTGGGCCGAGATCCTCCTCCCCGCTCACTACCGTCGCCAGCAACACCGACTCCGCCTCAGACCACTTTTTAAGGAGGTTAAGGTGGTAAATCTGACGTGCCCCGTCCCTATCCGTTCGGAGAACCTCATAGTTGAGATCCCCAACTCGCCGTGTGACCTCAAAGGGCCCTTGCCACTTCGCGAGTAATATAGAACTAGAAGTGGGGAGTAATACATGCACTTTATCACCCGGGTGCAAACTGATGAAGACTAGCACCCCTATTGTATTGCCTATTTTGTCTGTCCTGGGCCTGTAAGAAATTCCTTCATTGACAGCCGCCCCAAAGTGTGGAGTTTTGTTCTCAGGTCCAGGACATACTGAATTTCATTTTTACTGTCTGAATATCCGTCCTCCCAAGTCTCTCTAAGAACGTCCAAAACCCTGCGTTTAGAGGAGCTCGAAGGGGGAAAACCCCGTGGAGGCTTGGGGGACCTCATGTACAGCAAACAAGAGGAGCTCTAGCCACTTATCCCAATTTTTGGCGTCTTCCCGCACGAACTTCCGAATCATGGTTTTCAACGTGCGATTAAATCGTTCCACCAGACCGTCCGTTTGTGGGTGATAGACACTCGTGCAGATCGACTTAATGCCCAATAATTCGTACAGTTCGCGAATTGTCCGTGACATAAACGCCGTGCCTTGATCGGTGAGAATCTCTTTCGGGATTCCCACCCGGGAGATCAACTGAAACAGTGCCGCTGCGACGCTCTTAGCGGAAATAGTACGCAGGGGAACTGCTTCAGGGTACCGCGTTGCGTAATCCACGAGGACCAACGCAAAGCGGTGACCACGTGCAGACCGTTCTAATGGCCCGATGAGGTCCATACCAATTCTCTCGAAGGGGACCTGCATTAAGGGAAGTGGGCACAATGGTGCTTTTGGAGTGGCCGGTGGATTCACCAACTGGCATTCACGACACAACGGACACCACCTGCGCACGTTCTCGTGAATGCCCGGCCAAAATAAACCGGCCATTAGACGGTTTAGTGTCGCTGTCTGACCTAAATGTCCAGCCATTGGATTAGAATGAGCCGCCTGGAAAAGCATTTCCCGACGGCTCTTAGGTACTAACAACTTTGTTGTATCTTGTTTAGACTGGGCATCTTGTGTTACCCGATACAGCTTATCTTTTATATCTTTTATTATAACCGTAAAATAAGGGTAGGAGAGTGGCTGTTCAGGATGGAGAAGTCGGCCGTTGATGGAGCGGACCTGGTCAAACGCGTGTTTCAGCGTCTCATCGTGGGACTGCTCCAAGGGAAAGTCATCGCGTTCCGAGAGGACAACTCTCTGGAGAGCGCTCGTTCCCCTTGACTCAAGCCCCCGAGGTCCCGGCTGGGCTTCTCCTACCTGAACGGTCCTGCCTCGGTCCCTCTTTCCCCAAGCGGCATCCGTACATAAATAACCCAACAATTTATTAAAGGCTGGCCAATTGGTCCCCAAGATAATCGGATGCCGGAGGTGCAGGTTAACTGCAACTTCGACACTATGCTTTTGTCCCCTGAAATGAATTTGAACCGGCAGCAGCGGATAATTCACCACCTCCCCGTGCACACACTGCACCTTAACCATGCGGCCTTACCCTCCCGGTATATCCAGCTCTGGAACAGCTGGCGGTCTACATACTGAGCCTGGAGGAGCACTTCGAACTTCTTGTCCTGCTCCTCCCTCATGGCCAGTAGTTGCTGGTGTTGTTCCTGATGAAGACCGGCCAGCGACTGGATGATCTCCGCAAACGGCGTACCTGACGGGGATTGCATGGCGGCGGCGTTCTTCTCCCTTCCCGGGTTTTGCCACCAGTGTGATGGAGGTTTGTTTGGTACAAATTGAACAAATGAACGAAATTAATTTCTCCGTTATGGCCTCTTGTTGCAGACAAAGAGCTTGTGGCGGGCAATGCAAAGTAAGGGTGGTCCAGTTTGCACATACAAATTAGTTGCTTATATTTACAAAATGAGCCTACAAAAGCATAAACAAGCCCGTTTAATAAAGAAAAGTTTACGAAACTAAGTGAAAACTCACGAAAGTGTTTACTGAAATTAGGAAACATTTAAGAGATCATAACTTTAGTTGTATAAGTTAAACGTTACATTTCTACATACATTTTGTTCTCATGTCACAAGTAATATCAAGGTTTATTTTGATCTGTTTTACATGATTCTTTTGTAGTGTGGTTTTCGCTGAAGTGTACTAAAATAAATTATCGTCACCTGTGTACATTAGCCCACTTCTTCTCTATGCTTTATCCTGACGGTTTATAGAACAATTACTCCGAGTCGCCCTCTGTCGTATCAAAGAATAGCACAACGGCAAGCGTGTCAAGTATAAACGCCTCGTCCGTTTGGGGAGGAGCGTGTGCAGTCAGCGGGGGCTCGCGCTGCGGAGCCGGGTGAAAGTATAAACAAGGCTTCAGGCATGCTAGCATGCCCACTCGCAAAGCAGACAGCCACGCCTCTACCACCGTGGGCGTTTTTCCCCACATTTTTTTTCGAATATTAATTTTCTCCTTCGAAATTCGTTTTTTTTAACTATTCAAATATATATTCAAATTTAGAATATTCGTTGACAGCCCATATATGTACACATACAGACACACACTCAAATCAGTTTTAAATTGGAATTGAATCAACAGGAAATTCCAGCCCTACGAGATAGACAGAAGAGTCAAGTAAATGCAATGCATTTTGAAAAAAATTACTCCTAATTTCATCCTAACTTGACTCTCATTCAGTGCAGTCAACTATCACTTCTTGTGTCTAGTCTATGAAAACAAAGACTGATTATGCGAGGTTTACAAATGTGTATTAATTATGCTCTGTTATCACTGCACTTTTGCCAGTTAAATAAAAGTACTCTGTAAAAATCTGAGCATGCAGCACAAATTAATATAGATGTATTGTTGCTGGTAAGTAATCAAAAAAGTTTTGAAAAAAGGTTACTGTGTAAGCAGAGCAGAGAGAGATATGTGTACACGCTCAAGAGAGAGACACAAACAAGCAGACGGTTTGTCTGATTCAGCTTGGCTGGAGACCGGGCCAGACTGTCTTGCTCCATGTATCTCATCTATCACTGACTATTTCCAGAGATGCACCCCTTTCTCACCTCAGAGAAAGAGGATTCAATCTTTCCTGGCCTTCTGTTCATCTCTAAAAAAGCATTTATTTGGGTCTCATGAGGGAAGCTGCCAATGATGGGGCCCGTCGTAAAGCAGATGACCAAGAGATCCAGAGCCTTCTTCATGTATTCTCACATCAATTTGTAAGGCCCCAAAGCACAGGACAACTGCTTATGGGTACACGGTACATTTACGAGAGTTCAATGAGGGCATTGTAAGGGAGGGACAAAATGTACTCATGTTTAGTTTGTCAAAGAGTCAACTGCAAATTCATGACAATAATGTCTAATGGCACAAGAACAGTCCTAAAACCTTCACTGGCAACTATATACTGTGTTTCAAAGGAGAAAGCTATTTCCCCCAATACTAACCAGCCAAAACTTGGTCTGGATATTAGAAGGGTCAGCTCTTAAAAGGACTTGTGATATTGAATGTGGTTTGAATTTTGTTAAATGACACAATGAAGAAAGAACAACAATCAATTTGAGTTTCCAAATGTTACATTTTTTTATTGAAAATGGATTGAATTTTGTTTGCTTTATTTTTTTTAAAGATGGTAGTTACAATGTTTCTTGAAAAGGTATGAGACAAAGAAACGTATGACATTCTCTTTATATTTATCTGAGGCTCAACACGTTTACTGTCCAGAATTAAAATCCACCGGTAAGAAAGAAAGAAAAAACGGAGGGGGAAAAAAAAAATTCTCAGTGGGAATAATATAAACTTTTGATTGATTCTCCGACTTACAATATGTTTTTTTTTTCCAGAGAAAAAGTCTCAACAACATGTCAAACTGTTGAGAAATGTCCAATTAGCGGTAAATTGTCAAGGACTTCAAAATGGTCAAAAGTCAAAGGCTTTAAAATAAACTCAAACTAATTCGATTTTTCCAAGGCCAAATGATCTGAGCTGCCATCC
This sequence comes from Romanogobio albipinnatus, assembly GCA_023566225.1. NCBI lineage: Eukaryota > Metazoa > Chordata > Actinopteri > Cypriniformes > Gobionidae > Romanogobio > Romanogobio albipinnatus. Next base: position 31,754,036 of record CM042260.1, on the reverse strand, counting down.
ACATATACCCTTAGTACTATATCAACAAATGACTAATTTGCTTCCACTTTTAAGAACTTTGACACTAAAAATAACTGAAAACTCCATGAATTCTCCTGAGCTATAAGAGAGCAACCTCTGAGCAATAAAAATGTTCTCCATTCCAAACCTCAACACCCTCGATGAGAGACAGACCTGAGAAGCTAAAGACCTTTGCACATTAATGTTCCATCAGAGCAAACAGCAGTTTAGAAAAGCTTTCACATTTCCTCATATGAGAGCGGAGAAAATAAAGTGCTCACTTCAACACTGCCCCCAAGTGGTATTTTCAATGACCAGGCCGGCTACAAACAAGAAAGCACAAGATTGTTCATCCTCTGAAGATAATAACACATTCTGATCAGATATCACAGCCATAAACATGATTTAAACACTGTGATGGTCTATTAATAAAACAGGAAGAGTTGATTGAAGGTTATAAATCCTCAGAGGAAAGTTTTAAGTGCTGTGAGTCACGCTTCTTGTCACCTATGTCTTCACACACTCAGGTAAAGTATATCTCGAAAGGTGACAGAACGGAGGAGGTATTAAAGGATCTACTCACAGTGTTTATCACAGCATCTGTGTGTAGGGCAAGATAAAGGAAAGGTTGACGGCAGAGCAGGAGCTATACTAGCTTATAATTACGTAGTGGTGAAGCTAGCGACTGACCTCTCAGCAAGAGTCACTGATAAGAGTTTGTTCTCACCCCGACATCTGACCCTCTGCAGTGAATGTGCTTCGGCAGTGTTTAAAAACTCCAATGAAAAAAAATAGAAGCTCTTATTGTGTAAATGCATAGTGGCGAGATAATGAGACGGTGATGAATGTGAAGGTATTACTCTATAAGTGAAAGCCGAGGGAGGTTGACCTGATACGTTGACATGCGGGACTCTAATCGGTAGCTACAGCTTTCAGTGTGGTACAGAGCCAAGCCACAGAGTGGGGCTAAATAATTTAACAGGTGCAATATGTTCAGGCTGGAAAATTCTCTAAAATGGCTTCCTTGTCCCAGAGTTGTTAAGAGGCATCAGATGTCGGCCAAAACGTTGAACTATTGTTCTTGTTTTAAGCCGTTGTATCCTCCGGTCAGTGTCACAGGCAACATTTTTGTGCATTTGCTTTTGGAGGTGTTTTATCGTTTTACAGCTTGTTTTCGTATATATATCATATACAGGTCCTTCTCAATAAATTAGCATATTGTGATAAAGTTCATTATTTTCCATAATGTAATGATAAAAATTAAACTTTCATGTATTTTAGATTCATTGCACACCAACTGAAATATTTCAGGTCTTTTATTGTTTTAATACTCATGATTTTGGCATACAGCTCATGAAAACCCAAAATTCCTATCTCAATAAATTAGCATATTTTATCCGACCAATAAAAGAAAAGTGTTTTTAATACAAAAAAAGTCAACCTTCAAATAATTATGTTCAGTTATGCACTCAATACTTGGTCGGGAATCCTTTTGCAGAAATGACTGCTTCAATGCGGCGTGGCATGGAGGCAATCAGCCTGTGGCACTGCTGAGGTGTTATGGAGGCCCAGGATGCTTCGATAGCGGCCTTAAGCTCATCCAGAGTGTTGGGTCTTGCGTCTCTCAACTTTCTCTTCACAATATCCCACAGATTCTCTATGGGGTTCAGGTCAGGAGAGTTGGCAGGCCAATTGAGCACAGTAATACCATGGTCAGTAAACCATTTACCAGTGGTTTTGGCACTGTGAGCAGGTGCCAGGTCGTGCTGAAAAATGAAATCATCTCCATAAAGCTTTTCAGCAGATGGAAACATGAAGTGCTCCAAAATCTCCTGATAGCTAGCTGCATTGACCCTACCCTTGATAAAACACAGTGGACCAACACCAGCAGCTGACATGGCACCCCAGACCATCACTGACTGTGGGTACTTGACACTGGACTTCAGGCATTTTGGCATTTCCTTCTCCCCAGTCTTCCTCCAGACTCTGACACCTTGATTTCCGAATGACATGCAAAATTTGCTTTCATCCGAAAAAAGTACTTTGGACCACTGAGCAACAGTCCACTGCTGCTTCTCTGTAGCCCAGGTCAGGCGCTTCTGCCACTGTTTCTGGGTCAAAAGTGGCTTGACCTGTGGAATGCGGCACCTGTAGCCCATTTCCTTCACACACCTGTGCACGGTGGCTCTGGATGTTTCTACTCCAGACTCAGTCCACTGCTTCCGCAGGTCCCCCAAGGTCTGGAATCGGTCCTTCTCCACAATCTTCCTCAGGGTCCGGTCACCTCTTCTCGTTGTGCAGCGTTTTTTGCCACACTTTTTCCTTCCCACAGACTTCCCACTGAGGTGCCTTGATACAGCACTCTGGGAACAGCCTATTCGTTCAGAAATTTCTTTCTGTGTCTTACCCTCTTGCTTGAGGGTGTCAATGATGGCCTTCTGGACAGCAGTCAGGTCGGCAGTCTTACCCATGATTGCGGTTTTGAGTAATGAACCAGGCTGGGAGTTTTTAAAAGCCTCAGGAATCTTTTGCAGGTGTAATTTTTATTCAGATGATTAGGTTAATAGCTCGTTTAGAGAACCTTTTCATGATATGCTAATTTATTGAGATAGGAATTTTGGGTTTTCATGAGTTGTATGCCAAAATCATCAGTATTAAAACAATAAAAGACCTGAAATATTTCAGTTGGTGTGCAATGAATCTAAAATATATGAAAGTTTAATTTGTATCATTACATTATGGAAAATAATGAACTTTATCACAATATGCTAATTTTTTGAGAAGGACCTGTATATATGTGTGTATAAATGTTTTTTTTTTCTTTTCTGGTATAAATCATAAAGCTGATTTTATCAATCAAATCAGATTTTATAAAAATAAATGCTAATATAAAAATATATCAGATATTATACAGAGAGAGACATAAAAAATAGAGACTCTCCGTAACATATAATCACCTCATTGTAGTTTGCCAGCTTTATGGCAGTTTTAAGCTGTTGTATCCTCCGGTTAGTGGCAAAATTTAGTGGATTTGTTATCCATCACATTCCATTTCTTTGCCTTTTTTTTTTTTTTTGAAGATGTTTTATTGTTTTCCTGCTTTTTTTTCAGCCATCAAGGCCGGGTTTCCATGACAACAAAGTGGAATGTCATGCTGAATTTCACCTTTCCTGTCTCACCTCATATGGCGTTCTCAACCCACTCAAATATGGATAGCACGGCTGCCATACAGATGCTTGGTATCGCCCGGATGGCTGCTGGGAGCTGACCTTGAGAGGGTGGCCCTCTGAGTTTTGGAAGCAGCTGCTTAATTCCCAATCTGGTGAATCCTCAAATAGTGGATGCCACAACTGCACTCAGGTGAAACCAATGGAGCAACGGTGTGAGGTTGTCGGGCAAATTGAGAGGCCGCAAAGTCTGCCCTACGTGACAAACTTGTCATGTAGTTGCATAAAAAGGGTGGCCAGGAAAAAGAAAATGGACAAGAATGGAATCACCTCTTAGTGTCAGGTTCAAACTGAGAGAGCTAAATTCCTAAAACGGTTATTCATCTGGGACAAGAAATCGTAACCCTTGCATGCATTTCTCAAGAGTTGCCACCACAGTTCGCCCAGAGACAATCTCTCCTTGTCACTCTAAAGTGGCAGAGAGAATGACAAACGTCCTTTGGTGGAAAATACTTTGGGTCTCTGCTTTCACCATGAGGCGTATCGTAAGAAACCTGTCAATCTTCCAGACAATGCTACTTGGGGCGGTGTAGGGCCAGTAAGTGACAATAGCGGGCGAGGCTGTCAGAGCTGACGGCTGTATTATTCACCTTAACTAATGTGTTTGAATAGGAAGAGGATAGGAAGTCATGGATCAAACCACCCATAATCCAACTGGGCCACTATAATCCTCATCCTCTCAAAAGGTGATGGACAAGTCTATTATGGCACTCCAGCGGCAGGGTCCCTTCTCTGAGTAAATTTGGCAGTCGAGCTGGAATATGTGGGCTCATGCATAAGAGGGAAGAGCTGCTCTTGACATGCCTGACATCAATTGTTAGAGCCGGGGGTGGGGGGCGGGGGGTGAAATCAGACCGTTAGAGAAATCACAACGACAGTAGCAGGAATAAACCCTTTTACTTCTGCTGCATTGCAAAGAGCGGGTGAATATCTGGATGTGGGGTCATTATTTGGAAATCACAACATGTCAGCAACTGGCAAAAACAAACTTCCAGGTGAATGTATTTTAGTTTTCTCAAGTAAAATAATATACTTTTTTCCCATAAAGCTGATCTGAGCAAGGTCTGAGAATAAGCCGTTTGCAGTTTCTATGCAATGTGGCGTCTCACATGCTTAGGCCCCGCCCACGACTGTTGATGGACTCTGTCTTATTCGCATAGACCCCGCCCTGAGTGAGCTGTACGCAGTCCGCCATGTTTATTTCCTCGCCAGCATTCTTATTAAAGCTACTAAAGTTATTTAATCAAGAGCAGTGAGTGTTTTTCTTTTGTTGTTTCATTTATATTATAGGCCTACTGTATATTACTCTGATTTCACTTCAATACACAGATCTAATACCCACATGCGATTACTTTGCTTGCTGTTTATGTTCACAGATAACTGACTGCTATCATGTTGACTGTGTTTCTTTACATAACCTTGTGTATATTTGACAGTTTAAGTGCTATAAGACGTGAAAGAGCACTCATGGGACGCGTCGTCTGACATCCAGCTTTCTGTGCACGTGCTTCCGATGTGTGTGCTCAGAAAAACAAATATCAGAAGTTTAGACTGATATGGCTTCAAAACACAGCAGCTCATTTGTATTTAAAGACATATGCACAAAAACTGAATTTTTTCCTTCCAGTCAAGTATGGGCATTTACAACATGGTATAATGAATTATCTGTGGGGTATTTTGACATTACCTGTGGGGACACCTGAGACTTATATTACATTGTAAAAAGGGGGATAATAGGTCACCTTTAATATCAAATTAATTAATTGTAATGCATGTAACAATTCATGTGTATAACATTCAAGTCTAAGGCAAAGGCTTATGTAAAGTCTAAAGCTTATGTAAAATTGGATCAAAGAAATAACTAGGCATTTGATCCATGTGCACAAGTCTTGAATATCTCATTCTCAGGCATGATAAACACTATCACAGTAAAAACAATCTTGACCTCTCCTTGAAGACAGACCATTTCAAACATTTTGAGATCACAGACAAAAAAAAACGCACCACAGTCTTCGACCACGCTCAAATCAAAGCCCTCAGAAAAACCACACATAAAACAGACACTAGAAACCACAAAGGCCACAGACTTGAGTTCAGATCAAGATCACTACTTCCCAGGAATATACTTCTGTCAGTTAAAATAAAACAAGGGGAATGGATGATGTGTTTTGTGGCCCTGTGGGTTCCCTGCATGCTGTTAGGATTCATTAGGCTGAATAACCCCTATGGATTAGCTTTGCTTCAGGGTTCTGGCACCAGGCCTGCCACTCTGACAGGTCATTATTGTGCATCAAGCTGGGACCAACTGCGGAGCTAACCGCAGCAGCAAGGCCTTTGAATCACACCCTGCTCTCTCTACCCACATTTCATAGGACCGCAGTGTTCCAAACGTCCTCTCGCCTGCACCGTGGGGCTCTCTGTGGGACGGCGGTTCGCTACACCTGTCTTCAGGTGCCACTTGAAGAAGTACAGCTGACAACAGCATGTGACGTCAGAATCGATGAGATGGAAACTTCCATTTAGACATTAACGTCTGATTGCCCTGGACACAGATTAAGGCTAGGACTAGATGATGCTGTCAATGGACAAACACATTTAGATAAATAATAAATAAAAATATTAGTCATTAATATATATTACATATACATATACATATATATGTATATATCTATATACACCGATCAGGCATAATATTAATGACCGATATTGTGTTGGTCCCCCTTTTGCTGCCAAAACAGCCCTGAAGGTGTGCTGTGGTATCTGGCACAAAGATGTTAGCAGCAGATCCTTTAAATTATGTAAGTTGCGAGGTGGGGCCTCCATGGATCGGACTTGTTTGTTCAGCACATCCCACAGATGCTTGATTGGTTTGAGATCTGGGGAATTTGGAGGCCAAGTCAACACCTCAAACTCGTTGTTGTGCTCCTCAAACCATTCCTGAACCATTTTTGCTTTGTGGCAGGGCACATTATCCTGCTGAAAGAGGCCACAGCCACCAGGAAATACCATTTCCATGAAAGGGTGTGCATGGTCTGCAACAATGCTTAGGTAGGTGGCAAAGTAACATCCACATGGATGGCAGGACCCAAGATTTCCAAGGAGAACATTGCCCAAAGCATCACACTGCCTCCGCCGGCTTACCTTCTTCCCATAGTGCCTCCTGGTGCCATGTGTTCCCCACGCGCATCCAAGCACATCCAAATTAATTTCCTATCATCACTGTAAAGCTGCTTTGAAGCAATCTGTGTTGAAAAAAGTGCTATATAAATGAAGGTGACTTGACTTGATATAAAAGAAAATGTGATTCATCAGACCAGGCCACCTTCTTCAATTGCTCCGTGGCCCAGTTCTGATGCTCACGTGGCACTTTCGGCGGTGGACAAAGGTCAGCATGGGCACCCTGACTGGTCTGCAGCTATGCAGCTCCATACACAACAAACTGCGATGCACTGTGTATTCTGAGACATTTCTATCAGAACCAGTATTAACTTCTTGAGCAATTTCAGCTACAGTAGCTCGTCTGTTTGATCGGACCACACGGGCCAGCCTTCGCTCCTCACATGCATTAATGAGCCTTGGCCGCCCGTAACCCTCTCGCCGATTCACCACTGATCCTTTCTTGGACCACTTTTGATAGATACTGACCACTGCAGACCAGGACCACCCCACAAGAGCTGCAGTTTTGGAGATGCTCTGGCCCAGTCATCTAGCCATCACAATTTGGCTCTTGTCAAACTCGCTCAAATCCTTACGCTCGCCCATTTTTCCTGCTTCTCACACATCAATTTTGAGGACAAAATGTTGCTGCACAATATATCCCACCCACTAACAGGTGCTGTGATGACGTGATAATCAGTGTTATTCACTTCACCTGTCAGTGGTCATAATGTTATACCTGATTGGTGTATATTCTGATATATACTACAAAACTCTATACTACTTAACTTTCAAACTAGTCAATATATGTTGTCAAAAATACCGGTTTGCAAGACTGCTTTTCAACAAAGCTGTAAAGAGATTCCTACAAGTAATCATTATACATCCTGCAACTCCAGTTTGATATCATCTGCTTGGCATATCTCATACAGATAAAATCAACCACTTCACAGGGTCAGAAGATACAGTGGGGGGAAAAAACAGCACCAATAATAAATACCCAGATATACAGAAAATCAATAGGACTTGTGTGTGGGTTGATATTAACAATTGACAATGTCATAGAGCTGCTCGCTGTGCTGAGGAGAGATGATCAGGATACATGAAGGCAGATGGTATTGATTTGTTCTCCTGTTTAAACAAAGCTCTGTAATGCAATTCTGAGGGTAACTGACAACCAAGGAAAAGCTATTATTTCTCAATATTGCAAAACAAATTGTAATTAGAGGATGGGGCCACAGACGATTGAGAAACGGCGTTTGCACGGAGCACTCCGAATCGATCAGCTCTTTTTCACTTGACCCCTCATAAACGGCTCAGATTAATACGGTTTAGATTATGAACCCTCCCTGTGCTGGGTGTTTGATTGGCAGTCTTTGCTGAGAGGGGCTGCAGATCTCCAGAAATGAAAAGAGCTTAACCCAAAGACTGCTTTCAGGGGCCGCTCACCTCTATAACGCACGCCTCCGCTGCACTTGGCCCGGTTAGCAGAGACTTTAATAATAAAACAGTGAAGAGTGGGATTTATGAACAGGTCATTTAGAGTGCACCGGAAAAGTGCTCTCAATCACACAATATTGAGAGATGATTAACGATGACCTGCTTGAACTCGAAGAAATCTGTGATGAAGTCATCACAAGAAAAATTCTCGTATTCGTGACTAATTAGCATGCGGCCTGCCGATCAATCTGACATCTCAAGTCACGTGAAGTTGAATTATTTGGAATTTTAAACTCATAAAATTCCTGACTTAAGTTTAGAAATAGTTTAGGAACAAACCTGTTGACAAGCCAAGGAGAGCGTGAATTACTTGGCTGACTTTGTCGAGGTGCAATGTGTAAGTGCAAAGTTAGCTATAGTGCTAACTAAAATGCTCTTTGGATGCTGCCTCATGTGAAAGTCTGTGAGTATGTATTTAATGCATTCTGATTTACCAGGTGTCTCCTGACAACTCACAATAATGCAAACGAAACTGTAACAAAGCAGTACAACATGAGTTGTATGAAAAAGGTAGTTTTACTTACTAGTAAAATCATGGTTAGCATTAGAGTTTGAGTAAAAGTAAAACTTTAATGATGCTTGTACCATTTTCAATTTCCCAATTTTGTACAAATTATTGTGACGTGAGTCTGGGTCGGACTTCAGTTGTTAATAAAATGTTGTTCAAATATTTTTTATATAATCCATGCTCTTAAGTTTGTATGTTGTGATGTAGAGTACTGGTCAAAAGTTTGGAAACATTGCTATTTTTAATGCTTTTATGATCAAAAACACAGAAAAAAAACAGTAATATTGTGAAATTTTATTACAATTTAAAATAATGGTTTTCTATTTTAATATACTTTAAAATATAATTTATTTCTGTGATGCAAAGCTGAATATTCATCAGCCATTACTGCTGTCTTCAGTGTCACATGATCTTTCAGAAATCATTCTAATATGTGGATTTATTATCAATGTTGGAAACAGTTGTGCTGCTTAATATTGTTTATAAGCTGTGATAGCATTTCAGGATTGTTTGATGAATGAAAGGAAAAAAGAGCAGCATATTTAAAATATAAATATTTTATTAAAAAAAAATATACACTACAGTTCACAAGTTTGGGGTCAGTAACTGTTTTTCTTTCTTTTTCTGAAAGAAATTAATACTTTTATTCAGCAAGGATGTGTTAAATAGATTTTTTTTAAAAAGTGATAGTAAAGATTTAAATTGTTAGAAAAGATTTCTATTTTAAATAAATACTGTTCAGTCAGGTCAACTTAAGTCAAAAACACCATGGACAAACTTTTAGTCAACTTTTTATTGGCATATTTTGCAACAAAATGTACATTTGGTGATATGGCTCTGTTCTAAATTCCCCATCCTTTTCATGAGCTCCATGAAAAGCCAAGACAGGGAACAGCAGCAGATTCTGGGGACAACCTCCCATTTTTTTAACTGGGAGGGCAGCGAAATCCCCCATTTAGAACAGAGTATGCATCAATGACAACAGAATGACATTGATTAAGTTAAACACAGTTAAAGGAGGAGCTGGGGGTGAGGTGGGTTGCAAAGTGTTTACAAAGTGCTGAAGACTAATACAAATGCCCTTTACCAAAACACACAACATTTTCCACTTCGAAATTAGGGATATATCGTTGTTTTACCCTCTTTTTCTTTTTGCTAAAGGGCGTTTGTATTAGTCTTCACACAAGCGCTTTGTAAACACGGGGGCGGTACTTCTGCCTATGTCTAGCGTGACCGTTCCGATGTGATTATGTCATCCTTAGCACCTCACAGAGCTGCACAAGAGGTTAAAAAGTTTATTCATTTATTTATTTATTTTTTAAATGACCGATCGTTTCACTAGATAAGACCCTATTCCTCATCTGGGATCACGCAGAGTCTCTAGAGCCCATCGAAACGCTTTGAAACTGCATTGATTTTGACCTTCAGCATTTTTGTTGCAACTGAAAAGCATTATATGATAAAAAATCTGAAAAATCCCTGGAATGTTTTCTTCAAAATACTTAATTTCTTTTCGACTAAAGAAAGAAAGACATGAACATCTTGGATGGTATTGGGGTGAGTAAATTATCAGGAAATTTTCATTTTGGGGTGAACTAATTCTTTAAAGGGGGGGTGAAACACTCAGTTTCAGTGAATCTCATGTCAATCTTGAGTACCTATAGAGTAGTACTGAATCCTTCATATCTCCGAAAAGTCTTTAGTTTTATTATATTTATAAAAGAAAGATACACAGTACAGAGTCTTTCCGGAAAAAACCGAGCGGCTGGAGGCATATCACGTGGGCGGAGCTAAAGAATCACGAGCGCGCGCAACGATTGCATTGAGAGCTCAGAGCTGAGAAAGCTGTGACATCCTTAAACGTGGAAAAAACGTTATCCTAAATAAACCATGGAGATCAATCAGATTTAGCCATACATATATGATCCAGAATCTAGAGACTGAAATTGAACAGGAGAAGCAGCAACGACGACTACAGCAGGACATCTCAATGGTGTGTACTGTAAAACGTATAACTTATAATGGTACCTGCTTATAGGGGCTTGTCATGCGCGAGTTTTACAACATTTGTGTGTGTTTACTCGTGGTTTATGAGAACATTATTTGATTTATGGACTATTGTATGCGATTTAATGTTAGCAGTAGCAAGCTGAACGGTTTTGCAAGTCAGACTAGTGTGTGTTTACATAGAAAAACAATGGAATAGTAGCACATTTGAATGAACGAGTCGATAGCTAACAACACAAAAGACATTTGAAGCAGTTTTACTCACCGCCTGCTTCCAACCTTAATCGCTGGAACCGCTCCATCTTTCAGCATTAGACGCGCTACAAATCTGGAGTTGAACTGGGCCGTGTTTATAAAACGATCGTCGCCGAAATGCAGGGATCCCATTAACTCTGGGTTCTTTGGGAAGCTGTACAGGGTTTTATTGGGTTTCCCGGACAACCAAAAACACACATCTTTGTTGACATTGTTGATTTCGTGACGTCCTATGACTGCAGCGCAGCCAGCTTCCCTAGAGCCGAGCACAGCGCTATTATGGGCTACATTTGCTCTCTCGTTCTAGTCGTGCGCGCACCCTATTGGGAGAAGAGCCCGTACGGCAAGTACGTACAAGGACATTCCGCCCCATCTGAAATCACATATACTCTAAAAAAAATATTTCCGAAACTTATGAGAAACCGGAAGGAGTATTTTTGGCACAGAAATACTCCATCAAACGTCAATTTTTTTTTACATGTTTACGTGTACATGTTTAAACTTTACATGTTTAAACTTTACATGTTTAGCATGGGAATCCAAGTCTTTAACAGTGTAAAAATCTCAGTACACATGAAACAGCATCCCCCCCCCACACACACACCCCTACCCCTTTAACCCATTGTTGAACTGGAGTGACTATGATATTTTCTATAGTTTGATGGTATTTTGTGTTTTGGCTGAATAAGATCAAAGGTCATGAACAGCCTTCATTATATAGTTGGCCCAGGCTGGTTACTCACCTTTGACTCCATGTTAAACTCAACTGTTGATCTAGATTACTATGCCGATCGCGGAAAAAGTCAAACTCTTAATGTGGACGTACAGGGTCATCTCTCTCTGCATCACAGTTTTAATTGTTCTTGATTTAAGGATTATAACCCAAAACCATTGGACTGCACACTTAATTCTTTTGATATTAAGTTTGCCACACAAAGGACACGTGAAGGATTACATCAATTTAAGCAATTACTGTTTGGCTTATAGTTGACTACACACAGTGCCTCTGAGTTTACTTGCTATATTGATTTCCAAGCCAATGTTCACTGTAGGGAAATCCCAGGAAGCCTCAATAATCTGCAGCCAAAATTCTTTTAGACTAAGGCTGTAGCTCTGCCAGAAACTGTCGGAATCACTTGGGACGCAGTTTTGCAGACTTAACAGTTATTTTAAGTGTACAAAAGACCCAATTCAATACACGACTGCAATTTCATGCATAAGTTGCAAATGACCGAGGAGACCGAGGAATCATCAACTAAAGGGATTCTTCAGTCTTATTAGAGTGGCACTCTGAGGTCAAATGTCAGGCATCTTTTCAATCCAAACTTGGGAAAAGACTGCGACGAATTTTACACTATGGCAGTTCAAATACAATTTTATCCTCATTACTTGGGTATCAATTTACTCCCTCTTCCAGAGGATTTCACTGCATGCTCATGTGACGTGTTTTTCTAAGAGTTGACTCACGTGATAGTCTCACACACACTGACACGCTCACTCACACATATTCACATTCATTGGTATGCTAGATGCGATCTCACCAGCATCCTTTTGAGAAAACCTCCCACCTGCTTAAGGAGAATGATGAGACATTAGGAGACGTGTTCTGTTCAATAATTCATGTTATTAATAATGAAAGCTACAGACATATCAGTGGATGAGAAATATCGTTTCTGCTCAGTAATTTTATGAGGCTGTAACATATTGCAAACTGTGCCATATCGCTGCCTTCCCACATTTTCTAGCTTTCGACTTGAAATTAGCTGGGCATGAGATGCATTGATAATCTAAACTCTGTGCAAGCAAACTAGATTCATTTACACAACAGTTTCGGAGCCTCTAATTCAGATGGCCAAGCATAGTTTCAATACTGCTAATATTTAGTGTAACAGCAGGGACGGTTCACTCTCTGTATCACTCTGCTTGTCTGTGTTGTTCAAAGCATTTAAAGCAAGAATATGTGAGTGGAATACCAACAAGTGCCTACTAGGGTGGTGCAAAATTCAGAATTAAAGAATTAGCTTTGAAAATATGAGTTTAAATTGAATTGACAACACCCCACAGTAATTAGAATTTAAATTAGAGTGACAGAAAGAGGTATTTATTGAATTTATACATTTACACAGGTAAAGCATTCTGGGAAATCAAGTGTTCCTCCACCCTGGTTTGCAAAAGTGAATTTAATAAAAAATTATGACATATATAAGCTCAATACAAACGTCTATAGGTGGTTTCAAACATCTATCTATAAAAACCATCAATCGTCAACATTTAACTTTTTTCAAAACTTTCAAACAAGGATTTGTCAAGCCAACATGTATTGCTTTTGTAGTTAAAAATTACAGTTACATTTATTTTAACTCTACTTAAATCCGCGTTTCCACCGCAGGAACTTTACCCAAGAACTAGGGACTTTGGGGTGGTACTCTGTGTGTTTCGACCGCAGGGACCAGGGTTTAAATCAGGGGTGGGGAACGTTGATCCTGAAGGGTCACTCTCTTGCAGAGTTTAGCTCCAAACCTGGAAGAAAAAAAAACACTCACCTGCCTGTAACTTTAATAACCCTGAAGACCTTGATTAGCTTCAGGTGTGTTTGATTAGAGCTGGAGCTGAACTCTGCAGGACACCGGCCCTCCAGGATCGACGTTCCCCACCCATGGTCTAAATTAAGTTCCAGATAAAAATTTCCCCCTCAAAACTTCCCTGCTCACGAGGTAGTACTTTTCCAATGTTCAGAAACTTTCGGGGGTAGGTTTCGGGTGCTGAACATGCTGATTGGTTGAGTTCACGCAGCATTTTGATTGGCTGACTCCACGCAGCATGAATATGAAAGAATATGCGGAGGACGAAATCCAGCGGGAACTGTAAAGTCGTGTGCTGTCCTACGTCACCGGACTAATCTTCACGGTACTTTAGACCGCGATGGAAATGCAGACAGCAACATGTCTGGAGGAAACATGTTCCTGGGACAAATTGTTCCGGGTAATTGTGGTGGAAACAGGACTTTAACAACATTTAAATTGCAATTCTGTATACTGTTTGTAACCTCAATTCAAATTTAATTCAAATTCAGGATGCTCTCAATTTAGTTCTGAATGGTGCACAACCCTGGTTGACAAATACTTGCTTAAATATATTTTTTAAAACTTAGACAGTTATCATGCAATTCTTCACTGACAAAACCTAATTTTCAAAGATCACCATCATTCCTGCCAATCAAAAGTACAATGGCTTTTGCTCTGGTATTTTGTGTGCAGTGTTAAGCAATGACGAACAAGCATTTCACAGCATGGCTCTGGGCAAACAGCCCGATAGATCCCGTTTCAGCTGCAAATATAGATCCTTGTGCCCCCATTCCATGTCCTTTCTTCACTCCTGCTGAGTGAAAACCCATCTGGGATTCTAACAACAAAAACCAGCACAGGATGTCTCACAGCGCACACAAGCTGACTAAGATTCAGCACTGAAGGCCGACATACAGCTGGGTAAGAATCTCACTGCAGTCATGTCGGCCCTGTTTGGCATTCAGCGAAGGAGGGGAGACGTATTAGTCACAAAGAGTCTCAAAGGGAACCGTTCTTACACATTCTGATCACTGTCCACCCCAATGGCCCTGAAAAAGCCAAACCCAGGATTTATACATTTCTCTTAGATCGTCATAAATTCTTTACACCAACACAAATACGTCCATTGGGAATAAGCAAGGTTACTGCAGATGAAATAAGTCAAAGATTCAGCTGGGCTTTCAGACAGCACAAAAAACTAATGAGATAAAGACCAGCTCTGGCCTTCATATTGTCAGCGCTAAGTTAACCTGAGCTATACTTTAAGATGTGATGTCTGGAGGAGGTGCAGTAGAGATGTCTTTATGATTTCAAAGCACAAAAGCTCAGAACACACTACACATAAGGTTATTTATATATAACTATTTGCTTTTCTGTATAGTATGTCCAAGCCAGGAAGCCAGGGCCCTCAGCAAACTTCCAGGGGAGTCCAACAAGCCTTAAAATTATTTAAATGTATTTATATTGACATAATGCAGAAATACAACAATTAAACTATCATCATATTTATTTTTAGCTTATTTATTTTTATTGCAACAGAAGTACTAGAATTACATATCAGCCCAGACAGATTGGCCTTTGAAGGGGGCCTTGGAGTCAAAAAAATTTAGAACCTCTGACTAAGATTCCCTAATATTTTGGGCACTGAATCATCCAATGTAGGGCTGCACAATTCAAGGCCGTAACCATGTCTTGAGCATTGGGGGGACAGATTTTTTATAAAACCTATAGAAACAGAACAGTGAAGGAAATTCTAGGTCTAAAAATAATCATTTTGAACTATTTGCAAATATTGAAAACCTAAAACGTTTCTTGTCTCACACTCAGTTAGGAATGACATGAATCCAATAAATGCATATTTTCCAAACGGTCATTTTTGAGAAAAAAGTTTAGTAGTTTGCATCACTGGATGTTACTGACTGTCAATTAAGATTTCTGTCGCAAAACAGTTCACATGTATTAAATGTTTCGCTTACCTTACTTTCTTTCAACATTAAACTGACGCTTCACGCTGGAATTCGCGCTCTGCTGCTGGCTGTGACAGGTAAACTCCGCCTACTATGATTTGATAAATGCTGTTAGACAGCTGAGGAAGACCAGACTAAAAATGTTACTTTTAAACCTTTTTGTCATCCTAACAACAACATACAGAGCGCTGCGTAAAGTGCAGCAGAGCAGTGCAAGAATTTCATAGTTTAGGGTGGACAATTTGGCCATTTCTAATTATTTGAGGGACTTGTCCCCCTCAATGTTTATGGTGGTTATGGCCCTGGCACAATTAATCTAAATGAAACCACGCGCGATTTGGCAAAGGCTGCGATAATTTTTTTATGCACAGCTTGTCAGTAGCCCTTACCCTTCAAATTGCGCAAATTGAAATTGCGAATTGAAAATACGGCCAATGGAAACGCGTCAATTTCGCAAAAAACATATATACACATATATCGCAAAAAAGTTGCAAGCTCGCATGAGGTGGTTTTTCAGGTAATTAGAAAAAAAGGACATTTTCGCAAAAATGAAATGGAAACATTTTTTAAAAAAAATTTGCATTTACAGGTTACCTGGTGTACGTAAAAGTTTATCCTTTTTTACAGATGACGTGGTATGTTTGGACAGAAGACGAGTTCTTTATTAACCCTCTGGGGCTCTTCGGTCATTTCTGACCCGAATTCTTTAAAATAAAAAAACGTTAAAATCGTAGCTTCATCGGAATGATCCGAAACTTGGTGACTTTATTGGTACTTGGTATATGAACACCCAAAAAAATCGGGGACAGGATTTGAAAAGTCTAAGTGGTCGTAAAAAAAATAGTCACACTCAGGACCTTCGGGTCAAAAATGACCCCCATAGGAAATGGTTAAATTAAAAAACCCAGAGGGTTAAACTCATACAAGACAATAGAATTACAGGAATACTGGATTCTAGACAACAAAGAAATGCCACAAATTATCATGAAGACCTTGAAGCAGATATGAGGGAGAAACATCCACAAACACCTCATACGTGCCACTCAAGTATAAGGTGCTTTCCGTGCCATTAATGCTTGGATAACACGCCTATGTCTCCTTCCATTAAAAATAATGGCTAGTGTGGTGGATGGGATATACATTGTTGAAATGACTGAAAAAATATGTTTTAGTCGCATAACAATCGGTTAATGGAAACGCTGTCATTTGGCAATAGTTTTTGTTTCTTCTGTAATCTGTAATGGAAACACGGCTAGTGAAGCACAGCTCTGTGAGTAGTAAATGTTGCTCCATTTGAAAGCCAGAGGGCGCTCTCCTGCAGAAACTCTGAATATGCCCCGCAGAGATACGATAACGCACAATGTTCCAGGAAATCCCTATTGGCATCATACTATCACTGTAGCTGAATAAACAGAAGACTGAAACGGTTTCATTAAACATGACTAATAAACACACGACTGCGGCAATATATGGTTCTTCAGGCCTTCTCTGGTATTTTCATGATAATAAAGTATATTTATACTTCAATGCTAATCGACATAGCCTTTATCACTGTATAGAATACTATTAAATAATATGCGTGCCTTATTCTGCGTAAGAAGCCACATCATCTCACAAGGATGTTTTCAAACACTCAACTGATGTTATGAAGTGAGTCTGGAATATGTTAAATGTTGTCTTTTGTTGGACAAGAGGTTCATAAATGATTCTCATGTTTGGTAAGATGTTTGACGCATTGCTTTTTCAAACGCACATTATAAGCGACTCAAACTCTGAAAGGAAGACCCTGGGTGGTTGACCCATACAGTGGCTCCAAATAAATATTTCAAAATGACTTTGCATTATATAGCAAGTTTTGTTTGGTTTTAAATGATTCAACAAAAAGTATTAGTTTGATACTTTATCTAATGCAAGGAAATTCATTTTTTCAGAAAAAAAGTTTTAAAAAAAATCTTTCTACTGTGCATTTAATATACAAAATTCCACTGCAATGAGATTATACACCTCAACAATTTACGGTCATAAGAGTCTTACCGGTTAACTAAGTTGCTCATTCGCAGCTTTTTTCAAACAGAACAGACTGCGAAGATAGTCACAATTTAGTAAGCATTTTTTGACAAGGACAAGAGCTCATTACTGTAGTCTTAGGTTAGATTGAAATGGTGACATTTGTGATGACTCTTTTCGAAGGCATTAAACATCAATTATTCAAATGAATTACTTCACTTGCTCTCCAAATCTTACTCATTCGGACAACGTCATGAAACTTTTAGGAGTTGCATGCATGAAATATTTACAGCGAACCCATCACTCATTCCATAATGAATAAGCACACCTTGGCATTGACACATTTACTCTTAGAGCATGAAGAGAGAAAGTAAGTTGTGTCCTTCACGGGGCATCGTAATGCTCATCTTCTGCTTTGATCACCACAGTAAGTAAAATGTTGTTGTGACATCAGATAGATAGATAGATAGATAGATAGATAGATAGATAGATAGATAGATAGATAGATAGATAGATAGATAGATAGATAGATAGATAGATAGATAGATAGATAGATAGATAGATAGATAGATAGATAGATAGATAGATAGATAGATAGATAGATAGATAGATAGATAGATAGATAGATAGATAGATAGATAGATCAATAAATAAAATGGTATACAGAATGATATAACAAGCGATAGAGCAAACAACTGAACATGTTGGATGGATGGATGGATGGATCAAACAATAAATAAAATGGTATACAGAATGATATAACAAGCGATAGAGCAAACAACTGAACATGATGGATGGATGGATGGATGGATGGATGGATGGATGGATGGATGGATGGATGGATGGATGGATGGATGGATGGATGGATGGATGGATGGATGGATGGAAGGAAGGAAGGAAGGATGGATGGATGGATGGATGGATGGATGGATGGATGGATGGATGGATGGATGGATGGATGGATGGATGGATGGATGGATGGATGGATGGAAGGAAGGAAGGAAGGAAGGAAGGAAGGAAGGAAGGAAGGAAGGAAGGAAGGAAGGAAGGAAGGAAGGAAGGAAGGAAGGAAGGATGGATGGATGGATGGATGGATGGATGGATGGATGGATGGATGGATGGATGGATGGATGGATGGATGGATGGATGGATGGATGGATGGATAGTAGGAGTGTAACGGTACACAAAACTGACGGTTCGGTACGTACCTCGGTTTTGAAGTCCCGGTTCGGTATGGATTCGGTACAGCAGTTTTACAAAATTGCTTTTTATTAATTTTTATTCAACAGTCGTTTAATGAAAAAAATTGTGTCTGTCCTTAAATGAATTAAATTATAACTAAAAGTTTCTTAAAGATAATGCTGTAAACTATATAGGGAGCCCTTACTTACATATAGCTATTAAAATAACAGCAGAGCCCAAACTATTAGCCTAAATTCAGTTGCTATTTATTTTTTAATATAATAATCAACACTCATAAGCTTCACATAAGGCAGTTTTTGCATTAACTTCTAAATCTAATTATTTTTTATTCGTTGTTGAAATATAATCATTTAGTGGCTGTAATTTTCATGACAGATTTATTTAAACATACATTAAATAAACAAGACATCACTAACAGGCTTAGTAGTATATAATGAATATATAACGGCTAATATAATGAATATAACGGCTAATATAGTGCATGTATTCAGTGAAAGAGTTGATTTCTCTAGTGAGCTACAGCTGTGGACACTGAATGACTTCTGAGTAAACGTGATTCTGCATGACATTGTTTACAAGCAGTTTTATTGTCTTTCCGCGGTTGAAACACAGATGGAGCGATTACACGACATATGATACATTTCAGTAAGTTGTAATGTATCCTCAACATACCTTAAGATGTATTAATTTATGTTTATTCTTTAGGAAGAGATGATCGCATTGACTCGCGCGCCGCACGCTGCCTGCAAGTTGAACTGATACGCATCTATGATCGCATTGACTCGCGCGCCACGCGCTGCCGCTTTAAGTTGAACTGATACACGTCTATCAGTCACATCACATTAAAGAGGGTTAAAACGGCATTTATCGTTTGAATTTCGTGATAAAATGGACTGAATACTTAATATGTTCGTGTGGGAACTCAGATTGAAGTGTGTTCCGCGCTTACAACAATCCGACTGTTAACTGTTAAAGATTACATTCATAACCGTTCGGTACACGCGTGCACCGTACCAGAAGCCCTGTACCGAAACGGTTCAATACAAATACGTGTACCGTTACACCCCTAATAGATAGATAGATCTAGGCTGATGTCAGACTTTTTGTGTATTTTTAGATCCACAGCTGTCACATTTTACCCTGTTGACTCTCTAGTGCTTTACGTCACTGCAATCCACCTTTCCTTTCACAACATACTGGTCCCGGGCAAGCAGCAGCTTGACGTGACCCTTTCCGTAGGGATGGGCCACAGTCATTTTGTACATTTTGAAGACCATGAGAGCAGACAAGAGTCATCATTCATAATGTTTGTTTGGCTCCTGCTGAAACAGTCAGTGTACTTTAGTCTCGAAGAGGATAGCTCCTACCTGCACTCCTAAACTCCTAGATCCGGGTGGACGGATGCCCCGACAGCCACATGACCTCTCCGGTTGTAATGGTTATTCACAAACACCAGGGCTGTGTCACAAGGCATCAATCTCCAGCACTCACTGAAACAACAAGAACTTACATTTGAACAAATAGAAGACAACACACAAAAAGCCACATGAAGGGCAAGAGCAAAGTTATGTTGTGATGTGAAGTGAAGTGAGTCAATATTTATCATATGAAACATGACAGCTGGTTTCTAGCTGGTCCACTGGGTTCATTTGCTGGTCAAACTGGGGCCTATACCATGAAGGTAGTTGAACAAATTCAGGGTTACAGGATTGGTTTTGAGTTGACAAAACCAAACCGATGCAATCAGGCTTTATTGGTACCATGACGCAGCTCATCAACTTTCTCTGTCAACTCAGGCTTTGATCTTAAGCTATGATTACTTCACGCGCGCGTGCACATAAAAGAGTGACGTCGGCACTAAACAACCAATCGCGTTCGATATGGATAGAGCGAGAGCCATATATTTTTCCGCGGAGGAGCAAGAGCTAATACTTCACAAATATGAAGAATATAAAAGTGTATTTCAAGCACGCAGTAACACGGCCTCTGCTGCCAAAGCAAGAGAAGAATGTTGGAGGAAAATTGCTGATTGCATTAATGCGTAAGTAAAAAAAAAAATTATATTAAAAAAACATTCTAGGCTTTAGGTCATTCATGTACAATTATGTGTATATACACTGCAAAAAAATGCTCTTCTTACTTAGTAATTTTGTCTTGTTTCTAGTCTAAATATCTAAAAATTCTTAAATCAAGATGCATTTACTAGATAATTACATGACATAAGATGTTTTCTAGAAAATTTCTGTTTTGTCCCAAACAGAAATAAGATTATTTTCCTCACCCCATTGGCAGATAATTTTGCTTGTTTTAAGCAAAAACTCACTTTATTTTGATTTTATTTTTAATAAAACAAATAAATCCTATGTCACTTAATTAACTAGTAAATGCATCTTGATTTAATAATTTTGGAAACAAGAAAAAATACTAAATAAGAAGAGCATTTTTTTGCAGTGTAATGCAGCCTATAATATATATATATATATATATATGTATGTGCTCTAAGTAAAATCTGCCTTTTGGAAAGAAAAAAAGAACCTGAATGTGAACGGTTAAATTGTTCATACGTCACCCTATCAATATATCTTACCGGCAATTTTATAAAAGCCCTCTTTTATGGACATGGTCGATAAATGTCCTGGGAACACAATGAAGCCATTTATGTACCCCTGCAGTGCAAGGACCACCTTGCGAATGGTTCGACAAACCGTGTTTTTCCCAAGGTTCTCTGCATCACCGACCGCGTACAAGTATGTACCACTTGCAAAAAAACGCAACGCAATGCATACCATTTGCGGTACAGTAAGGGCATGGCTTCGACGAGTCACATTTATGTGCGGCTCAAGAAGTTCGCAAATATAACCGATTCCTTCTACGGAAAATCTGTACCTTTCATACAAGTACGTATCAGGAAAGTCAAGGGGATTTTGTCTGTCCCTAAAAACTCTTTCTCTACGAAGTGCTCTTCTAACAATTTGAAGAGCTGTCCACAGGATTTGGTAGAAAAGGTGAAGCCATTGCAAAAGACGCTGGGAATTAGTTACGTCATCTATATATATATTTTTTTGCTCACAGCTGATTGGTCAAACTTAAATCTCAGATCTCGAATCCAGAACATAACCTGCCCCGGAGCAGGTTAGCCGTGCAGCGTAAGATACCATGGCAACTAACACCGATTAAAGCCGAGCTACTTTCATAGTACCTAAAACCCAGGATTGGCACAAACTAAGCTTAAACATATCTGGCTAGCCAGCTAAGCCAGCTTCATGGTATAGGCCCCTGGTCTTGGTCTTAAAATAACATTCCTAACTACCAATCAGATATATGCCTATGGCGTTTCCAAATAAAAAAGTTTGGCTGCGTCCCAATCAGCTCCCTACACTGCAAAAAATGTTTTTCTTACTTAGTATTTTTGTCTTGTTTTCAGTCCAAATATCTAATAAATCTTACATTAAGAAGCATTTACTAGACAAGCAAAAGTTTTTGTCTTGTTTTGGGGGGAAATAACTCAAAATTAAGGGAGTTTTTGCTTAAAATAAGCAAAATAATCTGCCAATGGGGTAAGAAAAATAATCGTAATTCAAACAGAAAACAAGATTTTTTTGCTTACTCCATTGGCAGATTATTTTGCTTATTTTAAGCAAAAACTCCTTTAATTTTGAGTTATTTTCCCCCCAAAACAAGACAAAAACTTTTGCTTGTCTAGTAAATGCTTCTTAATGTAAGATTTATTAGATATTTGGACTGAAAACAAGACAAAAATACTAAGTAAGAAAAGCATTTTTTGCAGTGTAGTTCAGGGTACTGATCAGGGAATCAGTCAATGGGCTGACTCCCTGATCAGTGCCCTGACTACTGAACTAGGGAGCTGAATGATAACACCGTTGGGTTTCTGAGTGGCAGGGCTACTCATTTGCGAAATGTAAATTCACAATAGTTCATCAAGAAAAGCAGCACCCACTCACTGCAGTCACCAAAACGATTGTAGATTCATTGGCTACACCAGAGTATTTGTTTTTTTCTTTGTGGATTTGCTTGTTCACGTGACAATTCGCGGCATTTTTTATTACCACAGCTCTCCCGCACGCTGCGTTTGCAAGCAGCAGTCCAGAATGCGGCCGCCAGACTGCTGACAGGTAGGTTACTCGCAAGCATTAGCATATTAAACCGATATTATGTGTATGATTTTTAGATTAAAATATCCAAAAACCACTAGAACAATGTTGACTTGTGTACTTACATTATCCCAAATGTTTCGGCTCATCTTCGAGCTCACTACTGCGCAGACTCCAATTCGCCTATTCTTTTTGTAAAGGAAAAAGTACATACTTTTGAGTGTGTAGCAAACAGTGTTAATTTCGTTGACGAATAATTTGTCATAATTTTCGTCAACAACCTTTTTTCACTGACGAAAACGAGACGATAACTAAATAACAATTAGTGTTGGATGACAAAAACTATGACGAAAATCAACCGTCATTTTCGTCAACTAATAAAAACGAGACGAAAATGTTAGGGAGGGACGATTAGGGAAGAGATCCAGTCAGAACTGGTCTTGTGTAACAGATGCGCACATTTGAATTGAACGTGCTGATCGAACCACTGGAAAACACAGCGCTGTTGCGCGCTCTACAGGCTCATCCCCATGCCAATCAATTGTTTATGAACTAATGCTGATTAATAATGACAATGTTTACTTTACTTTTACTTTTTATGTTTATATAGTAATATGTTTTAGACGGTTGTAACAATGCATATTTGATCTCTTTCATCATCTGAACTTGAATGAGCAGCTGTAACTGTAAGGTGCATACCTTTCAAAATAAGAGTCCCGTTGTATTTCCAGCTGGTTTATAATTAAATATAATTGGTAACACAATAAACTGTATTTTAATTGAATTCCCATTTAATTCATAGTCAGGGGGAAAGACCAGTATTTGACACATATTCAATAAAGTATCAGGGTTATAATAGTTCACTAAAACCATTACAAAAAATCTTTGTTACTTGAAATTAAATAAATGTTAACTGAAATTAAAAAAATAAATAAACAAAATTATTTGACGCTTTAGCTTAACCTGATATGGCCTACTAACTAAAACAGAAATACAAAGTTATAAAAACTATATAGATGTTTTTAAAAAACAAAAAAAGTGAATTGAGCTCTCTTTCGTGTATTTTTAATGTCAAAAACAAAATGTCAAAATGTCAGTTCCTGTGACAGTCGGTTGTGTAATGCTTAAATGCTTAATGTATTACAATTGAACTAAACTCATTAGATTTTAGGAGACTGAATCTACGGTAGATTTAGTCGACTAAAACTAAAAACAATTCGGGTGACTAAAATATGACTAAAACTAAATCAAAATTTGCTGTCAAAATTAACACTGGTAGCAAAAGAGTATGCAAGCTTTGGGACATACTACTTCGTCATCTTTAAAGGACTTAGTAGTTACGTGCATCCCGTCACCGTTTAAACTGCCCTGTCAACGACCAGTTAAAATCCTCCACATTCAATTTAATTTTCTACCTTATTGGAGAGATGTTGTAGTAGTACGTTGGTCTGCCATTTGTGGGTCTTTAATGCAGAGACTCTCCTCATGTGTTTGCAGTTTAAAAATAAGGATGCATTTGAAAGTTAATGGCCAAACGTATCATTACAAAAGTGCACAATAAATTTGATTAGATTAGATTCAACTTTATTGTCATTACACAAGTACAGGTACAAGGCAACGAAATGCAGTTTAGGTCTAACCAGAAGTGCAATAGCAGCAAGTGCAGGATATACAACGGTTGCATATGTGAATGATATACAATGGATGAATAAGTGCAGGACATGGATATGTACTGAATAGATATAGATAGATAGATAGATAGATAGATAGATAGATAGATAGATAGATAGATAGATAGATAGATAGATAGATAGATAGATAGATAGATAGATAGATAGATAGATAGATATAGATATATAGATGGCTATTACTATAAACAGAATTTTACAGGTGAATATGTACTATGAGTATAATATTATGTACAGATGGCTATTACTATAAACAGAATTTTACAGGTAGAGGTATACAATATGTTAGGTTAAAATGAGGAATATAGCAATGAAGTATGGACAGAAGCTATCCGAAAAAAAGTGTAAAGTGCAATGAAAGTGGTTGCATATTACAGTTAGAAGTACGTTGGAAAATGCAAATGTAAACAGTTGGTACTGTGAATACAGTCGGCAGTGCAAATGAGCATAATCCAGTTAAGGTATGGTAGTGCAAGATGCATAAGTAAACAGTTTTTCCACTAGTGCAAATAACAAGTGAAGGCAGATGTGAGGTAGGAGAGTTGGCAGTATATGAGGGGAGTGGATCAGCGAGGGTTAGAGTTCAATAAAGAGACAGCTCTGGGGAAAAAACTGTTCTTTAGTCTGCTGGTCCTGGTCCGGAGGCACCTGAGACGCCTGCTGGAGGGCAGGAGAGAAAACAGTCTGTGGGCTGGGTGAGACGAGTCCTTAAGGATGCTGCGAGCTCGATGCAGACAGCGTTTCATCTGGATGTGCTCGATGGCAGGTAGTGGAGTCCCTGTGATGCGCTGGGCAGTTTTCACCACCCGCTGCAGTGCCTTGCGCTCCGCAACAGAGCAGCTCCCATACCATACTGCGACACAGTTGGTGCTTTCTATTGCGCAGCGATAGAAGTTCACCAGGATAGCCGAGGAGAGCTGATTCTTCCTCAGTGTCCTCAGGAAGAAAAGGCGCTGGTGAGCCTTCTTGACCAGGCTGGAGGTGTTGGTTGTCCACGACATGTCCGCCGAGATGTGGATCCCCAGGAACTTGAAACTGGAGACACGCTCAACAGCCATTCCATTGATGTGGATGGTGTCGTGTGTGCCTCTTGACTCTTTCCTGAAGTCCACGATGAGCTCCTTCATTTTGGTGGTGTTGAGGAGCAGGTTATTATCAGTGCACCATGTGGCCAGGTGCTGGATCTCCTCCCTGTAGGCAGTCTCATCGTTGTTGCTGATGAGCCCAATCACCGTAGCGTCGTCCGCAAACTTGACGATGGAATTAGATCCATACACAGGCTTGCAGGTGAATCCTGATCGAACATTCTGGGGTCTGTCAGTTAGGAAGTCCAAAATCCAGTTACACATTGAGGTCTTGATGCCCAGGTCTCCAAGTTTGGCTATTAACTTGGTTGGGATGACAGTGTTGAATGCTGAGCTGAAGTCAACAAACAGCATGCGTGCATACGTGTTCTTATTGTCCAGATGAGTGAGCACAGAGTGCAGTGCCATGGAAACTGCATCCTCTGTGCTCCTATTGCTGCGGTAGGC
Organism: Romanogobio albipinnatus; assembly: GCA_023566225.1. NCBI lineage: Eukaryota > Metazoa > Chordata > Actinopteri > Cypriniformes > Gobionidae > Romanogobio > Romanogobio albipinnatus. The sequence continues at coordinate 31,728,310 of CM042260.1, read as the reverse complement.
AAACTGGTGTGAGTCCAATGTGGATGGTAGAGAGTATTTTAGGTGTTCCAGGACCAGCCGCTCAAAGCACTTCATAACGATGGGTGTCAGTGCTATAAGGCGGGAGTCATTAGGGCACCTCGGGCTAGAGTGTTTCAGCACTGGCACAATGGAAGTGCGTTTAAAGCATGTTGGTACAGCTGCTTGGGCAAGAGACAGTGAAAACCCCAGCGAGCTGCTCCGCACATGCCCTGAGAACACGTCCAGGGATGTTGTCTGGTCCAGCAGCCTTGTGCGCTGATCCGGCTCAGTGCCTTGCAGACATCTGTGGAGGAGAGTGTGATTGGTGGGTGGTCAGCTGAGGGTTTGAGCTTGGTGGCAGTTTCTCTGTTGTCTCTTTCAAAGCGAGCATAAAAATAATTTAGCTCGTTTAGGAAGTTGACATCAGTGGCTGCGGGGCTGGAGTGGGTGGGTTTATAATCACTGATGGCCTGAATGCCCTGCCACATGCATCGAGGGTCAGAGTTGGAAAAGTGTCCCTCTATCTTTAGCTTGTAGCAGTGCTTGGCCTTTTTGATGCCCCTCTTCAGGTTTGCTCTGGATGTGCTGTAGGCTTGTGCATCTCCTGATCTGAAGGCAGTGTTGCGTGACTTCAACAGGAGTCGCACTTCCTTGTTCATCCAAGGCTTCTGATTTGGGTATGTGGTGATCTGTTTCTGGGTTGTAACACTGTCAATGGTGGTATTGCAGTCCTTCCAGAAAATGTTCTACTTTCTGCTAATATATATGACTTTTTTTGCAACGAAAATGCGGAGATTATGAAATCATGCTAGCCCCGCATATTTTGCACGCGGAAATAGGCAATTTACGTGGCGAAAGTGCGGCGTATTTGAAAAAATGCGGCCCCCGCATAAATATGCGGACTTTGGCTGATTATGCATTAAATCATGCGATCACATAATCACGTTTTTCTGGAGGGACTGGTATTGATATGATCCAATACAGAGGAGGTGTAGGAGTCAATGTCCGTGTGAGCGCCACTGGTGGCTTGAGAAGCAAACATACTCCAGTCTGTGTTTAGAAACCTTTCCTGGAGTGTGGAATCTGCCCCCGCAGGCCACACCTTGATGGTCTTCACTGATGGCTTCACACGGTTGATGAGGGGTGCATATTTGGGGGTGAGGAACAAAGAAAGGTGATCTGACTGTCCCAGGTGGGGGAGGGGTGTGGCAACGTAAGCTCCAGCCATGCTTGTGTAAAAAACATGGTCTAAGGTTTTGTTTCATCTGGTGTGACAGGAAACATGCTGGTGAAACTTGGGTAACACTGACTTTAAGTTTGAGTGATTTAAAGTCACCTGCAACAATAAACGCAGCTTCCGGGTGATCAGTCTGTTGTTTACTGATGGCTGTGTGAAGTTCTTTCATAGCAAGCTTGGCTGCTGCTATGAAATCTGCTATGCAAGCTTGGCTGCTGCAGGTGAAATATAATGTGGATAACATTAAATAAATATATTGTGTTGTATTGTTGGGTCACTCAAGCCCCTTAATCTAAACCTCTCTATATACATATACATATACATATATATATATATATATATACATACATACATACACACACACACACACACACACACACACACACACACACACACACACACACAGTGAGGAAAATAAGTATTTGAACACCCTGCTATTTTGCAAGTTCTCCCACTTAGAAATCATGGAGGGGTCTGAAATTGTCATCGTAGGTGCATGTCCACTGTGAGAAACATAATCTAAAAAAAAAATATCCAGAAATCACAATGTATGATTTAACTATTTATTTGTATGATACAGCTGCAAATAAGTATTTGAACACCTGAGAAAATCAATGTTAATATTTGGTACAGTAGCCTTTGTTTGCAATTACAGAGGTCAAACGTTTCCTGTAGTTTTTCAGCAGGTTTGCACACACTGCAGGAGGGGTTTTGGCCCACTCCTCCACACAGATCTTCTCTAGATCAGTCAGGTTTCTGGCCTGTCGCTGAGTAACACGGAGTTTGAGCTCCCTCCAAAGATTCTCTATTGGGTTTAGGTCTGGACACTGGCTAGGCCACGCCAAAACCTTGATATGCTTCTTACAGAGCCACTCCTTGGTTATCCTGGCTGTGTGCTTCGGGTCATTGTCATGTTGGAAGACCCAGCCTCGAGCCATCTTCAATGCTCTAACTGAGGGAAGGAGGTTGTTCCCCAAAATCTCGCAATACATGGCCCCGGTCATCCTCTCCTTAATACAGTGCAGTCGCCATGTCCCATGAAAAACACCCCCAAAGCATGATGCTGCCACCCCCATGCTTCACAGTAGGGATGGTGTTCTTGGGATGGTACTCATCAATCTTCTTCCTCCAAACACGTTTAGTGGAATTATGACCAAAAGGTTCTATTTTGGTCTCATCTGACCACATGCCTTTCTCCCATGACTCCTCTGGATCATCCAAGACGGGCCTTGACATGTGCTGGTTTAAACAGGGGAACCTTCCGTGCCATGCATGATTTCAAACCATGACGTCTTAGTGTATTACCAACAGTAACCTTGGAAACGGTGGTCCCAGCTCTTTTCAGGTCATTGATCAGCTCCTCCCATGTAGTTCTGGGCTGATTTCTCACCTTTCTTAGGATCATTGAGACCCCACGAGGTGAGATCTTGCATGGAGCCCCAGTCCGAGGGAGATTGACAGTCATGTTTAGCTTCTTCCATTTTCTAATGATCGCTCCAACAGTGGACCTTTTTTCACCAAGCTGCTTGGCAATTTCCCCGTAGCCCTTTCCAGCCTTGTGGAGGTGTACAATAGCCTACGTGCACAATAGAACTTCCGGTTAACTTCCGTGTTTTGAGTGTGCGCTCGGCTACTTCCTGTCGCTAGTTTCTGGAGGCGCTAGTTTTGAGTAGACGTACAGTAGAAAAAGTTTCAATATGAGCGGATTTCGGGTAAAAGAGAGGCGGTTGGTGTACCAACGCGTGAAAAAGACCGCACTCCATTGTTGTGTACCCCTGTGTGCGAATTCGTCCAGGTACAACAGTACTATAAGCTTTCATAGCTTTCCAGTGGATGTGTTGGTGAGAGCCGAATGGGTGGTAAGAGTGCGGCGGGACGACTTCACCCCAAGCAAGACAAGTCGTGTTTGCAGCAGGCATTTCAAAAAGGGCGATTTTGTTAACAACCCGGGTAAACTGAGGAGGTTGAAGAAAGGGGCCATTCCTGCTCTTTTTTCCTGGAATAATTTTCAAATACCGGCGCCGAGGGCGAGCGTGTGGGAGCGGAGACCCAGAGCGGATAGCCCTCCTCCTGCCCATGAAATCAACTCGGAAGAGGAGATGGAGGTGGCTACCCTGGCGCCAGATCACGATTATTGTATTACTCCTACAACAGCAATGGTCGCAGATCAGCTCGCTGAGGAAAACGATACACTTCGCCAGAAAGTAAAGGAGCTCGAACTACAAATTCAGGCTCTCCAGCTACGGAGTTGTTTTGGACTGAAGCGCTTTGCAGGATCGGACGAGGACATCCGATTTTATACCAGGTAAGTCATAATTAAGGTGTTTTGAATTGCAGGAAGCTGATGTCTTGTACCATATTAACAGCCATGGACAAAAAAAAAATTAACGCAAGTCATGTACTTTAGTGAAAGTAAAGGGGGCTACTACACATGTAAAATGTTGCTCCACTAAAAGTACACCTTACAAGAGGATTAGTATTTTCCTTCAAGTGTACATCAAATATCAAATATCAAAAGTAAAAGTAATGACTGACATAAGGATATGATCAGGCCCAAACTTGTGCTACTTACAGTACTCAGATGTGTAGACACAACCTTTTATTGTCTTTTCTTCATGTAAAACAAATGTAGTATAATAATAGTGGAAATAACATCATAATTTAAAGTCTAACTTTAAAATGCATGTTTTATGTATCCTTCTCACATTTGTAATATTTTGGTCAGTCAATAAGAATAAATTATGTCGTTTTAGATTTTTTTTGACTGAAATAAGTTTCATGTCTATTCTTGGTTCGCTTAACTAGTCGAGGATGATATAGGTTATAGAAAGTAATAAGTAATTAAATAATTTTTGGAGAGTAATTTGTACAGTATTTGTCTAATTATTGAAGATGTAATTACTATCTAGTAATTCATAATTTTGAGTAACTTACCCAAACCATTCTAACAACAATGTTATTTTTGTGTATTTTGTTTAAAAGATTCCATTCTTATGACCACCTGATGGCATTCTGGAGGCTCATCGAACCAGCAACATCAAGGATGATCCGTGTGACAAGTGTGGCAAGAGAAGCATCGGCCTCTGTGGCAGAGAAGACAACATCAAACAGATCAACTAAGTTGCTGCCCATAGATGAGTTATTTCTTTTTCTAAATTATCTATCAACCGGATGCACACAGAGAGAGCTTGGCCACCGATTTAACATCCATCGGACAACAGCCAGCAGGATCATCACAACCTGGGCCAACTTTCTTTACTGTGTACTGGGAGCTGTGTGTATCTGGATGACACCTGAAGAAATCACAGCCAACCTACCTCCTGAGTTCAAGGAATATGCAGACACTCAGGTCATTGTTGACTGCACAGAACTGCGGTGCCAAACTCCATCCTCACTTGTGCTACAGAGTGAGGTGTACTCGCACTACAAATCACACTGTACCTTCAAGGCCATGATTGGCATGGCACCACATGGTCCTCTGACATTTGTTTCTGCACTCTATGGGGGCTCTATCAGTGACCGTGAGCTCTTCAGATTGTCTGGCATCATACCTCTCCTGTCCCCTGACATGGCTGTGATGGTGGACAAGGGCTTTAGGGTGGACAACCTTGTGCCAGGAAAACTTCACAGGCCTGCCTTCCGCTCCAACAAGGACCAAATGGCAGCACAGGACGTCCTGGAGACCCAGTCGATTGCACGGCTGAGAGTTCATGTTGAAAGGCTAATCAGGCGGGTTAAGGAGAACAAACTTTTTGACACTGTAATCCCTTTGTCTATTTCAGGGAGCATTAGCCAACTTTTCACTGTATCTTGTATCTTGTGCAACTACCAAAATGGACCTCTGGTCAAAGACTGGAGGGAACACAAGAGCCAGGTAGAAATCTGACTGTTTGCTTCATGGCTGGCTGCTCCTCTTCCTCAATTTCCTTTTCTTTTCTTTTTTTTTTACAAACATCATACTGATTCACACCACAATTTAGTTTTTGCTTACATTTACTGCCTTTTTTAACTAATAAATTATTTATTTGAAATTAACTTGGTCTCCTTTTTGTTGTTTAATTTCCCCTCCTGCCTGACTCATTGAATATTAGTTTAACATCTAGCAAACATTGGTATGGGTTCACCTTTGCTGTGTACACTTTAAGTCCAGTGGTCAATCCTAAAAGTGTTACAACTCTGTTTAGCACATTTTTTGATTAGTAACGTGACAAATTTAAATTAACTTAAAATAACCCACTTGAAGGCTTCACATTATAATTAAATATCAACAAAAACACGAGAGTTCTTAGAAGTTTTTGTTTGCTGATAATTCATTTTATTACAGCAAATATTTGTGTAGATATGTGTAGAAAAAAAAGAAGTCTGCTTTCTCTCTTATTTTCTGCATCACACTACTGTCCCGGTATATTCTTTGAATCAGGGTGTCTTCCTCCGCAAACACCACAAAATCGCACCACTCCATCCCTGTTAGGAGCAGCTGACCCTGCACCTGCCAGTAGTAGCCATGACCCTGCTTCAATTCCAGGTTGCCGTCTTTCATTTTCAGATGTGGATAATCCACATAGCTCTTAACATTTGGACATTTTATTTCCACAAGGCCGAATTCAGTACTTTCTGTTGGGTCAAAGACAACCCCATCTGGGGACGTACCTAGCCATGGAGTGTCGGGGTGTATAATGAAGCCACAAGGGTAGTAGTTCACCCTCTTGAGCTTGCAGTACTCTTCGATGGCATCAGCTTCCATTTCGAGACCCCTTTTCATTGCTGCTGTCTGACGGACCCCTTTGAGCAGCCGGTCTGCCATCTTATCTAAGGTGCATGGTTTAGCATGGCATATTTCCCCAAAATGTGAGGAAGTGAGTCTGGGTTTTCTCAGCCTATGCCAGTCCGCTGATGAACTTTGACTCTTAGTTGCATCCTCTATTTTATTAGCCATCTCCCAGGTAACCTCAAGTGACTTGAAGTGCAGTTGTTGATGCTCAGTGAAAACAAACATACAGCATGATGTCTCCAGTCTGCAGCCAGCCAATGGCAAATCTGGGCATGGTGGAGCATCATGGTGAGCAACAGGGCGACTTCTTGCCTTGGGTTGTTGGTATGACAGGGGGCTGCCTGCTTGTACCAAACCGAGTGCAGAGTCCACTAGTGGCACCTCACAGGTGATACCCATTGTACAAATGGTTGGTGCAGAAACAGGGGTAAACTCTTTGTAGATCTCCGACACTCTGAGAACAGACAGATCCAGTAACTCTCCACTGATGGCTTTGTACAGTGTGGACCTATTTGAAACAAATTGAGAAACATGAATTAATATTAGATATTTTAAAGAATGTCGGTAACTAGACAGTTGACATTAGCCATTGACTTCCACAGTATTTTTTACTACTACAGCCTATATGTTAAAATATAATTCAATTAAAGTTAAAATGTTGTAATGTTGGTCTGTGACCAATACGTTTTTGATCTAAAAAAAGAAAGATGCACAAAAATGACTCTAACATGACCATATTAATTTATTCTAAATTATTTAGTTTGCTACAAACAATGTGCAATCTGTAAAACAAAAACCTCAAAATTAAAGTTGAAATGGTACACTGTTGAAAAGTTTAAGTATATACCAACAATTTTGTATGTTTATTATTTAATTTTATGTTGGTACATTTTTGTGACGTACACCTGTTTTGGCCTGACATCCATTGAAATGGACAACAATTTTTTTACAATTAAAGCCAAACATTTTGATCATTTATAGAAGCCACATGAGCTGGGAAAATGTACTTTTATATTTTTCAGAAACTTTAAACATAATTCTGGTCTGAAGGGGTTAAATAATAGATACTAACTACAAGCCAAGTTCTCACCTTACTCCCTCAGCCATGGTCCTCTGCTTTGGTTTGGCAGACATCACAGCCATCTTCTCGACAGGGCCTGGTTTAACACCCTGTGTATATAGGCAATAAGCAGTGATGTGTGGGTGTGTGTGTGTGTGTGTGTGTGTGTGTGTGTGTGTGTGTGTGTGTGTGTGTGTGTGTGTGTGTGTGTGTGTGTGTGTGTGTGTGTGTGTGTGTGTGTGTGTGTGTGTGTGTGTGTGTGTGTGTGTGTGTGTGTGTGTGTGTGTGTGTGTGTGTGTGTGTGTGTGTGTGTGTGTGTGTGTGTGTGTGTGTGTGTGTGTGTGTGTGTGTGTGTGTGTGTGTGTGTGTGTGTGTGTGTGTGTGTGTGTGTGTGTGTGTGTGTGTGTGTGTGTGTGTGTGTGTGTGTGGGTGTGTGTGTGTGTGTGGGTGTGTGCAGATGTAGTATTGAAATTATTGTTACATTATTCCAAGACTTGCCAGGGTTCTTGGCTTGTGCCACTGTTGTTCACTCTCCGTACAGCTCAGCACTGGTGGAACAACTGGAATGTCTAGCTGAGAATAATGTGCAGACTGGAAAAGTAGAGCCACACAATGGTTACAGAGCACTGATCCAGCTACACATGTACAGCTGTGATGAGCCAGCTCAACAGGGATTGAGTCCTTCAGCCCCACCTGTAACAAGATGTTTAAAAAAAAAATATATATATATATATATATATATATATATATATATATATATATATATATATATATATATATATATATATATATATATATATAAAGTAGTATAACTGATGTAATAAATTTATATGGACTACTCAAGTAAGTTACTATTTATGTTTGTACACTTTTAGTTAAAATAGCTAGTAAAAAAAGTTAACTTTTTTTCTTGTAAGCACTGTTAGTAATTTCTTTCTTTTAATGTGGTCAGTGGAGCAGTCTATTTGATTTGCAGGTACACTCAGAATCCCCACTAAAAAAGTACCAAGATTGCAGTATACCTACTTAGACTTACCAGGTTTACATAAATTTATATACCTATCTTTTGCGTTTCACCTTTCACCTGGGATGTTCAGCATACCTGGAAAAACAAACTACACTACACCACTGATTGCTGTTAGTGAAAACATTGTAGTAACGTAGCACTAAACGTATACTGGTCGTTTTTACCGTGAATGGGGGACATGGTCAACCAAATGAACATGGTTAACCTACAGCAAAGAACCAAAAGAACACGATTGAACCAAATGAACACGATTAACCCTGGAACATGGGTAACCATCTTAAACTGTGAGGTGGTTTAGATCTGTCCATTGACGGATGACATAACGCCCTCACACACACTACTCCTGTCACTGGATCTTTCTTGGACACTGAGAGGAAATACAAAACTCACATTAAAAATACACATAACAGTTGATAATCATATCAACATAAGGTATTTAATAACACTAATAAAGTACGTCGTAATATTGACACGATTTGATGTAAGTTAAAATACTTGGCTGCTAGTCAATGTATAACCTTAACAGCTGATCTAGCCGCTAACAGCTGAGGTAACGTTATCGCTACTCACCTTCAAAGTTATGGATGTAACTTGATATGTAGAATCTAAATCCCTTTTCCCGCTTGCTACCGGGTGCAGGTGAACACTGGTCGACAATCTTGTGGACGTCGTTTACGTCTATTTTCGGGAGGCCTTGAAGAGAACGGGTAAAATATGCCATTGTTCGCAATCAAAACAAGTCCGCAAACCGGAAATGGTCGACCGCACACTCAAGGCGGCGGAAGTAGAACTCCTTAGTTACGTGCACGTAGCCTATTTTGTCTCTAGTGTCTTTGGACAGCTCTTTGGTCTTGGCCATGTTAGTAGTTGGATTCTTACTGATTGTATGGGGTGGACAGGTGTCTTTATGCAGCTAACGACCTCAAACAGGTGCATCTAATTTAGGATAATAAATGGAGTGGAGGTGGACATTTTAAAGGCAGACTAACAGGTCTTTGAGGGTCAGAATTCTAGCTGATAGACAGGTGTTCAAATACTTATTTGCAGCCGTATCATACAAATAAATAGTTAAAAAATCATATATTGTGATTTCTGGATTTTTATTTTTAGATTATGTCTCTCCCAGTGGACATGCACCTACGATGACAATTTCAGACCCCTCTATTATTTCCAAGTGGGAGAACTTACAAAATAGCAGGGTGTTCAAATACTTATATATATGGGTCAAGGCCAACATCACTTGTCTCTTCATCAGACACATATCCTTCAAGAATTGTTTTATGATCAATATTAAAATAATAATCAATGCTAATCAAGTTATAACCATTTTCTACATCTGATAAACCAGTTCACCTATAACCTCTCTATATTTAATGAGTGATTTTTGAGATTTTAGTATTATATTTGCTATGTGCTTTTGAATCCACATTCTTTAGGTGCAGCTCTGATGTCTGTGTCAAGGCGTGCTGACAGGCAACTGTCCTTGGTGTGTAAAGGCCCCTCAGCATGTGTTAGCTATATGTCTTCCTAAAGTGACCTTAGGGTCACATGTGTTACAGGTCTATGTGACTTTTTGGGGACTCAGAGAAATGTACCTCTTTTATATGCTTTTCTTACTGAATAGAATAAATTCACTTCTGTACTAGATGTAGTATCAGCATGTTTTGGAGAAGTGCCTTGTTGATAGTTAGTTAAGATGTTCTCAACCTTGAGGAAACTGTTATTCTCTGGAGCTTTTGTGTGTATGCGTTGCATGATCTGTGCAGATCCAGTATTGGAGATGGGCTTTTCTGCAGACGATGCCAGACCTGGAGACGCCTTTATATGCTTCCACTTCCTGATCTCATACAGAGCAGACGTGCCTTCTATCTGCTCCCCGCTCTGCTTTGGCGCTGATCTTTTTGTCTTTTTTTCTTGACTCCCTGCTTGCTGGACTCCTGAAAATACTGAAATGGAATTAATTAACTGGTCTCTCAGCGCGATTGACAAGATTGGAACAAGCCTGGAACAACTGGCAAGGCCTGTGCCTGGAAGTCCTGTCCGTGGAGGATATTGAGGATTTATTCATAATTGGCATTATGATAGTGGGGTTCCTATTTCTCGGCCTTGGGATTGCCCTGACCTATCGTAAAATCGGTAAGACACTGCCAGTAAATTCACCCAGCCGCTGTCTGTGGAAATTAAAGAGTGCTTCGTGGATGTGTGTGACCGACTGAAGGTATTAGATCAAAGAATGACATTGATTGAGGAACTGTATCGTAACATCTCAGCCCGGACTGCGGAGACGCAGAGTGGGCTCCATCTGGGGTCAGGCTAGTGAACTGCTACGCAGTATGTCTGGTCTGACCGTGAAATTGGATGAAATGTCCAGGTCCATTCATGAACCGGACGCTCGCCACTGACGCTGAGGATCAGAACGGATTGATTGATTATGGTCTGGAAAATTACCGAAGATCAGCTAAATGGATTAAGATATTTTCCCTCATCCCAACGTCCAGCTTGTCCCTATCTCTCGGTTGGGAGGTCAGCTTGACAGCTGGGTCCTGCTATCTTGCTTTCGTTCCCTGTGCACGGCCATATCTCCTTTCAAGGACAAGCCACAGAACTGAACTTTGAAAACATCTTAAGTTATGGCTAACATTCTCACACAACACAGGAAGCTTCAAGACTCTTACTCGCATCACACACACCTCACCCCATCCCTGCCCCCATCCAACCGTCTGCCTCCCCTTTCCTCCTTCCTATCTCCCTTACTATTCCCAACAAAAAATCCCATCACGTGACCACGTGTACTGTGTGTACTATGTATGTAATGTTTGCATTTATGCTTAGCAATCTGCATTTCTTTATTTCCGGAGAGCGTGTGGCGGCGCTTTAAATAGCTGCGGCTCGGAGGCTTGCTCCAAACTTCATTTCGTTGCATTGTACTTGTACATGTGTAATGACAATAAACTTGAATCTCATCTCATCTCATCTCATATCATATGACCACTTGCGTCATTGTGATCTAAATCTAGTCATGGGGCGACAACTAGTCTACCCATTTTAGTGATATGCTCTACTATCTATCCTTGTGTGGAAATTTACCGTGACTCTGCATTTTCTCTGAGCCAATCAGAATCATTCCACATGACAATAATGACGTGGTTAGACCTTGAAAACAGTATAACTGTTCAGAAATTGTATGTACGTGAGGCGGAGGCGGGGAGACTGGTAGAGGGAGCGCGGCCTACGAACTCCTTGTGAGCTGGCTTCTGCTGTTGAAACTGCAAACTATTCTTCTGTAAATTTTTCTTTAATTAATCTAACTCCTGACTCTTGGTCTTCATTTTTCACTACTTTAGCATAATTCAAACGTGTCATTTGTTAAAAAGAAATTGCAAAATGTACACATTTCATTCATGTTTTATTAAATCTCTTCAATTTAAGCTAAATGTTTTTTTGTTTAAACTATTATACATGTATACACTTTCTAATAAAATTACAAAACAAATTATAAATATAATTACAATGAACAACAATCAAAATAGTATTATAAACAAAACAAATACTATGGTAAAAACATATTTAAAACAAACTATATACATATGTTTATATTAAACAAATTACAAATATAATTACAATTAATAAACGCAAATAAATAAACTCTGACTTTTTACAGGATTAATAATTCTTCAGTGTGTTGTACTCCTCAAAGCATGGGACAGCACACAAGGGAGTGTTGCACGGCACACACGTGCTTGGTGAGGCGCCTCTGTTTGCTCTTCCGTGTGCTGGAGAGGCAGACCTTGCAGTGCCGCCTGGTCCTGCTGCCCTGGGAAGTGGTCTGAGGGACTTCTGACAGAAAATGCCTGGCTGTAAGGCGCAGAGGAGTGTCTAGGGCAGGTCGCCCTCCCTTGGATGGACACCGCGATGTGCTGTACTCCTCCAGCAGCCCTCTCATCAAGTTCATCCTGAACTGCAGGGAGGTGATTTCCTTTCCTATTCACAGTAGAACACATCAATAGGGCGTAAGGAAAAGGGTAGAATAGTATGTGACAGTGTGGACTGTTTATTATTGTAAATTTGTTAATAGAGGCAGGGGCGTAAATTTCATCTAAAAGTTGGGGGGGACAATAAACATGAAATTTCTCAAGAGCAATTTTTGAAGGGGACACAAATAATACAGCCAAAATCGTACTTGTAAGGATATGTGTACCACAAAAAAAAGGGGGGGGGGGGTGTTTTGGGCACTGAAAAATTATTAATGTCCGTTTTTCTTTTTTTGGGGTGTTTTGGGCACTGAAAAATTATTAATGTCCGTTTTTCTTTTCTCTGTCATTTTATCTGACCAACAACACAAAGCGATAGTAGTTTAAATACGATTAAGGTTCACCACTCAGTCATATTATAATTATTAAATTATCTTGCGTCCTCCACATAGTATTTTATACTATGATATTCAGATATTTAGATATTCAACTGCAGCAAGCCCTCTGATCTGCCACTTATTATCACATTGAGCAAAACCCTACACAGATCTGACTGAACTTTCGGTTTAGAATTAGCCAATTTTTTGAATTTGTGGGCGGGTTGCTTGAGTTTTGGGTTCATTAGCCTATTATTCGTAATGAAAAACACAACAACAAAACAGTCCAATGACACACTCCCTTAAATAGGCGCTTTTACGCTTTGAAACCAAATCTTCGATAATCTTGTCTGTCAGCGGTTTGCTCGTTCGGCTCGTGCTGTATTGAGCAGACACGTTCAGTTTTTAATTGTTTTGTCAGTTCTCTAACTGAACTCAATGATTTTATTACTGTACAGCGGAGCGGAGCGGGGCGGCGGTGGGCAAGGGATGTTAAGAGTGTTTGGCCTAATCTGTATTAAAGAGAAAAGAATCATTTCATCTGACGTTTAAAGTGAATAAAATAGCATTGACAGCTACTTACTGGTGTTTCACAACTGCTGTCTGAAGAGCCTTGTTCTCTCCCCAAACTTGTGTGGTGGTTTTTCTACGTTCTATGTAACGTTAGTTGAGGTGCGCGGTGGATCAAACCACTGTGAGGCAAGGGGGGAGGGGGGACTCAAAATGTTTCTAAACTTAAAACGCATTTTTTTTCCCGTTTGCGCTTGTATTGTTTCACTACTTACACATTTATTATAAGTATATATTGTTATATTATTTACAATACTCAGCATGGTTTTTAGGGGGGGACAGCCCTCAGATTGGGGGGGTCCTGTCCCCCCCGCGATTTACGCCCCTGAATAGAGGGTATGCATGTGGTATGCACTGTCGGCTGGAGTGAATTCGATTAAAATGTGATTAAGCTCATAATCACATGAACACACATACGCCAATTTTAATTGTATTAAAAAGGCATATAAACGCCTTAATCGCAATATTGCCGCTCTGACCAAAGTGTGTATGTGCGCGGACGTATACGGATGCTGTGCGTTGTTCACACAACTTCATGAAAGAACTCTGTGGCATTATTCTGAAGTTTTCTTTTCTCCAAATCACTAAACACTGTCAACACAACTCGCTGTGCAGTCTCTGCTCCTTATCTTCATCCAGACGGCGAGAACAACGTGACGACAGCATAGGCAAACCCGGCATTGCGATGTTCATCACGTGCTGAATAATATCTTGTACGGCCATAAAAATGTATTTTGAATTTGATGCGAGTAGATTAAAATAATGGCCAGTAACATGCATAATGTATGCCTATCTGAGTGTGGTATAACTTATTAGCAAATAATAAAAATTGCATTAGAAGATTTTTTATTTTTACCTTTTTTTGTTATAATTGAATTAATTTAAGGACTGACACAATTTGTTCAGTAAACCCATGTTTAATAAAAAAAAAAAAAAAAATAGTTTTCTCTCCCCTGCTGTACCGAACCGTGACTTCAAAACCGAGGTGCATACCAAACCGTCAGTTTTGTTTACCATTACACTCCTAGTATATTGTATTTATTTAAAGCATTCACAGGCAAATTTGATTTATGTATTATACTGCTCCCATCTTTTTGTTGTACTCCAGCACACAGACTGGCTTCATCTTTGCTTGCCCAGTGATGTGATCCAGCTTTGCTGTGGCTGCCATACCAGTTGGGTGGACTGTGGTAAGGACATGGACATCTCTGTTATCATGCCATTTGACTGCCAACTGTGAACCATTTTCCTTGAATTCCACCTCACCCTTTGTCATTTTACAGGTGAATGTTGGCATCCCTTTCCGGTTTGCACGCACAGTCCCACAAGCTCCAGTGCCAAGAGACAAGAGGTGCTGGAAAAGTGTGGGACTACTGTACCAGTTATCCACATAAAGGACATGACCCTTTCTGAGGTAAGGTGCTAGTAGTGTCATTACAACAGACCCAGAAATCCCAAGTCCTTGATAGTGTTGTATGTCACTGGTAGATCTGGAGTAAATTATCACGTCCTGCACATAACCAGTGAGCACATCACACAAAACAAAAATCTTGACCCCAAATCTGTGCCGTTTAGATGGAATGTACTGACGAAATGCTAGCCTGCCTTTCCACTTCATCAGAGATTCATCAACACACAGATACCTGTATGGCACAAAAATGTGACGAAAGGAGGAGGTGAGAGCAGTAAAAATATTTCAGATTTTTTTCAGTGGGTCATTGAAAACTGCTGTTGCATTGTTTGCGAAGTGAAGATAGCGGAGGAGCAGAAGGAAGCGGTCCTGTGAGAACAAAGACCCGAGAAATGGTGTCAAGAACATGGGGTCTGTGCTCCAGTAATCCCGAAGTGATAGTTTTTGGATCACCCCCATTAGGAGAACTGCCACTAAAAATGTGTACATTTCAGGGATATTTGTTGGAACCCATTTAACCATTTTCCCTCTCACTTCTTTTTCTTTCAAGTCAGACACATAGCGGTTTGTTTCCTCCACAATTTCTCTGACAACCTCTTCAGTGAAGAACAATTTAAAACAATTGACCTCTGTAGTAAAGTTTGATCGTACGGGAAGAAGGAGGCGGGAACCGGAGAACATTCAACAAAAGGTTTAATCAAACAAACAAAATAAAAGGTCGGCGACAGCCCCTCGCGGACGACTGTCGCCTATACACAAACACAAAATGAAAATAATAAGCTGCAGCCCCTCACGGTCGACTGCAGCAACACATAACAAAACATAAATAAAATACAACAAAAACGTCCAGGCCTGGTCCTCTCTCGTCCCTCACTGTCGTCGCTCGTCCTTTATAGTCCCTCACTCCTCCGCGAGAGCCGAGATCGCTGGCTCACAGCTGGCGCTCATCCTCTCTGATGAGCGCCGCCTCGTCCCGCCCTCGCGGTCCCTCGGCCTCGCTGCTCGCCACATACCCCCAACGCCCTTCGCAGGCCGGGGGGTACCCCCGAGACTGCGCTCTACTCTCCCCGGGGGGGGGGGGCGATCACGGCGGCCGCGGGACCTGGGGGTAAGAACAGCGAGGTGAGAGAACGGAGCGAGGAACATGAGGAGCGACAGAGACGAGAGAGTGGAGAGAGGAGAACAGAAAAAAAAAATTCTGGTCCGGTTCCCAGACACACTGCCGCCCGGTCCTCAGCCAGCCGAGAGGCTCTTCCTCGCGGTGCCATGCGGTGGTACTGGACGGCCGGTGGACGGCTCGACGCTCCTCCGCCCCCTGGCGGCCGGCGGTGGCTCCTCCTGTCGAGGGCAGCCGGCAGCGAGTCCCGCGCGCTCCCTGCCCCTCCCCTACACGGCGGAGGGATACAGGCTCCGGCCCACGGCGAACGCCGGTGACTCCTCCGCGCTCCCTCTAGGACGGCCGCCACCCCACCTCGACCCAGGGGCACGGCAGCGAGCTCTTCGTCCCACCGACCTTCATCCGCTCCAGCACCACCGCTTCGGGCAGCCGCTCGCGGACTTCACTCCTCCGCGGTGCCCGAACTCCGCGGCACCGCGATCCCCCTCAGCTGCGAGGGCTCTTCGACAGCGCGTCCCTCCTTCCTCCCGGGTTTCGGCACCACTGTAGTAAAGTTTGATCGTACGGGAAGAAGGAGGCGGGAACCGGAGAACATTCAACAAAAGGTTTAATCAAACAAACAAAATAAAAGGTCGGCGACAGCCCCTCGCGGACGACTGTCGCCTATACACAAACACAAAATGAAAATAATAAGCTGCAGCCCCTCACGGTCGACTGCAGCAACACATAACAAAACATAAATAAAATACAACAAAAACGTCCAGGCCTGGTCCTCTCTCATCCCTCACTGTCGTCGCTCGTCCTTTATAGTCCCTCACTCCTCCGCGAGAGCCGAGATCGCTGGCTCACAGCTGGCGCTCATCCTCTCTGATGAGCGCCGCCTCGTCCCGCCCTCGCGGTCCCTCGGCCTCGCTGCTCGCCACAACCTCACTGGGGGATTCTGGTGGATTTTGCACACCACACTATTGGTCGTCAAAATTGCCTGGGCCAGGAGGATTAAAAAGGTTGGTTACCTTCCAGGATGACGAGTTTACCTCAGCTGCGTCATTTGAAGGTAAAATATGTTCTGGCGTTGTGGAAGAAGTCTCGTCTTCACCCTCAATGTTGTCAAGAGCTTCAAGGTTTGGGGGAAGGTCTTCACCGCTGTCACTCTCTGCCTCACTGTCAAAATTCTCCTCATCAGAATTTTAAAAAAATCTCAATTTCCTCACTTGTCAGTTGTCTTTTAAATAAATTGTCTGCCATTTTCTCTGAAGTAGTTAAAAACTGGTAAATTTTATTAAAATTGTATCTGAAGTTGGTACCAACGCGAATGTGAGGTAACAGTGACGTCAACCGTGACAACTTGTCAGCGGGAAAAAAATGCTTGCAATGCAAGACTGTTCACACTTGTTAACTAAATTAAATGCATGCAAGTGAACTCCTTATGGTTTATATACTTATTAAAAATATATGTTAGTTGATCGGTAAGTTATCACGAGCTGTGGGCGGGGCGCCGCCATTATGTGTTTACAACAGTACCAGGGAGCTGAAGCCTGCTGGATTTACAACACAAGATCACCCACTTCTCCTGATATATGTGACATTACGTGAGGGAACAGCCTAGACTGATCGTACACGTCAAAGGGTAGAAAATGATTGTGTTATTTGATCGGTAATGTTAGCATGGGCCATTATGTTTACAACACTGATATCTTGCTATTTTATATATTAGTATGCAATTACAAACTATATTTTGTTTTTGCTGATATTTTTGTGGTTGTGTAATGTAATTTGAAGTGTATGGAACCTAAAATAAACATTAAAAGACACTGAGCTCAGTCAGTCGCTCACTCACAGTCTTTGGCTCAGTGCGCTAAAGCAGATTTTGAATTTGGCAGTTGATCACTGAGCGTTCTAATCACACCCGTGTGATCGTACACTCCAGGGACCAGCCTAGATTGATCACACGGGTGTGATCATACGTGTCAAAGGGTTAAGCAGCTTTTATAAACGTGCCTTAGAAAAAACATTACTGATGTGCATCTTGAGCAAAAAATAAAAAATGTAGGTGCAAATTGCTTTCAGTTAAAACAGCTCAAATATGCATTTTAGTCTGAGACTAGGATTAAGCCTTGCCTGTGAAACGGGAGGATAGTGTGCATTGTGAATTAAACCCACCTTCATATTAGCTTGCTAAGGAATATACTGTATCTTCAAGTGTCAATCATGTTCAATAATATTGACCAACCAAATGATACAGGTGCTGGTCATATACAAGTTTCACTTTATGAATGGAATTAGTGAAATAAATCAACTTTTTGATGATATTCTAATTATATTATATTCATTCATTTCACACAGACTGATATATTTCAAATGTTTATTTCTTTAAATTTTGATGATTATAACTGACAACTAAGGAAAATCCTAAATTCAGTATCTTATAAAATTTTTATATTATTTAAGAATACAATACAAAGAAAGGATTTTTAGAAATCTTGGCCATCTGAAAAGTATGAACATGAAAAGTATGAGCATGTACAGCCCTCAATACTTAGTTGGGGATCCTTTTGCCTGAATTACTGCAGCAATGCGGCGTGGCATGGAGTCGATCAGTCTGTGGCACTGCTCAGGTGTAATGAGAGCCCAGGTTGCTCTGATAGTGGCCTTCAGCTCTTCTGCATTGTTGGGTCTGGCATATCGCATCTTCCTCTTCACAATACCCCATAGATTTTCTATGGGGTTAAGGTCAGGCGAGTTTGCTGGCCAATTAAGAACAGGGATACCATGGTCCTTAAACCAGGTACTGGTTGCTTTGGCACTGTGTGCAGGTGCCAAGTCCTGTTGGAAAAAGAAATCTGCATCTTCATAAAGTTGGTCAGCAGCAGGAAGCTAGCCTGGATGCCAGACGAACTTAGCCCCACCCACAAACAATTTTGCACAGGCAGTTCGGTCTGGACTTGATCCATAGAGAAGTAATTATGCCCGAACAGAAACTGTTCGGACCAATGAAATTGTCAGGGCGAGCTTTAGACGATGATGGACAGATGATAAACTGTAACGTAATCATCCACGTCATCAAAAGCGCTTGGGTTGAATTTGTTCTAATCCTAAACGGAGAACTTGTTCGTATATGTATTCACCTTTACTATTTCTCTCAGAAATTATGATCGTGTTGGTAAGTACTCTGTGTCTCCTTAAATTCTTTTTTTACAACACCGGCAAAGATCGTTTACACTCATCTTTTTCTTATAACGTTTAGGCTACTTATTCTAGCGTGCGTGCAGACAGGGTTGCCAAGTTTTTACAGCAAAACCCGCCCAATACTGATTGCTACTCAAAACTAGCCAAAAACAAGCCCAATAGCTTTCCGGGTGGGGGGTTCTACGGGAAAAATGGCATTTGGGGGGTAAAATATGTGTTATTTTGGCTGGACTGCCTGCTAAATTTCGCATTCCTGTGTCTGTATATCACATAATTGGGGTCGCTTCAACCCGCGGACTTGGCAACAGTTCTTGACATTTGACAACTAACGTTATGCGTCGCTCCATTGCTCTGATTGGTTGTAGGTCTATCCAATTGAGGTCTTTCCTGGTGCGGTTGAAACACGCCCCATAATCACAGCCCAACGGAGCAGTATCAGACTCAAATTCTGACTAGAATTGAGTATGACAACGTTAGGCTAGCAGGAAGCATGAAGTGCTCTAAAACTTCCTGGTATACGGCTGCGTTGACCTTGGACCTCAGAAAACACAATGGACTAACACCAGCAGATGACATGGCACCCCAAGCCATCACTGACTGTGGAAACTTTACACTGGAAACTAGCAGGAAGCATGAAGTGCTCTAAAACTTCCTGGTATACGGCTGCGTTGACCTTGGACCTCAGAAAACACAATGGACTAACACCAGCAGATGACATGGCACCCCAAGCCATCACTGACTGTGGAAACTTTACACTGGACCTCAAGCAACGTGGATTGTGTGCCTCTCCTCTCTTCCTCCAGACTCTGGGACCCTGATTTCCAAAGGAAATGCTAAATTTACTTTTATCAGAGAACATAACTTTGGACCACTTTTTTTTCCTTTTTGTCTTTAGCACAGGCGAGACGCTTCTGACGCTGTCTGTTGTTCAATAGTGGCTTGACTGCGACAGCTGAAACCCATGTCTTGCATACGTCTGTGCGTAGTGGTTCTTGAAGCACTGACTCCAGCTGCAGTCCACTCTTTGTGAATCTCCCCACATTTTTGAATGGGTTTTGTTTCACAATCCTCTCCAGGGTGCGGTTATCCCTATTGCTTGTACACTTTTTTTCTACAACATCTTTTCCTTCCCGTCGCCTCTCTATTAATGTGCTTGGACACAGAGCTCTGTGAACAGCCAGCCTTTTTTGCAATGACCTTTTGTGTCTTGCTCTCCTTGTGCAAGGTGTCAATTGTCGTCTTTTGGACAACTGTCAAGTCAGCAGTCTTCGCCATGATTGTGTAGTCTACAGAACTAGACTGAGAGATCATTTAAAGCTTTTGCAGGTGTTTTGAGTTAATTAGCTGATTAGAGTGTGGCACCAGGTGTCTTCAATATTGAACCTTTTCACAATATTCTAATTTTCTGAGATACTGAATTTGGGATTTTCCTTAGTTGACTGTTATAATCATCAAAATTATAAGAAATAAAAGTTTGAAATATATCAGTCTGTGTGTAATGAATGAATATAATATACAAGTTTCACTTTTTGAATGGAATTAGTGAAATAAATCAACGTTTTGATGATATTCTAATTATATGACCAGCTCCTGTATATGGCCTAATAGTATTAGGGGCTAATAATTAAAATTATGTTTACATTTTTCTCAGAATTTTTCACAGACCCCTGGCCTAGACCTTAGGGAATCACTGTAGCTAAATTGAACCACCTTAAAAGGTTATTAAAAAGATTCTTATAGAAATCAGTGCTCTCAATATATTTTATATGGGTGGGGCCCAGCTCCCTTTTGGTTATGGGACCGTTGTCCTGCCCAGGTGATGTCCCTGACAGAAATTATATCCATCTAAATGCAGATCACCTCATTAAAAACGTTCTCCTTGTATTAGAGCTCTGAAGCCCTTTTGATACCCTCATTGCGTTCCCGCTGTAGGTAAGAAAGCACAGCAATGTTCTTTGATGTGTCCTGCTAGGCAATGTTGTGCTGTGGGCTCATGGTAATGAACCGATGCGGCTCCTGCAGGTGAAGATCTACACAGACATTGTCATCAATCACACATGTGCATCGGGCGGAGGGGAGAAGAGGCACTCGACCTGCGGCTCGTACTTCAATGCCACCCGTGAGGAGTTCCCATCTGTGAGATACTCTGCCACTGACTTCAATGATGACAAATGCACCAGCCGCCGTGGAAATATTGAGAATTACCAAGACATTTATCAGGTATAATTTCAAAGGTGATAAAAGGGCCCTTGTTGGGAATGCCATTGGACAAGGATGGAAACTGGATTTTTTTCTCTCATCTAGGCGAAGCAATCAAGAGTATTTGAATATCAGATGGGCTTCATATGACCCACCACAATCATTTTACATGTTTACACCAAGGACGAACGATAAAGATATAAGCTGTGTCCTAAATGACGTACTATACTATGCTCTATGTACTCAACCATCTAGTGTATGAATTTTATATGGTGATTTTGACATCCTGCCTTTCTTTTTTAAC
Source organism: Romanogobio albipinnatus (assembly GCA_023566225.1). NCBI lineage: Eukaryota > Metazoa > Chordata > Actinopteri > Cypriniformes > Gobionidae > Romanogobio > Romanogobio albipinnatus. Next base: position 31,707,080 of record CM042260.1, on the reverse strand, counting down.
GATTACAAGTTTATATACCGCAATTCTGAGAAAAAGTCTGAATTGTGAGACAAAAAGTCACAATTACCATTTTTGTTTTGTGGGGGAAACAACTAGTTAGCCCCTCCCCTTCCAGTTTGTAACAGTGCACAACAGTCGGGTTTCGGAAGTAAAACACCATTCATTTTCTTCATAGGGAAATTGATTTTTAATGACAACTTATAAACTGTTAAAGACAAACACACTGTGAGCTATGACTATGAGGTGGTTAATCAATGGTATTTGATTCAGTTGAAGCCGTAAACCTGCATTATTTCACATTTTTTATATAAATAATCATGTTGAACTAGCCTGGGAAAACCCAGACAACTTCCGGCAAATTTAGATTTGCTCTGCAAGTAGTCTGGCAAAGAGCCCATTCAAACCCATTTCTAATCCCTCGAAATCGCGGCACCAATCAGAAACGTTGGGGCGGGCTTTACTCAATGACGACAGCGCAGCGACCTTGAAGCAGATTCTGTACATTACAAAGATGGATGCAGCCCTGGAACATCACTCGTTCGAATCAGCTATCGCGGCTGTTTTAAGTGATTTAAACTTTTCCTTTCTGTTAAAACCCGAGCAAAGAAAGATGTTATCGCTTTCTTACCGACTGGATTCGGCAAAAGTCTGATATACCAGCTGGCCCCTTTTGTAGCTAAACGAATGGGTCTTAGCGAGAGCCCTCTGGTAGTGTTAATTTTTCACAAAATATAATTTTAAGGCCTTTTCAGGCGAGAATGTAGTTGTTTAAAGCTCAAATCTGTGGTTTATTTATAAAGAGAGCGCCTTTTTGAAAATTTGATCTGCCGTTTTCAGAGTTGTGAGCTCCAGTGGATCAGCGGCGATTGGCGCTCATTAACCCCGCCGAGAACACCCTTTCCTCGGCCAGTCCTTCTGCCGTCTGCCTCGGATGTCTCTGTAGTGGTTAAACATAAGATATGATTCGTCTGGTGTAGCTCTAACGGCTGATCTTTGCTCTCATTAATCTATAATTTGTTCCCTGACAGATCGTTTTGTCTGAGGGCAAAGTGAAGTTTCATAACTTTATATTTGTAAGATATTAAATTTTACCGTTGTAGTCTCCTAGCGCTGACTTTGTTTGACTGAATTGCTTTATTTATTGTATAGCTTCTTATACCTTTTACTTATACTTTTATAATGGCTATTGATCACACACAAACTAACATTTAACAAAAAGAGACTGGGTTGTGTTTTATGTCATAACTCATTTTATTACAGTGATAATTATAGCCTATCTCATTTTATTACAGTGATAATTATAGCCTATATATGCACACATATACATTTGTTTTGTTTTTTGTTTTATGTAAACGAAAAGAGGCCAGGTTTTTTAAATATTTCGTTTTGTTATATACATGCATTGAAGATAATATGCATTGCCTGCACTACATTTGTGTGGCTATAATATGTTTAATATTTAAAATATAATTATTTTGTTTTATTGTAGCCTAAAATATACAAATATATACTCAGTGATACTGTCAAGAACGCTGCTTGTCCATTAAATCAAATCAAATCAAATCACTTTATTTGTCACTCTACCATATGCACAAGTGCAACAGTAGGTGAAATTCTTAGGTGCAGTTCCGAGCAACATAGTAGTCATGACATGACATGTACAACATTTAAGCAACAACAGATTACACATCTGATGCGCACACAATTACTCACAGCACAGTATACACTACAATAAACAATAAATAATTTACACAATGTGAGTGTAGTTCTCACAGCTTTAAACATTATACACATACTTACAATATACATATAACAATATACACTAAACATACATTAAACAATAACAATATACATTAAGCTATAGTAATAATATACAATGTACAGTATACAATATGTTCACAAATTGAAATCCAAAGTGCAATAGATGCTGTATGATAAATAAATGTGTATATAATGTGTGTGTATCTACAGTGGGTTGTGCTGAGTGATATTCTGTCCAGTGTGTGTTATGATCCTGATGGATCAGGAGTTAAGTAGTCTGATTGCTTGTGGGAAGAAGCTGTTCTGGAGTCGGCTGGTGCGTGTTCTGCTGCTGCGGTACCGTCTGCCTGATGGGAGCAGTGAGAGCAGCCCATGGTTCGGGTGGCTAGAGTCTCTGATGATCCTCTGAGCTCTCTTCACACATCGCCTGGCGTAAATGTCCTGGAGGGAGGGAAGCTCACCTCCGATGATGCAGCTGGCCGTGCGCACTACCCTTTGCAGGGCCTTGCGGCTGCGGGCGGTACTGTTGCCGTACCAGGTGGTGATGCAGCCAGTCAGCAGGCTCTCGATGGTGCTGCTGTAGAAGCGTGTGAGGATGTGGCGGTTCATTCCAAACCTCCTCAGCCGTCGCAGGAAGAAAAGGCGCTGATGAGCCTTCTTCACAACGGCCTCGGAGTGGACGGACCATGAGAGTTCCTCTGTGATGTGGACACCGAGGAACTTGAAGCTGCTGACTCTCTCCACCGGTGCTCCATCGATGGTGATGGGGCGGTGTTCTCTCTCATTCCTCCTGAAGTCGACCACCAGCTCCTTGGTCTTGCTGACGTTGAGGGAGAGGTTGTGCTCCTGACACCACCGTGTCAGAGTGTGCACCTCCTCTCTGTAGGCCGTTTAGCAGAGTAGGTGGACTAGTGTCCTCCTGTCCTCAGGAGTTTGTTCTCCGGAGTCAAACTTGGTAAGTCACGGACGCAAGTCAGAAGTTTGCGTACAAAATATGTCATAAAACACCACTGCCTCATTTCATTTAAAAAAAAAACTTAAACATATTAGCCACACAAATGTGGTTCAGGCAACGCGTAGCTAGGCCTAAATTGATTATCTTATATATTTATAATAAAACGAAGTATAAAACACCCCGCCTCTTTTCGTTTACATTTTAAAAATAATATATTAAACATTAATATGTGGTTTAGGTAAGGTGACCAGATTTCTGAAATGGAAACCGGGGACATTTCCTATTTGAGAACACAAGTACAGACAAGAACGCATATTGAGAAACAGCCAGAGTCTCAAATGTTTCTCCGTCGCTCTGATTGGTTTTAGGTCTATCCAATTGCGCCCAGAGGCATTTGAGCGACGCCCGTTGGTGACGCCCCTTTGGAAATGATTTGTCTATGAAGCTTTGCCAGACCATAACTCAGTTACTACTGAGAATGGTCTGGTTTTAACCAAGGGGGTAATCCAGCCCCTGGAAAGCCTACCTTCCATAGGGGCAGCCATTGCTAACCAAGCCATCACCTGTTGTTAGCATCCCATTGACTCCCATTCATGATGAAATGAACGCGACAAAACTGACTGTGTACAGGTCCATTTTTGCGGCACGACTGAAGCGTGGTGTTGAGTGACGCTTCCCCTCATGTGTATGCTGATGGGCGTTCCTCAAGTTTACCGCTATGGGCGTGCGTTTGAGCCAGCGGGGAATGAAAAACAAAGGACCAGCGAGAGACTTCTCTTTGCCAGTGGGTTGGGCTAATCCAAAAGAAGTGAAAACAAGAGGGGTGTTCTGAAGACAGACTGTTACCTGTGAAACAGGGGTGCTCTAAAAACACCCCATTAGCAATTAGTGCTCTCCACCTGATGAAATGAACATGGCGCGGCAAAACTGATGAAATGGCAAAACTAATTAAATGAATCGATCAGAATTTTGGTCGAGCCAGAACGTGACTAATAAATCGACTGGGAGATTACAGCCCTACTACAGACTATAAGTACAATAAACAAATAACAGCTAATCTTCCGAGTCGAGCCAGCCCTAGTCACAGTCTTTCTTGTGTATTGTTTGTGTTTGTCTGAACTCTGCTGTATTGACAGCACCATCTGTTGCTGTGCTGCTGGAAGATGAGCTAGCTGACTGATAGCGACTTCTAAATTTATTCTCCTTCACATCAAAGGCACATGTTGTGCGTGCAGAACAATACTGGTACCATTAAACATCTAGGATCCGACCTTTTGCAACCTTGAGTGCACAAACAACCCAGATTAATAATAATATTACATAGAAAAGTATATATAAACAACATTGCTATGAGAACGTCTTGAAATCGGGCAGCAGTTTCAATGAAGATGCCAGATGGCGGTATAATTTCCTTTTATTTTACTGTATTTTAAGACATATCAACAAAATCAGATCCTATAAAAAAATATTACATTAGATGATGATGATGAACTTCAGCCCAACAGGACTCAACAGCATCAGTCTGCAATAAAATTAGAGGGAAAATATGTGAATATTAATAAGATTTCTGTGCAATAATGAAGGACAGTGCTGTAGCAGAAATATTGCTTGACATTTGGAAGAATTCAGTTATTATCACCTATATATATATTTTTATATATATATATATATATATATATATATATATATATATATATATATATATATATATATATATATATATATATATATATATATATATATATATATATATATATATATATATATAAAGCAAGCAATTTAAATAACTCTTTTAAAGGATATTTTAAAGGATATGAAGTAAAGATGGAGCTCCTGTAGGCTCATGATTGAGGTAATTTGATGCAACATCAACATCATCTTAAATAAATAGAAATGGTGAGTTAAAAATGTATCTGGAGAAACAAAAAAGACCAAGAAGCTATAATCCAAACCATTCCAAATTCAGTACATTTTCACCAACCCACTTCAACATACGGAAAGCTTTAAAAATAAATGCATATAATGTTGGTCTCAAAGTGATCCTTAACCCACCGGTTCAGTGTTTTTTCCCTCCTTTCTTTGGATCAGAAGTATCCAGTTTAGGTTTCGCAGACCTGGCGAATTGCTGGAGTTTAAGTTAAGGCATGTTATTTGACAGAAAAACATTTGTAATAATAAATCCTAGGTGTAACAAGACAAAAATGTAATTTCCAGTTGAAAAAGACAGCATGTCTAAAACCAGCTTTGATTTGTCTCAAGTGGGTTTCTAGATGCCTCTACATCTATACGTCTGTCAGAGTGTTAATGCGGAAAACGGCTGAAAGCAAAGGATACCACCACAAGAGGTTTGTCGTTAAGTATATATCCATTGGTTTCCTTTAAGGCCTTCTCTGCGCTTCTCTCGCTGGGGAGTCCGATGAAGGCCTGACCTTTCATCCTCCCCTCTCTCATCAAAACAATATCAAACCTGAAGGGAACAAGCACACTAATACATCAGCACATGTTCATGAAGAACTCGCCAACAATGTTTGCTTTTCATTGGCTTTGATTGTGATTGGAGGAGTTGAGGCTTCCGACAAGGGCCCGAGGCGATAGACAGTGGAGCTTACATGTTTCGCTCCTCCTCTGAGGAGATGTCGATATACCGGCCGTAGATGAACTTCAGATCCTGCGGAAAAGATTGAGCTGGGTTATCTATCTGGTACTAAAGTGAGAATTATGAGCTGTCAGGCTGTTTTAGACACGTGCTGAAGTGGTATGTGATCTTAAGAATTTGCTATTCAAATGGTATATTTGGAGTATACTGTAATGATGAAGAGTAGTGATATCGGTAGCACTTTATTTTGCATGTACATGCTATGTACTTAATATAGTAATTACAATAACTAGGTACTAACCCTGAACCTACCCAAAACCTAACCTTAACCCATGTAGTTAACTTTTAGTGTACTTACCTAAGAAAGTACTGGGTAATAAGTACACATACTGTAAAATAAAGTGCAACCGTGATGATAACCACACCAACTAATCGGCTAAAATTTTGAAATTATTTACATATTTATATACTTGGTCAATTATCAAAACGGGTTAATTGTTATCCAGAAATTACTAAATAAAACATGTTTGTAAAAATAAATAAGTCATAAAAAAATGTAAAATAAAAAAATATATGATATTACAAATAAAATAATTTATTAAAAAATATGTATCTATGAAATAATAAATTATCTAGTCCAATTATTAAAATATTAAATTCAATAGTTATTCATAAATTAATTATTCAGTTATCCAGTAACTGTAATTATTCGGTCCAACTCAAATGAAAGAATCAAAATAAAATAACACATCATTGTCCAGTTATTGTCTAGTCCATGGGTTTTCAAACTGGGGTCCGGGGACCCCCAGGGGTCCTCCAGAAGGTTCTAAGGGGTCCCCAGAAAATTTCAGAGAATAAAAGGATGAAGCAAAAATTGATAAAGTCTAACTATACTTTTATACTTTCTGTCTCCTTTCTTGCCATATCAACACACATTCCAGAATTGTATACGTTTTCTTTGTATCTTTCTAGTGAGTTTTTCTCACTATAGTTCCATTTATCTTTCGCACTGGGGTTGTGAGGTAGTATTCTTAACGAAGTACGTATGCTCCTTACATATATTTATTGCAAAAGCTGCTTATACAAATAATTTTTAATTGAAAATGTTCGTCTTCTTGAGGTTTATACATCCAATATTATATAGTAGATTTAAGTTTGGAAACAATATGTTGTATTTATAATGTCATACTTACTATTTATCTATCAATTTAACCAAGGCTTAAGCTAGTCCCAGACTAAAATGCATGTTTGAGTTATTTTAACTGAAAAAAAACTTGCACTGATATATCTTAAAATATGTCAGTGCCATTGTTTTGTCTCAAGATGCACAGCAGTAATGTTTTTATATTTATATGTTTATAAAAGCTATACTTAAATGTCCTAATTGAGCTAGGGCCAAAGCCCTGTCTGTGAAACCGGGCCTAAATGTTTTTTCATACATTCAAATATATAGAAGAATTTTAGGAAGGGGCCTAAAAAAAAAGGTTCATCATATTTGGGGGTCCTTGGCATCATAAAGTTTGAAAACCCCTGGTCTAGTCCAATGCATATATATATATATATATATATATATATATATATATATATATATATATATATATATATATATATATATATATATATATTTCTTTCCAAGATTATTATCATGGTCCAGTACTTACTTTTTCTTCAACTTGCTTTGCAATATTCTTAACGTAAAGCCTGCAGGTTGGTTCTCCAGGATCGTAATTTTTAAATACAGACATTTTCTTTATCTCTGTAAATGTAAAAGAATCAATAGCAAAATAAAAGAGCCGTGCACAATCATGTGAAAAGGAAATCCGAAACATAAATAAAGTGGTTAAATGTACGATCAGGAATGACTGTCTGACTTAAAATAAATACCTACTAGTAATCACTAGAAAAAACAAATACAGTCATATGACAGCCTGGTGTGCTTCGTATTTAAATATTAATTTCCTCTTTAAAGACAGACTGCATGTTTCTTGTGAACACTCGAAGGTAAATTCTTTAGCAGAGCTTCTCAATTCTATTTGATGTTCGACATGCTACAAAGAAGAAGAGTGTGTCTGCGAGCACAATTTGAGAGTCTTTTACCATCTCTGGAGAGTCTGCCTCTCTCTAGCTCTCTCCTAGAGATGAACTCCGTAGGGATGTCCTCATCTTCCTCCCTCTCTTCCTCCTGTCTGGGGACCTGAGCGCTTGGGTAGATCTTCCCAAACCCTTCTGCAGCTTCCTGAGCGGAAACCGCCTTTTCTGCCGTGTCTAGGAAGAAGTTGCATAAACATAATTAGAGCATGTTTTGAACTGTCACGGTGCTCAATTTCAATCTGTTTGTGAAAGGCTGCCTGTTGCAGATTTCAACGATGACAAGTGAAAGGCGGCGCTGAAGTCTTGTGTGAACATGCATCAACATGACAAGCCTTTGACACTTCAAAACAAACTCGAAAGCACAGGATTGTTTTCTCGTCATGAACAAAGGCAAAATCAACTCTTGTAATCAATAACAAAAGGCACGTAAATACAGATAAAGTGGAAAATCCATGCCAGAGGAAAAACAGGCGAGTGCTTTCATCTCTGAGGGTGACACTGGTGTGTTTGCGTGGGGTCACGCTCCATGGGGTTCCCTTTCAGGTTCTTTCATAGCGCAGTCGGAGATGTCACCTGGCAGTTGGCAGTAAGCCGTAAGCAAACGCGTATGAGGAATTATGGGAAGCAGCGAGGCTACACAAATCCTCTGGAAACTTGTCTGACAGATCTATAGTGCCTAATGTGTACTAGAGCAGGAAGTTCTGATAAGTCCCCTCAGAGAGGTGGATTCCTTTGACGTTTCTCGTCATTTAAACATCAGTTGAACGCGAGCATAATGGAAATAACTATCAGCCCTGTGCTATTTTCTTTTATAAAGAGGGTTAGGAAAGCTGCTTCTCTTTGACTTTCAAAGGTTTTCCATCTCTGTTTTTGGTCATAAACATTAATGGAAAACAAACAGGAAGATAAGGCAAACAAAAGACCGGGGATCTCAATTTGAAAGCAGAGGATGACTTTTATTTGCTGTGTCTGCGTAGAGTGCCGACATTAGATAATTGCTAAGATGTACTCACACCGAAAAGTTTAGTGTGTGTTTTATTTTGTTTGATAGTTCCATCAGTCCTGATTCCCAAATGAGGGTTGCACCTGATATCACGTTACTGCTTAGTGAGATTGTCAAATTGCACAGGCTGTGATTAAGTTAATATATACACAGATCAGGCACAACATGACCACTGAGAGGCGAAGTGAATAACACTTATTTCTTCATCACAACAACTGTTAGTGGGTGGGCTATATTAGGCAGCAAGTGAACATTTTGTCCTCAAAGTTGATGTGTTAGAAGCAGGAAAAATGGCCAAGCGTAAGGATTTGAGCGAGTTTGACAAGGGCCAAATTTTGATGGCTAGATCTCCAAAACTGCAGCTCTTGTGGGGTGTTCCTGGTCTGCAGTGGTCAGTATCTATCAAAAGTGGTCCAAGGAAGGAACAGTGGTGAATCGGCGACAGGGTCATGGGTGGCCAAGGCTCATTGATGCACATGGGGAGCGAAGGCTGGCCCGTGTGGTCTGATCAAACAGACGAGCTACTGGAGCTCATATTGTTCAAGAAGTTAATGCTGGTTCTGATAGAAAGGCATCAGAATACACAGTGCATCACAGTTTGTTGCGTATGGGGCTGCATAGCTGCAGACCAGTCAGGGTGCCCATGCTGACCTTTGTCCACAGACGAAAGCGCCAAAAGTGGGCACGTGAACATCAGAACTGGACCACTGAGCAATGGCCTGATGAATCACATTTTCTTTTACATCACGTGGATGGCTGGGTGCGTGTGCGTCCCTAACCAGGGGAACACATGGCACCAGGATGCACTATGGGAAGAAAGCAAGCTGGCAGAGGCAGTGTGATGCTTTGGGCAACGTTCTGCTAGGAAACCTTGGGTACTGCCATCCAAGTGGATGTTACTTTGACACGTACCACCTACCTAAGCACTATTGCAGACCATGTACACCCTTTCATGGAAAGGGTATTCCCTGGTGGCTGTGGCCTCTTTCAGCAGGATAATGTGCCCTGCCACAAAGCAAAAATGGTTCAGGTATGGTTTGAGGAGCACAACAACGAATTTGAGGTGTTGACTTGGCCTCCAAATTCCCAATCGAGCATCTGTGGGATGTGCTGAACAAACAAGTCCGATACATGGAGGCCCCACCTCGCAACTTACAGGACTTAAAGGATCTGCTGCTAACATCTTGGTGCCAGATACCACAGCACACCTTCAGGGGTCTAGTGGAGTCCATGTCTCAACGGGTCAGGGCTGTTTTGGCAGCAAAAAGGGGATCAACACAATATTAGGTCATAATGTTATGCCTGATCGATGTATGTGCTACCAGTTCAGAGTGAACCATGTAATTTACACAAGTGTAGTTCATGATACAGTGTTTCAGAGTCTCAGAACAGCTTGGTTCATTTACTGTGAATAAAGCCATTCTGAGACATTCTTTGTCGGCTGGAGACCTACATTTGGTTTGAAGATGTTCATATGTAAATTGCTTGAGCTTATTTTGTCCATTTGATTGAAAGATCTAAAAAAAAAACCATACACATACACCCACCCATAGACCTACCTTCGAATAAATTAGGACAGAAGTGGTTGAAAGTGGACAAAAGAGACGGATTAAAACACCAGGTGTAAACGAGTATGTGTCTCCCTCGTCCACTTGTGATCTGATCGACCAAAGCGCATTATAATACCAGGTGTAAACAGGGCCTAAAACCATTTATTTGTTGGCAACCCATCAAATTAAAAGCTTTATGGTATGCAGTTTGAAAATGAAGAAATGAAGATGTAAATACTAGTACTGTCATTTTACAGTCAAATAAAATGTATTTTAATAATTTATTTTATTATTTTAATGTACAATTATTACAATATATTTCTTTCATGCATTTTATAATAATCACAATAAAATACAAAAAATATTATTATTTTATAGTCCCAATGAATAGTCACATCAAACAGTGTGAATGTGCCCTAAGAAAACTCAATTGGAAAGAGATTTTTTAAAACTCTGTTAACTTTATGGTTTGAGTTGTTTTTTGTAAGAGTAAACACAAATATGAACATCCATATTTTTCAAGTTTTGTCCAAATCTTTCAGCCCTAGAAAGATTTTATTTAGGTATTTTTGTAATTCTTTCCAAATACAGCTATTCAAGTCTGGTGAAATGTCCTATATTTGTCATATTACAGAAACATGAAACAGCTCTGGATGGATGGGTGAACCTGGGGCGCATTCGGTAATGCAGGCGGATAGATAAATGAATGATGGGATGGAAGGAGTGGTGGGGGACCTGCAGCCTTACCTTCAGTCGCATCTGCGAATTGCAGCTCCTGATTCTGTCCGGGCCCCTCGAGGATGGTGGACACCTCAGACGATATATGGAACTCAATTTTTTTCTGCCCAAGCGTCTGAGGTTGCTCGAACACGTCTGCTGGCTGCAGGGCTGGGCCTGAGGCTCTGAGAGACAACATTGAGCTATCAGCAAATCTCTTTGTATTCCTGAATTTAGTCTTTTGAAACTATAAGGCGATGTTTCATTTTACTTAATTAATGATAAAGCAGCTTATGGTTGAGTGAAATGTAGCTGAGAGATTACCCGTGGGAATCCAGTTTGGGAATAAACAGGAGGTCTTTTAGTTTGGGTTTCTTTCTCTTGGAAGAAGTCTTTGCTCTCAGCGGTCTTTTGCATGGCTGGTTAACAAGGCCCATCAGTCTGATCATCCTTTATGGAACGCAGGGAGAAGAAGTGCGAAGCTATTAAACATGTATGGCTTTTGAACACAAGGCAAAATGCGGCAATGAAACTGAACACTTTGCAGCTTTCAGCTGCTGCCATTCTGGAGGCTGACAATCTGTCATGAGAAAACGTGCCAATGCTGGTGATGCATAGTCAAAAATACTACCACATTTATTTTTAGACATTTTTGTTATCTGTCAGTCTGCAGGGGAAATGCCCAGAAAAATTTGATTTGTTTATTATTATTAGTTGATATTTTGATTTAATTGTACATGCTCATTTCTAATATTTTTACATTTAGGACTTTTGGGGTCGGTGTATGTTTTAGAAAATAGTAAAAAGAGTAATATTATGAAATATTATTACAACATTTTATTATTACAAAATATTATTACAAATAATATTTCTTTTTTAAAGGTCCCGTTCTTCGTGTTTTTTGAAGCTTTGATTGTGTTTACAGTGTGCAATATAACGTGTTCATGTTTCGTGTGTAAAAAAAAACAGTATTTTTAACACAATTTACTTATCTGTATCCCGCTGTTTTCACTGTCCTAAAAACGGGTTGATGAGTTCCGTGTTCTATGAAGTCCCTCCTTCAGAAATACGTAACGAGTTCTGATTGTGCCAGCAGTTCCCGTGTTGGGATTTGACCGCAGCTTAGCGAACGTGGCACGGTTCCTGTGTTGTGATTCGACAGCAGCTTGGAAAGGTCAAGCCTCTTAACGGGGTGATGTATGCGCTCAATGATCTCTACAGCGTCCCTGGGAAAGCCAAACAAAGGTGATTTGACTCCGGGATGAAAATAACAGCGTCTCGACGACATGGCGACAAACGCACTCAAACGCAACACTTCCTTTTCTCCACGCGACACGTCCTCTTCTCCACGTGGGACAGCAACAAGACCACTAGAACGTCTGTTCTACTGTTCTATCGACGTCATTTATGAAGGAAGTACCAGGATGTAGTCCAAGCCAGCCGTTCGCTGTAGGCTTTGAAAGGGAACTTCTGTTAAATAAAATATCTCGCTTGGCATTGAACTTTGAGCTTTATAATTTTACAGGTATTATTTATGCTCTAACAGCAACATTACACACTAACTAAAGTTTGAACAGTGGGATCACGAAGAACGGGACCTTTAATATGTTTTAAAATAAATGTAATTTATTGCTTATTCCTGCAGTCATTAATCTAGTCTTCAGTGTCTCATGATCCTTCAGAAATCGTTCTAATATGCCGATTTGCTGCTCAAGAAACATTTCTGATTATTATCAGTTAAAAAAAAGAATTTCTTCAAGAAACAAATCTTACTGATCACAAACATTTGAAACCTATCTAAAAACATACTGCCCCTTTAAATTTAGCTACTGTATTTTTGCAGTATCTACAGTACTACTCAGTAGAGTTTGTTAAAATGTCTGTGACATTAAACCAGACATGTTATTATTCAAGAAGCTAGCTATTAACATGTTGACAGTTTCTGAGAAACACTTTTTGAAATCAACCCAAACAAACACACCCCTCCCTTTATTGCCCCACCCCAAAATGCATGAGTGCACGCAATGCAAGAGTGGATGTCTCTTTATCATAGCTGAAGCGAAGCAAAATAATGAAACCAGACAAAAAAGGACACACAAAACTGTTCTGTTAGTGGCAAACATGACGCAAATTCCCATCTGTTGTAAAGTGAATTTCACGCGCGAATGAAGCGGGTAAACTCAAAATTTCCACGTGCCCAACTACACGCGAATAGCGCAATTTATTTGCGCAAGTCACGTCTGGAGTGAACGCACAGTAAGGGGACCCACCGTGTATGTAGATAGAAATGGCTCATTCTAAGGTAATAAAAACATAACGGTTCATTATGTAAGGTTTTTAATACACCACTGGAAGCATAGTTATATATATATCTTATATTGCATTTCTGTCAATAGATCCTCATCAATATTACACACTGCACCTTTAAATTTAACTAACTATCAAAAGTGGTCCAAGGAAGGAACAGTGGTGAATCGGCGACAGGGTCATGGGTGGCCAAGGCTCATTGATGCACATGGGGAGCAAAGGCTGGCCCGTGTGGTCTTTAAATTTAACTAAGCGCCCCATTTGGAAACACTAAAGAATGCAACACATACTTTGACACATTTAAAGGGGTGGTAAAACACATTCTTTTGAAGTAGGGGTGGGCGATATAGCCTCAGAATTATACCACAATATTTCAAGAATATTTGCGATAACGATATTTATGACGATATAGAAAAAAATATATGGGACAAAGTTTTATTGGTTATTGCAGCTGGTAGGCAGCAGAATTTATTAGGGCAAACAAAACCATAACATAACATTTAAAAAAAATAACTAATGTAATTTATGCCATGGTCTGTCTGAATATTTGATTCTGATTGGCTGGAAAGCGTGCAATAAAATCGTTTAATGCACAGGTAGTTCCAAGTCAGATGAATCTTTGTTCTATATTAATGCGCCGTTTTCATTTCAGGTGTGTTTACACGGAGCACTGTAATCGGTTTAAAAGTTCAAATGAAAATGCTGCATATAAACACTGCTTTCATAAGGATACACACATTTTTCTGAATTGTTAAACTTTTTATTTTGTAACAAGTTATGAAGATAATGTTGGAATAATGACACAGACATAGCCTGGCTACGCCATCTCATCTGACAGCGTTTTTGTCCCAGGTACTTTCTACTTCAACTGCGCCTGACAGAAGAATTAATTTTTCTGAGGTGTTTCTTACAGCAACACCAGATCAGTTTAGATAACGTCTCGTGTAAACTGTCCACAGAATCGTTCAATCGGAATGACATAAAAGTGTGCATGTAAACGGGGCTATTGAAGCGCACACACACGCATGCGTCACTCGCATTCAGAGAGCAGCGATCGCGTTCGAGCAGCTAAGTTACTGGATCACTACATTATATTTCTCAGCAACGATGGGGTTACATCGCAATTTTTCAGTAATAAACGCACATCTTTGTTAAGAGAGACGCTGAACAGACGCAGGTACGAATCTCTCTCTCTCTCTCTCTCTCTCTCTCTCTCTCTCGATAATTAATCCAAATAAATGCTATAATCCATTAATTCAAATAAATGTAATCTTACGCACTACTTTATCTCTGTGTCTGATTCAAAGAAGGCAGAATGCTAGATCTAATGAGCCGTAACTGACGAAAATAACTGTCATTGTTACCCTTCCGGTCAAATATTGCGCTGCAAATATCAATAGCAGCTTTAAGTTGTCAATGTTTAGTCAGTTGCCAAGAGGGCTGACCTCTTGTAACCAAGTAGCTCCCTTTTTAGGTACCAAGTCGTTATCAGAGGCTGACATGCTGCTCTTCGTGTATACTCTGACAGGTGTTGTTGCAATCGTGTCACTATATCATTGATATCGTGATATGATACTTTTTTATCTTGTAAAAATGTATACCGGTATTATTGTGGACGGTATGATATGGCACACCCCTATTTCGAAGGCTTGATTGTGTGTATGGGGTGCACTGTAACGTGTTCATGCTTCGTTTTAAAAAAAATTGCATTATTTTTCATATATTTTACCTTTATTCTACACTGCTCTGTCCCTCCTTGTAAAAACAGTCTGATGGTTTCCGGGTTCTATGAAGCCGGTCCCTCAAAAATACGCAATGGGCTCAGATTGGTTAGCTGTCCCAGTGTGTTGTGATTCGCTAACCGCCTAGTGCACATTTGTCGGAAACATCACGCCCCTTACCTTTACCGGTAGACTGTGCTTTGGTAGTATTAGAAACAATGGCGTCAATAAAACCATACCAATTTGAGCCTGAATCGGACCCAGACAATTTTAGTGAAGATGATCGAGCAGAACCTGTTCAGTCCTCAAAGGGATTTTTTTGAGTAAAGACTGCAGATCTATAGTGATCGCTACTGAATGGCACCGTTACTTTTGTATTTTTAGAACGATTATAGCCAAATATCTGTCGCAAGAACTATTAACCCAAAACGAACACTAAACATTGGCTTTACTAGTAGCCAAATGAAACACAGAACCATGTTTAGCATGCCTGTAGATAAACAATACTTAAAAGCTCTAATCAAAGAATAATTTACACTAATTCCAAGTTCGCTGTTGAGATTTAAAAAAAAGCTTGTAATGTTAGGTGTTTGTCAGATAACGTACAATTAACAATACGAACTATTACAGGAAAACACAAAATCATACTTACAGGTTGTGGCCCGTAAACAGCTTCTGTTTTTAAATCCATCTTTCAGGACAAGCCATTGTGCGAATCCTGCATTAAACTCGGAAAGATTGTGGAAGCTTTCCTCCATGAAATGTGCAGCACAGAGAGCGAGATTTGGGTAATAATTATGAGGGACAGAGTTAAAAATAAATTTTAACCATTGATCCCTAACTCCTCCGTCCCTAGGAAGGCTGAACAAAGTGGACCTGCAATCCGGATTAAAATAACAGCGTTTCGTCTGCATTGCGGCAACAACACTCCAGCCTACTAACTATACCACAACAACTCTTCCCCACAGCAATAAAAAACGGCCTCGCCCCCCTTATTTAATATTCTCGGAGGAGGGGTTTATGTAAATATTGGTGATTGGTGATGTCAGCAACCCTGGACGAATGTCTGTAGTCCCTTCTGTTTTCTGTAGTCCTTAGAAATTGATTTCTTTAAAAGCAAATATCTCTCTTTGCTTTAAAACTTTGAACGTTGTAACTTTGCAGATGTTGTTTATGCTCAAACAGCAACATTACACACTAGCTAAAGTTAGAAAAGTGAAATCGTGGTTTACCACCCCTTTAACACATACTTTACTGCTGATTTTCGAATTCAGTTTGGAATCATTTCAGAACACAACTTACTTGCATACCAACTGCTTATTGGCTACAAGTGTGTTGTAGTGCTCTGTCCGATCCACTTTCAACAGTGTTTCTCAGAAATCGCTTAACCGTAGCTAATTCTATAGCTATAGTGCCCCTTTTGGAAACACTGAAGAATGCAGCACATACTTAGACACATTTAACACATACTACTGATTTTTAAATTCAGTTCCGATACATTTCAGAACACAACTTGCTTGCATACACAGCGCTTCAGACATTATTTTGATTGCACGCATCTACTAATAATGTCAAACTACTAAAACAGCTTGTAAATAAAACAGAAAGATGGAAAAGCAGCTACCTCTCTTTGTCTTCATCTCCACTCTCATACTCGGATTCTTCTTCGCTGCCCGACGCCCCCTCCTCGTGCTCCGGCAGAGGAGGGTTCTCTGGGGGGAAAGGTGGGGGCATGGGCGGCAGTGGGCCTGGGGGCATCTCAAACTGAAACGATACAGATGAGTGGGTTACACCTTTGTGTAGCTCATCAATATTAGCGGAGCACTTAAACCGATGGGATTCAGTGAATTGCAAAGCATCCGGAATGAGGTTGACTTTTAATTCCGGCGATGCCTGACATTACACATTCGTCATCATGCTGTTTGAATTGAATTTGAGATAAGATAAACATTTACAATAGTACATAATATCAACTCACCATTGGCGGACGAGTCGTCACTGGCCCAAATGGGCAGGGGAGGTTCATCTTATTCATCAAGTGAAGAACCTGTGGAGGAACATGTTCATCTGATGAAGAGAGAGAGAGAGTGTGTGTGTGTGTGTGTGTGTGTGTGTGTGTGTGTGTGTGTGTGTGTGTGTGTGTGTGTGTGTGTGTGTGTGTGTGTGTGTGTGTGTGCGCTGTTTTCTCAAACACCTGGTGCTGCGTATTTCTTGGACACAAACATTAATTGTGACCCTGGCTCCATATGTAACCCAGATTGCTGCTTGGGAATATATTTTGGCTCAGTGATGGCTCTAAAACAGAGCTCTGAGCAACAGATGTAATGTGTTTAAACCGCCAGCCTGTTTCTCAGAAAGCTAGCGCCACCAAAAGGCAGCCAAGGAAATTATATCATGCCGTTTCAAAAAACGGTGCGATGTAGCTTAAGGGAAAATGTTAAATACATCACTCATCCCTCCCACATGAGCGCGATATTAATACAAGCAGAATAATTCCCTCCAAATATTGTGGTTTGATGTTTTAGAGACTGGACTTGACTCAAAAAAAATCACATTAGTGCCACTCTGAGAGAGCTGAGAGAGAACATTTCCTGTCTTTTACCTAATATGAACTAAAAACCTGAAAGAGGGAGAGAGATGCTGGTACACAAGAGGTAATCATTTACATGTGCATGTTTTCACATTCTCAACATGAACTCATAAATAAAACAACAGAAAAAGATAGGGGGGAAAAATACTTTGTTGTCTCTACTCACTTGAACGTAGAACTTGGGCACGCTCAGAAGTGTGTGTGTAATGTTTGTCAAAATTCCACTTGAAGGAGGAGGGTATAAATATTTCAGCGTTGGATTTGTTTGAAATTTCAACCTGCGGGATGAAAGAGAAAAAAAAGCATACATGAAAAATTGCCAGTCGTTCCAGAAATGCTACCCATGACAAAATGCATGAACATAATGTTGAAGCATAAATATAAGAGCGAGGTACAAATGTTTGGCTGTGTTTGGTGAATGCCCACGCCTGCAAAACATACCTGCATTCAGGGACGGATGAGCAGCTACAGTTACAGCTACAAGTTACCAACAAAAAGTTACTAATATATTAAAGTTGCGGGCAACATTTTATATTTGATTATTTTTATGATTACAATCAGGTCATTTTTGTAAGGATTGTACACACTAAGTTTATATCCATCATCCCTTTTATCACTACTGCTGACCAATACTGAATATTACAATATTAATCATTCATAATTATTCATTTAAGGCAGGCAATATATCATAATTAAATAAAATTAAGCTTTTTAATGTATTTAAGTTGCATAAAGACGCAATTAAACTAGTTTAAAGATCGAGAGCAGTAAGACAATTTAAAGAAAGATTTGAATTATAATATTTATAATAATTAGAATCAAAATCAAATACCTAATTTAATAATAATAATGATGATAATTATTAATAAGCGTGATAATAATAATAACAATGATAATTTAGGTGTCTGCAATTAGATATAAAATGATATACATTTATATAACATGTAAATATAATAGTGATTAATCACATCCAAAATAAAAGTTTGTATAATATGTGTGTACTGTGTATAATAATATTGTATATATAAATATACACACATGCATGTATATATTTAAGAAAAAAAAATTATATGTATATATAAAATATTTATTTACAGTATAATATAAATGCTAAAAATATAAAGGCAAATATTTCTTAAATATATACATGTATGTGTGTATTCAAGTATACATAATAATTATACATAGAACACACACATATATTATGTGTAAACAAACTTTTATTTTGGATGATTAATCGTGATTTCAGCGTTTGACAGCCATAATACATTATATACATACATCCACACACACATTTTTATAAGTGTTACCCACAACTCCAAGATCCAACTTTGCAATGGACTTCGCTCGCAAGCCAAATGCTTTGAATGTCAAGACTCTTTCAAGTTGAATTTGATTGCATGTTCTATCATCAAAACGGTCTGCACCCGATTCAGAGCATCACAACCCTGAAGAACACGCTTATCAAGCGACCCTGCTCTGTGCACGAGCTGCTCTGGTGGAATTAAATAAATAAAAATCTGTCACAGCTCCGCTCGTTAAGTGAGGGTGAGGTGCGGGCTCCTTGTGCAAAATTATATCTTAGCCCACGGTCTCTTTATCAAAGGCCACCTGGTACCACCACATGGCAAGAGCAGACGGGCTGTCACCACAGAACAGACACTCTGAGACATGGGCCTGTAATTGGACATGAGACGGATGGTGACAGCCACTCTCCAACCTCCTCTCTTCCTCTTTCTCTATTCGCTATGGGCACTTCCTACAGGATCACCAGGGCCTGAACTACTGACACCAGGTGCGGGATGTCAACCGAGAGCGTTAGCCTGTCTCAAATCTCCAGTGACATCATAAACACAGTGACACAGTGAGATTGCGAATGTGGGAGGATGTCAATGTGCTGATCAAACAAACACAGATGCATGTGCACACCTACCCCAGACTGGGAGCGATGCTGTTGTCTACCATAGGGACATTGTGTTGTTGTTGTTTTTCTTTCTTTCCCTTTTCAGCTTGAGCACCGGCACCACTGAAACATAAGGAAAACTATTATTGGGGGTGTTTTATTATAAATATAAGCAGTGTTGGATGTAAGGCATTACAAGAAACACAAATTACAAAATCAGATTACTTTTTCAATTAACTAGCATAGTAATGCTGCTTTTATATTTACAACAAAATATGAGTTACTTTTTCAAATAAGTAACGCAAGTTTTCCCATTTATTGACTGACACCTCTCCTGTCCGCATGTTAAAGGGTTAGTTCACCCAAAAATGAAAATTAGCCCATGATTTACTCACCCTCAAGTCATCCTAGGTGTATATGACATTCTTCTTTCAGACGAATACAATTTGAGTTATATTAACCCTCAGAGACCTAAGGGTATTTTTACAATTAATTTTCCGCCTGGTGTTATTTACTAAAAAAGCTTGTAAAACATCAACCCTGTTGTGCACAGACAATTGACACACCTCTTTTTTTTCAAGACAAGCTGCACTTTCAGTATATTTGTGTTGCATTGATGTCACCTGAATGTAAAATAAGTTATGGGACCATAAAGACAAATGAAAACATAAAACGGAAATTGAATCACTCAAATATTTATTGAAAACACACACAAATAAATAAAAGCTAAGCATATTTCCTCTGGAAAACAGTTTGTTCAAGTCTTTGGAGTCCTGGAACTCAGGAATAAACATGATAACTTATACAGAACCAAAACTATTTACATTTTTCCAAAAAAAGTCCAGGCGCTTTTGGCCTCTTTGGATTTTGGATATTTACTGGTGCCAAGCCTCAAAACAGTTCCTATCAGGAACTTCTCCTCAAACTTTCTCCTCAAACTTTTTCCTCAAACTTTCTCCACAAAACTACTAAAAACTGCAGCGCGTCTCTCTCTCTCTATCCTCAAAACTAGCCGTGCGTCTCTCTCTCTTCACAATAACAGAGCTGTGGTTCATGTGGTGTGGTAATGACGCACACCAACGTGGATGACGGATCAGCCTGTCATTGGTCAAACCCTCATCCAAAATGGCAGCTAGCATCGCGCTAGCGGCAAAAATGACGGAAAATTTATAAATTATGGACATCAAGTGGATATATCTTGGATGTAAGCATTTTGATTTATTGCTGAACAACTCCAAAAAGATGCACATGTTCCAGGCTGGATAGAAAACCTTCTGTAAAGGCTACAAAGACACCCCCGTGATGGCTAGCTCGTTAGCTTTCTGCTGGAAAAAACGGTAAGAAAATCGATAAAAGTTTCATGAAATAATATAGATATTTATCGGAGGTGCCGTGTGACGTCGTGGGCGATGCCGTCGGGCTCTGAGGGTTAAAAATGCCCTGGCTCTTCCAAGCTTTATAATGGCATTGACTTGAAGGGTCGTTTTTGAAGTCCATAAAAGTGCATCTATCCATCATATAACTGCTCAACACAGCTCCGGGGGGTTAATAAAGGCCTTCTGAAGCGAAATGGCGCATTTGTGGAAGATAAATATCCATATTTAAAACTACAACACTAAGTTTTGTTTTGCTCTACCCTTTGCGCTTCTGGGTTCATCAATACGCATGCGTCAAGGGTCAAGGTTTACTCTTTTAGCGCAAGCGACACGCGTACCGCCGGAAGCTAGGTATTTTAGTCTATAAAGTTTTTTTCTTTAACATTTTTCTTAAAAACGACCCTTCAAGTCACTGCCATTATAAAGCTGGGAAGAGCCAGGACATTTTTAATATAACTCCAATTGTGTTCATCTGAAAGAAGAATGTCATATACACCTAGGATGACTTGAGGGTGAGTAAATCATGGGCTAATTTTCATTTTTGGGTGAACTAACCCTTTAAGAGAAATCAGGAGTGCAGATGCTTTGTGTGCGCTGTGTGAACACGTTAGTTATTGTATATCTAGACTAAACGTGAGCATGTATTTACTCATCTCATTAGCACAAAAACAGATGCAGTATTTCTCAAAATGTATAAAAACAGTCAAATATAAACTCAGAATACTCAAACCTGCAATAAATAAATGTTAAATAACACAAATGTATTTTACGCATTAATATGACTTTCTGTAAAAAGTAACACAATTAGTTACTTTTTTAGGGGAGTAACGTAATAATGTAATGTATTACTTCCCCAACACTGAATATAAGGGTGTTTCTTTAACTATGGACATTTTTTTGGTCATGTGAACTTTTAGAAAATAATCTCTCTTAAAACATATTTGTAAAACAAACTAGTGTAGTTTAGTGTACTAACAATGTTAAAGGTATAGTTCGCCCCAAAATGAAAATTACTCCATGATTTACTCACCCTCAAGCCACCCTACATTAGTTATCCTGATTTTTCCAAGCATTATAATGGTAGTGAATAGCAGCCCAAAATTTGAAGGCCAAAAAAAAAATGTTATCCATGCATTATAAAGGTAATCCACACGGCTCCGGGGGTTAATAAAGGCCTTAACACGTTATAAAGTAAAATATCTAGCTTCCGGCGGACCGCCTTTTGTATTCAACTTACGGAAAAAGTGTAACTGGCGCGACGTATCACTAGAACACAAAAACCACCCCGCCCCCCCCGCCCCCCTAGGATGGCTTGATGGTTAACAAATCATGGGAATATTTCCATTTTTGGCTATCTAACTATCTAACTATCCCTTTAAGCAGTGTATATACTGTACATGCATAATGGTAAAATTGTCTTCTTTTTTTATGAAACATCATGACAATTTCCACATTTCAAATTATGAGTTCTGTTTAATATGATTATGTGTAAGAAATGAATTTTTAACATTTTTAGAATAAAATGGCAGACTATTTTATCTTTCTATGGCTAATAAAATATTTTCACTTTTGTCGGGGCATACATTGAAAAAATACAGCTTGATTAGAAATGACATACAATAAAAAAAATTTCAACTGATATTTACATTAATTTTTCTTTCTTTTCTTCACGCATCACAAGTCTCATTTTATGTCAAAATTACAATGTCGTCGCAGCTTTTAATAAAACTTTATTGGAAAAAAACTTTAAATTATGTGTATTTTTCTAAACAACATATATAAACTTTGTGAATATTATCAATGTTTTTAAAATATATAAGTCAGTTAAGGTTGATTATCCTTTGCCTGGGACAAGGATAATGCAAATTTAGATTTATACAAAAAAGTAGCCAAAAGTAGCCAGTAATTTTTATTTGAAGAAAAAAAAAATTATTTGCCAAAATAAATGATGAAACCATGAACAAATAAAAAAAACTATATATAACTAAATTAAATATGCTCGTTTAAAACAACCCGTCACATAAAAGTGCCCATATTTGAAGAAACATCCATAAACACAGTATTGATAGTGATAAAATAAAGAAATGGACAGTTAGCCAATCAGAGCCAGCGTATATTAGAGAAGGAAGGAATAGGAATAGCCGAAAGTCTATTGCTATTATTGATTTTGCCATTTACCTGTTAGTCACAGGTGGATCTTTCAAAACACTGACATTTTCTTGATCTTTTGCAAACTCAACCACTAGTGTGTGGCCAAGGATTCTCAGCTGATGAAGTCTGTTTAGCGCCTGTGGGAGGAAAGAAACAATTTACTTTACTAACATGTCAAAGCCATCTCTTAAACCCCAAGAGGAGCATGTGTATTTTAATTTTACCTTAGAGGCTGAGGTCTCACTGCTGAAAGTTGCAAATGCCAAATGCTTCTGCAGATGACAACACAATCGGGTCAGCTGTATTTATTCTTTGCATCATATGCCCATAGCAATTTGTAACTTTCGACTTGCAAATCTTGCGACTTACTAGTGGTCCCTTCTCTGACAGCACTCTGATGGAGGAGGCACCAAAATATTTCAGGAGATCCTCTTTCTCATCTCTGTTGAGTTCTCTGGGCAGATGCCGAACGATGAGGGTTTTGCTTTTCTTTGTTTGAACGTCGGCCTCGTCCGTCTCTGCCATGATTCTACATTTAAAGACAAACAATTAAGTCCATCAGTAACTTTGTTCGTCCATGATGCAAATTGCATGTGCATCATTAAAGTGGGCAGAGGGTTTAAAAAAAAGCAGGTTTTTATTGTAGTTAAGGGAGTCAAAACAAACTCTTGCTGCATTATAAAAGTTACAAGTCACATTAAATATGATTTCATGTCCAAAGCTTTCCTTTACGCTGCACGCCAAATTAATGTTTTAACGTCAATATAAAATGCAATGTGCGTAATACATTTAAAGGGATAGTTCACCCAAAAATGAAAATTAACCCATGATTTACTCACCCTCAAGTCATCCTAGGTGTATATGACTTTCTTCTTTCAGAAGAATACAATCGAAGTTATAAAAAAAAAATGAGTGTTTCTGTTTTGAGGTCCATAAAAGTGCATCTATCCATAATAAACGTGCTCCACACGCCTCCGGGGGTTAATAAAGGCCTTCTGAAGTGAAGCAATGCGTTTGTGTAAGAAAAATATCCATATTTAAAACTTTACAAACTGTAATCTCTAACTTCCGCTAACTGGCGAGACTGGCGTTCCAGTGTATGACGTAGGACGCTCCGGTGAGAAAATGCTAGTTCTTGCGAGAACCAAGTTTTGTTTTGCTCTATCCTCTGCGCTTCCGCGTTCGTCACCGGAACTTACGCTATGCCTGCATCCTACGTCTCTCGTGAACCGCGTACGACAGTTAGCGGAAGTTAGAGATTACAGTTAGTAAAGTTTAATATGGACATTTTTCTTACTCAAACATATCGCTCTGCTTCAGAAGAACTTGTGGAGCACTTTTATGATGGATAGATGCACGTTTATGGACTTCAAAACAGAAACAGACATTCACTGCCATTATAAAGCTTCAAAGAGCAAGGACATTTTTTATATAACTCCGATTGTATTTGTCTGAAAGAAGAATGACATACACACCTAGGATGACTTGAGGGTGTGTAAATCATGGGCTAATTTTCATTTTTGGGTGAACTATCCCTTTAACCAATTGTATATGTTCCCAATATCAAAAAAATAAATAATAATACATGTTGGTGACCAAAAAGCGATTATTTTAAGGCATTTATTCTCATTTCATTTATTACAGTAACAACAGTAAATAAATATATAAATCCTGCCCAGACTTATTCAAACAGAAAAACAGAATAATATTGTTATAATATAAAATAACAAAGTATCATTATTTTTGCATTACAGTAATAACAATACCATGTTTTCACACTAACGAGAACTTGTGAGGGAAACGAGGATAACTGTCAATAAAATAATGGACTTCAAAGGTTTCATAAGATTTACCCAGACAGTTATTACCTTCATTTTTGTATTATATATATATATATATATATATATATATATATATATATATATATATATATATATATATATATATATATAAACACAATTAAATACAATGCATGGGTTAATACTGTAACAGAGCCATTAAAACTGTAGCGTATCTATCCGGAACTTAATGTAAGCATCTATTGTTGTTTAGGGGGAATGGAGTTCTGGAAACACAGTATCGGCACAGGGTAAGGGCAAGAGATTATCCCATATCTTGTCCTTATCAAAGACTGAAGGACACGTTGAATTTGAAAGAAGTGCGTTCACGTTCAAAGGAGAAACAGGCTTAATATTGTGTTCGTAAGTAAACAGTTTAAAAATGAGCAAGTGTTGAGAGGTTTTGTTGTGAAGGGAACCTGACAAAACATTAGGAGCAACAGAAAACCCGAGTACAGATGAACGAGCATTTATGGATAAAATAAAAAGGAATCAATTAAAAGCATTGCGCTACTAAAGAAATATAGAGCAGCATAAATATAATAACACATGTGATGCTTTAAGAGCGAGAGATAGGAGACACACATACCCGATTCAAATTCACCCTCTTCCGCACTAAAGTTTGTGGGCGTGTCTAATGAGGTCAAGGAAATCGGGTACCTGATTGGTTGTGTTCGGGTCATTTCCTTCAATGATTGGTGCGCACTGCACATCAATCACAAACGGTCAAATTTCAGAAAACATTTTTTTTTGTCCAGGAGATGGCACTGCTGGTAACGAAATGAATCAGTATCAGGATTTAGTTCAAGTTTTTTTCAGCATTTATTCAGTAAAGAGGTGCTTAATTTTCAGAAAGTGTTGATAATCGACCTCAGAAGATCAAATTCTATATTATTTCATTTGATTAATTTACTTATGGATTATATATATATATATACTCTCTTCTAATAATGTTGGTAACTGGACTGAATGGTTGAGCTTGATGCCGTCAACGTGTCAGTGTGCCAAACACAAGCTGACTTTTGTTTTGTGAGTGCCAATGGCTTCACTCTACTGGTTTTACTCTGTAATGCTCATACTATATGGAGATCAGACAAATGTTTGTATGGCTGGCATATGACCAAGCTAAATCTTTGCCTCCCTTCCTCCTTCCTAGTCATACTGGCCCTCTGTCTCCTCAGTCCCACTTTTCAGGATTTTTTCACATTTTCAAAAATCCATATTCAATGAGCTTGAAAGATAAATGGATCATGTGGTAAGTTGGCAACGGTTTATATTTGCTTAGGGCGGCCTAGAGGTTGCAGGTCCGGATTGGTTGTCACCATTGTGCCTTATGAATACAAATTCCTTGCTGAATTTTAGTCCCATGTCATATTATCTGTTAGTTTTTCATTTTTGAGTTATGAAAGGTAGTTGCAACTTCATTAGTACACAATTTCAAACTCGATGACAGTCCTTATGAGTTCATGTCACACTCTGGGAACAGTCACAGTGAAGTGACCCTGGTGGTTTATGGGCCAACTTAACTTGGAGATCGTCCTCACCATTGTCAGGCAGCCTCCAAATTCCAGTGCAAATGAAGGTTTTTTTCTCTCTCTCTCCCTCTTCTTCTTCATTGCGGACAACATGGGCATTCCTTACCGGGGGGAACAATGCCCCCTTTCAGTCTGGCCGGCTCTGAAATTTCACAGGTGAAGGGAGGAGCGGAAGGTATCTAATCCCTGGCCGAACAGTCAGAGCCTGAGAGCAGGGAAAGGGGCTGCCTGCCTCTGACCACCCTGTCAGCTGGCCTGGCTAGTGACAGAAATGTGTCAAAAATGAAAGGTTTGTGCCCCATCAGCGTTCCCTTGTGAAGCATAAATCAGCTTTCATGCTGACTACTCATCAGACAGTACTGTGAACTCTCTAGAAGCCTGTCGATCATTGTTTGATGGTGGTGAAGGATGTTATTGTAAAGTTTGCAATAAAACAAATATTACAGACCTAGTGACAATATGATTGATTTTAATTATATTGTATTTTTGCTGTGTATTTAAATGGCCCTGTGATGTTATAAATATTTTTTTTAGATAAAGCGGTCTCTCTCTATATATTTTTATTTATTTATTAATATTGTATTTCTTGCAGCTTATTTAAATGGTCATGTGGTGTTACAAATGAACTTAAGCAGGAAAACCATGTAATCTGTATTTATTTATTTAGAATGTTTGTTTATTTATTTAATTAAAAAAATAATTAAATAAACATTTTTGCCGCTCATTTAAATGTTAATGTGCTGTTACAAATCATTTTTGCTGGTAACTTGTAGTCTCTCTATATATTTATTTTAAGTGGGTTTTTTTTGTGGGGGGGGGGGGGGTTGCAGCTCATTTAAAGCTGCACTATGTAACTGTTCAAAACAAAGGCGTAGTTTGATGACGCCACGTTTGAGCGCAGAATCTTGGGACATGTGGTCTTCACCTCACAGCCGATGGAAAAGAGTCAGGATAGGACTCATGTTCATGGATGCCATTTATTAACGTTACTGTAGTATGAAGCTGAGCAGGACCGAGTGTTGTGGAGCTGAGCAAGGCCGCACTAGATTGAAGAGCGGGACTGTTATTATGGCATAATCGCCACTTCCTCTTTTCCAGTCATGAGTATGAGGTAACGCAACTCTGTTTATCGTATTAGATACATCTGAGTATGTTGAAAAGGAAGTTATGACGCTCGCTCGGCGGCTGCTGTGACGCTTGTTGCACACTGCAGTGAGAGTACAGCATTTCTGCTAAATAAAAAATGTGGTGTTACAAATACATTTTTGAAGGTAAATAACTGCACATGCGGCCTCTCTATTTTAAATGTAGAAATCAAAATGATCAGTAATATATTAGCATTGGTTAATGGGCAAAAATACAGTTGATGTTCATTGAATATTATTGTTTTCTAAATTAGAGATGACTACATTAAAAGGAATCTGATTGAGAACGGAATCCATAAGAGTTTAAAAGCCAAGCTTGAACGGTACCAGTGTACCTGCCGTGGGCAGCAGAGCAAGTCTGAGTTGTTTGCTAGTAACAAACATTAATTTGGGTGAGGGGGGGTCAGTGTAACAGGCCTGTCTGCAGTAAAAGTGCTTTTTGGATCAACACAAGCAGAGACACCACATTCCTCTAGCTGTAATTTATATGACAGCTCTAAAACAAGCCTGCTGTCCTTGCTGTAGGCGAAGAATTCTTAATTCCAAATGTTCAGAAACAGACGGAGTCCTAAAGGAAAGTAAATAAGATAAACAATCCCAAATTTCCTGTTTATTATCTTTGGGAATGTATATGTGCAGATTAGCCTATTTTTCATGAATTCCTGGCTTAGACATTTTATCTCATAATACATAAAGGAAAGCAAAGGCATCACATCATATTTTTTATACAGTTATTTTAATATTCTTACTGTAAAAAATTGAAGGTCTCTCCAATTCAAAATTTTCTAGTGAGCGATCACATCAAAATTTTTAAATTGGCCAAATTGAATTTCTGTGAATTGAATTTTATCCATTGTGGCAACAGTCTGTTAACATGGGCTCAATTAGAAATAATATGTTGAGCCAATGGAAAAATGTAATTTACAAACACTGTAAAAAATGTAAGGCCTCTCCAATTTAAAATTTTCTAGTAACCGATCACATCTAAATTTTTCTGTTGGCCAACTGTCTGTTGGTTCTGTTCACAGAAATTCAATTTGGCCAACTAAAAATTTTCGATGTGATCGCTCACTAGAAAATTTTGAATTAGAGAAATGTTTTACAGTGAAACTGTGAGATTGGTCCAATTCAATATTTTAAATTGTAGTCACAATTGTTTATTTCTCACTGCCCAAAAGACAAAAATTACTAAAAACATAGCCTAAATATATTAAGCAAAATACAGAACACAGACAACAGGGTTAACATTTTATCACATTACTTTATTAACAAGTAAATTTCAACACAGGATATTTGGCGAAAATACCTTATTTTCAATAAGGAAAAACTCTGAATACATTCAATAAGTCTTCTGCATAACAGGATGTCTTAATCTGGTGAAGAACGTCTCGGTTACGTATGTAACCCTCGTTCCCTGAAGGAGGGAACGGAGACGTACGTCGGAACTGACCGACGAATTGGGATCTGTTTTCAGAGACCAATCTACTTCGAGTGATTAAAAACGAGCCAATGGACATTGGCATGCGGTTCACGCATTCCACGCACCGCCCCGTTGCGGCTGTCTGACTCCAGGCCCCGCTGCACGGGTATAAATACGGAAGTGGAATACCACATCATTGCTTTTCAACTGAGGAGCCGAGATAAGTGACTCGGGCCTTCAGCTGAAGCACAGCACCTGGCGACGGGACGTACGTCTCCATTCCCTCCTTCAGGGAACGAGGGTTACATACGTAACCGAGACGTTCCCTTTCAGTCGGTCACGTTCGACGTACGTCGGAACTAACCAACGAATTGGGATCCCTACCAACACGCCAGGGATGCTGGCCCTTCCAGCGCCCTGCCTGAGCTCCCGGCAGGGAAGGACAGTCACTGCTGTTCCTGCAAGAGCCACTCAGCGTGACTATTGGATAATGCTAGGAAAGCATGCCTGTCTCGAGGAGATGGCACGCTGCGGAGCCACGTCCTTCAATGGAAGGAGAGGTTGCGAAATACACATAAGGACTAACCTATCAGGGTAGTTCAACATATGGCAGTCTCTGGGGTGGTTCCAACCTGGTCCCAGGGGGGAAGAACACGCCCAGAGACGACAGAGCGAGCTCTGTCAAGGGAAAGACACGGGGCTAGCCAAGTAGGGTACCTGGTACCGTGGAGAATACACATATGGGGTAGCCGTTAGGGGACCGCTACAATGGAAGGAGAGGTTGCGAAATACACATAAGGACTAACCTATCAGGGTAGTGCAACATATGGCAGTCTCTGGGGTGGTTCCAACCTGGTCCCAGGGGGGAAGAACACGCCCAGAGACGGGAAGATGAGTCAAGATGGCGCAGAGGATGGCCGCTACGTCGCGAGCTCTTCTGAAACATTGTAGTTTTTTGTTTGTTCTGTTTATAGTTTTTGTGTTTTTTGTCTTGGATGTTGTATTTATTGTTTATTGTAGTGTATACTGTGCTGTGAGTAATTGTGTGCGCATCAGATGTATAATCTGTTGTTGCTTAAATGTTGTACATGTTATGTCGTGACTACTATGTTGCTCGGAACTGCACCTAAGAATTTCACCTGCTGTTGCACTTGTGCATATGTAGAGTGACAAATAAAGTGATTTGATTTGATTTGATTTGATTTGACTGAGCGAGCTCTGTCAAGGGAAAGACATGGGGCTAGCCGAGTAGGGTACCTGGTACCATAGAGAATACACATATGGGGTAGCCGTTAAGGGACCGCTACATATGGAACCCAGCCTACACGTTCCACAAGCATATGGGTGCAGGCCTGGAGTCAGACAGCCGCAACGTCTGACACCGAAGGGGTGGTGGAGGAACTCACAGGGTTACTCTGGAGAATCATTTCAGTGCTAAATACTCACCAACGTCTTTGTGAGATGAATATCTCTATTCTCTTGGGAATGTCTGTTTCGGTCTTCAGCACCTGCTGGTTCGTCTCGGCTTGCGCTACCGCTCCCGCGCTCCGCATTTGAAATTCTGCATTTTGTGAATGCGTATACCGTTTTTCGGACGTAGGACTTGTTCAGCCAACATGGATTTTTCACTTCGACTTCATAGATTGACTGAGCACAATTAAATATGTTCGGTGAATATACAATTTTAATTTTGAGTGAAGACCTTAAGCTGTGATTAGTACAATGCATCTTTTTGCATGGGGATAATTATTTTAAATAATAATTATATTATTTAAAAAAAAAATAAACTTAAGTAAGAAATTTACTTTTATGGTTAAATAAATGTTCAGTAATATCTTCCAAAGATTTATTAAAAATATAGCAATTTTTTATCTAAATAATGTTGATATGGCAACTAGTAAATACCCAAAGTTTCGTCATCCTGGCATGTGAGGAGAGTTTTAAACCATGCGTGTTTACAACTAACCCCGCGTTAGGTTGTCCCCCGCGTTCCCCTATGATACAAATGGCTCATTCTAATTAAAACATAACGGCTCAATACATAAGGTCTTTATGCTCCACTGAAAACATATGTATATTATATTGCATTGCTGTCAATAGATCCTCATAAATATTACACACTGCACCTTTAATTGCTTACACAGCACCTTTAAATCACATTGACAGTGAGGCTGATGAAGTTGCTTCCCTTTGCTGTCTTCCTGTCTCTAAAAGTGAAAGGAAAGATTTAATCAGAAATAATTTTACAGCGGAAGGAAGCTACATTCTGTCTAAGTAGTTCCTTGTGTCATTGGGTACAAGCATGCATCAAGAAAACAGATCTACTGTGCTGCTGTGATCTTTTTCTCCATCTTTCTCTAACCTCTTCTCTCTCTGTCTCTTTCTTTGACTTTCTCTCCAACATGTCTTCAGCACCTGCCAATGTCTAAACAACATGCTTTTGACATATAGTGCTTCTACTTTGGGGTTGTTTTGGGTCTCACTTGGGTTGTAATTACGACAGATGAAACACTGCGCCAGTGGAGTGGATTCAAGTTATCACTTCTTAATTAGTCCCAGGACAACAGAAAATCAAGTCCATATGATGGTGATATCAGCACAAACCAGATTCCTGAGCAATGTGCCATACAGATGTGAGTCCAATACAATTGGAACAACCTAGCCTTTGTGATGTTTATGCTTTTGGTTTTGATATGACAAAAGACACTGAAGCTTATGAGAGAATGTGAAGCAGACAGATTCTGCATTTTGCAAGACAAAATTGCAAATGGTCATGAAAATAAGGACTTTTCTTTTGCAGTTGGCAGGTTGGTATACAGCAGATATACATAATACCAGTGTTTTCAGACAGTGACTTTGTTCCAGTGTTTTAAGTGATTGTTTTATAATGTTTCCAGACAGTGACTGATGTTGGTTATCCTGTGGTTTCAGATGGCACCTGTGCTGTGCGCCAGTGATTTCCGGTTATTTCAGACAGTAAGCTACCATTATCCAAGTGTTTGTTTTCCAGTAAATTCAAACAGTGACTGTTCTTTTCAGGGACCATTTTGCCAGTGTGAATGACATAGGAAAGACCCTGTCATTCTAAAATTTGAAGTAAAACGTGTGATCTGAAGCATTTCAGGAGTTTCCCCCTCTCTCTCTCTCTCTTCATATACCATCAATTATGGGAGTTATAAGTTCTGTGGCATCATTCCCTTGATCACAAGAGCTTTGAACTGTGTGGCTATGACTGAATTCATCATAGAACTGTTTTGACAGATCAGCCAAGCTCAAAACGAGCCCTGCATTAACATGAAATAACAGATTAGAAATCTTCGGGATGTTTTCAGAAAAGTCTTGTCTCATGCACACATTACTCAACGTGTTAAATTGCTGACCTCATGTTTCAACGTCCCCTTGTGGAGGATATGCATTGAGTTTTATAACAAGGAATGTGAGGCAGGGTGCTCCACACTTCAGATATATGGAAGATTCACAAATCAAACCTTTTCCTTTGGGTTTTGAGTTACCAGTGACTTACTCTAGGAATAAAGACTTTGCAATTTTCATTTTGTGAAGTGATTTTGTGGTTATACTCAGAATGCTCATAGACTAGAAGTGATATGCATCATTTGAATTAATCATTTAGATGGAATGTCCCCATGAGGTTGGATTTCCACAACAAAGGGCCTTGTTAGTTTTAGAATTAGAGAAGGATGAATTATAAACAAGTAAGAATACCCTTCAATGCCAAACCCTAACTACATCTTATTGCTATAGCGCCGTAATTTATTACTCAACTTAGCAGTGTATAAAGCTTCAAGGTGACCACAATGTTCATGCAGGCGGAGAACATGCTATTTTGGCTCTTGAGCGCCACTAATAAGAGATTTGCTGAGCAGTCTAGCTGTATATTTTCTTTTGATCTACGTTTCATGCACCTCGCCCGCCCAATGCATAGGCCCTACCAGGCAGCATTATCCCAGATAGCAATTATGTTGGTGATACTGTGCCCCACCCCACAGAGCAGCTTGGACCACATGGCCATGAACACGTTCACCATTACCACTATAGCGGTCTCCTCCTTCACCCTGGTTCACTTTGATGTTGCACCATTTCTTTTTCTTTTTTTTCATCCTGAAAATGTCTTCATTGCTGAGTGGGCAGACAGTCTTGAAATTCTTGATATGTAGACCACCTGTCCCACATTTTGTCATGAAAAACAGTCATGAAATTGACTCATTGCATATCTAAATGGAGCAAAGCAACCAGTGTGGACCCCATCAAATGGGTTCTCCAGGTGATGATACCAGCTATGACTTCTAAACGTCCTGCAACATGTCCAGTAAAGCTGCCTGATCCAATAAATTATGCTCTGAATTTGGTCAAATGCATTTACTGTAGAGTCTGTGCAGGGCTGTAGTTAGGGTATCCGGGGCCCCCGTGTGGGTTATTTCTGTGGGTCACCTTATTGATGTGGGCACCTAAACAGGATCGAGAGTGGTGTGAGATGTAAACAATTATGGCAATGCACATCACAGACACGGTTTCAACTTTCCAGACACTTTCAACTTTCCATTTTGGAAATATACACCATGTAGCATTATGAAATATTGGATTTTTTTTCAAAAAGGTTTGCACAGCTCGTAGCCTCCATTATACTCTTCCCCATCGGTTCTACTCGCATTGCTCCAGGTGGGGTTAAAATGGGCATTTCCGGCATGGGAGGCAGGACGCTAAAGACCGCAGTATCTAGCCTTAGTCATTGTGCACCTCTGGAGGCCAGGGAAGGTTTACCTGCACAGGTCTTACATAGATGGCCTCCGTTACACTCACCCCAATGTAACCACTCCGATTCTACTTGCACCACTTAGAGCAGGATTCTAACCACCGTTTCCCTCATGGGAGGTGGCCACCCTAACAAGATCTCTTCCTCAGTCTCTAGCGTCAGTCACCAGTGCACCTCTTGAGGCCAGGGGAGAGAGTTTTACATGCACAGATCTTACTAGCTGGCCTTCACTCCCATCCGCTTCACAGCACCAAATGTAACACCTACGGTCCTACTCGTACCGCTCTTGTGGGATTCTAACCACCGTTTCCCTCATGGGAGGTGGCCACCCTAACAAGGTCTCTTCCTCAGTCTCTAGCGTCAGTCGCCAGTGCACCTCTTGAGCCCAGGGGAGTGAAGTTTACCTGCACAGCTTTTACTAGCTGGCCTCCGTTACACTCGACCCCTAAACCTCATTCCCATCCAGGTCACAGCACCAAATGTAACCTGTCCGATTCTACTCGCATCGCTGCTGTGGGATTCTAACCACCGTTTCCCTCATGGGAGGTGGGCAACCTAAAGGCTGATATATACTTCTGCTTCGGACCTGCGCTGTATCCTCTACACCGCAAGTTACGCGTCAGTTTTCATTTATACTTCTCCATTGTTGTCCAATTACACATTCAGGCCGCTAGTAGGGAGTGTCCACGGGCATGTTGATGGTGTAACCCACAGAATTAAGGCAAAGCCGAAGAAGAAGCAGCTTGTTGTGTACATTGTCGGAGTAGCAGCTGCAGTGATGGCGGCAAATAGATAGCGACTATTCTTGAAGCTTGAGTTGTTGTACCTAATACAAATTAAGCATCTCTAGTTGATTAGTAGAGTTACATAAGAGGCGATCTGGTGCTGGAATGCATTTTTGAAATCATGCAGAGTGCTCGTGGCCGTTGGTTTCAGTATCGGTAGCTCGTGCACAGACAAGTGATTCAATCGTTGAAATCACAAAACGAAAAGCACCCAAATGTGTCCCTGTTCTTGAAATAGAACATCTTTGGTTTTAATGAGAAAGTAAATAAATAAACTATACACAGCGGATCTATGTATTTATTCACTAACATAAATAATCTCTGGACTACAAAATATTGTGTTATATAGCAGATGTAAGGATGAAACTATCTTCCCATTTCTGCAACACACAGCCTACGACGTAGCTACGGCGTACATTCAACGCAGAAGTATAAATTGGGCTTAACAAGAACTCTAAAGATCTCAGTCGCCAGTGCGCCTAGCTGACTAGTCAGTCACTGGCCTCCATTACACTAGCTTAGTTTGACAATCAGTGTCATGCAACGTCATCCTGAAAGTAAAAGGATCAAGATGACAGGCAGTGAACAGACATTTCAGGAAAACTTGTCCATTAGCATTTAGCTGAACTGTAGCTATGTTGCTAGCTCCACCTAGCTTGTGTTTCACACTACATGCATGCTTATTTTGTGACTTACAGGTTTTATTTTGTTGTAGTTAAAAGATATAACCACCATAAATGTATAGACTATACTGCACTGAGGAACAGCCCTAAGGGATTTTGAAGCATCTGCACAGTGTAAGCTTTTACACTTGAAACTGACAAGCATAGACTTGCTAGTGGTTCAAGTCTTTTGCTAAATGAGGGTCTGCCTCCTCACCTTTTAAACTGACATACTTGTTGCTAAAGTCCTTTAGTGATGAAAATGTCAGAAAGTTATGTTTTAAAGGCTACTCCCCCTGTATTTGAAGCTGCTGGAACGTTGTGATTACTTCAATAGAGACATTTTCTTTCATGAGGGGTGTGTTTGGATATTATCTTTTCCATTTTTGCTTTTTACTCCCCAAACCACTCATTACCTTCACAGAAAAGTGGAAAAGTTAAGGGTTGTGACTGTCTGCATGCATATCACATGGCTTCATTCTTCAATATAGAATCATGCAAATACTTTTTTTTTAATTTAAAGCTGTGCCTTCCATTATATATTCTTTGAAGCTCTAAAATCATAAAATCCATCATAAAAAAGAAATGTTTTTAGGAGTTGATCTGGCATCCCCATGGACACCAATTACTGATTACATCATCCAGCATAAATATGTGGCTACCTACAGAAGTGTGCATTACAGTCTGTCTTGCAAAATGGTTTTGAGTAGGAAGCTTTAGCCCCTGTGCATCAGATATTATGTGCATTGTACAAATTTTAATGGTTTTAATGTAATTTTGTCCTTAATTTTATACAATACATTTACAGTTTTCTGTATATAGACACTAAAATAGTAATACTAAGAAAATAATGTAATATATTGGAAATATAATATGACATAAATATATATTATATAATGATTGTACTTATGTAGTACTTTTTCTGAAGAAATGCTGGCCCAATAATGCTATATGATTACTAGGTCATTTCTAGGTGGTTGCTAGGGTGTTCTGGATGGTTGCTAAATGCTATATACTGGTTTAGTTAAAAAAAACAAAAAACAGTTACACTTTATTTTAAGCTGTCATTATTACAGTGTAATTGTATAGTAATGTTAATTAACAACATACTTACTATACGATTAGGGTTTGGTTGAGGGTTAGTTGCATGCAATTATGCATAATTTACTGTATTACTATGGCAAGTACATAACATATGAAACAAGGACACTGTAAAGCAAAGTGTTATAACTGTTTATGATATTAATTTGCACCAAATTTATATTGAAAAGAGTGGCAATTACAATCAGGTTCCTAGCTTATGGGGTTTGTTGCAATTGTCCACTAGTCTCTAGATACCTCCTTAAATATAATTGGGGTTAATCACTAATAATAAACTTATTTTATACAAATATTAATACTAATTCATTCACATAGGTTTTGAAATTGACGCAAACCAAAGCCTGCTTATTTTTTACACTGCACCTGCAGGAACTATAATCTCAGTGGTTAAATGTCTGACTGTGTTTGGCAGTGTACTAAATCAAGGAGTCGGCTGGGGCTGGAAGTGGCCTGCAGCGGGTGAGGCATGACTGGAATAGGGCAGAGATCAGGCTGCTGTGAGAGGAAGAGAGGGGAGGGGGAGGCAGTGCAGGTCTGAACAGAGCCAAGACAGGCAATGCAGTTAGACTAAGAGCACGGGACTTAGATTGCCATGGGTCACCGTGCTTTCATTAACGCCAAAGTCCCTTTATGGCGAGTCAGCTCTTTTAAACTGACAGGCGGGACTTTAATACCATCATTTTTTTGCATAAATTTTACTATGAGTGGTCCGCTTCCTCCTATAGTGTCTCTGCTACAGTTCAATAATGAACCATCAAATGTTTTAATGCTATCTTTGCAAGAGAATTTTCTCTGCATAAGCATTTGTAATTAAGGAACGCTTAGCGTGCAATCGTAGAAACAGTTCTAGAGAGGGATAGTAATTTAAGAGACTGTGATTACAGCCACCCAGTGATCAGCATGTGAGATTTGGTTTTTATTTTAGTGACTCTTTAGGAAAGATGTCATTACACTGTTGTCTTCACTTCTGTCACCCTGAATGCAGGACATATTTTATATATCCATATAAATATATCTAACAATTTTGTTGTCTGCCACTACCACAACAGATAACAGATAACAGATTTAACCTTTGAACATTTAACATTTCAACCACCCTCTTTAAAATAATGGTGCCAGGAAGAACCAAAAACAATGCATCCCGGCGATGCCTTAGGAGAACCATTTTTTTGTTTCCTGAAGAACCGTTTTGTGAAAGGTTTGCCAGTGCGCGTCTTGAACCATTTTTTTTCCTAAACATTTAACAGGGAGTGCAGAATTATTAGGCAAATGAGTATTTTGACCACATCATCCTCGTTATGCATGTTGTCTTACTCCAAGCTGTATAGGCTGGAAAGCCTACTACCAATTAAGCATATTAGGTGATGTGCATCTCTGTAATGAGAAGGGGTGTGGTCTAATGACATCAACACCCTATATCAGGTGTGCATAATTATTAGGCAACTTCCTTTCCTTTGGCAAAATGGGTCAAAAGAAGGACTTGACAGGCTCAGAAAAGTCAAAAATAGTGAGATATATTGCAGAGGGATGCAGCAGTCTTAAAATAGCCAAGCTTCTGAAGCGAGATCATCGAACAATCAAGCGTTTCATTCAAAATAGTCAACAGGGTCGCAAGAAGCGTGTGGAAAAACCAAGGCGCAAAATAACTGCCCGTGAACTGAGAAAAGTCAAGCGTGCAGCTGCCAAGATGCCACTTGCCACCAGTTTGGCCATATTTCAGAGCTGCAACATCACTGGAGTGCCCAAAAGCACAAGGTGTGCAATACTCAGAGACATGGCCAAGGTAAGAAAGGCAGAAAGTCGACCACCACTGAACAAGACACACAAGCTGAAACGTCAAGACTGGGCCAAGAAATATCTCAAGACTGATTTTTCTAAGGTTTTATGGACTGATGAAATGAGAGTGAGTCTTGATGGGCCAGATGGATGGGCCCGTGGCTGGATTGGTAAAGGGCAGAGAGCTCCAGTCCGACTCAGACGCCAGCAAGGTGGAGGTGGAGTACTGGTTTGGGCTGGTATCATCAAAGATGAGCTTGTGGGGCCTTTTCGGGTTGAGGATGGAGTCAAGCTCAACTCCCAGTCCTTCTGCCAGTTTCTGGAAGACACCTTCTTCAAGCAGTGGTACAGGAAGAAGTCTGCATCCTTCAAGAAAAACATGATTTTCATGCAGGACAATGCTCCATCACACGCGTCCAAGTACTCCACAGCGTGGCTGGCAAGAAAGGGTATAAAAGAAGAAAATCTAATGATATGGCCTCCTTGTTCACCTGATCTGAACCCCATTGAGAACCTGTGGTCCATCATCAAATGTGCGATTTACAAGGAGGGAAAACAGTACACCTCTCTGAACAGTTTCTGGGAGGCTGTGGTTGCTGCTGCACGCAATGTTGATGGTGAACAGATCAAAACACTGACAGAATCCATGGATGGCAGGCTTTTGAGTGTCCTTGCAACAAAAGGTGGCTTTATTGGTCACTGATTTGTTTTTGTTTGGTTTTTGAATGTCAGAAATGTATATTTGTGAATGTTGAGATGTTATATTGGTTTCACTGGTAAAAATAAATAATTGAAATGGGTATAAATTAGTTTTTTGTTAAGTTGCCTAATAATTATGCACAGTAATAGTCACCTGCACACACAGATATCCCCCTAAAATAGATAAAACTAAAAACCACTTCCAAAAATATTCAGCTTTGATATTAATGAGTTTTTTGTGTTCATTGACAACATGGTTGTTGTTTAATTATTAATGTTGTAAAATTAATCCTCAAAAATACAACTTGCCTAATAATTCTGCACTCCCTGTATAGTCTAAATAACCTTTCTGTGCTACAAAGAACCTTTTGTGAAATGGAAAGTTTCTTTGGATATTAAAGGTTCTTCATGGAACCATACACCCCGCCTTTATTTTTAAGAGTTCAAAACTACTTTGAAGGCTTCAAAATTTCTATAGTCTTCAGACATGGTTCTGCCCTTTCCATCATCATTTTTCATAATTTAATCAAAAAGTAACCATTTCCAAGAAGACTTTTTGGCTGTGTAGGGATGTTTTTGAATTGACTTTATGGTTCTCTATACATTTTAACAGTTCTTGATGTTGTATTTTAGTCAAGTCAGCAGTTTTACATTGATAAACAGGAAAATAATGATCAATGATGCAAACAGAATTCAGTTATGCTGTAAAGCAGCTTGAATAGTCATTATTCAGTTGAAGTCAGTTCAGTGTTGATTTCAGGTTCTTCACATAAGCATATTTGTTTCTGGATTCTATGTAGCTAAAACATAGATGGATTTCTAAAGAACAAGAGTATAAATGGTTCTTGTAGGTACTCTACAAAAGGTTCTTCTATGGCATTGTGCTATAAAATCTGCCGTCTACCCTGGTTTGCTGTTCTTAGTTGGTTTAAATTGGTCTAGATGGCCTGACTAGCTGAGAACTATACCCGGAACTCCTCTAAAACCTCTAAAAACCTTTTAAAACCTGCAAACCATCTTCGGCTGTTGAGACCATAGGCAAAACACTGCTTAATGATTTTTCTTGTGTATGTCAAGAGTTTTCAGCTCTTGCATATTGTATAAGTATCAACTCTCAGATGTTTCTCCTAAAGTTTCTTAAGAGATATTCAACCAAAACCTAGTCAAAAGATTGTTGACACACAAAAGGGCAGGGTCATAAGGTGAAATCATTGTCTGGCTATCACCAGACCAAGCTCAATTTAAAGGGTTAGTTCACCCAAAAATGAAAATTCTGTCAGTAATTACTCACCCTCATGTTGTTCCAACCATGTAAGACCTTCGTTCATCTTCGGAACATAATTTAGTATATTTTTGATGAAATCTGAGAGCTGTCTCACTCCTCCATAGGCTTTCAGAGGGAATGAAACTTGATGGCCCAGAATAGTAAGTAAAAACGTCATTTAAGGAGTCCAAATGACTACAGTGGCTCTGTATTAAGTCTATCATGCGACGAAAATACTTTTTGAGCGGAAAAACAACAAAAATAACGACTTTATCACACTAGTATTGTTGTTCAATTTGAGTCTCTGACGAGAGTTCGCGGGAGTGCCACGACGCATGCGCGAGAACTGAGATTAACCCTACTCCGAAAGAGTGAGCAGCCAGTCAAGTAGTAGTAGAAGAAGAATCTCAGTTCTCGCGCATGCGTCGTGGCACTCAAATTGAACAACAATAATAGTGTGATAAAGTCGTTATTTTTGTTGTTTTTCCGCTCAAAAAGTATTTTCGTCGCATGATAGACTTAATACAGAGCCACTGTAGTCATTTGGACTCCTTAAATGACGTTTTTACTTACTATTCTGGGCCATCAAGTTTCATTCCCTCTGAAAGCCTATGGAGGAGTGAGACAGCTCTCAGATTTCATCAAAAATATACTAAATTATGTTCCGAAGATGAACGAAGGTCTTACATGGTTGGAACAACATGAGGGTGAGTAATTACTGACAGAATTTTCATTTTTGGGTGAACTAACCCTTTAAGATTGAACATTGGTCTGGGGAGTCTGTGTAAATTGACTGCATTTGTATAGCGCTTTTAACAGACCAATGGCCATCCAAAGCGCTTTACACATTGCCTCACATTCACCCATTCACACACCGACGGCGGTGTCAGCCATGCAAGGCGCCATCCAGCTCGTCGGGAGCAGCTGGGGTTAGGTGTCTTGCTCATGGACACCTCAACACTTGGTCAGGTGAAACCGGGGATCGAACCACCAACCTTCCGGTTTGTAGACAACCTACATGAACCACTGAGCCACTGCCGCACCAGTGCGATAAACGTGTGTGATAAACGAGCATAAATTAAATGACTCTGTACGCAATTGGATAGTCCTTCAACCAATCAGACCACAAGAGGCGTGATAAACGAGCATAACTCAAATGACTGTATGCAATTGAATAGTCCTTCAACCAATCGGACCACAAGAGGTTTCCAGACTGAGTTGCAGGGCGAAATCAAATCGCCGGCAGATCAGGCTGGGTTTACCCAGTCTAGTGAAATCAGGGTGTAGAACCCATAATTGTTTTTGTTTTTTTAAGAATCTGATGAAAAATAGTTAAGTTCTTAGTGAGATCTCTGACTTTTAATTACAGACTTTGGTGTTTTGGCCAATCGGAGCACAGCTTGAGATGTTGTTGAGGTCTCTTCTGAAACTGCATAAGAGCAAACATCTGGACCATCTTTTTCCTTGTAAAAAAAAACGTCTAAGAAGCAGGAGATCTGCTCTATGCTGAAACAACTGAGACATTAAAGAAATCACTTTGGTGATGTTTCTTATACAGTCGGTTTTTCTTGGAATCACTAACAAGAAAATGCTCCGTAACATCAGCAAGTCGGAACCATGTGCATCACTGCCTCTGTATCCGAGGCTGGGCAAATATCTCCTGGTGTGTCGGAGTGCTTTGTTGAATCAGTCTGGAGCTCCTGATGTGTTTGATCAGATGTTTCCTGTATCAGTGAGCTGTTGTTTTACACTCCAGATGCTGCCAAAATGTTCAGTCAGGCTGAGGTTATCAAGCATGGAAATATAATTAGCTGTTGGAGTCGTCAGATAAATACAGAGTTGTTGTGCTATGCATAGGGAGAAGGGTGACAGACCACACCTATGTGTTTTTAACAGTGTTAAAGAATTAAGTTTAACAGTAATACTGCATATGCAGATATAGAGAAGGTGTTCATGAAGTTGATTTAATACCACTGTATAATGGGAATTAAAAAGGCTTAAGGACTTTGATTCATTTATGAATGTCTTCTGGCAATGAGCTTTATGAGTCAGTCTCCCACATCATTTGACTTCTTAATCAATGAGCTGTAATTATATTAAGCAAATATTAAGCTTCATGCAGCGTTCTTTTCAGATGATTAGGTTATTTCATTTGACAGCATCGGAGAGCATGAAATAATTGGCACAGCTATGGCAACTAAACATCATGACCAATGGCAGAGCTTGACTTTTTGGTATGTGGCTGCTGAGAAAGGACTGGGTTAGATGTAATCTCCAGAAAGTGGATATAAAAAAAGAAAATAAAGACTATGAAATTAATTCATCAAGACATAAATAATATCACAATATATTCCGAGGCCTGTTTTGGTTTAGTTAGTGAGCTGCACCCATTGAATCTATCCATCTATTTATCTGTCCATCCGTCCTTCCATCTGTCCTCCATCTAACTCTCTATCTGTCTGTCTGTCTGTCTGTTGTTCCAGTGTTCTACCAGTCTGTCGGTCTATCGGTTTGTTGGTCTGTCTGTCTGTCTGTCTTTCTGACTTTCATTCCAGTGTTTGACCTCTCTGTCTGTCTGTCTATCTCTCTGTGGTTCCAGTGTTCGACCAGTCTGTCTGTCTGTCTATCGGTTTGTTGGTTTGTCTGTCTGTCGTTCCAGTGTTTGACCAGTCTGTCTGTCTGTCTGTCTGTCTGTCGTTCCAGTGTTCGACCTGTCTGTCTGTCATTCCAGTGTTCGACCTGTCTATCTATCTGTCTGTGGTTCCAGTCTGTCTGTCGGTCGTTCTATCGGTTTGTTGATCTGTCTGTCTGTCGTTCCAGTATTCGACCTGTCTGTCTGTCTATGTCTGTCGTTCCAGTGTTCAACCAGTCTGTCTGTCTGTCTGTCGGTCGTTCTATCAGTTTGTTGGTCTGTCTGTCGTTCCAGTATATCGA
Organism: Romanogobio albipinnatus; assembly: GCA_023566225.1. NCBI lineage: Eukaryota > Metazoa > Chordata > Actinopteri > Cypriniformes > Gobionidae > Romanogobio > Romanogobio albipinnatus. Next base: position 31,664,429 of record CM042260.1, on the reverse strand, counting down.
CCTGTCTGTCTGTCTGTCTGTCTGTCTGTCTGTCTTGTCTGTCATTCCAGTGTTCGACCAGTCTGTCTGTCTGTTGGTCATTACAGTGTTCGGCCAGTCTGTCTATCTGTCGGTCGGTCATTCTGGTGTTCAACCAATCTATCTATCTGTCTGTCTGTCTGTCATTTCAGTGTTCGACCAGTCTGTCTGTCTGTCTGTCTGTCGTCAATTGTTCCAATGTTCGATCTGGTAATGTGTTAAACATAAAGAGGGAGAGATTCTGTATGTCTTGGCTCAGGGGAGTGTATATGTGTATATGAGGCACTTCTTCATTTGTAAGGGCTGGAGAGGAATGTAATTTTTACATTGAGCTGTGAGAGTGTTGAAACATAGTGAAGATATAAGAGTCCCATGCAGTAATTGTCATCCTTGATATTTCTTTTTTGTGATTACAAAATTATGTTGATACATTTCCAGGTCTGTGTAATCCTGTTTTGTAGAACTTGACTATATTTAAAAAAAAAAATACACTTATAAGCATGTTGACAGATGATTATGAGTGTTGGTTATATTTAATTTTTTAAAGTAACATATTTATTTTAAAGTAAAATGTCTCAGGCTATATTTTCAAGTCTTAAAGTCTGTCCATTCCCACAAATGTTTATGGTCATGACAAGAGTGTATAATACCAGTGTTTTGTTAAAGAAACAATTTAAAAATAATTTTGGGATTTTAGATTTGGTTAGGCTACTTGTGAAGACTTCCCAAGAAAGTGAGCCAGATGGGTAGACAATGTGTGGTCCCCCTAAATGTTTACTGAGGAGGTTCTTTAAATAAGCGCTTGGAGACAGGCACACTTTTATCTGTTTGGATAAATAAAACATAAAGTTTGCAGGAGCACTAAAGAGCCTTCTTCCTTTGAATGTTTGAATTATACACTTGTCAAACTTTATGGGATGTATTTCTAAAGTGTGTGAGTAAGCAGTGGAGAGAGTGACAGCAGGGAAAAGATGAGGTTGATGGACTGTGGCCTTACTAAAGTCAGTAATGGAAGAGTAAATGATCTGATCTTTCATATGATGACACCCTGATGCTGGCAGATCATATCGATGCCAGGATCGTATTTCATGTTCCAAAAGGCCTGACGAATGGATCTTTCGTGGGCTTGTCCATTTCGGCTACTTTCGGGGGTTGTGAAATACCCTCCTGCAGTGCCAGACCACCCATCTACTTTCCCTGGGACCTCATGTCCTAAGACACTGGGTGCTTCCTGCGGTCCATCTGGGATCATTTGGTTTGACCTCCAACGACTGACTCACTAACCATGTTTTTTTTTTTCACACCATACGTCCTTGGTGCTCCTCAACAACCCCGGAGTGTTGCACAGCTAAAACCTGGTGCGGTTTGTCTTTGCTGAAATCCAACTGCTTTTTAAATATGTATCATAGCATATGTTCTTCATATGGTTTTAGAAGATTGCTGTTGCATAGCTGTTTGTCGACCTGATCCAAAAGTCTGCCATGGTTGTGTGCCATTCAGAATTTAATTGAGGATCAAAGCATCAAATAGGATGCAGAAATGGAGTGAAATGAAATATACATTAAATTGTTTAGTATGAATTAACCATATTTAATGTATATATTTATTAAAAGATTTTGTATTTCATTATAATTAATCAAGTAAAATAGAAGCCAATGAGTTGGCAAAACTAAAAAAAAATGACAAAAGTTCAGAAATTCAAAGTTTAATGAAGCAAAACTGGCAGATTTCATTTTTTTACACATCCATTTTAATTTCTCTTAACTTGAACATTTTGAGTAAGTTAATTCATACATTTAACTTAAAATGATCATGTAATCTCAATTTAAATATTTTTAGTTGTGGAAATTTAACTAGCTATAACTTGTTCATTCAGCTAATGCTAATTGATAACACAGTGCTTTGATAACATTAGCATAGCATAACAATGAATGAGTACAGCAATATAAATCATTTAATATATATCTGTTCTCAAAGCTCCTGCTCCACTTGTCACCATTATGGTAATAAAAAACAACAACAACATAACAGTAACTCTTAAAACGCTTAAAAATCAGCATAGCAAAACATTAAACACTACTAAATCCCCCACTTAACATTAATATTGTACCAAAAACATTATATAACACTTAATTCTAGCATTTACTCTCCCTTTGAGTGCAATGGCAAAGCATGCTGGGAAATATAAATCCCAGCCCAGTTTCAGATAATTTTAAGTTTGTTAATTTAAATAATTTTAAATTGAAAGAAACAAGTTCATAAAACTCAAAACAATGAAATGTGTCAGTTTCGTGAATAGTCATAAAAGTTCATTTTGATTAAACTAATATGTTTAATTTGAGTTTTCCCTACTGAAACCAATTGAGTGTTGGGGTTTACAGTGTACATATCCCGGGATAAATGGCATGATTAGTCAAAATCTTTTTTAAAGTTAATTTTTATGAATTGAATAAACGTATTGGATGCAACCAAAAATAAGGTCCCTGTTTAAACACCATTGAGTATGGAGTAATATTCTATACATCTGAAGTAATGGACTTCACGCTTCCTTAGGTGTAGAATGCTTGCCCAGACAAAATGGCATTCCTTAGTAAGAATGAATGAACTACTGTGAGATTTGACATCTACAAACCAGCTTTGAATAACTTTGAGGGCCCTGGGGTGAGTTTCCAACCACGGCTAAACATGAGAAGAGAGCTATTACCGCCAGTAATGTAGTATGTTTGTGATCAAGGGTGTAAGAACGGCCGAGATTTGCTACTGCCCAGTTTGTGATTCACTTTGTTCGGTGTTAGGTGACGGAAACTTGACCTCCATGAACAATAAACTAAACCTTTTAAACATGTAGAGGTGATTCAGTTTGCACTTATACCAGGACCTGAGACTTACATTATATTTGTATCTTTAAATAAGAGGCTAAAAGTGGTATAAATCAGCAATAGTCAATAATCAATGTATATGATTTTTTTTTTTAACTTTCAGCATGGGCTTTTTAAATGCTTAATGGCATCACAACAAAGGTCTGCACATTTATGAACCTCTGCACAAAGCTATTTTGAGCTTGTGTAGGCTAATTATGTATTTACTCAAATAAAGTTAGTAGCAGTCTCCCACCATGCACAATGTGGACATTACAGATGTAGACACTCTTAAAATGGAAGCGATATTTAACCAGTATTCATTCTGGTGCCCACCATGGTAGACCACAGTGAAAATAACTGGCTCACAATTCCAGAAGGACAGTCCTACCGCTGTCTAGAAATTTTTACCTCAGAGAGTCTTCTCTAACGTACAATTTTGAGTATTTTCGATTGTTTCTCATGTTTAAGTTCACTCCCCAGGTTGAGGGAATGTGTTCTGTGGGAGTTCTTTGTTGAACACAGAGCACAGGTTGTATGTTGAGAGACTGAATTCTCGGTCCACTCTGGCCCTGAGCTGAGACAGAAAGAGCCCTTTATACTCCCTCAGGCTCTGTGTGTTTAGACTCTGATGGGCAGAAGCTAGTGGCTGGTTAGTGTGTGTCTGTGAAAAGTCTCCCCTTATGATTCCTCTTAAGGTCAAATAATCATGCTGGAGGGAAACTAAAACTATATTTTATATCATACCTAAAAAAAAATCTTAATGTTCATCACATTAAAGGCATAGTTCACCCTAAAATGAAAATTAAGTCATTGTTTACTCACCCTGGTGTTGTTCTAAGGCCGTATGCTCTTCTTTTACGGACCACCAAAATAGAATTAAAAAAAAAATGTCCCGCTCACACTCGTCCATATAATGGCAGTGAATAGTAACCAGCATCAAGCTTTTTTAAAAAGACAGAAAAGTATCACAGAATGATTCCATGTGGTATGTGCCATATATTCCAAGTGTTCTATGGGGTATACGATAGGGTGAAAAACAAACTGAAATTTAATGTATTATAAAAGGAAATTCTTGACCTTGGCCGTTAGGGATCTCTGCTATGTTCTTGAGACTCTATTAGTGCTGCAGTTTACTCCATCTTGTCCAGAAAATGCACATAAGCTGTGAGAAAGTTATCGCATTCACATCTGTCATCAGATAAACAGAGATCCGGTCCAGTGATATTGGACTCAGTGTAGAAAGTACACAGATATCTTTTGATACTAGGCGTAGTATTTCATGTCGCGTTTTCGTTAACGCAACACTTCTGTTTTCTGCCCCCATTTTTCATGACCTGAACTCAAAGATCGAAGACTTTTTCTATGTACATAAAAGGCCTATTTCTCTCAAATATTGTTCACAAATCTGTCTAAATCTGTGTTAGTGAGCACTTCTCCTTTGCCAAGATAATTCATCCACCTCACAGGTGTGGCATATCAAGATGCTTATTAGACAGCATGATTATTGCACAGGTGTGCCTTATGTGGTGTTCACACCGGACGCGAATGATGGAATAAATCTCGCTATTCGTGCGAAGTTGGACGCTTGAACATTTTGAGTTTACTCGCTTCATTCGCGTGTGACATTCACTTCACAACAGACGCAAATTCATGGGAGGGGCTTCTGCCAGCCGGCTTGTCTCATTGAGAAATGGCTAACATGGGCTGTGCATTTACACGTCTTTTTTGTTCAAATCTACTGTTAATGTGTGACAAAACATAATTTTAAGACTTTTTCAGGCGATTAATGTAGTTGTTTAAAGCTCAAATCTGTGGTTCATTTATAAAAAGAGTGCCTATTTGAACATTTTATCTGGCGTTTTCGGAGTTGTGAGCTCCAGTGGATCAGCGGCGCTCCGCGCTCGTTTACCCCGACGAGAGCCTTTCCTCGTCTAATCCCTCTTCCGTTTGTTGCTGGCTCTGATGTCTCTGTGGTGTCTCGAGCTATAATTCGTCTTGTGTAGATGTAACGGCCGATCTTTGGTCTCATGGATCTATAATTTGTTCCCTGGCAAATCGTTTAGACTGAGGGCAAAGTGAAGTTTCATTACTTTTTTATTTTTAGGCTATAACTTTACGTTACAGTTGTAGCCGACTAGCACTGACTGAATGTTTGACTGAATTGTTTGCTTTATTTCATGTATAGCTTATTATACCTTTTACTTATACTTTTGTATTATTGATCAAACATAAACTTGCATTTAACAAAAAGAGACTGGGTTGTGTTTCATGTCATTTAATGTTATCACGTGATAATCATATGCACACTTGTCTAAACCAGATATTAATATACAGTTTTTCTCCTCATTATTGTCACTACTAGAGCAAGCTCCTGATTGGGTAACACGGCGCAAATATCCGCCAAAGTTCTGATTTTTCAACTCGGGCGATTCGCGGCATTTGCGCCGGTGTAAGGTACTTTGCGTCGGTGTAAGGTACCTATTCGCATCTTTGCATTGACTTCACTCGCGCGAATTGCGTCATTCACGTCCAGTGTAAGGTCCTTTCACACTGGGCGCGATTTTGACGCGCAAATAATTTGCGCAATGGTTTTATTTTTGGATCAGCTGTTTGTGTAATAAGAGCTTCCACACTGAACGCGAATGTGCTGCGCAAAAAAACTGCGTTTATTTTTTCCGTTTCGATGCCGATTTTTTTAAACATTTTTTTTTAAGCAGAGATAGAAAAGGCTTAAACCAATCACATACAAAGAAACAAAGGTGACGAAATGTCCAGTTGATCTCACTAGCCATTCAATCAACATTAACCTTTGCCAGGTATCGCATTTCTCACGAGATTACAGCTGTAGTTGTGTTTACAGCTGTACAGATGCAGCTGTGTTTGCCCATTATAGGCTACAGATTACAATATTATAATCAATACGTTGATTTTTTTCTAACCTAATTGTGTCCGTGACTATAGAAAATGAATGTGTTTCCGTCAGTACGACTGTGGCACTTAAATGTTTACATTGTGACTCAACTGGAAGCATAGCTGGAAACAGAGCTGCTCCGGATCGATTGGTTCCTGAAGTGTGTGTTTGTCTCGTCAGATGCGGTGCTACTGTCTCTGGAGTAGCTCCTCAAATTGTCCCACGGACATTTGAAAGTAAGTGCGGAACCGGCCATGATAAAGTTTCAGTTCCTGTACAAGATTAGCATACTCCCCTTCAGACTCTCTGTTCTTTAAGACTGGGTGCACCCAAAAGAAAATTAAAAGCTCGTCTCCACTGAATGATGAAGTGTCCATGTTTTCTCAGCTGTCGCCGCGAATGTTTTGAAATGTTGGAGCTCTGAAACGTCGCAAACTCGCGTCGCGGCTGATGTGAACGGTTTTGACGCGAACTATTCGCACACGAAATATTCGCTTTTTCCGCTTTGCTTTTTCGTTACGCGTCCGGTGTGAAAGGGCCTGTAGGCTGGCCACAATAAAAGGCCAATCCAAAATGTGCAGTTTTATCACACAGCACAATGCCACAGTGTCACTAGTTTTGAGGGAGCATGCAATTGGCATGATGACTGCAGGAATGTCCACCAGAGCTGTTGCCCGTGAAATGAATGTTCATTTCTCTACCATAAGATGTCTCCAAAGGCGTTTCAGAGAATTTGGCGGTACATCAAATCGGCCCCACAACCGCAGACCACATGTAACCCCACCACCCCAGGACCTCCTGCAACAATCGGTTTGCATAACCAAAGAATGTCTGCACAAACTGTCTGAAACCATCTCAGGGAAGCTCATTTGTATGCTCGTCGTCCTCATCGGGGTCTCAACCTGACTGCAGTTCGTCATCGTAACTGACTTGAGTGGGCAAATGCTCACATTCAAAGGCGTCTGTCACTTTGGAGAGGCGTTCTTCTCACGAATGAATCCCGGTTTTCACTGTACAGGGCAGATGGCAGACAGCATTTATGGCGTTGTGTGGGTGAGCGGTTTGCTGATGTCAACGTTGTGGATCGAGTGGCCTGTGGTGGCGGTGGGGTTATGTTATGGGCAGGTGTATGTTATGAACAATGAACACAGGTGCATTTTATTGATGGCATTTTGAATGCACAGAGATATCCTGAGGCCCATTGCTGTGCCATTCATCCACGACCATCATCCCCTTGTTGCAGCATGATAATGCACTGCCCCATGTTGCAAGGATCTGTACACAATTCCTAGAAGCTGAAAACATCCCAGTTCTTGCACGGTCAGCATACTCACCGGGCATGTCATCCAATGAGCATGGATGACCCCCCCCCCCACCCCCTTATTGTGGCTAGCCTAAGGCACACCTGTGCAATAATCATGCTGTCTAATCAGCATCTTGATATGCCACACCTGTGAGGTGGATGGATTATCTCGGCAAAGGAGAAGTGCTCACTAACACAGATTTAGATTTAAACTATTTGAGAGAAATAGACCTTTTGTGTACATAGAAAAAGTCTTAGATCTTTGAGTTCAGCTCATGATAAATGGGGGCAAAAACAAAAATGTTGCGTTTATAATTTTGTTCAGTGTATATTATACTTTTGCGTCTTTTTTAAAAAGATTGGTGCTGGTCGCTATAACAAAGGGCTTACGACATTAGAACAACAACAGGGTGAGTAAATTATTACATAATTTTAATTTTAAGGACTTTCCCTTTACGTAAAAAGAGGTTTTTTTTTTTTAAGGATTTAAATGATACCAATTATTTTCCCAAAAGAGCCTTTCAGTTAACAGTCCTTAATTTTTATTTTTATTTTTTCTTAATGTGAATAACATTTTAGGAATCTAAAGAATATTTTTCCACTATAAAGAACCTTTTGTGGAATGGAAAGTTAAAGGTTCTCCATGGAACAACAGATGCCAATTAAAAAAATATTTTTTCCTCAAACATAATTAATTGTATCGTGGTACATGCATCAATCAACAGATTGATTGATTGATTGATTGATTGATTGATTGATTGATTGATTTGTTCAAGGTCATAAGATCATAAGCTTTTGAACCATCTCCTGCTGGTTCGTGGTCACCCTTGAACAGTTTTGGAACTGAACTGAATTTACAATTGTGAATAGATAAGGTCTAAGCCAATTCATATATCTACAAAAATGCGAACAAAGTTGCTTCTTAACCATCTTGCTCAAAGCATGCATAACTACATCATTTTATTTGACAGGAGTCTGTATGTTTAAATGAGAACTTGTTCTGCACACATATTAACACATGTTCTTGGCAATGAGTAGCACTTTTTAAGTTTTTATTTATTAATTTATGTAATTATGATAACGTTGTGATTATCCACACCAGAGCACTGCACACTATATGATAAATATGTATTTATAAGAATGCCAAATGTGTTATATCAGTGCCATGTAACTGTCAAAATCTGTTTTGACCTTTGATCTCTGGCAGTGTACATCAACACAGTGAAAGGTAAGTGAAAATGACTGCAAAGAATTTAGAAATGCACTTCATCATAATAAATAAAAGTCAAAATATTCAGCCCTTTGGCATACAAAGCTGTAGACATTTGTAAATGATAAATATTGTACTATTTTGTATTGGTAGGTAAATCATTTTGTCACAGATCATGTAATCGTGATCACAGGCTTTATTGCATGCAAATAATCTTCGAATCTGAAGATCTACTGTGCATGTTTCTGCAGACAGTTCACAGGGTGCAGTTCCAACATGCCCTGAGGTGATGACATAACTTTGTTGTATTTTTATGAAGATGAATGATATCACTGGTTTTGTATTAATCATTTTATTGAATCGTAATGCATACAAATGCCACAGTCATTTGTTCTTTGTTCTTTTATTCATTATTTAATGAATTCACTCATTTATTACTTATTCGTAAAGAAGAGATTTGGCATGCTAACAAAAATTATTTCAGGCATGGATCACGAGCTGGCTGCGTGCCATTTGTTCGTAGAGCCAGTCGTTCATTTTGTTCATATTACATTTTAGAAGCAGAGCTAAACTAATTGGTCATTTTTAGGATACATTTTTAGGATTAATAAATTCATAATAAATTATATAATGTTGAACTATTCCATTTCAAACTAGCATGGCACTTAGCTTTTACATGGCAATTTGAATCTGATCTAGAGAGAGACACTCTTTAAAATGTGAGATGGTGGTCCAGTGGGTTAAACCATGGAACTAATATGCAGAAGGTTGCTGGTTTGATCCCAGCGGTCACCACCAGTGTGTCCTTGAGCAAGGCACTTTACTCCATGTTGCTCCAGGGGGATTGTCCCTGTAATAAGGGCACTGTAAGTCGCTTTGGATAAAAGCCTCTGCCAAATGCATAAATGTAAATGTTAATGGCTATTGGTCACATTTGACACCGGAAGATGCTAGTTTTCCAAAAACTGAATGAATCATATTAAAAGAAGCATACCATCATTTTATTCATATTTGATTTGTTTATGTTTGACTCATTATTTGTCTCATTATTTGTTTGACTCATTATTTGTTTGAGTCATGATGTAGTTCATTTATTCACCTTTACATTGCAGAGTGTGGAGGAATGAAACTGGGAAAAGTGATGGGCTGTCAGTCAAACTTAGCCCCTCCCACACAACCTCCACATGCACTCTTGAAGAACAAACGTCTTCAAAACATAAGGTCCTCATGGATTTCATCAAAGGTAAATATCCTTGATGAAATCAATAATAATGATAATAATGTTTTAAATAACACAAAGTAGCTATATTAAATCCAGTGTGTTAGTTCTATGCAAAATGAAAACTTACTTAAAAATGATAATTTATTAATCGATCATTATTACACAGCTCTCTGGAATACTTGATTCGGTAACACTTTATTTTAAGGTGACGTAGTTTACACGTGTACTTAGTAGCTAATAACAGTAAATTGTGCATAATTACAAATTTTACTCAGATGTGAGTACTTAGGCTACAGTGTAACGACACCTTTAAATAAAGTGTAACCCTTGATTCTGATTGGTCAATCACTACTAAGTGGTCAAATATTTCTGAAAAATGACAGTTCCTTGCCAACGCTTAATTTCTATAGTAGTATAGTCATCAATAGGCTACATTAAACAATAGCTAGGCTACATGAATTATCTGGTATGCAAGTTTCTTTATGTTAGGCTATCATGAAAGTTATAATAACTTTTCACCATTTTGCTGGTGATGCAAATATGCCTAATCCGAAAACGAACAAACACTGAAGAAACATGGAATTGCTTGCATGCTTCTCTCTCTCTCTCTCTCTCTCTCTCTCTCTCTCTCTCTCTCTCTCTCTCTCTCTCTCTCTCTCTCTCTCTCTCTCTCTCTCTCTCTCTCTCTCTCTCTCTCATTCCCAGGCTACTCCAGGGAAATTTCTACCGGCTTTCATGGGGGGACGCGCAAAAGAGGGCGACCAGGGGAGGCTTTGGAAAACTGATGGGTGGATCCCTAGCCAACTTTCAAGCCCCGTGATTTGCTAATCGGGGTATTTTTCCCTTGTCATTTTCCTGTAATCCAGGGTCTGGGTCCAGCCCTCTTGACGGTGAGGCGATCGAGCGCTCAGCGTCTCATTTTGATTAAATCCCGAATCCCTTCAGTCTGAAGGCTGGGCGCAAGGAAAGGAGGATCGAAGGGGGCCCGGCGAAACAAAATACCCTTCACCTATGGCTGTTTAGAGCAGATCGGGCACATTTGGGATTGTAGAAGGGAGATCATTTTCAAATAAGCAGAGGTCGCCCCGGGTTTTGTGCACATTTGTGGGCGCCCCAACCATGGAGAGGCCAAGGTGGTCCCCAATGTGGAAAACGAAAAGGTGGCTTTTGGATTCCACTGTTTTCAAATTCATCACAGTTTCCCTCGTCCTGGTTCTGCAGGCTCCAAATGTCAGAGCAGGTAAGGAAAGATAGACTTCCAAACTTTTGATGAAGTTGTAGGGACTGTCAGATAGGAGACGCGCATTTGCGCCCGCGGATTTTAACGCGTTTGATTTAGACAGGTGATTGTAGATCTGCATCCCGTGTGTGTGTGTGTGTGTGTGTGTGTGTGTGTGTGTGTGTGTGTGTGTGTGTGTGCGTGTGTGTGCTACTATCAGTGCCCATGAAATCAAAAGATATTGTAATAATGAAATGAAGAAGACGGAGTTAAAATAAAGCCACAAATTCCCCAAAATATTTCACAAGCTTGTAATACAATTAATAACGCAATTTTATGGGCATATAACAGGTTCATCATGCTTAACTTATCTACAATATGTGCATGACATGACTAGATGTTAAACGCATAGAAAGAGTCTGAGTCTGTACTTTGAAATAGTTAGTAGTGAAAGTATGTAACTATTTACCTACAAGACTTTTGCACAAGACTTGGTTTGTTCTGCCCATTCAATTTGCATATATTCAAATTTTTGAGTTTTTATGTCTATTTATTTGATGTTCTAATACACTCCACGAGAGGGGGAAGAAGAGGAATGTGTCAAGAGAGTGTCATGGAGAGACAGTTTAGGATTTACTTTAGGGGAAAAAAAGCTCTTTGTTTGAACCTGTGGTCCGTTAGGTGTGTGTGGACACGGTTAGCAGGGTGGAATTCCTCAGGGTTTTACATCCATGCCTTACATTTAAGAAAAGAAAATGCAAAAGTTTCCGCTTGAATGGTGTGATTGTGGGGATGAAGTTGTGTGCCAAATGATGTGCGTTCAAAGAGAGGCAAATTAATAAGGAGATAATGTAATTGATATTCTACTAATTTTTACTAAAGTGTTCTGACCACATTGGCATGATTTTGTGTTTGTTTATTAGCTATCTTACAATCTTTAATTATGATAGGAATTTGATTTATGGTAACTGAGACCTGGGAGGTCCAATTTACAATGGGCGTGACTGATCATAAGAACTGCAACAAGTGATTTTCTCTTTTCGGTTGTAGAAATATGGACATGTGAATAATGGACTTGTAATAAAAATATATGGGGTAAATGTAACAATATATGTTTGTTTGTTTGTTTGTTTGTTTGTTTGTTTTTTCTTGCATAATTGAACCTTAAACAGCACATTAGAGATTGCTGCAGGGTAAGGATTTAGCGTTGCTCACAGTGGGCTACAGCCAAAATCACCCTTTCCCCATTCACCCCTAGTTCCACTGAAGCCCAAGTGGTGGCTTTCACAACATTGTGACTCCCATGTCCATATAAGTTTCCCAGTGGGAATTTTACTCTACTAAGTGCCTTCCCGTTATTTGATGACTGTCCTCTCTGCTCATCCCTATTATTTTGGAGGCTTCAAAGGGCCCAGAGCCATCCAGGGGCCCCAGTCTGGCCTTATGATAGGTCTCACATACCCTTGCAAGAACAAAGTATTTATATTTGTCTGAAAATGGCAAAGACAATGAATTGTTCTCTTACTTGCCACATTTCTTAAGGCTACTTGAAAATAACCAGATTCTTTTCTTTGAAGTGTCAGCGATACGGCATGCTTAATAATCCTCTTTTTTGCCTATCAAAGCTGATAATTAATTTTAAAATGTAATAATCCAATTGGACATCTGAAGCAATGCATTATATCCCTTGCGGTTTGTGGCTTGTGAAGGCATTTCTACCGGGTGCCCTCTTGAGCTGGCAGTGTACTGACATGTTTTTTCAGCCCCTGGGGCTGAGGAACCTCAGATGTGCATTCCTTCAGACAATGCACACATTTCAGAAATCTTTCCATACTCTAATGGTAGATGGTGCCGACTAGGTATCAAGACCATTTGGGCTATTCACAAGTCATGCCGGCATGTTTGTTGTGGTTCAATCACAATTTTTTTTAGTTGAGAGTGGTTCTCTCCATTGCATCTTAAAGGTAAAGAACCCCAAAGAACCTTTCATGTGAAGAACTTAATAATCTAAAAAAAAAAAAATCTTATAAAGTGCAATGGAAAGGTTCCATGGAAGTTAAAGGTTCTACATGGAACCACAGATGACAATAAAGAACCTTTGTTTTTAGGTGTTTAGCCAAAAATAAACTATCTGTCATCATTTGCTTACCCTCAGGTCATTCCAAACCTGTATGACTTTCTTCATCTCAAAAAGGAGATATTTATGTTGTACACTGTTAGACCTTGCCGCAATTTTACAGTTACTTACCGCAAAAACCCCCAGTAAAATACCATTTATATTATTTACAGGTAAGCTACTGTAAAGGGGCAGTTACAGTTACTTGTTACCGCAAAAATACAATAAAATGTCTAACAGTGTAGATGAAACACACACTGTACCTGGTCCCCATTCATTCTGTTTCATTAAGTGTTCCACAATCCACACCAGAAATAATGTGTTTGGAATGACATGAGGGAGAGTAAATGATGACGGATTTTTTAATTTTGTTAGCTGAACTGTCCCGTTACTGGAATATTAGGTGAATTGACCAGTGTTCATGGGAAGCAGATGGTTGAAAGGCTTTATTGTTCTTTGATGTTTCTCTACAGTCGTGAAAGGGGGGGAAAGACATGGGGAAACATTTTTTTTAGCAAAAAATTCCATCAGTGAGGTTGCCTCACGGAGAGCCTGTGGCATAATGCTTTCTTGTTCAAGCAGCACGCATGTGTCAAAGAGGGGAGAGCGAGAGGAGAAGAGGGAGATAGAGGATGGGAGAGAGAGAGAGAGAGAGAGAGAGAGAGAGAGAGAGAGAGAGAGAGAGAGAGAGAGAGAGAGAGAGAGAGAGAGAGAGAGAGAGAGAGAGAGAGAGAGAGAGAGAGAGAGAGAGAGAGAGAGAGAGAGAGAGAGAGAGAGAGAGAGAGAGAGATTCTGACTGAATTCATTATTAGAGTCTCAAGGAGCAGCAGGTAAAAAGGTCTTCCATTAATATCACACAAATTCTAAAATTCTAAAATGTATTCTGAATGTATTACATTACATTCCATAGATCAAATGAGAGCTCATCCAATGGGACATCTGTTATTGTAACGCTACATTTGTGTCTTCCTGTTACCATAAAAGCGAATTTCATAATTAAATGATTTATTACAGAACTTCCTTTAGAAGAAGCTCCTCCCACTTTGGGGTGTCCCTTGGAATAGTAATGATGGCTGGTTTATGATCTTGATGATGTGCAACTCTCTCTCAGTTAGTACCTCCCTCCACGTTCACACTCGATGTCTAATCAACCTTCTCTCCCACACACACAATCCTAATGCAAAGAATGAATGACAGTGAGAAAGATCAGCGTGTGTGTTTGCACAGCAGTCTGGTTAAAATCACACCAGGTCATCAGCTGCGCTCTCCTAATGGCAGCACATTCTCAGTTGGTATTCTGAAGTATTTAGGAGTATTGACATTTTTCTTTGGCACTTGCATGGCAATAGGTCAGACTCAGGCTACAGCACCGCATCTGGAACATATGAGGCCTGAGGTTATGGAGAACTTCTCCAGAAGATCCCTCACAACATCTCCTCTCCTTAACTCCATCATTGTATTATGAGTTTGCGGTTTTCCCTTTTGTCTAGCTTGTATGTTCAGCGTAAAGCTCGGTTTGAGTCTCTGGGACCATTCCACCCAACACAAAGAACCGGCAGAAGAATGGTGTGTCACCTTTGCTTTTCAGAGTTTTAAATGGGGTGGTAAATGTTTTCTCAGCACTGGGAATGCCTCGGCGTCTTTATTATAGCGTTTTAGACCTCGCAGTCCATTCTTTTGTGACGTAGCATGCCTTTATTGTTGGCGGTTTGAGCGTTCAGTTTTATGTGGTAGATGCCAAAGATTCACTCAAGTCCCAGAAGACACATATGGCGCGGCTGGTAGATTCTAAATAACACCCAGATGCCAAACATGTGCCCTACATTCGCAATTAATCATGAAGAAATCCTTCTCAATGGTGCTTTGAGGTTTTGAGTTCTTCCTCTCAGTAGTGATCCAGGGTGAACAGTGTTTATCTTTCATCTTGCTTCGTTAACCATAATGTTACCGTTTGTTCAGGTTTACTTAACCCAGCTGTTGCTGAAGTGTCTTCCAAAGAGTTAAAGGTGGAATCGGGAATTTTACATGGGTCAAATCTCATAGGAATGGAGACCAATGAGACCAGTTTTGGCCATATAGCAAGTAAAACAGATTGAATTTCAGATATTGGCTGCTTTGTTGTGGTTGTGGGTCATACAATAATGTTTAAAGATCATTTTGATATAGTCACTCTGGTCATTATTAGGTTAGTTTAGTTCATTTGACTGTACAGCTTTCATTAAACTTGCTGTACACACACACATACGCACACATATATATATATATAATCTGTTATATTAAATGCAGTAGCTGTTTCATATGATTTGATCCTAGATTTGCACTTGGTATTAAATAATAATACTCATATAATTAATTTATAATTTGCAGATTATCCTAAATATAATTTTAAGAGAGTCTTTAAAAGCTGTTCTGTTGAAGTTTAAGTTAAAAACACATTTCTAATTTTTAGTTCCTAATTTTGTTTTGGAGGTCTCCTACAATAGATTTACTGTGTATGGACGCTTGTTTCCAACACAGAATAAAACATTTAAAAAGATAATTGCGACTTTTTATCTCACAATTCTGACATTTTTTTAATTGCGTGATATAAAGTCGCAATTGCGAGTTATAAAATCAGAATTGCGTGATATAAAGTTGCGAGTTAATATCTTGCAATTCTGACTTTTTCTCAGAATTGCAAGCTATAAACACAATTGTGAGATAAAAAGTTGCAATTATCTTTTAAAATGTTTTTTTTTAATCTTTTAAAAATGTTGTGGCGGAAACAAGCTTACATAGATTTACATGTGTCAAAGGCCAAAGAAAACTTTATTTTTCTCATAATGTACATTGCACATCACAAAGAGTCTGAAAAACGGTTTGTTTGAAGATTCAGGCCACATCCACACGATGCCCTATCCGATCTTTTTTTCCCTCGTCTCAAGAAATATCTATGTACGCATGGAACCACTGAAACCGACAATGTAGTATACATGCCAGACCAGTATGTGGTGCTGTAATTCTGCCACAGAAATACACTAAAAACAGAGAAGAAGAGTTGTGGCTCGAAGGGGTACAGCAACGGTCGCAAGTGAGGCAAAATCTCACGATAAAAGAACAATAAATAAATGTGCTACTTACCAGATTGTGATTTATTAACACCTACCCCAACCCTAAACCTAGCCTTACAATAATGCAAATACAGTAATTAACTGACGCAATATTGATGTGCTCATGCCCAGTGGCCGTAGCTGTATCCCTTCTAGGCTGAATCCGAAATCGCCCCCTATACCCTCAAATAGAGCATTATTTGAGGGGACAGCCATTTGTAGTGGTGTCAAAAACCATAGTGGACGTTATCGAATGCACTCATTCAATCCCACAATGCACCGCAATAACGAGTGTACAGCCGACGTACACACAACGGCTGTCCGAATTCGCTCACTTGTTTTCATTCACTCCTTCAAGTGAACTTTAGTGGACTAACGTAGGGAATAATGAATGAGGGTTTAGGGGGCGATTTCGGATTCAGCCCTAGTCTTTACCGTGTGGGACATCGTGTGATGACGGAAACAAAACGGCCATTAATATTTAAATTTCAGATCCAGAGGTTTCCTCAGTGCTTTTATACACAGTGATACAAACAGTTACGATGGTGTTGGTTGCGAGTCCTCATCCTTTTGCAGTGCATGCATGCAAAGAAAACAGCGTCTTTTTGAGATTTCGACAACATGAACCAAACTCTTCCAGGCCTCAGCTACAACTTCAGTGTTTGAGGGCGGGTCAAAGTAGCCATTGACTGGAATTTGTTGTGCACTTTGCTCTTTAAAACTTTGCAGACTTTTACATTCACAAACAGCTATATTACACACTTCTTGAAAGAATGAAAGCACTGCATGAATAGGGGCACAAAAAGGGCTTTATCTGCTTAACAATTAATATTTCTAATGCATTCTCTTTCATTTATTTATTCATTTTTTTGTGTATCTTTTCTACCCCATGCAGCAGAACCCGTGGATGTCCTTAAAGTATTAGAATTTCCCACTGTCCCAGAAGGAGTACAGAAAACTTCAGGATTTTGCACAAACCGAAGAGCATCACAGCCAGACACGGCCTTCAAAATCGGCAAGAATGCCCAGATCAGTGCCCCAACCAAGCAGCTTTTCCCAGGTAAGCTGAACCCCATGAACATGTCTCCATATCCTGCCTAGGTTTAGCTGCGTTTAAATGTGCCCTTTGTTGCCGTTGCCAAGGCTTTTGACAGGAGATGCCATCCCTGATTGTGCAGGGCCATGTTTCACTCAGACGGTTGTATTGTTAAGCGGCAGGAGAACTTGGCTAAAATCTCTTGACCACAGCATGGCTTTTCTGCTTAGTTGCATAAGAAATTAACAGAAATGTTTAGAGATAGTTCACCCAATAATGAAAATCTTCTCAACCACATGTCATTCCACATAGCTTTCTTTCTTCCACGAAACACAAAAGAAGATGTTTTGCAGAATGTCCAAGCTGCTCTTTTATGTAGAAATACAAATTAATCACATGTCTAATCTGGTCAATCCTCATAAAAGTTCCCCATACAACTTGTGTACTACACTCCAAGTCCTCTCAATTTATACGATAAGTTTGAAATGCATTATGTAATTGGAATGTGATTATAATGTTGCAGATGTTTTTTTTATATGGTGGAAAACAGATGCATGTTTATGACTTGTTAATATCAAGTCTCTTGCGTCTCCCCTTTTTTGCTGGATATAAAGGATTACATCTGATAAACTGTATAAAATGTCAAATCTTATTATTGGCCTTTTTAGTTAAACAATGCATATGCACTAATGAGACATTTTTAAATAATTAAACAATTGCATGAATAAAACTGCTTTATGAAAGCCAAAAAATGCAGAAAAATCAATCAATAAACAAAATCACTGGTCAAGTTGACAAATAAATAGACAGTTTCATGAAAATGCTAAATTTTTCAATTTGACATATGGAGACATTTTGTAAAAGTCTTTTTTATATGTAAAATTTTCATTAAATGTCACAATTAAATAAAACAAACGCATTAATCATTAGCCAATTTCTTTTATATATAATTTTGCCAGATTATTTTGAAATTAATAAATCAATTGATTAATTATCACTCCTAGTCATCCATAATGCTTCCTACAAAACAATTAGCTGTTTGGATGGTCCTCAAAACCCCAAATGAACTCTTCAGTGAACTTGTTTCCTGTTTGTGCTGTTTTCTAGATGGAGTGTTCCCTGAAGACTTTTCCATCCTAACCACCATCAAGCCCAAAGCTGGGGTCCAGTCCTTCCTTTTGTCCATCTACAACGAGAAAGGCGTCCAGCAACTAGGCGTCGAGGTGGGCCGCTCACCTGTCTTCTTGTACGAGGATCAGACAGGCCAGCCTGCCCCGGAGGATTACCCCCTGTTCCGCTCTCTCAACCTGGCCGATGGAAAGTAAGTCACATAGCACAAATCCGAAAGTACAGTGGCTTTTTTTAGACCTGTTTAGATCCATCCTCAGAGAGAAAGAATGAGACTGACTCCAGACAGGGTCAGACGGAGGTCAGTCATCAGCCTGTACCAGCAGGAAGTCATTTGTTGCCAGCCTAGGTTTTGAAACTGTAGTCCTGAGCCATTATGTAAATAGGAAGACATTTCTGGGACTGTTTTAGAGTCTTTTCGGTTGACAAGTAGACAAATCAGAATTGCAGGTGACTATTGAGGCGTTAGTTATGTGTGGTTTCTTCTTCGAGGTAAGCCAGAGGAGATCTCGCTGTGACTCTGGATTGATGGACTGGGCCGTAGGTGATCTGACCTCAGCAGTGATCCTTCAGGGTTCTGTTATTTTAGAAAGATGGAAAGTTGGATCTATTGGGGCTGAAGCTTGACCTCAGATATTAATCATCATCTTACATCATCCTGAACAGAAATGTTTGGAAGCTTGTTCCTGCCGCAAGTTAAAACATAAAGTAATTGTGAGATAAAGTTTTAAATAAGATATAACACACAATGTGAGATATAATAATTGCAGTTCCAAGAAATAGTCACAATTATGAGATAGTCACATTGTGAGATATAAAGTCACAGTTGCAAGAAATAGACACAATTACGAGTCACGTTATGAGATATAAGTTCATAGTTGACAAATTATCATTATCACATTGTGAGATTCTGTATAAAGTCATATGTGCAAGAAATAAATAATTCCATAATTCCAAGATAAAACTCACATTGAGAGATAAATTCACAGTTTTGAAAGATTACACAATTATGAGATAAAAAGACTCATTGTGAGGTATAACATTCAAGAAATATACTCACAATTAAGAGAAAAGGTCACATTGGGAGATATAAATTCATAGTTAATAAGAATGTATTAATAAGAAATAATCACATTTTGAGATTCTGTACAATTCAAAAGAAAAATGCTGCCTTAAATTTTTAAGCAAAATCAACTTGGATATTTAAGTCATTTCATCATTACCATCTTAAAACATTAGTTGAAGCTTGTATGACTTAATAAAAAAAAAGTATGCACATATGTTGTCATAACTTATTGACCATACATATCATTTTTAACAGTGTATAAATTCAGTTTTGAGAGTTACAATTATGAGATAAAAATGTACATCGTGATATATGAAGTTCACCAGAAATAAACATTGTGAGATCAATTCATAGTTTCGAGAAATAGTCATAATTATGAGATGATAAAATCACATTGTGAGATATAAAGTCACATTTATGAGAACTAAAGTCAGAATTACAAGATATAAAGTCACGTTTACAAGGAATAAAGTCGCAGTTGTGAAACAGTCACAATTACTTTTTGTAATCTGAGGTGCAAACATGCTTCCTTAGATATTATTAGTCAGTGTATTTGAAAAATTAAATAAAATCACAAATATTTTGCAATGCTCATTATTGTCCAGAAACCACTTGAGCCTTATTTTGACACCGCCAAGTGTTACAATTAATTGACAGCACAATGTAACTCAATGGACATGCTTTGTCTTATTAGGTTTAAGAGGCTTTATTGTTATTGTATCAGTTCAGTGGGGTGTCTTGCTGTAAAAACAGCAATATTTCTGTGAAGGATTAAAGCGCTTATGTTTCTGGTGGGGATATCATGTTAAATGCACCTTGATTGTGTTAATTCTGTCATTCCAATTCCCTTATGCTGGAAGAATTATAGTCGCAAGTAGCTTATTAAAAATCATTTGTACAGCTAAACAGATTAGCTATTACCAATTTAATATACATTTCATCTGCTTTTGTGCTTTATCTTCCTTAGAGACATAAAAATTGCTTTTGAACACCATAATGATGGAAATTAGATCTAGTGTAAAGAATCTGAAATGCATTTATGTGTTGCTCTACCATACAGTACTATAATCAGAAAATGCTGACATCATTTATGCATACGGCACATGGAAAGATGAATTACACCACTCTATGTCCTTAGGGTAAATGGGTCATTTTTTTGTGTACAAATGTGTGTGACTTTAAATCATTGCATTTGGCAAGTGTAGGAACTAACTAAAGTTTTAGAATATTCCCAGGATGTTTTTAATGCCGAAAGGCATGAAGTACGAAAGTGTGGTTTTTCACCGTCACACATCTATCAATCATTTGCTTAATCGCTAAGACTTAACTATGTAAATTGCCTCTTTTTATTCCGTTAGCAGGTACATTATCCAAAACATTGGTTTCTAGCCACAGTAAAGCATGTCCCAGTTCAAGTTTGCCAAGTACTTAAAAGACACGAGCCAGAATAAAGGTTTTTCTTTCAAATGAAGTGGATTATGGGAAATTGATCACCCTCGTGGGAGCTATTGATACGCCTTTGAAATCTCACTGTGGCTTCTTACCGCAAGCCCGTCCAACAGTTTCCTTCCCCAGCTCAATGTTTTGACTCTAGAGTTCAGTTTCTCTGCCGTACCTTCCTGACACACACTTTCTACAATGTTCACAGTGTCTGTCATGCTGGATAACTCACAGGAGGGGATTTTGTCTAGGGTTTAATGAGTTTAATCCAGTGTTAAACAAGGCCAAAGTTTGAAGGCTGGAATGTGGTCCACTCGGGAATGTTGTACCTCAAGAATTGTCTAAGGTTTTAAAGTAAGGCACGTCTCACGTGTGGCGGCCGTTAACCGTTTGCTGGGTTTGTAATCGCCTACTCTTCTTGTTCCTCACAGGTGGCATCGTGTAGGCATCAGTGTTGAGAAGAAGACCGTGACCATCGTTGTCGACTGTAAGAAGAAGCTAACCAAGCCCTTGGACAGGAGTGACCGTGCCAGTATTGACACCAATGGTATAACCGTTTTTGGCACCAGGATCCTGGATGAGGAAGCTTTTGAGGTAAAGCTGTTTTCAGTGCATTAATGCACGGATGCCACTTTGAAGGCCTGACTGTGTGAGCTGCTTGATCAAGTATACATTTACGCGTATTTGAGGCATTGAACATTATGAGAACAACATCTGTTCATTTGAGAACAGGAGAGTTAACTAGAGCTGGATTTATAGTCCAGCTCGGGGGGATTTTGAATGCTCTGTTCAGCCCATTTAATGACAAATAAAACTAGCATGGGGCAGAAATAAACTGGCCTGTAAACAAGTTTTGAAATAAGACTAAAATCTAGTCTTGTCCATCTTGTGGATGGCAAAGCCTTATATGTCACATCTAAAATATTTAACCCTCAAATACCCACTGCAGCAAAATTTCATCACAATCAATTAAAAATACCTATTTTTCACTAAATATGTGTAAAATGTGCATACATCATACATTTTACTATATTCAGTCATGCTAAATGTTTTGACTGCCTATTGGCACCTTTGCTAAATGTTCAAGATCGAAATGTTCAGTTTTGAAGTTTGCTAATAAATATGTGGCCTGTAATATTAAGGCCAATTTACCCTGCACAGACAAACTCCAACAAACACATTTGTTGGGTTTTGTTGGATCACTGTGTTACCCCTGTTGGCGTCTGTTGGTGTTGGTCAGGGTTTGTTTTCACCTGACTGAACATATTCAATCTGCATCTGTCGGAGTCTGTTGGGGCAATGTGAACATGACAGTTATTTTTCATAAAATTTTAAATCCAACGGCCAACTTGTTTGTTGGTGTTTATCTGTGCAGTGTGAATTAGCCTTTTTTGGAATTCTTGGGTTTCTGAGGGTTAAACAACTGCTTACTTGTATAGTTCAGACCAGGGCCGTGCACAGACATTTTGAGGGGCAGTGGCCCAAACCAAAAAAAGGGGCACTGGGGTGAGGTGGCATTGGGGAAATGATTAGGTGCTTGTCCATACAAATTATCCATCTTACTCTTACTAGTCAGTCAAAACAGTTTTGATCTAATTCTGTGTTTATCGAAAATAGTGATATATGACATTGTATTATGTCGAATATCCAAGTTTTTGTGTCCATTTGTTAATTAAGGATTTGTGGACACAATGTTTTTGGCTTTGTGGAGTAAATGTTATAGCTTTAATTTTGAATAAAAAACATAAAATTACACTCTTGGGGTAAGATGACCCAACCATATTTGGCACAGAAGGCCCCAAGTGGCATGTTGTTACTGGTGTTATTGTTTTTCTTTTAATTTAATACTTATTGTAATTAACGGGGCTATTATTTAATATTTTCACGAGTTAGATGTACATTTCAGGCATCTTCACTTTCATTAAAACTTATAGGTTAATTGAGTGATTTCTATTATGACAAAATCTATTATGTTTTTTTATTTTTTATTATGACATATCTTCAATTAAAATATGGGCAATTAAATAAGTAAATATTGATATGCTTGTACATAAGTCATAATAAATACCTTTCAGATGATTATCTTTTACTGGGATTCAGATTTTTCTTTGATCAGTTATTCAATTATTCTACTAAATTGTCAAAATAAAATTAAGTAGATTATTTTTAGTATTTTACATTATGACACGGAAGATGTATAGCCTAAATATTAGCTAATAAGAATTATATCAAAAGTAATTTATATATTCTGCAACAGTTTATGGGTTATTATATGAAATTAGGTCTGTATATATTCTACAAAGTGTGCCATCGACAGCAAAGTTGATGTTATTTATATTAGATCAAACTTGATTAGACAAGAATTATAATTCTCTTCCAAGAACGTGTATTTTGTACAAGTTGTTAGCACTAATAGAAGATCAGGAACAAAATAATACTGACAGAAATACAAAAACAAACTACCAAATTACTAATTCCGCGGATTGCAACGACATTCTGGAACTGTCGTCTCCGCTTTCCAGATTTCCGTGCACAGACTCTGAGTGACACGGGAACACGGGAGCGGATTTGCGGAATCGGTGGATCTTTAGCGGAGGGGAAACAGAACACTTTTAGCGGGGATGGGTAGCGACCATAGGCCTGCGAGAGGGGCACCTCAGCTGATGAGGGCAGAGGGGCAGTGGCTCTAGCCACGGGCCACCCCCCTGTGCACGGCCCTGGTTCAGACTATAAAAGGAGAGTTTCTTTGCAAATTTCATAAAAGTGAACTTTGTGGCATGTTTTATAGGCCTATATGCTTTGTGTTTGCCGCAAGCTAACAGCTATTTGCATTAGCATCCCATTAATTTTTTTTTTGCCTTTTATAGTTCCATGAGAATGATTAGTGTTTATATCTCTATGGCAACCTGTCAGCTTATATGTAACTTTGTGGTAACACTGTTCTCTTTAGCCTAATGCGGCCTTTGTTGTTAATTGCACCTTAAGCAATTAACCTTAAGTTGTTTTAAAGACTACGAAAGTAAATGTAGCCCTTACTTTTCCACATATTAAAGATGAAATCCTCGATTCGACCACTGTTTGCCTTTAAACGGTCGGGTTTTCCCCTTGCTTCCTGTTATGAAGGCTTCTTTCACCTTGTAATTAAAGCTACTCAAAGCCAGAGGAGCCTCTTCATGCATGAATTGCTCACTACCTCAGCCGACACGGCTAATGTTGTGAACTTTCTACAGTAAAACTATAGCATCTGCATCATTGTACGATGTACTTTAAACATGAACCCGATTATATCCATTTGGCGATTTAAGGTATTAAAAAGGGTTGATTATTGAGCAATATACGGATAATATGACACAAATCCATTTGATTTAATTACTGGAAATGTCTACATTAGCAAACGTGTAGAAAACACCTTTCTCTGCCGAATGATTTCACACTGTATACATAAACACATTTTTGTGTGATTCCGACCATAGAGATTTCTGTAGGGGTGGCATATTTATGTCAGAAGTATTAATTAGTAGACATGACGAGTTACAGGTTTAAAGGAAAGTCAGCACCCCTGCCATCACCTCGATTAGAGCAGAAAACACAAATTAGTGCTAATTATTAAAATGTTTTCACTGTCATGATTGCATATGATACATTATGGTATATATAAATGTGCTCAGCAACTTGTTTCTGCACTTTCTATTCATAGCAACACCTCACATATAAAGCTAAATATAGGTTTGACTGGTGCAAACTTGTGTGCGTTTGTTCTCTTACGCTCTCTTAAGTCACAATTGAGGCAGTGTGGAATGTGCAGGGTCAAAATGAGTTAAAGCTGTAAATAATGACGTACAATGGGCCGATTGACAGGTGATATTGAAATGCATTGCTTCTTGTTAAGAAGGAGGGCTAGCTGAGGCCTTGGATGTGTGTTTGCCTGTGTGACTGAAAACTTACTGGGGAAAGGGAATTAATACTTATTAGCCCATATTGTTCTTAAACAATTGTTTTAATGCAAGTATTTTTAAATTGGGACTTCTTGTTGTTAGTGAGGTAACATTATATACTTACACTTGAGGTTTTTAGCTGTTGTAAATCTTGTTTATGTTACCTTTAAAGGGATAGTTCACCCAAAAATAAAAATGTTGTCATAATTTACTCACCCTCGTGTTGTTCCAGACCTGTATGAGTTTTTTTTTTCCTACTATGGAAGTCAATGGGTGCCGTCAACTTCCTGGTTACCAACATTCTCATTTGGTAGCTTTGATCATTTGTATATGTCAAACTTTAATACTCAGTATTGTTGTCCCACAAATGACAAGCCAGGGAAACTCATGGTCACACATTTTGAATTCATTCACACAACGTATTAATGTAAAACATGGCCACAAATTCTTCATTTGTGGTCATGATATCTATTTTTTCTTCTGCATGTCATGTGCGAGTCTCCGTATATGTGCAACTTCTTTTTCTTTCTTTTTTTTTTTTTTTTTGCAATATAATATTTACTATTTATATAATATTTATAATTATACTTATTGGGCTTTTGGTCTTAAAAGCAGTCAAATGCTTAGAGGCCTGTCATGAAGGTAATCTAGAAGTGGTCTCATACAGTTTACCTGACAATTCAGAGAGTTTCATCCCAGGAAGAGTCTTAATTTTTCACCTCTTGCAGCATATATAGAAGAGCTATGAGAGGTATGCCTAGTATTTAGATTTGGTGTGTCATCTGGGATTCGTATGGTTGGAAACACAGAGTTCTCTGTGTGAGAGCATGAACACCATGACTGTTCCCACTGTATGGTTACTTCTGAAGTGTATTTTGGGAAATATGGCGGAAATACCTGGTCAGACCCGTAGGAGCGACATCCCTTACTAGCCCTGGATGAATCGAAACTTTGTAGGGCCTGTAAAGAAGCCTTTGACATTCAAAGTGAGTATACAATGTGCTATATTTGCAGGATAGTGGCCTGAAAACGGATATGAGTTAACCTATAGAGTTTATTTTTTTTACTGCTCTTAGTTCCATATGTCTAATTTCTGTCTCAAAATGAATAGGAACCTTTCTTTAAACTGCCAAGGTTATTATTGTTAACTAAAACTAGAACGTTAACTGAAATAAAATAAAATGCTAAAAACTTTAGCAGTAAAACATTTCTCATTTTCAATTAGTTTCCAGTTAGCTGATCAATGTTTATGTGAACAAAAGCCTAAATTAAATCTGTTCTTCATATAAAGTGTCTTTTCAGAAGACTTTGATTAAACCACTCAATTCATATTACAATCTCTTTATAAATGTTTTGAAGAGTCAGAGTTTTGGGTGAATAGACTTTCAATGGAGGGACAGAAATTTCTCAGATTTCATAAAAAAATTATCTTCATGTGTGTTCTAAAGATTAATGAAAATCTCATGGATTTGGAATGATACGAGAGTGAATAATTGAGGACAGAATTTACATTTTTGGGTGAACTATCCCTTAAATAAATAAAAGTATGAATTAAATAAATAAATATGACAAAAACACACTTATTATGAAATCTAATGGATTTGGAACAACATGAAAGTGAGTAATGATGACGACAATTTCATTTTTGTGTAGACTATCCCTTAAATAAATAAACATGACAAAAACAGCTAAATTAATAAAAATGTAACCAAAAATAAAGTGAAAATATATAAATGAAAATTGTTGGTAAAGGTTATCTCCTGAGTGAATTGTTGCATCAGTTATTGACACACTTTGAATGACATCCACACTTTTTCCTGAATGGCCAGGTTGCTATCTTAATTACTATATTGGGTGTGAGGTGAGGAAATAGCGCTGACCACAGCTAATAGCCTTGGGTGTGTTGCCGTGCCGCTGAGTTCACAGCTCTAGGCATGGATACATCAAAGTTCACTGCTCCTTTTGTTTCCGATTTGGTGTTCGCCACTATTGGCTCCCTCCAGTTCTGTAATTAGAGCAGTTAAGTACAATTAAATGACTGAGGAAAATTGACCAAATTCTCTCATGTTGTAAAGCTGAGGCATTATGGCACTTAATGACAGGTGTCCTACTGTGCTACGTTGCTATTTGAACAGTTTACTGTATACTCATGCTGGGGGTCTGCATCTTAAATAGTTTTTCACACACTGGGCCTTACGGACAATCCTTTTCTGTACAAAGCTGAGATGTTTACGAATGACTCATGGATCATTAGTGAAAATCTGTTGAGTGATGCTATTGGTCCATGTTGTTTAAAGATGTTGGTACATTACTGCATAGATTTGTCCATAGCATTTTAGGTCACACCGTTCTATGGATTACAAAGGGAACTTTATATTGGATCTGTGACAATAGAGAGAATTTAACTAACAAACATATTTTACAATTTACATTGTAAGCCATTTTCAATTGCAGTCAGCATGAAACGGAAGTTGATATAGTCTTTTCTTCCCTATTGTGACCTATGTCCGAGTGAAATGGCTTCTCGAAAAAGAAAACTGTAGGGCGGGAATTGATTGGATCATTGTGCTTTGCTATTGGTCGATCTCATGCGATCGACAGGTTGTCCCGCCCTCACACCAGAGAATCCATATCATCAGAGAATAGATGTCGCTGCAAGAGGGATGGAAAGTTATCTGATTAAAGAAATAATAATTACCTGCATGGAGACATCATTTATAATAAATACTGCAATATTCCATAAAAACAAGAATTGTCCATTTTGATTTCATGGGGACTTTACCAAACCACTGGGTGGGCTTGACGTTTCTAAATTGTTTGCTTAAGTTTGTTTGAACTGATTCAATGCAAGTCTTAGCCCAGGCTTTCATGCGTATCTTACTCAGAATAAGCTGTGCAGAGTCCAGGGAGTTGTTAAGGTGCACGGGTGACAAATGAGGTAATGCGTGTCACTTTTATTCAGCTGTTGGCTTGATCTCCCTGTTTTCCCCTCCATCTTGGCACCAGGCTTTAATGCCAAGCCTGGCTTTTGGGGCCAATCCTGGCTTTCATGGTCTGGTAAATGTACTGTATGCTACCGGGCCAACAGGTGATCAATGCAAATACGGCTTGGAATTACATGACTAGAGCAAGAGTGTGATTGACTCATGATATTGATTTTTTTTTTTTTAAGAATTATGAATATTATGTAGAATTTGGTAGTCATGTATTAAAGGGATAGTTTTACCCAGAAATTAAAATCATTTATTCACCCTCATGTTATTCCAAACAGGTATGATTTTCTGTCTTTGGTTCGCATAAGATGATATGTTTAATGAAAATTATAGAAAACTGAGGCTGTCCAGCTACAAAATGGCATAAAAGGCTGCATAAATAATAGCCTGAATGACTCATGCATTATTTCAAATCTTCTGAACTTAGTTGATAGCTTTGTGTACAATTTCAGGTTAGTTTCCACTGATAGCTGCTGTGACCAGATCATTGATTCAGTGAAAAGTCACCATGAAATCCAAATCAATTCTTGTTTTATTCAAGGAATGTTGCAGTATTTATTATAAATAATTGATCTAGGCGCATCATTATTATTATTTTTTAAATGAATGTGCCCTTGTAATCTTTCATCAAAATAACTTCCCCTCGGTGTTACAGCGACACCTCTTCTCTGTGATGCGTTTACTGGCATGAGGGCGGGACAACCTGTCACTCACATGAGATCGACCAATAGCAAACCACAACAATCAAATGATCTAATCAATTCCAGATGGACAAAATCAAGTCCCGCCCTACATTTTTTCTTGTTCAAGAAGCCTTTTCACTCAGATATACATCATAATAGGAAGAACAGATTATAGCAACTTCCGTTTCATGGCGAATAACCAGATTTGTAAATGAAACATTTACACATGTAAACTGAATTAAAGATTAACAACGATTCGTCCACGTTCTACTTCTCTCGTGAACTATCATAAGTTTGGATCTAGGGTGGTTGTCAAGATTTTCACTGAATACTACTTCCATTTCAGTCCGTTCCTCACACAAGGCTACCAGATGACTCCATAAGGCATTGAACCGCTTGTTAATTTAAAGCTTTAAAGGCCTTTCTCGTTCATTTTTATAATATTAAAAAGATTGTACACTCAAAATAATTAAGCCTTTTTTAAGGTTTCAATTAGTAAATTTTTTTAAAATTCAATTCAATCAAATTGAATTGAATAATCCTTACATATTTTAATTGAATAATTGATTATTTAATTCAATTTGATGGAATTTGAGTATTAATTGAAATGCGTAAATCTTTAAAAATATGGATATTTAAAAAAGAAAAAAAAATCACATTTAGTCCCCTCACTAAAAAGAAAACATTAAGTAAAATTGACTTATTTTTTCTTTTGCAAGTTTTTGCACACATTTATTTAAGGTAAATTTCACATATGGAATTAAGTCAAATCTACTTAACTAAGTTAAGTAAAATGAACAAAGAAAATAAGTAACTTGGCCAGTTGAAGTGTGTTTCAACATAGTTTTAGTTTACTTTGCAATACTCTGTTTCAGGTACATTTTATTCAAACAATATAACACTGAATTAAGACATCTAAGTAGATCATACAGTAGATATTGTGTAGACAACATATCCACATAATAGAAGTTTGTGTTACTCACCCAAACATAGAAATCTTAATACTTGATGCACAATAACGGTAACATTTATTGGATAATATTTGAGTATGAATGTGTAATTCTGAGTAGAAAATTAACTCCAGAGGTCACAACACAGCAGGCTACTAAACCTAACAACAAAAGCAATGATAAAACGGTGCAAATACAGCTGGAAAACAGTGAAAAATCCAACCTTATTAATTATTCATGCTCCATTGCATGATGGGAACAGCAGTATCAGAAAGTTGAGTAGGTTTTACTTAATTTTATAACATTGATATTTATGCTTTGATATTTACTTTTCTTTTTAAAATTCTTGCCTGAACTAACTCATTCAGGTAGAAATTACATTTGTTTGTTTTTTTTCTGTAGTATTGACTTCACCTTCACCTCAATAGAAAGAAAGCCATGCAATGATGGATATATGAGGGTGAATAAACTATTCCCTTACATGTCTTGCTTTGTTTTCATAAATCAAATAAGAATTTTGCTAAAATAAGGAGGCCAAGCACACCTCTATTTTACTGTGGGCACACCTGATAATTTTGCTGTTTATTCAGTTGAGTTTAGAGAGGGGTATAAAAATACACAGACACACATGCCCCTAACAAGTCCAAGCCTGCTGGGTTTTTTTTTTCTTCGGTGGTTGCCTTGCTACTAAATCGCACAGTCTCTCTATCTCTCTCTCTCTCTCTCTCTCTCTTTGTGACAGTGCCAAGCCGAGACCTCAGGTTCGAACACATCCCCCAGATTTACTTGTGGACTTTACTGTAAAAGTCATGCACGTTCCTCATAACAGACCCAGCTCATACTGAACCATCTAAACACAGCAAATAAATGTAAAGATCTAAATCGGTCAGTTACAGCCTATGAGACATGTGGCCTAAAAATGCACAAATATAATCAAAACGTCATACAGTAAATGATGTTTTTAATCATTAGGTTGTTGATCATAATGCAGAATGAATGTTTCTGACACGACAATGGCTCATTTGGAAGAAAGTCGATGCTTGTTTTCTTTATACATGTGTGTTGTTGACCAGAAGGTTTTATGTACTGTTGTCTAACCATTGTTGCAGGCCACATTTTATATGAGAGGAAACTTCCTGTGTGGGTTGCTGTTACCAGGTGTTTCGTGATGAAACACATTTTTTTACCTGCTTATAAAACAGCAATTTCCTGAACCATCTGACCTGTGTTCCTCATTGTGAAAGTAGTTGTTGATTTGTTGCGATTTATTTGCAATGAAGCTATAGATTGGTTCCCCAAAGAACCTTTCAGAGAACAGTTCTTAAAAGAACCATTCTTAGCGTGAAGAACATTTTAAAAATCTAAAGAACCTTTATAACTTCCCATTATTAAGAACCTTATCTGGAATGGAAATGTTCCATGGATGTTAAAGGTTCTTCAAGGAACCATAGATGCCTTTTTTCAGAATAAAATGCATTGTCATTTCCTTCTTTATTTATTCATGCGCCTCATTGTATGTCTTAGTATAACAATAGATGTATTTTTGGTATACAGTAAGAGCACATGTATCTCATGCATCTTTCTGCCATTCGTCCCCTCAGGGTGATATCCAACAACTGCTGATTGTGGCCGACCCTAAAGCAGCTTACGACTACTGTCAACACTACAGCCCAGACTGTGACGTCCCCCACAAGGACACACTACAGGCACAGGAGCCTGGGGAGGAGGTTAGTATAGACCATAAGCCGTTTGCACTGACCAGCAAAGGAAACGATCTTTCCTGCAGTATCCCGAAGTCTAAACGTTTCCGGAAGTCTGGCACGTCGTTGATACTTTTGACACTACCGGCCAAACGATTGGACACACAGACTCATACTTTGTCGTTGTTTTCCACATGTTAGAATTATAGGAAAGTCATCAAATGAAATAACACGGAAGAACAGGATGTATGTAGTGACCACAAATGTTAATTAAAACATTATTATTATTATTAATAAAATAGATAAAGTTATTTTTAGATAATTTAATTTTTAAATTAAGAAATTAAATAGAAGAACACATCACAGTGAGGAAAGGTCATTATGGAAGGCATTTTTCTCTCATGCTACAAAGATAGTAGATAAAACAAACTTTAGATTTATATATATATATTACACTACCATTCAAAAGTTTGGGGTCGGTAAGATTTTTTTAATGTTCTTGAAAACTTACAAAGGCTGCATTTATTTGATCAAAAATACAGTAAAACAGTAATATTCTGAAATATTAATACAATTTAAAATAACTGTTTTCTATTACAATATATTTTAATATGTTATTTACTCCTGGATGGCAAAGCTGGATTTTTTTCAGTGTCACACGATCCTTCAAATATCATTCTAATATGCTGATTCGGTGTTCAAGAAACATTTCTTATTATTATTAATGTTGAAAACAGTTGTGCTGCTTAATATTTTTGTGGAAACCGTGATATATTTTCTATTTTTTGTAACAATCTCACTTTACTGGCCCTTTTGATCGATTTATTGTGTATTTGCTAAAATAAAAGTTTTAATTTATTTAAAAAAATAATCTAACTGACTCCAAACTTTTGTATGGCAGTGTATATATTATAAAAACATATCACAGGTCAAAGGTCAGCCTCACCTTGACATTTCTGACCTCTGTGATAACTACTGTAAAAAGGCTGCGTCCGAAAACTGGAAAATGCTGCCTTCGGAGGACACATTTCAACGTAGGAAGGCATCAAGGTATGTCCGAATCTAATGTTAGCTTCACTTCCTGCCTCCTGAGATTTTTGAAGGCAGCATAGATGTATCCTTCGCTACCTTTGATATCCCACAATCCTATGCATTCCATTCGGATCCAGTTGAGCTAGAAAAGAAAGATGGTGTCTGAAAGTTGCGGTTGCTGGTCAGTTTGTGTGTAAATGTACGTTTTTGACCAGCGTTTTCCACTTCTGATGTCATTTCTAGCGAGAAATGACTACTGTAATTAAAGGTGTAGTGTGTAAATTTTAGTGGCATATAGCGGTGAAGTTGTGAATTGCAATTGCTGACCGCTCACCACTCCCTTTCAAAGTGCATAGAGAAGCTAAGGTGGCCGACACAGGACAAAAATGTCGTCGTTGGAGAGAGAAGAGAGTGACTAGAGAAGTTTGTCCGTTTAGGGCTACTGTAGAAACGGCGAAAAATGGCAAGGGGACCCGCGGTGTTTAAAATGATTAAAATGGCTCATTCTAAGGTAATAAAAACATAATGGTACATTATGTAAGGTTTTTATACACCACTGAAACATAGTTATGTATATTATATAGCATTTCTGTCAATAGATCCTCATAAATATTACACACTGCACCTTTAAATATTTGACTTCTCACCAAAGCTCAGAAGTCAGTTTCATGAGGTACCTTTGTGCGCTTACGCTGCCTTACAAGTCATTGCCTAATAAGGCAGCGAGGCAACAAGTCAGCTACCTAGGTTTTCGGATGCAGCCAATATGTCATTTTAACCCATTATATCCTGCTGAAACAGGGAGAGGGTTGTTTCCTGTATGTGAGAAATCAATAACCCTGAGATGCTCTGCTCATAAATCATCCTGGGCCAGGCTGAATGGGGTCCAATCAATGCTGAGTGATCACCAGCCATGGAAGAGGGCCTGATCATCAGCGCAGTGGCTGTTTTATGAGCTCTTATGCTGTATGAGAATTAACATATACTTATGTTTGATGGATGAAGCCCTGGAGAGCTCCACTCAGTGGTTTTATCGGCCTTTCTGCTCCTCTAACAGCCGTTATTTGTGTTGAAGAAGCAGAAACAGAGAAACTGCTACACAAACCATCTTAAACCATCCATTCATTAATTAAAAATGTATCATAATTGATGAATGCATATAGAAATAGCCAAATTAACACCGTTTTATTAATATGAAACTTAATATTCTAATCTTAACCCTTAACGTCTATATGATGACAATTATAAAGTCTAGCTATACCTTTAAAACTTTGTCCCAGCACAAGTTCATACCAGACACAGGAAGTTTTATAGCTAATAGGACTTTGAAATGTGTTAGAAGTAGGAAATCAAATAGATTGGACTCTTTCTGAGCCTTTAATCTGCAAAGGCATATGGTGTTTTACACTTATATAAAGATGAGAAAGAATAAAAAAGGAGGTTCACTGAAGAAAGAAGCCAACATATGGCTGTTATCTCTGCTTCAGACATGCAGGGCCTTTTTATAGGGTTTTAAACACCCACCAGTAAATCAGAATAAGTGCATCACATGTTATACATTAAAGTAATTAATGCAGTATGTTCACATGTGCTGAACTCTCACAGCGTTAATCAAGCCAGTAACACAAACTCAATAGTTTTGCTTCCTTTTTAGGATTCTGAGATTGTTTTGATCATGACGTAGCACTCTAACGTGGCTTAGCATTAGCAAACATGCTGGAACTTATGATCAACTTGTATCTAATTCATCTGTACTGTATAAAACCAGCTATACAGTATACCTAACCATCATAGTATGTAATACACCCAAGGGTAGATTACATTCTACACGACTTTTGTATGCTTTGCTAACCTCTCTATCATCCTCTCCCTGTGTGCAGTACACAACCGCTGACGAATACGGTGATTTATATGATTATTATGAGGGAGCGACCCCCACATTGACAGAGGAATATTCTGAGCCGCAGGTAAATGCAGGAAACGTGTGATGTGTTTGTTATGTCAATCATGAGGTGGCCCACCCCCTTTCCTTGTCCTATGTTCAGTACATTACATGGGCAAAAGTATGTGGTGTGGGTCAGGTTCCTCCACACCGGTTTCCTGGTGGCGTCCTGTGATGCCGACAAGTCATCGAGCACTTTGGTACACCCTATACTACTGGAAATGTGTGTTTAAGGAGATTATATGGCTGTATGCTAGATTTTAAGCACCTGTTAGTTAGCTTAAATAGCCAGACCCATAAATTACTGTAGCAGTTCACATACGTTTGCCCATGTGTGTTGGTCCATGCTTTTACTGGAACTTGTAAACTCATTGTCTCTTTACTGGGTTTAAGAAAGAAAGAAAGACATCTGTGAACTTAAAGAATCAAATGTATGCTGTTTTTTTTAACGTAGGTTACTTAGTTACATTTTAGGATAGCCGTTCACTGAAGCAAGCCTGAAATCTGCTCAGTTATGGTATCAAAACAACATTTTTGACTACTTAGACCTGATGAATATGTACTTTTCTAATATATATCCCAGATTTACTCGACAGTTTAAAAGTTTGGGGTCGGAAAGATGCTTTAATGTTTTTGAAAGAAGTCTTTTATGCTCACCAAGTCTGCATTTATTTGATTAACAATTCAGTAAACACAGTAATATTGTGAAATATTATTACAATTTATAATAACTCCTTTCTATTTTAATATATTTTAAAGTGTAATTTATGGAAAAGCTGGAAAGCTGGAAATCTTGCATCATAAATCATTTGAATATGCTGATTTGGTGCTCAAGATACATTTCTTATTATTATCAATGTTGAAAACAGTTGTGCTGCTTAATATTTATGTATTTTCTTCAGGATTCTTAGGATTCTTTTTTTTTTATTTTTTATCCCTACTTTTGTCTAATGTGTAACATCCTAATGTGTAACATTTCTTATAATTATCAATATTGAAATTTTCTAATTTCTTATAATTATCAATATTGAAATTTTCTAATTTCTTATAATTATCAATATTGATATTTTTCCTTTTCAGGATTCTTTGATGAATATAAAGTTCAAAAGGACAGTATTTATTTAAAATAAAAATTTTTAACTATGTAAAAGCCACTTTTAATCAAATGTAATACATCCTTGCTGAATAAAAATAATTATTATTACAAAATTAATAATCTTACCGACCCCAAACTGTTGATTAGTGTATACCAAATTATCTTGAAGCTTTCCACACTGTAAAAAGTGATCAGTTGACTTAACTTAAAAAAGTGAGGAAACTTCATGCATAATTGAAAACATTAAGTTATGTGAAATTATCAAGGTCACACAACTTAATTTTTCAATTACACATGGTTTATTACTTAATAATTTTAAGGCAGTGGGTTTCCTCACTTTTTTTAAGTTAAGCTTATCACTTTTTACAGTGCAAGTACGCCACATTTGAAGAATAATAACAGGATCTTATTTACCTTCTAACATGGATGCTTTGATGTGTTGTGTCTTTTTCCCTTCACCATAACCTTTTTCCAGAGAGTGAAACGTAGTGTCTCCATGAAAACGAAGAGGACGAGAAAGTCCCCCAAGTCTTTTCCCAAACCCTATAAGTACCAGGAGCCAAAAGCTAAAAAGTTAGCCCCTAAGAAGAAGAGAGATGGATACCGGCCACCGCTACCAAGAAAAGCCATTCTAGGGGTAACAGTACAAGTGTAGTTCATGTCAGAACCCATCAAGATCTCTCTTTCAGTGAGGGAAATCTCTGATGACAGTCTGAGCGTGCCGTCCGCTCCTTTTCTCTAGGTGCCGTCCTTACGGATCCAGCTTGTAACGCCTGTGGAACTGCTTGACCTGTGTTAATTCCTCCTTTCTTATCTTCTTCTTCTTTTTTTCTCACTTTGAAACTGCTATAGCTTAACAATGTAGATGGGGAGCACTATACAGACACTGATCTTGACTACGGAACAGTAGATGCTTCCAAAACTCGGTCTCCTGTCGCAACCACTGGACCAAACCAGGTAATCTTTTGATTATATACTCTGACGGTAAGGGTGAGGGACTCTAAAATGTGGGACAATTCCAGGCACACGTATTATAAGGAAGTATTTGATTGAAATGACAAAGACAAAACAATTCATAGCAATTGTTTTGTGTTTTTTGACTCTAGATCTGTCACTGCAAGGGAACTGTTTTATCCAACAACATAAAGCTGATATCCACCATAAAACCGCCAAGTTCTAAATTTAGCCAATCCACTTCCTGTCATGTCTGAAACTTTGGACATGTCTAGAATATCAAGTAGATATTTTTCAGTGGACTGTCATTCCGTTGGTTTTCAGCTTTCTGTTGTGGATGTCAATGATGTTTAAGGCTGGATTCAAGAAAAAACAGCAATGTATGAATGATCAACCATTCTATCTAAATCTGACGCAGTTCATTTTTCACACAAGCATCTATATATCTATCTATATATCTATACATTTTTGGCTGGCGTTTTAGAATTCATTGCTAAAATATTGACAGATTGACGATTTTCTAACCCTGAATATCATTGAGAAGATGGCACATCCCATTCAAAACAGTTCCCTCAGTAAGTGACCCAAAGAGGGCTGATGTTAAAGTGGTCACATGCTAATATGTGGACCTCTGATGAAGTAACAAGACATCATAGCATTAGTCCCTGTTGTTGTCTGGTTGAATAGTTCTGGCACTAGTTAGCAGAACTATATTTAACAGAATCGAGCTCTTTCACAGCCATTTAGATGTATTTGCAGGGCAATTCTATGTTTGTCTTTGATATTGAGAGTGTTTTTCTCAAATAAAATGTGCTAGGACAAATAAAAACTGGTATTTCTTGACAATTTTTTCATGGTTATGTTGTAAATCTTGGCTGTTGTAATCAAATGCAGATTTCAGAGACACACTTTTAGTTGATATGATAAGTTCAGGTTAAATAAGATCTTTTCCTGCTTTTGATCACATTTAACGCATTAGTTTGTGTATTCTTAAACACTGCAGTGTGATTTATTTTCTTCTTTTTTCACCTCTAAACATAATTCCTCTATGCCATTATGTTTATTGTGGACAAAAGACAGAAATATACTAAAGTCTGGCATAGGCTTGTTTATGTGATCATTAAATTAGTGAATATAATATATATTTTTAATAATTAACATATTATCTATTAATATATATATGTCTCTCTGCTATAACACACCGAAATTTGAACATGCACGTTACATATTGTAACCTATGCAATTTTGTCATTTACCCAACCATAATTAATTTATGTCATAAAAAAAGACAAAATCCTTTTATCAATCCAAATCATCCCAAATATTTTCATTGAACGGGACAAAGAAGTGTTACCCCAGTTAACAGGAAATATGCTCAGAACTTTAGCTAACGTTGTGACAAAGTTCTCTCATAGGTAGGAGAAAACGTTCTTCCTGTAACGTTAATAGAATGTTCGTTTAAAGTTATCTGGTCTTTAATAATGTTCTCAAAACGCTAACTTAAAAACATTATTTATTCATCGCTCATGGAGCTTTTTATATGAAATGTTTTAGTTGGACGTTCGTCTAACATTTTTAAAAATGTTCCTTAAAATGTTTGGGAATGATTAGAGAACATTCAAAAGTAACAATCCCATAATCCCAAATGATCAAATGGAATGTTCCATTAACATTTGCATAACCAATAAAAAAACAATTTTTAAACGTTTAAAAAACTTTCAGAGAACATTCAGAATTTTTTTTATAACCTAATGTTAGCAAAACGTTCTTAGAACATATTTTCGTTAGCTGGGACCTTGTTGCTGTCAAAAATTGATGTGATATTCTTAGTAAATATCTCATGCAATTCATTTTGCTTTTGCTTTGCATACAGTAGTACATTAGATACAGTAGTATTTGCTTTAACTGCTTAAACTAACATCCATCTTCCCTCAAACTCCCTTCCCCTCCGCCCGGCCGCATTGCTTGGGTATAATAAGGCTGTGGAAGAGGAAGTTTTCGGTGACTATGTCACTGAGACGGCCCAGGCTGGTCTGGATCCGACCGCTGCCCCGGAGGCCATGCTGCCCAGCGGCACCGCCGACCCCGTCGAAGTGGACGCGTATGACTTTAAGGAGTATGATCTTAAGGAATATGATGTGACTGGGCATGACAGAAATCAGTATGAGTACGGGGCATATGATGAGTTTGGCAATGTGGCTCCGAACCCTACGTCCACTTATGAGGACAGTTTTGGGCGAGGGGTCGCTGCCGAAACCGACATCGATGAAACAGAAGTAACGGTCGTAAGTATGAATCTCCCCCAAAATGAGGGTGTCGTCCAGCAATCGGGAGTGTTGGATGTGGGAATCTGGCATGCATTGTTGGCTTTGTAGAGTACCATTTTGCATGGGGTCATTCCATTTTTCTGTTCAGTGCATTTGTTATTAATAACAAACTCTTTACTGGATGTCATTAGCATGTTTTGAAGCATACAGACCACTGCACTGTTTCCTCTCGTGTCCTCTCCCTCCCATCTCTGTGTATGTTATAGATTACATTGATTCACAGATCACTTACATTCACACTCTCATACCTGAGACTCATGGAGCTGCTGTAGATTAAACTCTCTGACTGTCAGCACCCTATCTCCCATATTGCCCCAGGACACAGCAATTACCCCATACCACAGACCCAGCTGTCTGTTCAGGCACACCCTTCTCCACCTCCACCTTCTCCAAGCTCATACTTCCCCTCCATCAAAACACTCCAGTACCTGTATCTTACAGGCCACATGAGCAAAGGTTTGATGGCATCAGATCCTGCCCATTACAATGTTCCCCTCTGGGTAATCTCTGAGAAAAAAAATATTAGGCTATATATGTATATAGCATATTTCCTTTAGTAAGTCTACCTCATACACTCAGCACTCTACGCTAGCATTAACCCTAATAGTTGACATGTTACATAAATCAATCAATCTATCTATCTATCTATCTATCTATCTATCTATCTATCTATCTATCTATCTATCTATCTATCTATCTATCTATCTATCTATCTATCTATCTATCCATCTATCCATCTATCCATCTATCCATCTATCCATCTATCCATCTATCCATCTACCCATCTACCCATCTATCCATCTATCTATCTATCTATCTATCTATCTATCTATCTATCTATCTATCTATCTATCTATCTATCTATCTATCTATCTATCTATCTATCTATCTATCTATCTATCTATCTATCTATCTATCTATCTATCTATCTATCTATCTATCATCTATCTATCTATCTATCTATCTATCTATCTATCTATCTATCTATCTATCTATCTATCTATCTATCTATCTATCTATCTATCTATCTATCTATCTATCTATCTATCTATCTATCTATCTATCTATCTATCTATCTATATCTGTCATATTTAACCTGTCTTGTTTGCAGGTGGGTGGAGGTACTGCTATGGGGCAGAAAGGAGAGAAAGGAGAGCCTGCAGTGATTGAGCCAGTGAGTGAGAGGGCAATTCTGGACATTCCTCAGCACAATATTACAGTTTATCAATCACTTTGGCATATTTTTCAAAACAGCCTTTCCCCGCCATTGACTGATTTTCCAGCTTTCCGTGTTTTCACTGTTATACGGTAGGCGGCGCTATTACACATCTTTTGAAAGAGTTCTAAATAAAAAAATAAAAAAAAACACAGGCGAAGAAGAAGCAGAAACAAGCAATAGCATATGTAAACAGAAGCATGTATAAAATAACTCAATCATTTACATTAAATGGCATATAAATCTAAACTGCCTAACGTTACAGAAATGTAAACCCAGGACGAGCTATAGGACTGTGTAGCTTCGGGGGTGTTGATGGATTCGATCTACTCCATCTATGTTTTGATTATTGTTGTGAAAAAATAAAAAAAGTGGCGCTTTTTGAATGAAACTTTCCCACATTCAAATGTTGATAAAAATCAAGGACTGTATAAAACTATGGACCAGTGTCCGTGACATCACCCGTAGGTTTCTGAAGAGCATTTTTGAAGCCCAAAGTGGGCAGAGCCGGTTGTCGCCATCTTGGCTGCGCGTCACTCCTGGATAACTGAAAATGGGCAAAGAGGCGTGACATGGGTAGACAAACAGCAGACAAACAGAAATCCACCTTTCACTCAAGTGGCCACGCCCTTAATTATGCAGAACTTTAAGGCTTAATATAATTTAAACGGATGAGGGGGAGTCACCCCCCTCAGAGTTGTCATGAAGGGCCAAATTATCTATATAGACCAAAACCACTTGTTGTACCAGGCTGTACACATGTTTTTTTCTGATGTAAAAGTGGGCATTTTAATAATATGGTCGGTCTACGGGATTGTCTCCCTTTTGGAACCTGTCTCTAGTGGCCAGTGGATGAATTGCAGTTTAAGTCACTTCCATGTTGGATTCAAGAAAGAGGATGATAAAAATGAAGCTGAAGCTAGGATAAACGTTTTGGGGTTTTTTAAAGCAAAGGCTCTGTTCTTTCTTTGAATATATTGCATGTTCAGATATTCATACATCAAAATATTCTGGGGGCCATGTACATTTTGTGAAAATGATCAAAAATGTTGGCACTGATTGGCAACGTTTTTCAAAAACGCTGGCAGGGAAAGAGTTAACATGAACAAAGTTCAACTCTCACAACTGTTTGCTGGAACATAAGAACTCTATTGCCTGTCTGTAAAAGTAGTAACTCACAGAAAACCTTTAATTCATGTTTCAAAATCTAGTGTTTTGTTTCTGTAAATTGGGTTAAAGATTGGGATTCCTATTTCATTACAATGGCAGGCCATCTTTTGCCAATTTAGCAGATATCACATACGTTGATAATGGAATGGATCATTTTGTGAAGAGTGATCATTTTACTGAGAATCAACTCATCAGTTTTAATCAATTGTGCAAATTGTAGACAATTGTACTTACTCTTTTGCTCACATCTGACAAAACTCTTGCAATTTACTTAAATTAATAAGAAATTCAAATCTGATGTGAACAAGAAACTAATTGTTTTGAGAAAAAAAAATCTAATTTGAGAAATGAGCCAAAGTGTTGAACAAATATTAATTTATTAATTTGATGTTGCAATCTGTTCTGGTCGGTTTTTGATTGTAATTCTGATTTTATTGTCTGATTTATAGGGAATGCTGATTGAGGGACCTTCGGGACCACCTGGGCCTGCTGTAAGTTACTTGCATTTTTTTTACTGTATCAGTTATAATATGTAATATTAAACCAATGTGTCTAGTGAGCTTTATGAACAACAATATGGTCTAAAATCTTTTTGGTTATTTGGTTATCATTGTGATCTGTATATTGGTCTGTTTATTTCTATTTTCTTTTTGTCTTTAGGGTCTTCCAGGCCCTTCAGGTTTACAAGGCCCCCCTGGTTCGGCCGGAGATCCTGGTGACAGGGTAAGAATTTTTCCACTCTCTGAATCCAGGCTATGTTTACATATAGGGGCAGTCGTGGCCTAATGGTTAGAAAGTCGGACTTGTAACCGGGAGTGAACCCCCAACTGCTCCCCGGGCGCCGCAGCAATATGGCTGCCCACTGCTCCGGGTGTGTTTACGGTGTGTGTGTGTGTTCACTACTGTGTGTGTGCATTTGGATAGGTTAAATGCAGAGCACAAATTCCAAGTATAGGTCACCATACTTGGCCACACGTCACTTCCACTTCACTTCACTTTTTCACTTTCATATGATGCTCACAGATATTTTCAGGGTTAGTTAAGGCTTAGGTGTCTTTTCTATCATATTTTGGCTTTTGTTTTACAGAAACTGAATTTGTCATTGACAAGAATTGAGGCACTGATAAAGTGGCCAAAGAAGCATGTCAAATGAAATGTGTGATGAACAGA
Organism: Romanogobio albipinnatus; assembly: GCA_023566225.1. NCBI lineage: Eukaryota > Metazoa > Chordata > Actinopteri > Cypriniformes > Gobionidae > Romanogobio > Romanogobio albipinnatus. Next base: position 31,622,642 of record CM042260.1, on the reverse strand, counting down.
TACGACACAGAGAGAAAAACTTAAGCCTGATAGGGGTGTGCTGGAGACTAAGCAAGGAAGACATAGAAAAACAGTCTGTCTGTAGTAAACTGCAAATACCCCATGTGTCAGTAAACAATACATAATGCTAATTTATTCTGAACAGGGTCATGGCAGATTCCTGACCCTAAGGGCACATTTACACCCTCTCTGACGCATTTAGTTTTCAGATGTGAAACTCTGAGCTGCTTTATTTAGAAACACAGATTAGAGCAAGATAGAAATAGTGAATTGCCATAGACCTAGTCATTGTTCAGTGGGAAATCGGGACAAAATTTCTGATTAAATGCTGCACAATACTCAACCTCAGTCTATTTCTTTATGCAAAATACACCCATTGCTCACAATATTCTGTCTTAAACTGTTCGAGGATAATTATTCCCAAACCAACTCAAAAGTCTGTCTGGCAGTCTGATGTTAGGTTTGTGTTGTTGGTATTGCACGTCTCCGCAAAAACACACTCTAACACACACAAGAATGCTAATGATGAAACTAAATGACTCACTTGCATCAGAATATCCTTCAGTTGTAGACAGATACAGTTAGTAGTTTACAAGTAGCTTAAAAATGAAGGAAAGAGCATTACAATAGAGGATTTGTAAACTACTAAATGTAAATATGCATATCAATAAAACGTGGGATGAATTGAACATTATGTCCATAATGCAAAAACAAACTAAGGGCTGGTTCACACAGAATGTGTTTTTGCTGTTAAACACGTGAGACGCCAAGCAAGACGTGTTCCTGGATCAACATATTTTGTTGATCCTGGAACAACATTCATGTCTGAAATTTTAGTCCTAACCCTGTCCCCAACCCTAAACCTAAACCTACCTATAACATATCTCTAAAATCAGAGAGAAGAAGGTGAATAACACTGGTCCTAACCATGGCTGTAAGCCCAAACTTGACATTAACTCTTGTCCCTCAAATCTGATTGGTTAATTGGAATGTTGTTCCAGGATCAACCAAGATGTACCTGGTGAAATCACATTCACCGACATGGTCAATGAAACGAAAAAAAGTGCAAGGTCTAGAGACTAGTTTTTAAAAAAAGTTTAACTTCTTTTAACTTGAGCACCCCATTTTAGAATGCCGTATCTTGCGGGAGACGCTGCAAAAGACGTCCCACTAGAGAGTGGAACAGTGGAATGGAAAAGCACATTTTGTGTGGGCAGAATATTAAAATGACTTTTAATATCCTTTGTTAGCGTTATTTAACATCTGCCCAAGCTAAACCTGTAGCAAAAGTAAAACAGTGTGGTAGTTTGTTGTAATTGGACGTGGTGGAGACAACATGGAACCATCTGGACGGGGATATGAAGTGTCGATTAGGGAAAAGTAATTGTTACACACCTGTGCTCATGAGCTAGAAAATGAAACCAATCTGTATCTTTAAAATGGGCGACTTCACTTAAGGGTAATGGAAGTGAGAGGTTTCTCTCTATCTCTGTTTGATCTTCCTCCCTTTCTCATTCCTTTCTTGGCATTCTCTTACCTAGGTGTTGACAAGTCAAGAAGTGTCAAGTTACTGATTTATCCCTTCTCTCTCTCTCTCTCTCTCTCCCGCTCTTTCTTTCTACTTCCTCAGGGTCCTCCCGGCCGTGCTGGTCTTCCCGGAGCGGATGGCATGCCAGGTCCCCCTGGTACTATGCTGATGTTGCCAGTAAGACCCCTGAATCAACCAACACATTGCAAATTTGTCCCGCGTCTGCTACAGTTTCATGCATGTTTTCAGCAGTAATACATACAGTAAAATAATAATAGCATAATTATTTAGAATATATGATTGTGTAGTAGTTTTTAAAAGTATTAAAACCCATCTAAATCTTAATTAAATATTCACTTTGCTGCTTTTTTGTATGTAAGTTAAAACTCATTGAAAATCATTGAAATGGAGGATTATATAAACAATGACTGCATATTTCAATTCTTTAGAATATATTGTTGTTCATCAACAGTGAATACTAATTAAGTATTCATAAAGCTGCTTTATATATTTGATTGACTTATATTATAGTAAAGTATGAAGAGTTATACTTAATGATACATAAATATAATTAATGGCCACATAATTTGGAGCATATTGTTGTTTAGTTGTTTTCAAAAGTATTGAAAATCTTCTAAATCCTTATTAAATATTCAGAATGTTGCTTTTAATGTTTGATTGAACTCATATTTATAGTATAGTACACTATTGAATGAATGAAATCCTTATTAAATATTCATAATATTAAATTTCATATTTGATTAGGTTAGTTTGTACAGTATAATATAATATAGTATGAAACGTATATGGATACAAGGATACATACAGTACAATAGCACTATGAAAATAATCACTGCATACTTCACTTTTAGAGTATATTGTTTAGTAGTTTGCGAAAGTATTGAAAACCATCTAAATCCTAATTAAATATTCCTAATATTGCTTTTCGTAGTTGAATAAGTTAGTATTTATTTTAAAGTACACTGTAATATGTAGCGTTATACATAATGATGATACAAAAAATTAAAAATGATGACTGCATACATATAAATTGTTGTGATTTTAGTAATATTATTTTTATATTTCAATTTGTATGTTAGTAGTAGATCTTAAAATATGAAAAATAAAATCTAAATCCTAATTAAATATTCATAATTTAGCTTCTCGTATTTGATTAACCTAGAATTAATAATACATTATAGTATAAAGTGTTATAGATAAGGACACATATATGAAAATAATGTCTGCATACTTCACTTCTTTAGAGCATATTGTTTGATTGTCTTATATATTTAAAGTATAGTATATAATGGTGTGAAATGTTTTTCTAAAGAAAAATTATCATTAATACTCTGCTCGCGTTTGACAGTTCCGTTTTGGTGGTGATGGGGAAAAGGGTCCGGTGGTGTCGGCTCAGGAGGCCCAGGCTCAGGCCATTCTCTCCCAGGCCAGGGTGAGTACGAGAACAAGGCCAGGCGAGCAGAAGTAAAGGGCCAAATGGCCCCAGAGCTTCAGCCAGCTGTTTGCTAAAGAGGGAGGTGGGGGACTCTTGACTGTTTGTAGGGAAGAGGTGGAGCGGTAGGTCAGAGGGTGGGGAGGGGATTTGCTCTGGCCTTGTTTGTGCTAAAACAAGAGTGAAACGGAGCAGCACAGGCTGCTTTGACTCACACGGAGAGACTAGTTAAAAATACTAGCAAGGTTCACGACCTGCAGGAGGGCGACCCTGACAGGTGTTGCAGATTAGTGTGAGCGCTCAGATCTGTCCTTGACAAATGCAGGCACAGCCCCACCTCCTTTGGCTAATGTGTGTGATTGATGATTTTTATTTATTTTTTGGTTTGTGTCCGCAGCTTGCCATGAGAGGTCCATCAGGTCCAATGGGTCTCACTGGAAGATCTGGCCCAGTGGTGAGTTTCAATGACCCCATGACCTCTGCAGGAGTCCCATCCAATCAGCTTGCAAATGACAGTTTGACTGACTGAAAATCTAAGCAATGCAATGTGATGTAATGATTCAAAGCTCATCACCACTATTTATACACAAAACACCATCACTGTCCCATTCTTTACAGCCCTGATGATTTCCCAAAAATAATATCAGTATGCAAAAATATCAATAAAAATTGACCATCATGTATTGTTTTTTCATGAATTAAGAATAAAGATTTTTCAGTTTATTTATATAAATATTTATATAAACATATTATTTATATATAAATAACTGAAAAAAAATCTTCATTCTTAATTTGTGAAAAACTATACATGATGGATATACACTCACCTAGAGGATTATTAGGAGCACCTGTTCAATTTCTCATTAATGCAATTATCTAATCAACCAATCACATGGCAGTTGCTTCAATGCATTTAGGGGTGTGGTCCTGGTCAAGACAATCTCCTGAACTCCAAACTGAATGTCAGAATGGGTAAGAAAGGGGATTTAAGCAATTTTGAGAGTTGGATGGTTGTTGGTGCCAGACGGGCCGGTCTGAGTATTTCACAATCTGCTCCGTTACTGGGATTTTCACGCACAACCATTTCTAGGGTTTACAAAGAATGGTGTGAAAAGGAAAAACATCCAGTATGTGGCAGTCCTGTGGGTGAAAATGCCTTGTTGATGCTAGAGGTCAGAGGAGAATGGGCCGACTGATTCAAGCTGATAGAAGAGCAACTTTGACTGAAATAACCACTCGTTACAACCGAGGTATGCAGCAAAGCATTTGTGAAGCCACAACACGTACAACCTTGAGGCGGATGGGCTACAACAGCAGAAGACCCCACCGGGTACCACTCATCTCCACTACAAATAGGAAAAGATGCTGCAATTTGCACAAGCTCACCAAAATTGGACAGTTGAAGACTGGAAAAATGTTGCCTGGTCTGATGAGTCTCGATTTCTGTTGAGACATTCAGATGGTAGAGTCAGAATTTGGCGTAAACAGAATGAGAACATGGATCCATCATGCCTTGTTACCACTGTGCAGGCTGGTGGTGGTGGTGTAATGGTGTGGGGGATGTTTTCTTGGAACACTTTAAGCCCCTTAGTGTCAATTGGACATCGTTTAAATGCCACGGCCTACCTGAGCATTGTTTCTGACCATGTCCATCCCTTTATGACCACCATGTACCCATCCTCTGATGGCTACTTCCAGCAGGATAATGCACCATGTCACAAAGCTCGAATCATTTCAAATTGGTTTCTTGAACATGACAATGAGTTCACTGTACTAAAATGGCCCCGACAGTCACCAGATCTCAACCCAATAGAGCATCTTTGGGATCTGGTGGAACGGGAGCTTCGTGCCCTGGATGTGCATCCCACAAATCTCCATCAACTGCAAAATGCTATCCTATCAATATGGGCCAACATTTCTAAAGAATGCTTTCAGCACCTTGTTGAATCAATGCCACGTAGAATTAAGGCAGTTCTGAAGGCGAAAGGGGGTCAAACACAGTATTAGTATGGTGTTCCTAATAATCCTTTAGGTGAGTGTATATATATATCAAGCAGTCAAATGTCAAAATATTTGTGTTGAGTTTTAAGTTGCTGTAGTTTTAATTGCAAAAGAAGTATACAAAATATATAATTTAACTTACAATCTGGAAAAGAGTGACAAATATGTTCAAATACTTTATTGCAAAGAACTTCACATTAACCCACGTTTATAAATAAGCTTTTTTCATGAAATTTGTAATTGGCTGTCGTTGTTTAGGTTTGCATTTCCTCCTGTCATTATCCGTAATTCTTAATCAGGATTAGTTATAAAATAATGTAATATATGTGAAAATAGGCTGAGAATTGAACAAATAGTTCTAACCTGGCTCAGAGAAAAATAGGAATCATGTCTTTGTGGCAGTTTGTGGCAAGACTTCACCTTGCAAATGGTTGTCAAAAGCAAAAATGCTCTGAAATGCACATTATATTTTGTGAAAAGGGTAACGTGCTAGAGCAGGAGTTTTCAAACTTTATGATGCCAAGGACCCTCAAATATGATGAATCTTTTATAAAATCTTCCCCTTCCTAAAATCCATCTATATATTTTTTTTGTGTGAAAAAACAAAACAAAAAAAAATCATTTAAACTGTTAGATAAATAGTAAGTGTGACATTATAAATACAACATATTGTTTCCAAACTTAAATTGGCTATACTTAATGTTGGAAGTATAAACCTGAAGAGCATTTTAAATTAAAAATTACTTGTATACGCAACTTTCACAATAAATGTATGTAAGCAGCTTACATACTGCATTAAGAACCCCAGTGAGCAAGATAAAGGGGACTATAGTGAGGAAAAACTAACCATACAAAGTAAACATATGCAATTCTGGAAAGTATGTATATGGCAAGAAAGGAGTGAAACATTTAGAAATGAAACAGTTAGAAAGTTTGGTAGACTTTATCCATTTTTGCTTTGTCTTTTCTGGGGACCCCTGCAGTTTGGAAACCCCTGTGCTAGAGCACCAAGTATTGGATTTCATTCAGAAAATATGATGCAAAATATTCTCAGATAAAAATAAAACTGATCATCCCACCAAAATATTAGCACAATATATTTTCTTTTACTACTTATCCGATGAGTAGAGAGGCCAGGTAACCAGATTAATGAACAGTCTGACCTGTTGAAACACGATGGGCCAGTGAACTCAAGCCTAACCACTTCAGGTGAGAAATGATCCTGCCTAGCACAAAACTAATGGCAAAAAACCTCAAATAAGCATGAGAACCACAGCCATGTCATGTTATACTTATCCTGTGTAATTGACTAAGCCTGAATCAATGAGACTTTGAAATCACAATCTATATTTAAGAAAAGAACACAGCAACCGTTTAATGGCTAGTTGCGAGTCCTCGGATGTGTCATTTGAAAAGCAGACGAATGTGAATCTTTGAGCTTCCAAATGATTCTCTATGGTAGGGTAGTATTTTAGGAATAAATGCAAATCCCAACTCTTAAATTATCTCAAATTAGCTTTAAAAAAAATTAAACTAGGGACCGTCTGTCTGGGATAGCAGCAATTTTAAAATCATCAGTTGCATGTGGTGCTAAAAACAGCAGAACTCCCTAAAATATAGCTCTCAAAACAAATATGTCAACTACTTTAACTTTGTACTTTTATTCTGGGCTTATTTTTATGCTCTAGGAGAGTGAAGAACAATTAGGAATTGTATACGCTGTGAAAGATTGCCACCTGCTGTTTGATTGTATATATTGCAGGCATGTCCATCTTTCTGTAACTGTGTTAAAAATGTGTTGGTTTGGTCTAGTCTTGGTCTAATGCGTCTCTCTCTCTCTGGTGTCAAACACATTCAGGGACTTCCAGGTGCTCCTGGACTGAAGGGAGAGAGTGGAGACCATGGTCCTCAGGTAAGACACAGTGTTGCTCACCACTCGAGGTCATCCTACATAACTACCTAAATACTTATCTAAATAATCATGTATCTTTCCACCATAGGGTCCAAGGGGTATCCAAGGCCCACCAGGGCAAATTGGAAAACCTGGCAAGAGAGTGAGAGATTTATCTTTATCTTTCACACACACACACATATACATTTCTTGAATAAGCAGTGTTTAGCTTAGTAGATAGATATATAATGGTTCCCAATAGGCATTTCATCTCTGATCTCTGTGACAGGGGCGTGCTGGAGCTGATGGGGCCCGTGGAATGCCAGGAGAATCTGGATCTAAGGTACATGAAATATTCTCACACACATATATGCCATACTATGCTATTACAGAGAGTTCTTTGCATTTATACAGTATATATAAATATATTTCTTAACTGTTTTACCTGGTCTTCTTCACAGGGTGACAGAGGTTTTGATGGGCTTCCAGGTCTGCCTGGTGAAAAGGGACACAGGGTGAGTATGAACACATACAGAACAACTCAATAGACAAATACAGTAATCTGAGAGTAAACGATCATGGTTGTGTAGAGGGGGGTGTAAAAAGTAGATGAAGAGGTTCACAACAATTGTCCAGCCAATTTCTGTATTATCTCTTAGGTGCAAGATTTTAGAATAAAAATGTGGTAACTTTGTATATTGTTCAAATAAAATCAGAAAAAAATTGCATATATTGATTGTCACAAACAAGTTAGTTTCTTCATATTTCATTATCTGTTCTCATGCTTTGATTTAGCAAAATTATGTGCTTAAAGACATTCATTCATAAGCTGAATTCTGAATGATTATTTAGCTCATTCTTGGTAATTTCCCATACGTCCCTCCCTACTATAATTTTTCTAACTTGCTTCCAAACAGGCATATTATGCGGCTTCTTTTTATCTTCTATTAGTGTTTTGCGTATTAATATCATAATGCTATTGATTAGCATTTTTATATTTCAGACAATATATATTAGGAAAATGTTATATTGCTGTGCAATAACTGACAATGCCATGTTTTTTAAAACAAAAACTAAGGCTGAATCCGAAATCGCCCCCTATACTCTTAAATAGGGCACTATTTGATGGAACAGCCATTTGTAGTGGTGTCCGAAACCATAGTGGACGCCGTTATTGAGTGCACTCATTCAATCCCACATAACGAATGTACAACCTATGTACAAACAATGGTCACTCGTTTTTATTCACTCATTCAAGTGAACTATATTAGTGGACTAATGTAGGGAAAAGTGAATGAGGGTTTAGGGGGCGATTTCGGATTCAGCCCTAACAGTGATTCAAGGTACATAAATGCTACATAATTGAACAATTCGTCATTATTTAGGTCCACCAACAAACAAAAAAAATGTTAAAATGCTTTATTTTCATATTTATAATAAATATATGATACTGAGAAAAAGAGCTTTCTACTAAGGAAACCCTACAGTAGGGTATTTCCAGCCTGTTCCCATCTCAACAAAGGTAATAATTACAGGATCCAAAATGGCTCCCTAGATCACTTGCAAGGAAAGGTGAAAGATTATATATCAAGTTAGATGTAATAAAGTTTGACGCTTCTTGTCTGTCTCTTTCTGACAGGGTGAGAATGGTCCTCCTGGTCCCCCTGGACCTACCGGAGAGGACGGACCAAGAGTAAGTGCTTTTCTGAATCATCTGAAGAACAAAAACTACCTTTTTTATCATTTTATTGGTTCAGCCATTATAATCATATTCACTTCCTCCTTTACAGGGAGAAGATGGAGAGATTGGACCAAGAGGACTTGCTGGTGAGAGCGTAAGTGTCAAGAAATGTGTTATTTCTAGTTTGCCACCAGGGGGCAGAGACACCCAACAGCCTATTATGATTCCTATTAAAATTCAGATGAGAATACTTACTCTTTTTAATCAGAAGCTTTTCATCTCTTTTTATCTCAGGGGCCGCGAGGTCTGCTCGGCCCTCGAGGCCCTCCTGGACCTCCTGGACAACCTGTAAGTGATTGAACTTTAAATGTATAATCTTGTGGATCTGATGCTGATTGCTCGCTTCTAATCTTCCACAATTGATTTCTGCAGGGCATTGCTGGTGTTGATGGACCACAGGGTCCCAAAGGAAACATGGTAAGAGACATGGATCTTGTAAACCTGGCATTTTGTAGATAAAATCAGAGTAGCAGATGCTGATAATAGTTGTTGAGAGTAAATCTCTGGGTTTTGAATGTGTTTTGGCCTTGATGTATCTATAAGCCAAACACATTTCTCACTGAATAAACCTTGTGTAACAAAATAGCTCTGCATTTAGCGTATCAAATCCGAAACATCTTATGTTTTTCGGAACCGAATTATGACTAATGAAAACAACTAACTCAGATCTAAACTGATTTGCCATGAAAAAGAAGCTACTCTGATAGAAGCTTTGTACCGTAACAAAACACACCTTAAACATTCAGGTGAACAAATATGACGTCAAATATGAATATAGTTTAATCGTAATGCAGTACTAGAATTCTTCCCGCTAACAGGGAACAGGGAGCGTTTAACTTTCTAGAAAAGGTTCTTTCAAGCTATAAGCAAACGCTGGTCTTTACTAATGTTCTCAAAATGTTAATTCATTTTTTTTTATGAAATGTTTTAGTTGGACGCTCATCTAATGCTTTTCAAATGTTTCAGAACGTTAAGTGAACATTTAAAAGTAACATTCCCCATAATGTTTGCAAAATGATCAGATGGAATGTTCCCTCAAAGCTTTTAACATGTTTAAAAAAGTGGACGTTCAGAGAACTTTCCGAAATAATGTTTTCATAACTTGAGGGGAACATTAGCAAAATGTTCTTAAAACATATCCTATTTGTTAGCTGGGCTGAAGCTTACATGGTATAATAGCCGGCCACCTTTAACGTGAATAATTATTAATAATAATAATAATTTTGTCAGCATCATGTTCACCGTATTTAACTTTTAGCATCATATATGCATCAGCAAATAAAGCACATGTCAACCCACACAAAAATATAGAACATTTCTGGATTTTTGACATATTCAGGGTGCAGTTGATGCAAACCGTCTTTTTCTGTTGAACAGGGACCCCAGGGAGAGCCGGGCCCTCCAGGACAGCAGGGAATCCCAGGAACACAGGTGAGCACAAACACACACACTTTAGACACACAACCTGGCAGGTTGTACTGTAAGGTCTGAGTAAGGAGAATTGTTTCTCGTGTGCAAGATCTGGTTTGGTTGACTTTGGATCAAGCAACCCCATGTCATGTACGCGGCAATTTTCTTTTTTTAATTTTGTTCCCAAGGTCCTGGAAATGTCAGAGAAATTAATAAAATCTTAAAGGTCTTTTTTTTTTAATGCTAATTTCTAAATTATATCTTGGGTGCAATCACTTTAATATTTTGGAAGGAAAGTTAAATTAAATGTTAAGTTGAAAGTAAAAAAAACGTGTAGGAAAGTAGGAAAAATTGAATTGTATTTTCTCGTAAAATGCACTGTAGTGTTTTATTTACAGCTTTGAAAAACTTTTACAGTGATTTTACAGCGATGGCTTTGATTTTGCTCAATTACGGGCTGAATTCGGAATTATTATTCAGCCCAATTCATGGATCTCCATTTTTGGGGGGGGGGGGGGGGGGGGGGGGGGGGGGGGGGGGGTAATTTCTCATCCCCGCCATCATTTTTCAATCTTACTTCCGAACGGAAGTACTTTGTCCCACTGAATCTCAGAGGGCACGGTGAAATTATCTGAAAGATTTCTGTAAGCTTCTGCATGGGCCCAGAGGAAGTGGGCTTTTTCCAGCTGAAAGCGTCTCATTCATAACGCCCCACCTGAAGCGGTCAAATCAGAGCAGTGAGCTCAAATTTCCCTGGAGTGAACTCCTGGTCAGCACACACACTCTTACATTCACAAATACACAGAATCAGACACTGTAAACACACACAGTAATCGCGTGAGTACGCACACACACTCCAAGCACACTGTGCAAACACGAATGACCCTGCCAACACACACACAGGGACAATACAATACGTCTATTATTGGGTGTAAATCTTCAGATATGACTCTTCTCTACCACACACATATCCCTCTATCTTCCCCCGCCCTGCTGCCATGGCAACAAAGCTTGACGTTTGCTGTCTGTATTCTGTTGTACAGGGTCTTCCAGGTCCGCAAGGCCCTATCGGACCGCCTGGAGAAAAAGTAAGTCTTCCTTAGTTTTCATGCATAGAATTCTCAGGAGAACAGAATGAGAGCAAAAAGAAAGATTATCCAACATATCATGGTGATTTAAAGCTTTAGATAATATTGTTGGTTGTTTATCCCTTATATTTGTATTTTTTGCTCATTTGCTTTGGATAAATGGATAAATACAAATGTTAAATTGAGCTTCAGTGCAGGATAGATGTGATTTAATCTCAAAACATCATTGGAACATGCATTCATTTTCGAGCGTACTTCCTTTTTCACAAGACAGCTGGTTCATTATTTAGTGCATGTTATTTCCTGTAGGGCATCTGTGGTCTGAGAAATCCTTCTTAATCTAATCGAAGTTATTTTTCTCTGCCTCGTCATACAGGGTCCTCAGGGAAGGTCTGGTTTGCCTGGATTGCCTGGCGCAGATGGACCTCCTGTAAGTATCATTGATACTGATATATCAAGTGATTAATGTCTACTAAACTACTGATAGGTGATGATTGAAACACATTTCACATTATCATTATCATGATTTAGACTGTTGTCTAAAAATTTGACAAAGACCTCAGCTAATTCTTTATCTTTATACAAATTTTGCATACTTAACATGCTCTATATTGTTAGTATAGAAGCAGCATCAATGTTGGGGAAAGTTACTTTAAAAGTAATGTGCTACAATATTGCATTCCTTTCTAAATAAAAAGTAACTAATTGTGTTACTTAGTTACATGTTATGGAAAGTAATGTGTTACTGTTGTGCTGTCAATCGATTATAATTAACGATTAACTAAAGTTTTTATATTGTAATAATTTCACATTTAATCTCCAAATGAATGTAGAAACAACATAAAGACAGTATATTTTAAATTTGTGATCTAAAAGGTATGAAATATTGGCCAACAGCAATTGAATAAACTATCAAACACTTCACAGACATGACTGCATACATTTTAAATTAAATATAGATTAATCCTTATTAAAGCTCCAAAAGTTCAGTCAAGAGCAGTGAGTGATTTTCTCTTTTTGTCTTTTGTTCTGTGATTAACATTAATGACAGAACATCACAACAGCAGGTTTATTGGCTGCTGTCACTTTAAGACCTGCCGCACATGACGCGGATCTGACACACCGCCGATGTCCTCACGACTCTTTACGATCATTTACGATCATTTAAGACTTTAGCAGACTTTTGCAGACGTTGCAGAAGTCTGACAAAGCAGACTTTTTGGCAGACTTTTGTGTGTTTTTGTTCATTTAAGCACGAAAGAGAACTCAATGTGGCCGCACGCTGTGTGAAGCGGTATTCTGTATGCATGAGTCCTGTGTGCGTCACGCAAAAATAAGAAAATAAAATCTGTACTGGCTGTCATTGAATCTCCTTATCTGTATCTCGCTTGAATGGTTTAATAGCACTTGATTGAATGATAGCGCAATCATATACTGAACTGCAGCCAAAGGATGACAGAAAAAAAACGGTACTACGATAACTGCGTTAAATAGTTTTAACTGAAAAAAAAAAATGTCATCCCATGCATTAATTCACTAATTTTGACAGCCGTAGTTATGTTACTTTTGTGTTACTTTTTCTCATCTGGGCTGGGCTTGCTTGTTTGTTTTTTAATAAGACACATAAAAAGTTCTCTTTTTGGCAAATGGAAAAACCCGTTCACACCCGAAAGTGAATTGAATAATCCTCAGGCTGAATGAAATGCAAATTTATGCCTGTACAATAGAGGGCGCCGCTCAAACAAACCCTTCAGGTGTGCAGCCATTCTGGTTTGCTGAAGAATAGGACACAGTGACAGGAGAAGAAAGTTCAACACATGGAATACTGAATCTTTTTTGTGGCATGAGTAAATGCATGTTTACATTTAGTCTAGAACTACAATAGCCATCATGTTCACACAGTGAACTCCTGATTTCTCTCAACATGGCCACAGGAGAGCTGTCGGTCAATAAATGGGAAAACAAAGTACTTAGTACCAAGGGGGTAATCCTACACCAGGGAAGCGTACCTTCCATAGGGGCGGCCATTGCTAACCAAGCCATCACCTGCTGTTAGCATCCCATTGACTCCCATTCATTTTGGCGTCACTTTGACAGCGAATATCTTTACATCTGAGGCGTTTAAAGACTCCATTTTCCCGTCGAAGCCTATGGGGCGCTGTGTCCATTTCTTTTACTGTCTATGCTTAGTACTCAGTAGTAATTCAGATATTTTGTTGTAAATTTAAAAGCAATGCATTACTTCACTAGTTACTTGAAAAAAAGTAACCTGCGTTACCCCCAACACTGAGCATCATAATAGAGAAAATGTGTTTTATGACTTAGGGGAGAGTGGGGTGATTTGTGCCAGGGGGGGAGTAGTTCCACCTATTGTTTCTGGAAAACCATTGAAGAAATTGGTCATGTGACCACATAATTTTGAAAAGCCATCCATTTTACTCATCCTCTAAAGAAGAGAGACACATGGCATGAGAGGTTTGAACATTTTAGCTCAAAAAACTGTTTTTTTTCCTTTCAAAGATAAATTTCTATGATCAAGGTTTTTTGATTGTAGTGTCTGAACAATTATAGACAAGTTTGAAAACATTTCACGCATGTTTTAGTGCTTTAGCAGGCTACACAATTAGTCTATACAGTTAATATGATGTTAGCTCTTAACTGCTGGATCATGCTAGTTTTTCAAACTTGTGGGTCTGGGGTGATTTGTGCCAAAGGGCCTGGGTTAAGTTGTGCCAAAGTTGAAAGAAGTCTGTGGATGGAAAGCCCATCTTTACATTTAAAGAAAACGACGAAGGAGTCATCCCTAGAGGTGATGTGCTCAAGAAACTACCCACACCCCAAAAACTTGGTGGTACAGCCAGAAAAGAGCAGAAATGTATAGAATCCCCTGCAGCATATATTCCAGACCCAGACCACCTAGATCTACATACCCACAGGGGATAATCTGGAGAAGTGAGGAGATGGGCATGCCTCATCAGTGTTTGACTCACTTGCCATTTGTTTAATTTAGCTAACACTGATTTCAGTTTTGTTAATAAAGAGAAATTGTATTCCGTTTTTAAGAGGCCTAAGTCACAATAGGATCTTTAGAAATGAGCCTATAGTCACTTTATTCTTATATGTTACATCATTGACAGGCTTTCTATGTATGTCAACAGGCATTTATCGTCAAAGCCTTTTTGCCTGAAATGAATCACAATTATCATATATTGTGTATTTAAGTTTGTGTTTTCCCAAAAACTACAAAATATGACTTATTCCAACAGTGTAATAGGGTGACGATATCTAAATAAACCTTAAATGAGTAATTTTGTATTGAATTTGTCTTGCTTTCATATAGCATTACAGTTCATAACATTAAAATGTTCTGTTTTACTTCAGAAATCACTGGCACAATTTACCCCAACGTATTCTCCCCGAAGGCACAATTTACCCTTCACCAGGGGCAAGTTGTGCCACGAGACCACTTTTTTTCCCAAAAGCTATATTTCTGAAACGACTTATTTCAGATGCAGAGTTATTGTTCTCAGGGATGCACCACATCCTGAAATATATGTACATTCTTAAGTTGAAGGCATTACTGTCATGGCCTCACTTTAAAGTCACTTTGAGTAAAAACTGGCACAACTCACCCCACTTTCCCCTATAGCATTAGCTAAATGCTGGTTATGTCTCTTATCTGTCACTTTATAATAAACATCTTTCTTTATTCTACAGGGACATCCTGGTAAAGAGGGTCCACCTGGAGAGAAAGGAGCTTTGGTAAGCAAGCAAACACAATTTTAGGGAGTATTTACAATCAGAATTTTTTTTTTTTCATTGATCTTTTTATCATCAGTTAGCTATCAGACCAGTAAAACTACAAAAAAAGTGAACAAATAATATTTTTTCCTTGAGTATGTTTTTTTTTTTAACTGCCATTTTTTACATTATACATTTACTCTCAATTAGTTTTAATGTTTCAGATTAATAAGTCAGTTTTTGATCAGTGTGTTTAGCTTTAAACCTCTTGCAAGGTTACTTGAGCCACAGATTCTCATTCCTCACCACACACATTTCATAATTTTTCAATGTTGTCATTTTCAGGGCCAGCCTGGTCCCCAGGGCCCCATCGGCTATCCTGGCCCTCGCGGTGTGAAGGTAAAGCATTTTTTGTGTTTGATAAAGATTTATTGGTGTGCGATGAGTTTGTGAGCTTTGCTTGATCACATGCTTTCCATCTTATAGGGTGCTGATGGCGTTCGTGGTCTGAAGGGAGGCAAAGGAGAGAAGGTATGCATAAATCCACATCTTTTCTGAGCGAAGAAAGGGAGAAAGCATCCGTGCTATGGTGTACCCTTAGCTAGATGTTATAACTTGTACTAAGAATCACTGCAATGATATACTAGTCAGTAAATCTGCATATAAAGAGTCCATTAGCTACTACACATTCTGTGCACTTGAACATCCCATCATAAGTGCTGTTTAATCATGCAGAGAGAGTGTCGTAACACTTATTCAAGACACAAAATCACTCCATCACCATTTAGTACGTCCAGATCCACGTAAACCTCTTTTCAAAAACCATAAACACACTTTGAAATGATTGCTAATCAGATTGCATTCTCAAATGTTTGAGAATGATACTCAGTTGACGGTGGGATTGAGTGTCTAGCCGTGTCCTTATCCACATAAATAAAGCATTAGTTGAGGTGAATGCAGGTCACAAAGCTGCATCATGCAAATGAATGTGAAAGATTCAGACTCGTGCTTAGTGACAGAAAATGAGAAGTCAGTCATAAATCAACACCATAAATCATAACAATTAGCAAACTTTTAGCTCACTTTTAGTCATTAACACACTCTTATTCAAGTGTATTTCAGCTAAAAAGCGCCATATACACAATATTGTATCTGAATAAGAGTCATTGATAGTTTTGCAGTACTGCGTCATTGTCAGCAGATGGAAGTCTAGTACAACTACAAAGAATTAATTGCTGCATTTATATGCAGAAGCTATACCTTCATCAGTATATGTTTTCCATAATGTCTTTTTTTCTCATCCTACTTTTCAGGGTGAGGACGGTTTCCCGGGTTTCAAGGGAGACATGGGTCTCAAAGGCGACAGGGTAAATAAACAGCATCCAGCCTTGCTGGCTTCTAGCCCATGCTAATATTACCCTATGAAGGGCCGCAGTGATTGGATTGCTTTCTGTGTATGATCAGGGGGAACTTGGATTGGCTGGACCCAGAGGTGAGGATGGACCGGAGGGCCCGAAGGGTCGTGCGGGCCCCAACGGTGAGTCTGGACCCCTGGGACCTGCTGGAGAAAAGGTACACAGCTTGTTGATTTTGTTTTACTGTGATTAGTTGATTAGCGAGGCGTGGGGAATAGGGAACTGATGCGGAGTTTGTGTTTTGAATATTAATATTAAATTAGATTTTTGTTTGTCCAAAGATGTTCTTGCACTAATGATTTTTGGCTTGTTTTCCTCCAGGGCAAACTTGGTGTTCCGGGATTGCCTGGCTATCCAGGACGTCAAGGGCCAAAGGTATGCACTTAAATTGAACATGACACCTGTACCTGCATCACGATTGTTTCGCTTATGAGCTAAACAACAACTTGGCTCATTAGCATGAACTAATGCCCTCCTGAGAATGCATTATGCATGCTGCACTGAGTAAGGCTCTTTTAAAATGAGGAGCTCATGCCAGGATTGTTCCCTGTGCTGTTGGGGATGCTGGTCACGTAGGCAGTGAGTAGAACTCTGAGCACAGATGCATGTGTCAGACCTCAGCGCCTTTCATCAACAACAGCATCAGCTGTAACGGCAGTACCCAATCTGGCTCAAGCCAGCCCCAAATTAGACCTTAAGTGGTCTTTTAAGTCTGGAAACCTTCTATAAGTTTGACGTCATTACAGGCAACTAGTTGGTACAATTGGAAAGACTTTGAGTTTTCAGTTCACAATATTGTGCATTTCTTGGAAAATGTGCATTTGCAAGGTCATTTATAATTTATAATAATTATTTTTTTTGTTCATCAAAAATATCTAAACATCATAAAACAAGAAAAATATACACGAGTAGCAATACTGCATAAGATAAAAAGCTTTTTTAAGATAATGACTTGTTTTTTGAGAATATTAAGTTTTTAAAACATGTTCTTACGCCACTGGAAGATTTTTGCACACACTGTTGGTGCATCCAAAATCGTGTACTTTCATTATATGATTAATTTAATGGGTTTTCACCCCAATTGCTCACCCTAATGTTGTTCCATACCCGTAAGACTTTTGTTTATCTTCAATATCTGAGAGATTTCTGTCCCCAATTGACAGTCCACGCAACTACCACTTCAGAAAGAGATCATAAAACTAACCCATATGAATTGAGCGGTTTAGTCCAAATTAGTCCAGACTCGATTGCTTTATATAATGAACAGATTGAATTTTGGCTTTTGTTCACATTTAATCATTGATCAGGGGACTTAAACAGAAGCTCAACCGTACATGCTTAATGCACGAGAAAGAACCTCATTGGTTCTTGCAGAAGCTCAAATGTGCTGCGTAACACGAGAATGAACCTCATTGGTTCTCACACTTCAACCAAGCATGATTGAACTTCCGTCTATCATAACTGATGTGAGTTGATGAATGTTTGTGAATAATAGCCTAAATTAAATCTGTTCATCATATAAAGCGATCGTCTCTCTTCAGAAAATTTGGACTAAACCACTCAATTCATATGGATTGGATTTACAATCTCTTTATGAACTTTTTGAAACGTCCAAGTGATAGTTGCGTAGCTGTCATTCGAGGAACAGAAAGCTCTAAGATGTAATTTAAAATATCTTCATCTGTGTTTTGAAGACAAACAAAAGTCTTTTCAGTTTGGAACAACATGAGGGTAAGGGTTAGGGGTTTTGGGTGAACTATCCTTTGAGCCACTGAATTATTTTTTCTTTCATTACCAAACATGCTGTGTCCGCCATCTTAAAAGGATATTATAAAGAAAAGAATATAACATTTAGTAAATTTGAACATTTATTTAATATTTATTAACATGAATGAGCTTTGCTTTTATTTTGTTACATTACATTACTGAACTTTTCAGCAGACCACTCCATTTAACATACTATGGGCCAGATTTACTAACAGTTTGCGTCAGCGCAAACCCTCTTTTGGCGTTAATAAAACTACTGGCAGGATTTACTAAAGACTCTAAAGAAGTCTCTAAGAAGTCTCTAAAGAAAAAATAGCGCTAAAAAAGGCGTGGACAGGGTTACTTTTGTTAAATCGGAACTTATTGCATATGCATTTGTAGGAGTTTCCCTTTCAGATGCAAAATTTATGGGAGGAGAGTATTTAAAGGGGCACTTCAGTGCTGGTAAGATGATTGTGTATATAAACTGGCTCATTTATGTAGTAGAAATGTGAAATCACTTTTGAATTTGGTGCCTTCTAGACTGAGAAAAGGCAGAAAATGTATTTTTGTCTTATGTGGATGAAAGACAACAACTCCCAGAATGCACTTGCTTCACTGCCCTACGAAGCCACTCCGTACACCGTTGTTTTGATCTTCATAGTAATACAATCATTTCGTTCAGTTAGAGAATAAATACTACAATTAAAAACTGAACGTGTCTTTTCAATAAAGTGTGAGTGAGCCGAACGAAAGTCACGTCACAGACGCAGCAGTGTCAGATTTCATTCATCACGAAGAGCTGAGCAGAGCTGAGGTAATGTGCCAGTCTGGCACGTTTTCAGATCGCATATGGAAGCTAAACTATCACAGGAATTCATTGAAAAGTTGAAACATTCACTTTGCTCTGCATCGCACCGTTATGAATGTCCGTGCAGCCGTCTGTGTCTTAAGCCCCATTCACACTACCAGCGGCACGCAGCGACAAAGCGACACGATCCCATTCATTTCAATGGAGCGCTGGCGACTTCCGGCAACATGAGCGACAGTGACCATTGGCGACAGAATGTGGGCGTATCAAGTGACGCGAGACGTGACAAAAGTTCCGAAATTTTAACTTTATGCAACTGAGAAGCGATTTTCGCGAGCGACAACCAATAGGAGTGAAGTCAGTGGAGTGCACGTGAACCATCTGCTGCACTGCTACTGCGGTGTCGTGTCAAGATCATGGTCAAGATGGAGGAGAAATTTATTTTAGCTGTTTACAATTTCCCTGTTCTTTACGATATGTCTCTGTGTACATACAGAGACACATTTAAAAAAATGATGCATGGAAAAATGTGTCTGGGATTGTGGGGATATCAAGTAAGATTTGACTAAACTGCATGCAATATGATCTACCTATTACAGTACAGTGTGTATGTATTCTAATAACTTGCAGTATTCTGCAAAACAGGGTGATCTGCTAATGACGTTTATAGGCAACCCGTAGTGGGAACGCCCACTAGCGACATGAATCTCTGGCGCTGGCGACATGCAGCGACAAAATCGCTGGCGGTGTGAACGGGGCTTTACATTCTGTGCGTGAGATCTCTCCCCTATGGGCGGGTTGATAACGTGTGGAACAGCTCCATCTAGTGGCTGTAGTCTTTAGCCTCTGGCCAAAAAATCCTCAGATGTCGCAAAATGGCGATATTTGCATCATCCGAAGATTTTTTCCAGAAATAAAATTCATAATTCTCTTGTCTCAGGTGATATGAGGGGGGAAAGTACCACAATTTGAATATACTACAGGGTTTCTACTGATAGAAAGCCTAATGCTAAATCACTGAAGTAACCCTTTAAATGAATCATGCGAGTTGATTTACTAAGGTTTGCGCTCGTCAATGTACTGGTGTTTGCGGCATTATTTACCAGCCAAAAAGCATGTCTTAAACCAGACGCTATTTGTGCTGCTCTGGGTAGATTGCGTTGATTATTATGGGAATCCGGTTGCGTTTGTGTTCTTTAATTTGTGCATCATCAGTAAATCACGCGCAGAACGTTCCACTCCCATCTGCACTTCTATGGGATTGCGCTGTCATGCTAATTTGCCCTGTTGAGTAAATCTGGCCCAATATTATGCAAGTATACATAGTGGAGAACCTCGCTCTGTTAGTTTGAATGTCCTGATTGACTTGACAGGCTTAACCGGTGGTGTGAGGTTTTGTTTCTCAGACTAATTGCGGAGTGTTTGTTAAACCTCATTCACCATTTTTGCAGTTCCTTTTGGTGCAGATAATGGAGTAGAAACATATTTCACCTTTGAATCAACTGGAATAATATGGATTGAAGCCCAGTCCTAGCAGAGGTGCTGACTACGGTGCTAGATTTACAGTGTCGTAAATCTGCTTCTATTTAGCAGCATTAACGAACGACAGACAAGTGATGTGATTACAAGCACTTTGACATGCCATCATATCTGGAATGGATTCAAACAGCCTGCCAACTCTCAAATTATCATAAAGTGCACTTTTGAAGACCAGTCATCACCGTCTGAGTGGTTACTGGCTTCCGAGTTGTGCCATTTTTATAGAGTGTCATTGCTTATTCGTCAGTGTCTCACCTATGCAGTTTCATAATATCTTTTGTGGTAAATCAAACCTGATTTCTGCCGGGCGTGACTCTGAGGCCTGGCCTTAAAATGAATGTGTAAAACAGTGTATTGATTTTCTTTCTTGAATGCTTATACCGCTGCCAGGATTGAGGAACGTGGGTAAGCTGTTTTTAATTTACTGCATTGAGAATGAGAGAAAGGAACAGACAGGAAGTGAGAATGAGTGCGATTAAGACTCATCAGTAGTGACTCTTAATCTTAACTCTGTTTCGTTGTTTATCTGAATGAGTGGACATTTGTTTTGGTTGATTATATCGTCCTCCATCCTTGGTGGACCCTGTTGTATTTCCACACCGACAAGCGATCCCTTCCTGAGCTCTCCTGCGCTTAGTGTAAACAAAGAAACTTACAATCGAGATCAGCCTTGTTTATCTTGGGATATATCATACGCATTCAAGTCTACCGCTCACTGAATTGTTATTCTTTGAAAAAAGCAGGGGACAAAGGAGTCTCACAGCTATTTAATACTCTACAGTGGAAGTAGCAAAACTAAAGATGCTAATGCTAACAGATTGCAATGGCATTTAACTGTCAGAATCAGTCGGGACTCTCTGAGTTCATCTCTCATTAATATGCAGGCCTTGCTGCCTTCCCTTCCTCCCTTAAGTCTTTTTCTTTGATTTGCAGGGTTCGACCGGTTTCCCCGGATTCCCAGGAGCCAACGGAGAGAAAGGAGCCAGGGTGAGATGGATTCTTCCAACCTGCTTTGTGTGAAGTGCACACTGCATTATAACAAACACATGAAAAAGGCTGATTGATTCCTTTTATGAAAGGATTTGTATGATGACTTTGTACAAAAACATGGACACGAATCAATACATGACAACAAAAGATGCTGGAATGATTGTTTTTACGTGGTTCAAAGATGATCTGGAAAACTATTCACTTTCAGAAAGTATGCAAAAGCTTGTGAATCCATCAAGTCAAAGGTCGTCTCTTTTACATGTATTTTCTGTTCATGTTTACCTTTACATTTGCCTTTGTATTTACCTTCACACTTCGCCTAAATGTACCTTTTAAGGCTGTTTTACATGGTATGCAGCAAAATCGAGGTAGTGTCATTCAAATTTTATCCACTTGTTCTATTGAGTCCAGAGAAATTCCACTATCTGAATAGAAATTTTACAAAATCTCTTTATAATGTACAGGTATGTTGTCTAAACTATATTATTATGACCATTAATGTATTTTAAGTTATATTTTGCTTACAATAGTATATAACAAAAGCTGTAGAAGAAATTAAACGTTTTGTTTTTTAGTTCGCTTTTCTTATTTCAAGCTACCGCTCAGTGTACCAGCTTATCATGCTACAGGCCGATTAGCTTACTAGCTTAGCTTATCCCCATTGCAAATGATGCCCACTTTATTTAGTTTTGTTTTATTAGCTATCACTTTCAACCCTGATATTACCTTGTTTAGGGAGTTAGCAGCCTTTTTTCACGTGTTAGCATTGAGCTACATTAGTAGCACTGTTGTGCTAAGGAGAGTCTGCGGTTTACTGTGTAAAATTCCACTTACATTTTAGATGCATTTTGTTTCTCAAAGCAATGGATACGTGTATACTGTATATGTTTATGACCATTTCTTAAGCAGTAACCTCCCAATAGACATAAAACTATGAAAAAATGTCAATACATGCTGAGTCTGCAAACAGTACATCACGCTCCGCAAGCCCAAATATGGCATAGAAACAGTAAATGGTGATGACTACCACCAAGGAAAACGAATCAAGTATTTCCCTGCTTTGGGAATCGCTCTCACTTGGAATGAAACCTTGTCCAATATTGTTCATGGGAAACCTCTCAGCGAAAGCTACTATGCCCTAAGCATTGGTAATTATTCATAAATAAATGGCAAGTTAGCTGCTTTTGTTCAGAGTGTTTAGATCATGTGCAGGGAGAAAAATGCCACTGTATGTTTGTGTGCTTTTACTACACCTCATCTGAAACAAATATTGCTGTGGCTCCCATAAATCCTAGGGGAAGGTATCCAATGCTTGTTTTCCCCCCATACGCACTGCCATCTCATCTTGGCAAAAAGAACGGCAACAGCTGCGCCAATTGGATTTGCTTTGTGTAGCTATTGAATTCACTCTCAATTTTTACCACACTCATTTTTCTTTCCTTTCAAAGGGGGTGGCAGGGAAATCCGGTCCAAGGGGGCAAAGAGGTCCGACGGTATGTACTGCTTCGGCACTTCCCCCAATCATCTTCCATTTCCACCTACATTTGCATTACAATAATAAGCATTTATGCTGAGTTTAATTATGCAAAGTCTTAAATATGCTGAATTTTTAGGGTCCCCGTGGCGCACGCGGTGCCAGAGGCCCAACTGGAAAACCAGGCCCTAAGGTACGACTTCCTTCAGCCTGTGTTTTTTGTCAATCACTCCCATTGCACAGTCCTTATGCTTAAATCTCTCATTATCCCACAGGGCACAGCAGGCAACGACGGGCCACCTGGTCCACCCGGAGAGAGAGTAAGTGCCACCAAGAATGCATTGCAGCAGAAAACATTTTCTTCCCATCCTTCTATCTACAGTGAGATGGTGTACGCGCTCCGAGAGGGTGCTTTTGCAGGAAGCGCAGTGAGGATTAGCCCAGCATGTGGGTGTACTCCAGATAAGAGGACTTACCACCAGACCCGTGTTTTCGTCTGGAAGCTATTATAGATTTATGAAGAGCTCTTGAGCATTAGACCACTGGAAGGCTGTTGTCCAAGGCGCACATCACTCGAAATCCGATGTTGCGCTGTTTATCTCTGCTAGGAAATCCTGTTCTTGTTTCTTCCTCCACTTTTCAGTGTTTTCCTCTTTATTTATTCCGTTTGTCAGTCTGAATCTGTAGGATTTTTTTAAGCATTGCACTTTCAACAGTTTCAGCTTGTGATATTTTATTGATGTTTTGTTTTTGTGAGTATTTATAAATGTTGCTTCCTTTTTTCGACCTTTCGACTCGTTCACTTCTAGCACACATTTAAGATTCTGATAACTTTCTTTATATAGACATATTCTGATGCTGATATTGCAATGTGATAACCTGCCCTGCTATTACCTTATTTTTAAGTAAAACCAATTAAAAGATTAGACCTTTCACCAAATATACAAATTTTCCTATCTGTTCCAGGGACCTCAAGGGCCTCAGGGTCCTGTTGGTTTCTCAGGACCAAAGGGCCCCCCTGTAAGTACCTGTTTGTGTTACAGTATTATCCATCCCGTTTTAGATGCTTTAAGTGTCATTTACAATATATACCATCACTTTTTGTGTTTTAGGGACCACCTGGAAAGGATGGGCTGCCCGGTCACCCTGGTCAGCGGGGAGAAACTGTAAGTGTTTCCAATCACTCACGTTTATAGATGTGCTGCCCAAATCGCTGCATCAAAATGATAGCCTATAGCAGACATCACTCATCAGGTGCTTGAGCATCTGGGAAGAGAGACTAAGCATCTTCAAAGAAGCAACCAGGAACTGAATTAACTTTATTATTAACTGAATGAGGCTTTATTAATAATAACGTGGCTCTGTGGGAGATGTTTGTTTGTCACATTTAAGATCAATAAACTTTTTTTTTTTGCCCAGGACAGTCTGTCATATAATTTATAGTTGTAGAGTATATCGTGGTCCATTGATTGATTGATTGATTGATTGATTGATTGATTGATTGATTGATTGATTTTCTAGGTGGTAATTGCTGTGATTTTTCCCCCCTAGGGTTTCCAAGGCAAAACTGGCCCGCCAGGACCTGGAGGTGTTGTTGGACCACAGGTAGGCGATCATGTTTTTACAGTATTTATTACTGTATTTCTCATTTGAGCTAATCATAAAGACCTTGCCTTTCAACATCACACAAATATGTCTGTAATGGCCTGAAAGGGTCCAACAGGAGAAACCGGCCCTATTGGTGAGAGAGGACATCCTGGACCCCCTGGTCCCCCCGGAGAGCAAGGTCTTCCAGGTGCTGGTGGAAAAGAAGGTGCAAAGGTGAATGACTTTCATGTTTATATGACTTTTTGCCAAAAGGGCATACAGAATATATAGATGGCAAGGACAATCAGAAAATAATTGATTGTTTTGGAATATTAATAACTCTTTTTATTGGGAAAACTACATAATACGTGCCTAGCAAACAAGTAAGGTCAAACAGAATTAAAAATGATTGATTATGACCCACATTGATTATTTCTTTGACAAAGAAAGAGCCAGTGAATATCCATTTGTTGGCCAAAAACTCGATCTGTCCAAGTCCATCCAAGTTTTCCAGCTCTATAACATCAGTACTGTGGAGAATTGTTGAATTCCCTTTCTTAATAGAGTCTAAATTGTTAGTTGACGTGGCTTTTAAAAGCCAAACAGTATTTCTCAGAGTGTCCAACCTTCCTGTCTGAGTTTCAATTTCTGTCACTCCTGAACGGAGACACTTTAATCTGCCCACTTGATCGGCCCACTTTAGACAAACTGGCAGACGTGAGTGAAAACCCCGGAGGCAGAATATGCTGCTGCAGTCTGAGTGGTCATACTCACGGTCTTTCTGCAGTTGTTTTCCTGAATTTGCTTCTTATTAGACAAATGACACTTTCAGTGCTCCAATCAAAATGCAGAGACACTGAGGTCAATTAAAGGTCGTCTTTCAAAGGGCTACAGTAAAACTTTTAAGCTTTCTAGCTATTTTAAATCTCCAAAATTCACACTTGAGCCCCTCAGGCAGGCACGTCTGTTTGCAGTTTTCTGCACTTGTTGGCCCCTCAAGACACATTTAGTATTAGTATTGCTTTTTTATTTTGCATTAAATCTGCTTAAATGTTAAGTGTGTCGACCTACCAGAGCTATTGCTTTATGAACAGAAGTTTATTTGGAGCTACCAAAAATGTACACTAATGTACAAAAGTATAGAGTCAGTAGGTTAATAAATTAATAAGTTAATACTTTATTATGCAATGACGCGTATTCAGTTAATCAAGATTGACAGTGAAGACTTTTATGTTACAAAGGATTTCTGTTTCAAATAAATGCCGTTCTTTTGAACTTTCTAGAATCCAAAGAATCAAAAATGTCACAACAAATATTTAGCTGCTAAACTGTTTGCAAAATTGATTAAAATAAGAAATGTTTTTTGAGCACCAAATCTGCATAATGATTTCTGAAGGATCATGTGACACTCAAGACTGGCGTAATGATGCGGTAATTTTGTAATTTTGACTGTATTTTTGATCAAATAAGTGCAGCCTTGGTGAGCAAGAGACTTCTTTCAAAAACATAAAAAAATATTACCGTCCCCAAACTTAGTAGTGTATGAAATATTGTCTTTTGAATTGTATTAGCATCATTTGGACATATCAGCATATTTGTGTTTAAATGTTATTTTCATTCAAATGTGTTTTCTGATGTTTAAATACTCATTCCTATTGCAAAATGTTTCCTTCCAAAAAATGTGGTGTAAAAACTTTGTTTCAACAGGCCTGTGTTTCATTATATAAAATTTACACATTTCAGTTTTAATCATGCCGTGAAGTCCGAAGTATTAATTGAATTGAACTGTCAGCGCTAGCCATTGTGGATTTGAAGATAGCAATAATTCAGAATCATTTCATCAGTTCAAAGCTCATTAGCATCAGCTGAACATTCATTTGGTATACATTTTCTGTTCATTAAATTTGAAGTTCAATAAAATTTTCAATTGCCAACTGTCTGTCCGCAGGGAGATCCAGGTCCTCAGGGCAGTCCAGGAAAAGACGGTCCTCCAGGACTGAGAGGGTTCCCGGGAGAAAGAGGTCTTCCTGGAGTGACGGTAAGATCGTGCTCCTGTCGTGAATAAATCACTGCAATAAATCCTCCTAATCTTAGAGATAGGCAGAGAGTTAGACAGCAGCCTTGGCTCTTTACAGCCACAGAATTGGACTTCAATACACTCCACCAAGATTTTAATAGGGCATATAACCTCTAAAAAAAAAGCCAACTTTGCATTGTTTAATGCAGAGGTACATTATGCTAATTTGGCTGTGGCTCACATTTATCCCTTTACCACCTTTTGAAGTGGCTGGGTTGTTGTCTTTTATATGTATTATCTGGCCAGAGAATGATTTAATTGGAAATGTTGCCAATTAGATTTTTGGAGATGAGGTTGTTTGTTCATTGTTGATGTCTGATCTCAAGGTCAGTGGCACAGGCTGGCTCTCAATGCCCTGCCTGATTGTTTTCCACTGGGGTGATTTTTTTCTCTCTCTCTCTTAGGACAGCAACAGTCATTACTGAGACCACCGTGTGTGTCTGCCCTTTAGCGAGGCAATCTCAAGCCCTCACACACATAAGCACACAAAACATGACGGCACCTCCATGAACCCTGACACACACACCCACACAGATGCACCTACAAGGAAATTCATGAAACATACACATCTACAGGGTATATATATATAAAAAAAAAGGATATTAGTGTATAAGTGTAATTTATGGAACCAGAAGTTCATTTAAATGTGCATAGTCACAAATTTCCCAACACACACGCACACACACGAGAGCTCTTGTCAGCTCTATGATTTTTTTTACCCTGCCCCAGTTGACTGTCCTGTGAGAGAAAGAGGCCAGTAAATATCAATCGTGTAGAGGCAGAACCAGCAGGCAGTCGAGTTCTGTGGATTTCTCTCTCAAACAGAGATTAATGAAACCCACAGTCAGTTTGTGTTGTAGTTTGTGCGAGCACAAATTAGTTTAGAAGCAGTAGAACTCAACAGTCTGTCATGACATGAGTGTGTGTACACTTCCTCATTTACTTTCGTTCATTAATAGAAATAATTCACTCAAAAATAACAATTCTGTCATAATTGACAGAAAGACTGTGCTTTGGGTAGTACAATGGCGTCAATAAAACCATACCAATTTGAGCCCGAATCAGACCCAGACAATTTTAGTGAAGATGATCGAGCAGAACCTGTTCAGTCCTCAAGAGTAAAGACTGCAGATCTATAGTGATCGTTACTGAATGGCACTGTTACTTTTGTATTTTTAGAACTATTTGCCAAATATCTGTCGCAAGAACGAACACTAAACATTGCCTTTACTATAGTATCCAGATCAAACACAGAACCATGTTTAGCATGCCTGTAGATAAACAATACATAAAAGCTCTAATCAAAGAATAATTTACACTAATGCCAAGTTCGCTGTTGAGATTTTAAAAAGTTTGTAACGTTAGGTGTTTGTCGGATAACGTTAAGTATGAATGAGCATTTAACAAACTGGTTTGCAGAGCCAAATGAGCGTTGTCATCTGTTTACTTCCTTGCTACAACATACAATTAACAATACGAACTATTACAGGAAAACACATCGACGAAAAATAAATCATACTTACAGCTTGTGGCCCGTAAACAGCTTCTGTTTTTAAATCCATCTTTCAGGACAAGCCGTTGTAAGAATCCTGCATTGAACTCGTGAAGATTGTGGAAGCTTTCCTCCGTGAAATGTGCAGCAGGAGCCGCACGCGCCCGCCTGTCTAGCGCAGCTGAACCGCGGCTTGTGTATTGCAAATATAGACGAATATTGTCCATTATGTCACATTTTCCGGTCTTCTCCTCCGACCCCTGTCTGTCTCGCGCTTTGATTTATGATGGGCAACATATATCTGCTGCAAATGCGACCGTGTTCCCCTCTGTCTCATACACACATGCATATAACGTTGTATGTTAAACGCACTGCAACGCACCCCATCCCTAGGAAGGCTGAACAAAGTGGACCTGCAATCCGGATGAAAATAACAGGGTTTCGTCGGCATTGGCAACAACACTCCAGCCTACTAACTAGCCTACCACAACAACTATTTCCCGCGGCGATACAAAATGGCCTCGCCACCCCCCCCCCCCTTATTTCATATTCTCGGAGGAGGGGTTTATGTAAATATTGGGGCTGGTGATGTCAGCAACCCTGGAGGAATGTGTAATAGTCCCTACCGGCCGTTTGCTGTAGTCCTTAGAAATTGATTTCTTTAAAAGCAAATATCTCCCTTTGCTTTAAACTTTGAACGTTGTAACTTTGCAGATTTCGTTTATGCTCAAACAGCAACATTACACACTAGCTAAAGTTAGAAAAGTGAAATCGTGGTTTACCTCCCCTTTAATATATTTACAGTAGGACATTTACAAAATATCTTCATGGAACATGATCTTTACTTAATATCCTATTGATTTTTGTCATAAAAGAAAAATCGATCATTTTGACCCATACAATGTATTGTTGGCTATTGCCACAAATATACCCATGTGACTTATGACTGGTTTTGTGGTCCAGGGTCCCAAATATGGTGTCCATTTCACAGGTTGAATGTCAGTAACATCAAAGGTCATTGTTGTAACTTTAGAAGACTTGGAATAAAGCATACGTATGGACACATGTCATATGTTTATGGTGCTTTTATGTTGTGTTTGTATACTTTTGGGAGCTTGACAGCAAATCTATGTAAAGATGTAGCAAGGTTTGTAGCAACATGAGGGTAGGTATTTTCATTTTTGGGGTTAGCTATTCCTTTTAATAAAAAGTTAACAATTCTGTTGGTGTAACCTGAGAGCTTCATGAGATCACCATATCTCTGGATTTATTTATGGAATTGCAGAATAAAAGTTCATAAGAATGTATTAGAGTAGTATCCTCTCAGGATCTCCCACAGTGTTCCAGGTAATATTTCAAAGCTGTTAAGTCTATGAGCAAAAAAATTGAATAATTTTGATCTGTGCTGAAAGTAATAGTTCCAAAAAGGACAAAACTCAATATGACTTGTGCACTATATTCCAAGTTTTCTGAAGCCAATAGCTTTGTGTTATAATAATATTAAATTTAATCTGTAGTTCTCAAGTTCAATAGATTCAAACTTAGCATGAAAGATATGTAGAACTAGGTTTAATGTCACAGGTTTTTGTACGTTATTAGTCACGATGCTTACAAGAACACAAGTTTGAAAAAGAACAACCATGAGCACTTTCAGTGTGGTTTCTCAAAAGCTTTAAACATGAAATCTCCATAATGAGTTTTTTTTCTGTTGGTCATATTGTGTGTTAGATGTGCTATCTCGGTTATGAGCTGGAGGTAGTCTTGTTTGCTCCGACATGGTGCACTAAAACATACAGTACATGTTTATATCTGGCTTGGAGCATCAATAGATGATGTGTTGGATAATGCTCAAGAGAAAATGGCCAACTCTGACACTTTGATATGAACCTGTTTGTTAGGCCTATTTATTCACCCATATTTTGTTCTTCTTTCTATTTTGTCCCCTGCAGGGTCCACCTGGTTTGAAAGGAGCTGAGGGCCCTCAGGGCCCCCCTGGCCCTGTTGTAAGTACTCTGTTTCCATGGTTTCCCATCATTCAATGTGAAAAGCTCATTCTCTCAAAAGCGGCATTCAATATTTAGGAGTCTGAGAGGGTTGAGTGAGTGGTCAGGAAGATCTAAGGCTCAAAAACACCATTAAGGATTTAAAAAGTGTTCTTCGCTACCAAACACACGCACAAACAAATAAGAGTGCACAGCTGATTCATACTCTCTCTGAATGAGAGATACCGAATCGGACACAGTTGGATTGATGTCTTCCACAGTGCCTCTTAAAAGAACATGCAGTGGCATTAGTTAACACTAGAGGGTGTGATGGTGACCACCACAGTGTCTTGAGATAAATTCACAGCACCAGTTCGTAATTACCTCCTCTTGACATTTTATACCATAGCTGTTTTATTCGATTTTATGTGACGGCATGATGTTGAATGTCCTCAAGCTTCTTGAATTAAAAATCACATTCTTTTCTTCACCGATTAATTTCTCTTAAGGAAAAAATAGACTAGTATTGTCACCCTATAATTGCTCTTTTTCAGGCCTTGACAGTGCACTGCGAGATTAGAATGGATGGATGAAAAGTCATTGAGGAGTTTTAAATTCAACTGTGTCAGTCTGATAAAGGATACATTTGCATTTGTATGAAGATGCAGGGGTCTACAAATTAAACCACATTTAGAAAGAGAGATAAGGAGTGTAAGGGCATGTTCAGCCACTAGTAAGAGTACATTCAGCACCCAACAGAAAGTTTTATGGTCCTTGAACAGCTTGATGAAGACACTCTGTACTAACCCTGTGCACTGATTTATTTCGCAGCTTGCAAAGGCAAACATCACTATCAGGTGCACTTTGGTGCATAAATTGTCCCACATGGTTTGTACCACGAACATGATATGATACCATAGGTTTATTGGTCCGTTGGAAAAGGTGTGGGACTTGAGATGAGACTTGCTGAATCCCTTTAGACTTTCCCTAAGGGATTTAAGACTTTCATTAAAACCACGCAGAACACCTTACCAACCACATAAAAAATGGCCTACCATCCACATGGTAACATGTTAAAGAAATAAGAAACAATAAGAACAACTGCATAGCAATGTTAAACATTCAGAATGCCTTAGCAACTGTATAGCAACAACCTAACATTGGCATAACAACATTACACACTAGTAACTGCATAGCAACACCCTAACACCAGCATAGCAATGTTTGAAATACTCAGAACACATTAACTGCATAGCAATACCATAACATTAGCATAACAATGTTTAAAAACACTCTTAGTAACTGTATCGCAATGCCTTAACGTCAGCATAGCAATGTAAGAAACACTCAGAAAGTCTTAGCAATGCATAGCAACACCATAACATCAACATGTTGCCTCGTATAGTAGCCTCATATAGGGCGTTATTATACACATTAGTGTATAGTAACGCCCCAATATCAGCATAACAACAATAAAAACACTCAGAACACCTTAGCAACTGCATATCAACATCCAAACATCTAATTAGCAACATGTTAAAAACCGAAGATTCCTGCTTACAGCTGCAAAGCAACAACAGTCAGAACAAGCACTCAGAACACATTAGCAGCTGCATAGCAACACCCTAATATCAGCATAGCAATATTCAAAACACTCAGAACACCTTAGTAACTATATAGCAACAGCCTAACACGCCAGCATAGCAATATTCAAAACACTCAGAACACCTTAGTAACTATATAGCAACAGCCTAACACGCCAGCATAGCAATATTCAAAACACTCAGAACACCTTAGTAACTATATAGCAACAGCCTAACATGCCAGCATAGCAATATTCAAAACACTCAGAACACCTTAGTAACTGTATAGCAACACCCTAATATCAGCATAGCAATATTCAAAACACTCAGAACACCTTAGTAACTGTATAGCAACACCCTGACATTAGCATAGCAATATTCAAAACACTCAGAACACCTTAGTAACTGTATAGCAACACCCTAATATCAGCATAGCAATATTCAAAACACTCAGAACACCTTAGTAACTGTATGGCAACAGCCTAACACGCCAGCATAGCAATATTCAAAACACTCAGAACACCTTAGTAACTGTATAGCAACAGCCTAACACGCCAGCATAGCAATATTCAAAACACTCAGAACACCTTAGTAACTGTATAGCAACAGCCTAACACGCCAGCATAGCAATATTCAAAACACTCAGAACACCTTAGTAACTGTATAGAAACACCCTAACACGCCAGTATAGCAATATTCAAAACACTCAGAACACCTTAGTAACTGTATAGCAACAGCCTAACACGCCAGCATAGCAATATTCAAAACACTCAGAACACCTTAGTAACTGTATAGAAACACCCTAACACGCCAGCATAGCAATATTCAAAACACTCAGAACACCTTAGTAACTGTATAGAAACACCCTAACACACCAGCATAGCAATATTCAAAACACTCAGAACACCTTAGTAACTGTATAGAAACACCCTAACACACCACCATAGCAATATTCAAAACACTCAGAACACCTTAGTAACTGTATAGCAACACCCTAACACCAGCATAGAAATATTCAAAACACTCAGAACACCTTAGTAACTGTATAGAAACACCCTAACACACCACCATAGCAATATTCAAAACACTCAGAACACCTTAGTAACTGTATAGCAACACCCTAACACACCAGCATAGCAATATTCAAAACACTCAGAACACCTTAGTAACCGTATAGCAACACCCTAACACACCAGCATAGCAATATTCAAAACACTCAGAACACCTTAGTAACTGTATAGCAACACCCTAACACGCCTGCATAGCAATATTCAAAACACTCAGAACACCTTAGTAACTGTATAGAAACACCCTAACACACCAGCATAGCAATATTCAAAACACTCAGAACACCTTAGTAACTGTATAGCAACACCCTAACACCAGCATAGCAATATTCAAAACACTCAGAACACCTTAGTAACTGTATAGAAACACCCTAACACGCCAGCATAGCAATATTCAAAACACTCAGAACACCTTAGTAACTGTATAGCAACACCCTAACACCAGCATAGCAATATTCAAAACACTCAGAACACCTTAGTAACTGTATAGAAACACCCTAACACGCCAGCATAGCAATATTCAAAACACTCAGAACACCTTAGTAACTGTGTATAGAAACACCCTAACACGCCAGCATAGCAATATTCAAAACACTCAGAACACCTTAGTAACTGTATAGAAACACCCTAACACACCAGCATAGCAATATTCAAAACACTCAGAACACCTTAGTAACTGTATAGCAACACCCTAACACGCCAGCATAGCAATATTCAAAACACTCAGAACACCTTAGTAACTGTATAGAAACACCCTAACACACCAGCATAGCAATATTCAAAACACTCAGAACACCTTAGTAACTGTATAGAAACACCCTAACACGCCAGCATAGCAATATTCAAAACACTCAGAACACATTAGTAACTGTATAGAAACACCCTAACACGCCAGCATAGCAATATTCAAAACACTCAGAACACCTTAGTAACTGTATAGAAACACCCTAACACACCAGCATAGCAATATTCAAAACACTCAGAACACCTTAGTAACTGTATAGAAACACCCTAACACGCCAGCATAGCAATATTCAAAACACTCAGAACACCTTAGTAACTGTATAGAAACACCCTAACACGCCAGCATAGCAATATTCAAAACACTCAGAACACCTTAGTAACTGTATAGCAACAGCCTAACACGCCAGCATAGCAATATTCAAAACACTCAGAACACCTTAGTAACTGTATAGAAACACCCTAACACACCACCATAGCAATATTCAAAACACTCAGAACACCTTAGTAACTGTATAGAAACACCCTAACACACCAGCATAGCAATATTCAAAACACTCAGAACACCTTAGTAACTGTATAGAAACACCCTAACACGCCAGCATAGCAATATTCAAAACACTCAGAACACCTTAGTAACTGTATAGAAACACCCTAACACACCAGCATAGCAATATTCAAAACACTCAGAACACCTTAGTAACTGTGTAGCAACACCCTAACACGCCAGCATAGCAATATTCAAAACACTCAGAACACCTTAGTAACTGTATAGAAACACCCTAACACGCCAGCATAGCAATATTCAAAACACTCAGAACACCTTAGTAACTGTATAGAAACACCCTAACACGCCAGCAAAGCAATATTCAAAACACTCAGAACACCTTAGTAACTGTATAGAAACACCCTAACACGCCAGCAAAGCAATATTCAAAACACTCAGAACACCTTAGTAACTGTATAGAAACACCCTAACACGCCAGCATAGCAATATTCAAAACACTCAGAACACCTTAGTAACTGTATATAAACACCCTAACACACCAGCATAGCAATATTCAAAACACTCAGAACACCTTAGTAACTGTATAGAAACACCCTAACACGCCAGCATAGCAATATTCAAAACACTCAGAACACCTTAGTAACTGTATAGAAACACCCTAACACGCCAGCATAGCAATATTCAAAACACTCAGAACACCTTAGTAACTGTATAGAAACACCCTAACACACCACCATAGCAATATTCAAAACACTCAGAACACCTTAGTAACTGTATAGAAACACCCTAACACACCAGCATAGCAATATTCAAAACACTCAGAACACCTTAGTAACTGTATAGAAACACCCTAACACACCAGCATAGCAATATTTAAAACACTCAGAACACCTTAGTAACTGTATAGAAACACCCTAATACGCCAGCATAGCAATATTCAAAACACTCAGAACACCTTAGTAACTGTATAGAAACACCCTAACACACCAGCATAGCAATATTCAAAACACTCAGAACACCTTAGTAACTGTATAGAAACACCCTAACACACCAGCATAGCAATATTCAAAACACTCAGAACACCTTAGTAACTGTATAGAAACACCCTAACACGCCAGCATAGCAATATTCAAAACACTCAGAACACCTTAGTAACTGTATAGCAACAGCCTAACACGCCAGCATAGCAATATTCAAAACACTCAGAACACCTTAGTAACTGTATAGAAACACCCTAACACACCACCATAGCAATATTCAAAACACTCAGAACACCTTAGTAACTGTATAGAAACACCCTAACACGCCAGCATAGCAATATTCAAAACACTCAGAACACCTTAGTAACTGTATAGAAACACCCTAACACACCAGCATAGCAATATTCAAAACACTCAGAACACCTTAGTAACTGTATAGAAACACCCTAACACGCCAGCATAGCAATATTCAAAACACTCAGAACACCTTAGTAACTGTATAGAAACACCCTAACACACCAGCATAGCAATATTCAAAACACTCAGAACACCTTAGTAACTGTGTAGCAACACCCTAACACGCCAGCATAGCAATATTCAAAACACTCAGAACACCTTAGTAACTGTATAGAAACACCCTAACACGCCAGCATAGCAATATTCAAAACACTCAGAACACCTTAGTAACTGTATAGAAACACCCTAACACGCCAGCATAGCAATATTCAAAACACTCAGAACACCTTAGTAACTGTATAGAAACACCCTAACACGCCAGCAAAGCAATATTCAAAACACTCAGAACACCTTAGTAACTGTATAGAAACACCCTAACACGCCAGCATAGCAATATTCAAAACACTCAGAACACCTTAGTAACTGTATAGAAACACCCTAACACGCCAGCATAGCAATATTCAAAACACTCAGAACACCTTAGTAACTGTATAGCAACACCCTAACACACCAGCATAGCAATATTCAAAACACTCAGAACACCTTAGTAACTGTATAGCAACACCCTAACACACCAGCATAGCAATATTCAAAACACTCAGAACACCTTAGTAACTGTATAGCAACACCCTAACACACCAGCATAGCAATATTCAAAAACCTCAGAACACCTTAGTAACTGTATAGAAACACCCTAACACGCCAGCATAGCAATATTCAAAACACTCAGAACACCTTAGTAACTGTATAGCAACACCCTAACACACCAGCATAGCAATATTCAAAAACCTCAGAACACCTTAGTAACTGTATAGAAACACCCTAACACGCCAGCATAGCAATATTCAAAACACTCAGAACACCTTAGTAACTGTATAGCAACACCCTAACACACCAGCATAGCAATATTCAAAAACCTCAGAACACCTTAGTAACTGTATAGAAACACCCTAACACGCCAGCATAGCAATATTCAAAACACTCAGAACACCTTAGTAACTGTATAGCAACACCCTAATATCAGCATAGCAATATTCAAAACACTCAGAACACCTTAGTAACTGTATAGAAACACCCTAATATCAGCGTAGCAATATTCAAAACACTCAGAACACCTTAGTAACTGTATAGCAACACCCTAACACACCAGCATAGCAATATTCAAAAACCTCAGAACACCTTAGTAACTGTATAGAAACACCCTAACACACCAGCATAGCAATATTCAAAACACTCAGAACACCTTAGTAATGGTATAGCAACACCCTAACACGCCAGCATAGCAATGTTAAAAACACTCAGAACACCTTAGTAACTGTGTATAGCAACACCCTAATATCAGCGTAGCAATATTCAAAACACTCAGAACACCTTAGTAACTGTATAGCAACACCCTAATATCAGCATAGCAATATTCAAAACACTCAGAACACCTTAGTAACTGTATAGCAACACCCTAACACGCCAGCATAGCAATGTTAAAAACACTCAGAACACCTTAGTAACTGTATAGCAACACCCTAATATCAGCGTAGCAATATTCAAAACACTCAGAACACCTTAGTAACTGTATAGCAACACCCTAATATCAGCGTAGCAATATTCAAAACACTCAGAACACCTTAGTAACTGTATAGCAACACCCTAATATCAGCATAGCAATATTCAAAACACTCAGAACACCTTAGTAACTGTATAGCTACAACATAACACCAGCATAGCAATGTTAAAAACACTCCGAATGCCTTAGAAACCACATAGCAAAACACATTAGTAACTGCATAGCAACACCCTAACATTAGCATAACAATGTTTAAAAACACTCAGAACACTTAGTAACTGTATATCAATGCTTTAACGTCAGCATAGCAATGTTAGAAACGCTCAGAATGCCATAGCAACACCATAACATCAGAATTACATTACAAACAATCAGAACACCTTAGCAACTGCATAGCAATGTCCAAACATCCATATAGCAACAGTCTAACATTTGCAAAGCAACATCTTGCACCTTTGCAGAGAGGTGTATCTATCTTTTTGTGTTTTCATGGGTTGTTTATGCAGTTGACACTGCAGAAACTGTCAGAAAAAACTCTAAAATGGTTTGGTTTTTGAGGCTAGAGCATAATCATTCAAATGCTAAAGCTCCTCATTTGGATTTTCTGCACTAAAAGTACATCCTTGAAAGGAAGTTGTCGCTTGGGAGAATCTGTTTTAATCCTTTATACATGACTAATGAGTGCGGTACACCAGATCTTTACAAGCCTATAAATTTAGTACAGGGGGTTTCAAAGTCAAAGACAGTTGGCCTCCCTTCTAACACAACATACACAATGCCACTCCCCAAAATTAAACAGCATATAGTCTGCATTGTATGAATTACATATACACAGATTCTTAATAAAGCTTTAAAAGTTATAAGAGCAGTGCATTTTTTTTCTTGTTTGATTAATATTAACAATATAGACAGCAGCAGGTAGGCCTACATGAGGCTACTGTCTCTTTAAGACCTTTTGCATGTTCAATAATGTTCATTTCGCTAAACAGTGGAATGAATCGCGAAAATAAACTAAATTCAGCCCTCGCGCACCACAGAAAGCTGCCTGTCAGTATCGAATTGAATTCTCTTTTGCAGTTCCCACATGAAAAAATACTATAGTATATTATAGTAAAATTACTCTAGTAAATACTATAGTGTTTTTGAACCGTACTATAGTAAATATACTACAGTAAATTAACAAAGTGTAGTAAATACTATAATATACTACAATATACTACAATTTACTGTAGTATCTTTACTATAGTATGGTTCAAAAACACTATAGTATTTACTAGAGTAATTTTTCTGTAATTGTACTATAATATACTATAGTATTTTTTCATGTGGGTTTATTGTGCTTTTAATAACTCATCAATCACATCACACTCTTTCTTCTCATTCGTCCATGTTTCTTTGCTGCTCTAACATGTTTTAAGCAATCCTGCGCTGCACGGATATATTTACATAACAGATAAACTATATAGAAAAGATCGATTGACATTGTCCTATCGCCCAGCCCTACTCCACGACTCCCCTGACATGCTCTGCCCTGCACTTTGAACACCCCTAATGTAACATAACTTGTGTCAAATAAAATCAATTGTTTTGTCCATGATGGTTATAGGGTTCCCCTGGTGAGAGAGGAGCAGCAGGACCTGCTGGCCCTATTGGCTTGTCTGGACGTACTGGACCTCAGGGACCCCCGGGACCTGCTGGAGAGAAGGGCGCACCGGTAATTGCACCTATTAGATATACAGTAAAGATGATCCATATGTGTTTCTTATATTACATAAGACATTTATTAGTGACAGTTCAAGGTTGCTACAGCACAGCAACCGCATAACTTAGCACCACCTATATTTTTTTCAGTAAATGTAAAAAAAAAAAACAGTTATAATTAAGATTTCAATTCAGAATGTAATCCGACCTGAACTGAAAAATCTGTGTCTCTGTTCAGGGAGAGAGAGGTCCTTCAGGTCCAGCCGGTCGGGATGGAGTTCAAGGTCCAGTTGGTCTGCCAGGTCCAGCAGGACCTCAGGGTCCACCTGGAGAAGATGGTGACAAGGTTAATTGCAGTTTTAATTCACATTAATATGCTTAGACAGTAGAGAGGGGACACATTACATTAGCAAACATTACCACATTATATTAATGCAATGCTTCTCTTGGTGTGTCCGTTCCCACAGCCAATTCAAAGTTGCCACAACAGGACCATAGCGGATTTTACGTCATCTTAACTCCCATACAGATTAAATGGAAGAAAGTTTTGTTCCTATGCATTTAAAGTTAATTTAAAAGGCTTACACCACAGAAAATCTCACAATACATATTTTCCTATCCCAACTGGCAAATAGTTTTAAGCAAAAATCTCACTAAATTGCCCTTGCTCACTAATTTTAAGTACACATTTTTATTCAGTAAGAAGTCTTGTGTAAATTACCTTTTTGTTTGAATTATTTTGAAATATTTGTTCTCGGTCCCACTTTATATTAGGTGTCTTTAACTACTATGTACTAACATTTAAATTAATTATTTGATACGATTCACTTATTGGGCCCTATTTTAACGATCTGAAATGCAAGTGTCAAAGCGCAAAGCGCAAGTAACTTTGTGGGCGGGTCTCGGCGCTGTTGCTATTTTCCCGGCGGGATAAATGGCTCTTGCGCCCGGCGCAAATCTAAAATGGGTTGGTCTGAAGTAGCTTCATTATTCATAGGTGTGGTTTGGGCGTAACGTGAATAAACCAATCAGAGCGTCATCCAACATTCCCTTTAAAAGCAGGTGCGCAAGTTCCATTATGGATTGCTATTATTATGGCGTATTTACCAGGCGCACGCCAGGAGCGGTTCACAGCCGAGGAGACTGATGTTCTTGTAAGAGCAGTGAAAGACAGAGAAGTTGTGTTGTATGGGGATGGGAGAAACCCACCCAAAATAGCGTCGGTTAAATAAATAATTAGCCTGAATAATTTGTAAGCTAGATTTATGCCTATTTTTTCACACCTTCGTGGCACACCACAATGATTTCCGTCATCTCATGTGTTAATATTTTTTTAGTGTAACAATTTATGATTTGCAAAAATAACTGTTGCATCATGTGTAGATTACATGAGCAAAGTGTATGCGCGTTGTGCACGCTATGGTCAAGCATGCGCCCTTAAAATAGCATAATGAACAACGCGCAACGCACCACTGACTTTAGACTAGGTTTTTTCTGGTCAGTGGCGCAATTGTTTAATGGAACAGCAAAATAGCACCAGGGATTGTTTGCGCCGGAACACGCCTCCTTTTTTGCGCTGAACCGTCCAGGGAGCGCAAGTTCATTCACTAGTTTAGCGACGTGCTTCTGTGGAGGGAAAAGCGCGCTTTGCGCGGGTGCAAAATAGGAATGACACATGCGTCGGTGTACAAAGTCAATTGCGCTGGGTGCAAGATAGGGCCAATTGTGTCCATGCATGTTTTTACATTGTACTTGTATTTTTAAAGATACCTGCATGTAATTACAGCTGTGATTAATTTCTGTAACTATAATTACACTGTTGACCCTTCCCTTACCCCTTAACGCACCCTTAAACCTACCCATACCACCAAACCTGCCCCTAACATTACACGTATCCCACCTCAAAAGCAGCAATGAGTATATTGTACTAGTAGTTAAGGACACCTAATATAAAGTGTGACCAATTACTCTATAATCACCCTAGTATATCTCACAACTCTTCCCAGAAATCCTCGCCCTCACTTTTTGGACAGCGATCGTTCTTCATCATCACAAACACACACTGCACGGCCATCTGAAACACAGGCCTATCTCTCAGTCGCTTTCCCTTGCCGCCAATCCATCATCATCAGCAAAGGCAGCCTATAATCAAATTAGCGCAGGGTACCATAAACGTTGTCTCTCCATCAGTATCCTCTAACAAGCCTCATGGCTTACGTGCCAGGAATATGTTGTAGCAATGTTTTATCTGGTCATGTCTGTTAGTTCAGAGACAATATTTGTCATTTAATTTACAGTAAAACTCCATGCACGTCATTGCCAATGTCATATCTTTTACTGCACAGTAAACGGTGTACTTCAACATGGAGTTTCTCTCATTTAGAATCACCAGAGTGTGATTTATGCATTATGTCGTTTTTAACAAGCAAAATGGATATTGCATTACTGATTTTAAACACCTTTCCAGGGAGAAGTTGGCGAACCAGGACAGAAGGGAAGTAAAGGCGACAAAGGTGAACATGTGAGTACATTCAGTTGTAAAATCCTTATTTAGACTAACAGTAGGAATCTTTTTCTTTCTGTGCTCTTTCACTGATTCCATGAAAAAAATAGCAAAGACATTAAATTGGCCGTCTTTTGTGTTGTCCTTGCTGGTATATATGAAGCCATTAGTTGATCTAAAAGAATCATGAATTACACAATTGAATTGTCAATCACCGAATCACTGATTTGACTTACTCACATGTCCTTATTATCATGTCCAACTCCAACAACTCGTTTCCTCAAAAGATTTAAAAAAGTTGAATTATTGAGGAACCGGAATCATTAATCATCTCATAGTACAGCTCTGTTGTTCTGATCACCTTCTACATTGTGTTGTCCACCAGGGTCCTCCAGGTCCACCTGGTCTTCAAGGAACTACTGGAGCTCCTGGACCTGCTGTATGTCTTGATTGCACATCCAGAATTACCTCATCTATTATTTCAGTCATTTTGAATATGGAATACATCGAGACTCTGTCTAATGCTTACTTCAGGGAGGTGATGGTGAACCGGGTCCTCGCGGACAGCAGGGTATGTTTGGACAGAAGGGAGATGAAGGATCCCGGGGCTTCCCCGGACCTCCTGGCCCCATCGGTCTGCAGGTGAGTCCCACAGTGCCGTTCACAGTCTAGGTTTGAGTTAACCTTTTTATTTTGTGTAGCACTGAGTCCCCAGTCCCATGGTAACCCAGACTAATGCAGCACAAACAACATTAGCCGCTGGCCCTGGGCAATAGATGCACTGGGAGGTGTTTGAGATGTGAATTGATTTCCTTTTGATTCCCCTTCTGTTGGAATTGCTCAGTGAATAAGTAGACACTCTCTGCAGACATGCAGGGTCCATTGCATGAACAGTTAAAATTTTGGTTTCTGTTCTACCAATTAGAAGAACTGTTGCCAAACATGCTCATAATCACTGCAATAATGATCCAATCATAGACTTTTGAGCATTTGCCTATTTAAATCCAAACACTGACTTTTTGTTTTTGGCTGGGCAGTGTGTGTGTTTTTTCGCTGTCAGTGAATAGTTTGTGTGGTAAACACACTGTATTTGTAGAAGATTTATATTAATCATCTCATATTGATCATATTATGATCTGAAGCATCACGGTTCTGCCATTTCTCTACCCATCAATTAGCGGATTCCTCTGAAGGCGAGTCATCGCAGTAATGGGAGTAACATCGACTGCTCCTGTAGTCCTCTTACGCCACCAAATCTCTGAGCCATTTGATTCAATTGAGTTTTAATTGGGCGTAATGCACTTCCATTTGGATTTTATTAATTGCATTTAGTGACCCGGTCCAATAGACATTAGGGCAGTGCACACACACCCTTTAGGCTGTAATGAGTGTTTATGTTAATGGTCTCTGACTAAGGGCTTCTGCCCTGATGAGATCTCTTAGCAGCACGAGAATCATCCAGCGAGTATGTGTCCGTCTGCCAAG
Organism: Romanogobio albipinnatus; assembly: GCA_023566225.1. Classification (NCBI taxonomy): domain Eukaryota; kingdom Metazoa; phylum Chordata; class Actinopteri; order Cypriniformes; family Gobionidae; genus Romanogobio; species Romanogobio albipinnatus. The sequence goes on along the minus strand of CM042260.1, from coordinate 31,580,091 downwards.
TCTGCAGGTCACGTGGGTATTGGGCGAGTAAATATCAGACAAAATTAGACTTTAGATGTCCTCACTCCTGACATGTTACGGCTAACGAAGAATCGCCTTTGAATGAGCAGCCCCCAAAGTCCCCGCTCGGTAAGGCAATTAGGGAGTAAATGTCAAGGATCAAACACGCATGATACCGGGGTCACATGCCTAGCTTGTTTATTCGCCAGTGCAGGTGTGTTTTATCCGAGGTCTCTGATGATATAGTGTTTTTTACTTCCTATACACAAATGCTTCCCTGGTTACTCTCACTGATGGATGTTTCACCTTTCCTGCTGGGGAAAACATTTAATTGGCCATTAATTAAGCTGAAAAACGGCATGAATTTTTCAGCTATAGCCCCTTAGCGGATAGCAGCATCAAATGAAATGAAATAAAAATGCATGCTGCTAACCGTCTAACTTCTTTTTTGGTTGCCCGTTTGATTCTTGCAATGTTCTAGATTTAAAATGTGTCCTAGGTGCATTTTTAGGGCACAATGATGGTTAGACGAGGGATGTGTTCTCCCTCCGAATGTTCAAATGAATCCTGTGCCGCTCTGGGGAAATATATTTGGCAAATGTGCAATAAATGAGTTTCTGTGCTGGGTAAAATATCTTTGATATTGTGCTTAGTGTTGAAAGTCCTCTACGATTTTTTCACGCCTTGCTTTTTGCCAGCTATGAAAAGGTGACCAATAATAGTGTTGGCACTGAACATGAGCTAAAAATCTGACAAAGGATATCAGCTGCTCTCTTAGATTTCAAGATGACCGATACTGAAACTCAATAAATGCTCCTGCACTCCGCCTCTGCCTCTTCCATTTGCCATATGGCTCTTTTGCCTTTCTCCGCCAATTCTGAAATGAAGCATTATTGCTGTCCTCCAGTAACTGCGTCTGGGCCAGATTCTTTTTCTCTTTTCTTCAGAGGGTCTTTTTTGTGGTGCCTCACAGCAACAGAGTGTCTTTACTATACTATTGTGTACTGTAGTATATGAATGTATGGACCTATATATATATATATATATATATTGAAAATGCATATAAATACAATAATATCCGTTTGTTTTTACAGGGTCTTCCTGGACCACCTGGTGAGAAAGGAGAAAATGGAGATGTTGGTCCTATGGTAAGATGTTTTAACCAATTATCAACTATAGCTGTTGCTGTTTTTTATGCCTTTGACATGTTGCTCCCCAATGTCCTATTTAAATTCAGAATATATAAATACAGGACAGAAAATTGTGCAAATGATCAAAAATGCTGGCAATTTAAAGGGAAAGTTTTTGTTTACTCTTGCGTTGTTTTGCATTTACCGGTAATTTAATTTTGCCTTCACTTTTTCATTGACCTACAGTTATTAGTGAAATCTCATTTGTCTCTCTTCTTGTTTGTCCACAGGGTCCCCCTGGCCCGCCTGGTCCCAGAGGTCCTCAAGGCCCTTCTGGTGCTGATGTAAGAGCATCTCTCAACATTGAACATTTTATCCAATCAGCAAATCCATTAAATTACACCACTTTAACGAAATGGCTTTAGCGCTAATGGTTTTCACATATACCTCTTAACAAATTGACTTCTTCTTGAATTGAAGGGACCACAAGGTCCTCCTGGTGGAATAGGAGGAATGGGATCCGTGGGTGAGAAGGTAAGAGTATTCCTAGCTCCAGTGTTTCTTCCCAAAAATATGGGGTCCACAGACCTATTTCAAGTCTCTTTTAAAGACTTCATTAATTTATTATTTGTATCACCCTTTTGTCTGAATTAGTCTATCAAAACGATTAATGCCTACGTTACTGCAGTTCTGATAATGTCCCTCCATTTCACTGCTGTTTGGCAGGCCCGCAGGCCATCAATAGTTAATGCTTTGGCTGGCTGTGGAGATGAATTTAGAATATGTAACAGGTCACCATGATGTTCCTTCCATTAGCATTTGAGTGTTATGTCCACTACAGCCCAGACTAGTTAATGTAAGATACTGCTAAGAAACATAATGCAGCCTTATTTAGATAGTATTTCTGATTCATTCCATTCAAAAGTGGCATATTCCTACTTGGTATCTCTGATCTTCAAAGGGTTTTCAAAGCATGGAAGATGACATACTAGGAAATAAAATGACAATGATACAACTAGGAGTGTTCGGAAGTTTCTAAAATGGAAGTTTGACGGGAAATTCAAGTTGAATGGAACATTCTACAGCACAATCATATGGTATGGCGTTATAGCTTATAACTAGTAATATCCTTCACAGGGTGAACAAGGAGAAGCTGGCAACCCTGGACCTCCTGGCGAGCCTGGACCTGGGGTACGTTAAGTTCTCATGAGAGATCTGTGTGATGGTGCGGGTAATCACTTCCTGTAAGCTTTTCAGGCTTTATTGATTGTCTTGAATTAAGTGGCCACACTAAGCGAGTCACTAAATTGCAGGAATGTTTCCAATAACTGGAAACATTAATAAAGGAATGGTCCTTATCTCAACATGCAAAGAATAGCTTAGTACAGTGACATTTATAATAAAATATTACTCACACTGTTGTCAGTTAACTTTAAGGGGTCATATCATATCACAATCAAATTTCATTTGAACTTTTGGAATAAAGGTGTGCATGAAAAATATATTTAAAAAATCCATTTATTGAAATTAAACTGTAGCAATTAAACTGATTTCTGACACCAGAACATGCATTAAACATGTCAGCGACGCCTGGTTGGTGTTCAGAAACTACACCTTTTTGTCACAAAAACCTTGAGTAACATTTCAAGTGGACCTCTGGGGGAAATAATCTGAATAAAGCTAAAATGTTAACTTTGTTATTAATGGAATATATGAATTACAGATGGAAATACAGCCTGTCAAAATTCTAGCTTGTCAATACTGACATGAATGGTTGATTAACTCTTTTGAATTGCTATATCAGAATGTAGAGCGTGGCTGCACTCATTGTTCTCAGAGTGCTTTTGTTCATGGAGTGCCTCAGGGCTTTTTATTCGGCCCTTTCATCTTTGTTATATATTCTGCAGGGCCCAAAAGGTGAGAGAGGAGAGAAAGGTGAAGCTGGTCCGTCTGGTGCTGCTGGACCTCCAGGTCCCAAAGGACCACCTGGAGATGATGGACCCAAGGGTAACCCTGTAAGTGTGACACAACTGGCATTCGTTTAGTTTAGTAGAGCCTAATATTTGTTAAGGACGTGTTAGAGTTAATTTTTAAGTTATTGATACAGAACTGTGTTAAACCTGCTTTCAATCTGTTACTATAGGGCCCTGTTGGTTTTCCTGGAGACCCTGGTCCACCTGGTGAGCCAGGTGTTGCTGTAAGTACCAAAATCCATTTAAATCATTAAAACTGTCATTTGCAGGGTAAATACACAGCATGGTGTTTGCATGTTTTGTCAATTGTAAGTTTATTTGTCTCTAAAATTTCGTCTATAAAATTATCAGGGAATAGATGGAGGCCCAGGAGAAAAAGGAGAGGATGGAGAGTCTGGTCAACCTGTGAGTATTAACAATATTTAGGTGCAATACTGTACCTTTGACGATATTTTATATAAACTGCCTTTATAATTTCCTGCATACTTTGTCATTATATTCAGGCAGTAATGATTCAAAATATAATGATTGAAATTGCAGAGCACTGTGTTTTCCTCTTGCATAAGTATTAATACAGTACAAATAGATTAATAAACTGTAATTGGATATGCAGAAGTCAAATATAATTGTCTGAGCCCACAGTGGCAACCCATAAATTGCAGTCTTTATTAACATTTATTATAGTAATTTGGATTTTTCAGAGCCGGGAAATTGGTTAATTTACCATTAAATTCAATGTATCTGAATCTCCAGGTTTATAAATGTGAATGCCTAGCCTTGACGTCTAGCAAGGCCCATTTATAAGCTAGAGTTCTATGAAAGTTTAATGAGGGAAGGTTTGTTTTGAGCAACAAGCTTTCACAGAAATACATACAGCTTCTGATTAGAAGTTTATCATTTTAGAATAAAATCAATCACACAGCTGAATAATTTCGCGAAATTGTATCCATCCTATGTTGGTGTGATTTTGAAACCCCAGTGTTTCTTAATTGTGTTCAGTTAATTTCACAAAATCGATTAAGGTTGGCAAGGCAAAAGAAAGAAAGTTTAGTTATGAACCTAAAATAGGCTGGTTCAGATGTTTTCTGTTGTTCTTGATTCATTCATTTCTCTATTTCAGGGTCCTCCTGGTCCTTCTGGAGAAGCTGGCCCACCAGGACCTCCTGGCAAACGAGTATGTATAGCCTTCATCGCTATTATACTTTAAGCAGCGGCAGTTTAGCATATATATATTTTTTTTGCACAAACCTTTTTTAATGATCAATATTTTTCCAAGGAAGAGGCAGAACAATTTTTCTCACTAAGAATGGAACACGTATACTAAAACAGCTATTGCTTAATCTGACCCATGTAAAACAGTCACCATTTTTGTTTAAGACTCATCCTCATCAGCACGGATGATCAGTGGTTTTTCACCCAGGGTCGTACCGCTCAACGGCAAAGAGAAAAAACAAAGTCCTTCACAGGGTGATGAATTGTGCATACAAAATCATCAGTCTGAAATCGAAAACAGAGTTTAAACGGCGTCAGAGCCAGAACTCATTTCCTCCACTGTAGTCCTACATCTCTCTCAGGATGAAAGAAGAAAATCAGTCCAGACGTTATATTGATCCTGGGCCTGTTTGAGTGACAGTGATGAGGGGACGGCGGTGTAAAGGATGTTACAGAGGAAGAGGAAATATAACTGTCACATTCGGGACAGGAATTGGAGATCCTCTCCCACTGCCACATCAAAAGAAATTTGTTCAGCCAAATGACACCTCATCGCCTCGCAGAAAATAGTGTTGTTTCACTGGTCACGGAAATAATTCATAATTTTTCCGAACAGGCAAAAAAAAAGAAGTTAACTTTTAGATTCAATTGAGGTGTTTCTCACGGCACTCTATTGAACTGTCGAAATATTATTTCATCTTGTCTTTTGCGCTAGATCAGTTTTGCTGCATCTACACTGAAATTGCAGTAGATCCTTTATGATCTTCATTGATGTACAAATTCATATAATTGAACGTTTTAATTTTACTTCTCGCCTTTTAATGTGGAAAAAACAATGAAACATTTAACTTAAGGTTCTTAACCTTAGTTTTAGTTCAAGTTAGCCTATTTTGTGTAATCGAAGACTTTCTGCAGAGTCAATAGCTACAGACCTCCAAACTTTGTGTGGCCTTCAGATTAGCTCAAGAACAGTGCGTAGAGAGCTTCATGGAATGGGTTTTCATGGCCGAGCACCTGCATCCAAGCTTTACCTCACCAAGTGCAGTGCAAAGTGTCGGATGCAGTGGTGTAAAGCATGCCGCCACTGGACTCTAGAGCAGTGGAGACGTGTTCTCTGGAGTGATGAATCACGCTTCTCTGTCTGACAATCCGATGGACAAGTCTGGATTTGGTGGTTGCCAGGTAAACTGTACTTGCCTGACTGCATTGTGCCAAGCGTAAAGTTTGGTGGAGGAGGGATTATGGTGTGGTGTTGTTTTTCAGCTTTTCAGGGGCTTGGCCCCTTAGTTCCAGTGAAAGGATCTCTTAAAGGGTTAGTTCACCCAAAAATGAAAATTGTCATTAATTACTTACCCTCATGTCGTTCGACACCCGTAAGACCTCCGTTCATCTTTGGAACACAAATTAAGTTTTTTTTGTTGAAATTCGATGGCTCAGAAAGGCCTCCATTGGCAGCAACGAAATTTACACTCACAAGACCCATAAAAGGTACTAAAGACGTCGTTACAAAGTCCATCTCACTACAGTGGTTCTACAATAATTTTATGAAGCGGCGAGAACAGTTTTTGTGCGCATGCGTCGTGGTGCTTCGTGAGTTCATGTCAAAGGCCTAGGCGGAAGACAGAACATTTTTTTTGCGCACAAAAATTATTCTTGTCGCTTTATAAAATTGTAGAACCATTGTAGTGAGATGGACTTTGTAACGACATCTTTAGTACCTTTTATGGGTCTTGTGAGTGTAAATTTTGTTGCTGCCAATGGAGGCCTTTCTGTGCCATCGGATTTCAACAAAAAATATCTTCATTTGTGTTCCGAAGATGAACAAAGGTCTTACGGGTGTCAAACGACATGATGGTAAGTAATTAAAGGTCCCGTTCTTTGTGTGTTTTTGAAGCTTTGATTGTGTTAACAGTGTGCAATATAACATGTGTTCATGTTTCGCGTGTAAAAAAACACAGTATTTTTCACACAATTTACTTATCTATACACCGCTGTTTTCACTGTCCTAAAAACGGGCTGATGAGTTCCTTGTTCTATGAAGTCCCTCCTTCAGAAATACGTAACGAGTTCTGATTGTGCCAGCGGTTCCCGTGTTGTGATTTGACCGCAGCTTAGCGCACGTTGTACGGAAAGGTCACGCCTCTTAACGGGAGATGTATGCGGCTATGCGCTCAATGATCTCTACAGCGTCCCTGGGAAAGCCAAACAAAGGTGATTTGACTCCGGGATGAAAATAACAGCGTCTCGACGACATGGCGACAAACACACTGAAACGCAGCACTTCCTTTTCTCCACGCGACCGTCCTCTTCTCCACGTGGGACAGCAACAAGACCACGCCCCCTTTTTCGCGTATTCTTGTGGGCGGAGGTTAGTCTGTTCTACTGACGTCATTTATGAAGGAAGTACCAGGATGTAGTCCAAGCCAGCCGTTCGCTGTAGGCTTTGAAAGGGAACTTCTGTTAAATAAAATATCTCGCTTGGCATTGAACTTTGAGCTTTATAATTTTACAGGTATTATTTATGCTCTAACAGCAACATTACACACTAACTAAAGTTTGAACAATGGGATCACGAAGAACGGGACCTTTAATGACTGAATTTTCATTTTGGGGTGAACAAATGTTTAAATGCTTCACCATGACAGGACATTTTGGACAATTTGGATGGCCCCTTCCTGTTCCAACATGATACATAAAGACATGGATGAGCGCGTTTGGTGTGGAGGATAGAAAACCTTTGGGATTAATTAGAGCGGAGAATGTGAGCCAGGCCTTCTTGTCCAACATCAGTGCCTGACCTCACAAATGCGCTTCTAGAAGAATGGTCAAAAATTCCCATAAACACACTCCTAAACCTTGTGGAAAGCCTTCCCAGAAGAGCTGAAGCTGTTATAGCTGCAAAGGGTGGGCCATATTAAACACTACGGATTAAGAATGCATGTGCATGTAAAGGCAGGTGTCCCAAAAGTTTTGGCAATATAGTGTATTTTGTGTACCACTTTTGACGGGATCACCTGAGACCGATGTTAATACCAGGTGTAAACAACTGCTGGACCCCCTTGGAGAAACCCTCTGTTAAAACCTCCTGCTATTTGGCAAACAGACCTGGTTGAATTGTATTAGCCAGCCCAAGCAACACTGTGCTATCCCATTATTCCACCATAAAGCTTTATGTGCGCACACATCCATTATTCATGCAAAATCTAGAGGAAAAACCACTCACTTTCCCAGTATGCTTGATGGAGCTCTCCTTGGGAAAATTATACACCCTATCAGCATACAAGGATAGCAATGGCTGACGGACTGTGGATAGAGAAACTGCCATTTCATCAGCAAAGGTGTTTTAATCCTGCAAGAGGAAGACGGTCGCAGGAAGACTGATCTCGTGGAATTAAGTCTCCTGCATCAATAATTCTGGCTGGAGCTTATTTTGCATCAAACACAGAGACATTCTGCTTTCTCAGCAGTTTACCGACCGCAGTTGGAAATGAATATGGAGATTCCCTTACTTATTCTCTCTCTCTGTTTATTTCTTGGACTCAGTTCAGTCTTGGACCCGTGAGACAGTCCCTAGACCATTAACCATCTTGAGAATTATTGAATTTAGTGAATCTTCCAACTGTCATTAGTTGATTTCTTCCTGCTCTTCATTACATTTACATATGGAAAATCATGCAGTGGGGACAAGGACAAATTGTCACAGGTTTTATCTTACTTTAGATTCAATAGTTAAATTACACAAATGTGTATTTTCTCTAGTTGGTTCTCTGTATTTTCAATATGATATTAAACATCTAGTTCAAAACCTTCTTAAATTAAAGTTTTTTTTTATTCACTACTAAAATTCAAATAATAAATGTAGATTTTAACTGAAATGTTGAACTCTGCTGCCAGAGTAAGGATATTTTTCATAAATGTCAGGGCGGGGCAAGTTGTCAGATGTTATATTTTAAAAAAAGTTTGGCTGCGGATGCTATTTACACCAAAATTTTTCTAAGCGATAGATGATATTTACACTAAGTGCAAATAGCTGCAGATGCTATTTACTAAGTGAAGTAACATAAGTGAAAATAATGATAGTGATATATTATATTTACACCATGTAAAAGTAGCAGTTCTTTGCAATATGTGTAAATAGTAATTAGATGCTATTTATACTTTATTTTGACAGATTCATACTATTTGCACCTCAGTATAGTTGTTCATTAACAGGATGCAATAATAACAGAGTGTAAATGATTATATTTAATACAATTATTAAATGGATGCAGCCTTAATGGGACAATAAAAGCCCTCCCTTTTATTATTACTAAACATTTCGTTAGGCAATTTATTTCCACTTGTACAATATTTTCTTAATTTTTATTGAAAGTAAATGCCTTTCCGATGTGATATGTGATGGGAAAAGGGAGAAGAGCGAGCTCGGCAAAAGGTGAATTCGAACCCGGGTCGATCGCGTCAAAACCTTGTTTCACACGTTCTACTGACTACGCCACTAAAGACGTTAAAATATGTGCGTTTTTTTAAAATCTTGTTTAGGCTCGACCAGGCATTGTTAGGCGGAGTTAGTGTGAATAGCACTTGCCAACAAGACGCGCTATTTGCACTTGGTGTAAATAGACAGTTTTGTGTGTGTGTGCGCATTACCATTAGCATTTTTGCTGTTTCATCATGAGTTGTTTTGGGGGTTTTTTCTGGATGTAATGGTTGAAATATTCAATAGCCAATGTTTTAAGGATGTTTAATGTGACAACTAGCCCCGGTCACCTTTACGAATATCAATGAATGTATGCTCACACGAAAGACCTTCGCAGAAATGCAAATGGTTCCATTTGCCCATTAATGGCCATCAAGCAAGTTCCCCCAAGTGCTACCATGATGTCTCACTGTGACCTTTTTCCCATTTGTTTTATAGCCAAGCAGAGAAAAATGCTCAAATACAACGTCCTTTTCTCTGTCCGCAGGGACCCCCGGGGGCTGCAGGAGCTGAAGGCAGACAAGGAGAGAAGGGCGCCAAGGTAACGTATCATTCCAAATCAATTCAACCCAGGCACACACTGCAGCCTCCACTGCCATAATTAAAGCACAGTGAGCCATGGGAGAAAGAACAGCTCTGACAGAGTGACTCACTGTTAATACATGTGGAAAGACTGTCACTGTGGGATTGAAGTGTGTAGGTTGTTTTAGCTTTAGTTCATCAACTGAACCCCTATTATCCAAATTGCGTATTTGAAGCACGCAGCGATTTGTAATGTAATGTTGTAACCTTTTAAAGAGTATTTATATTATATTAATTATATTATTAGACCTTTTGGGTTTTTGTATTAGAAAGGCTGCATTTGATAAAAAATTCAGTAGGTTTTCTTTCTTTATCAGTGATATTTTATGCATTAAAAAACCTAAACGGATTCTATAATCCTCTATTCTCCTTACCTGTAGGGCGAGGCAGGATCCGAGGGTCCACCAGGTAAAACTGGACCAGTTGGCCCCCAGGGTCCCGCTGGAAAGCCTGGTCCTGAAGGTCTACGAGGAATCCCCGGTCCTGTGGTGGGTCCCCATGTCATCACCTAAAAGTTATACATACACATCATCATCACCACTATTATACATACACATAAATACAGTGGCCCCCAAATAGTTTTGAAATGGCTCATTTCATAACACTTAGGATACACTTAAACGTGCACTGTGTAGATTTTAGCGCCATCTAGCAGTGAGGTTGTGAATTGCAACCGCCCAGCTCACCCCTCCCTTTCGAAGCACTCATAGAAGCTACGGTGGCTGACACAGGACAAAGATGTCGTCGTCTGAGACAGCAGAGAGGAACTAGCGCTCTGTAGAGCAGTTTGTCTGTTTAGGGCTACTGTAAAAACATGGTGGCACAAAATGGCGATTTCACTGTAAGGGGATCTGCGGTGTGTGTAGATAGAAATGGCTTATTCTAAGGTAATTAAAACATAACGGTTCATTATGTAAGGTCTTTATACACCACTGATAACATAGTTATGTATATTACATAGCATTTCTGCCAATAGATCCTCATAAATACTACACTCTGCACCTTTTAAAGTACTGCAAATTTAAGATGCTTTTGCATGTTCTTAAAGTTGTTGGTGTAGCTACAGTACAATATTTTCTTTGCACTGCGGCCAAGCAATGCAATGACACGTTTAAGTATTCAAATAATTTGTGTGGCCACTGAATAGCCTAAACACACACTCTACCCATCACAGAAAACCTTCTGCAATTTTACATTTTCAAAAAAACTCATTCTCTATGATTTATAAGCTTGTTTCTAATGGGGACCTTAATTTAGGTCCCCACAGTGACACGAGTCCCCATGAGTCAGTGTGCATTCAGGTTGAAGTCCCCACCGGGATAGAAAAACATAAACACACACACACACACACACACACACACACACACACACACACATAGAAACAGAACTTTAGGAAACACCTCACTGAATAATAAATCACCTATCTATATCTTTCTCTTGTATAGTCTCTATCTATTTCTTGTCTATTTGATAATACTTTTTAGTATCTGGGCTATTAATCATTGTCCAGCCCAGAGTAAATCAATGGCAGACCATAAGCAAAAAACAATGCAATAATGGCTTTTATAATTGGATGGATTTTTACAGGGTGAACAAGGACTTCCTGGGGCTGCTGGACAAGACGGCCCTCCTGGACCAATGGTAAGAGGAGAGACCCCATTCCCTTTGCTCATTCTTTCTGTCAACCTTTTATCCTTTTTTTCTTTTCTATGTGTGCGTGTACATGTGGGTATATGTGCACAAATTGAATTCTCACTGTTGGTTCTCTGATATTTAGGGACCTCCTGGTCTCCCTGGCCTGAAAGGAGACCCCGGCTCTAAGGGTGAGAAGGTGAGTGACATTCTATTTCTTTTCCTGACATTTTTATTAATGTGGTGTCTTACATTTCAAAGAGGCTCAAGGTCAAAGATAAAGACTAGACTAGGTCACTCCAGGAAGCCAGAGGAAAAGTTTCACAGCCAGGAGAAAAGTTTCAGTTACAGTATAATATACAGAAGTTTAATTTCTAGTGTTATTAAATGTTTTTATATATATATATATATATATATATATATATATATATATATATATATATATATATATATATATATATATATATATATATATATATATATATATATATATATATATATATATATATATATATATATATAGTCTTTTCTGATGTGATTACTGATTATTTTCTTGAGTATTGTCTTTTTGTGTCACAAGTTGGGGTCAAATATTTTAAAAGAAAAAGAAAACCTCTGTTTGTTTTCATGCCAAGAGTTCAAACGATAACATGAATTACAGTTTATGAGAGAAAAAATTATATTATAGATTCTCCATTTGTGATGTGGCTGTGAGCTATAACACATACATGTTCTTTTTTTATATGGTATCGCTCTAATATGGTCAGTAATGGAGCTTGTTAGAAAAGTTTGGTACAGCGCCTAAACAAAATCTTACTCAAAGCCCATTTTTTGAGATATCAACCTACAATTATGAACACAACTTGTTCAGATTTTTGGCTTTCATTATCTTGCAGTTTTAATGTCCAACCTGTTTTATAAAATATATATTTTGTATAAAATATGAAAAAGTATATGTTTACATTGTACATTTTCATAAACCCAAACTTCTATAACTTTTATAAAATATTTTCTTTCTTAATTTAACTTCTACAATAATCTGTCATATGTCTTCTTTAAAAAAAAGACCAATCTTACTTCTATATTCCAAAGCATTCTTGAATTGCAACCATTTAAGTTCGGATAGGGGATTTTCATGTCTATGCAGAAAAAAAGTGTGTGTGTGGAGGGGTTAATTAAATTAAACTTTAATTTAATTAACCTGTTCACATAAAGAACAATAACTATAAGATGCTCAAGCTCTTTAAAGCAGGATTGATTCTATGTTTTTATTATTCGACAGCTGGGAAAAATCATTTTGAAAGTGATTACAACAATATTGTTTCTCTGTTCTGTTATCGTTATAGTTGCGGTGTGGACTCCGCTATTCTTTTATATTTAGAAGGATTTTTAGAACTATATCGTTATAGTTATCGTACTTGGTGTGAATGGCTTTAGTATAACGTAAACTGATATTCTTTGATAGTTTGGTTATGCTTATTTAAACATTTTGTATGCAAGACCATCAACTGATCTTCTGATCCGCTATCATATTCATTTTTCTTCCAGGGTCACCCCGGTCTTATCGGCCTCATCGGACCCCCCGGTGAGCAGGGAGAGAAGGGAGATCGGGGTTTGCCTGGTCCTCAGGGCTCTGCCGGCAGCAAGGGAGATTCTGTGAGTCACTAATGATTTATTTGTCCTTTCTAGCCCACCACACAACAAATGTTGTACCTCCAGCAGTGCACCTATCAGGACTTCTCCTGCTGTAATGCTTGCAAATTAAAGTAACGACCGACTGAAACAATAACGTCTGCACTTATTGCATCTGTGTACATCATCATAATCGTGTTATGGATGAAGCTGTCATGAAAGGTTCTCAGAGCCAGCAGTAATTCTATAACGCCAGACGTTCCCATCAAACACCAGTGAGATTATATTTCTTCACAGTCAAACTGTGAAATGTTTGCCTCGTTGAAAAACCACGCAACACATATGCAAGGCAATCAGCAAATGTATAGAAAACCTTTAAAAGTTGATTTGAATAAACAATTAGAAATGGCGTTGGCCCATTCTCAGTGGTTTAAAGCAATGCAGCTTTAAACGTATTACGATTTAGCTTAATTAAATTGTAGTCTCCCCTTCTGTGAGTTTGAAAAAATCGAAAAGGTTCCCATCTCACTAACGTTTCCCGCTGGACAGATTTGCGATCTGTTGCTGAGTTTAGTAACAGAGTCTGCATTTCTCCCCACAGAATTAACTCAAAAGTCCTTGACTCTAATGAAGTGTAATGATCGGTGTGTAATACAAACCAGAGGAATATATGATTAGCAAGTGTCGTTTTCATATCGCTGACAGAATTGTACTTTTAAAAACAATTCTCCTCACATAGTTGTTTGAATTTCTGTTTACCAATATCTTATTGTTTGTTTTTCTTATAGATCCAATTAAATATCAATCATATGAAGTTCTGCTTTCTAACCATCTGCTCTTTAAACTGCAGGGTATTGGTGGTGCTTCTGGTCCGCTTGGTCCACCTGGTCCTCCAGGATTGCCTGTGAGTCTTTTCTCTGTTGCATTTTGCATTAAGTGTTGGATTATTGTCAAACTATACATAGCACCAAGGTGCAAATTCAAACCATCACAAAGTTTTTTTGAGAGAACTATTAAATATGTTAGATAACTATGATATTACAAAAATGTACTAAGTAATCCATTTTAAACACATTTAATGCCTTTCAACATTTAAAATTTTGAATTTTGGTCTGTCCCACCTCAGCGGTCTTGCCTATACTAACCGTTTCCACCATTTAAATGTATACAGGTGTCATAGTTTTGACAAACAATACCGTTCAAAGGTTTGGCGTCAGTAAGATTAAAAAATAATAATATTACTAATAATACCAAGGACAGATTAAATTGGTTAAAAGTGACAGTAAAGACATAAATTCATCAAAGAATCTCGCAGCACAACTGTTTTCAAAATTGATAATAAGAAGTGTTTCTTGACCATTATAATGATTTCTGAAGGATCATGTGACACTGAAGACTGGAGTAATATTGCTGAAAATTGGGAACTCACCATTGGCAGGGCTCAATCCGAGGGGCGGGATAAACGGTTGTCTTTCAAATTCCCTCTGTACGCAATAGGATAGCGCTACAACCAACCAGAGCAACAAAGTAGGTGAAGCGGAGCTAGTTGATAGATTAAACTTTTTTTTCTGCAAAACTCCGAACACATCTTCCTTTTTTAAGAATGACTTCAGTCTCGTTCTTTGTTCTTTTCTCAATGAAAAACCGACACACAACCAAAGAGATGACATTCTGATGAACAACTTGCAATGAAAAGGGAAAGTCCCGAATTTACATCGGAAAAGCATTCGAAGATGGCGAGAACTCCGGTGGCAGAAGGGCTTCCAATCAGGAAACATGGAGGGGTGGGGGAGGAGGAGGAGGAGGAGGAGGAGGGAGGGTCTAGCTAGCCTCTGTTTTGTTTGACAACACTTCGAACGTCAACAAGAAGTTACTCTGCTTAGAGCACCTTTAACTCCAAGTCTTCCAGAGTCGCGGCCAAAGCCGATTCGAAGACCGCTGTTCGCCAGCTTCTTTGTTTTCAAGTAGCAGGCAGATCCACCGCAACTCATTATTATGTTAAGCCCGCCCTCCGACTCTATACACAATGTGATTGGCCTGACCAGAGTTTGGTTTTTCCAGCTCTCAAGCCCTGGCTGCAAATTATATTTTTATATTTTATACTGTATTTTTAATTAAAAGAATCCAACTATGGAGAGACTTCTTGAAACATTAAGGCCAATTCACACCACACAGAGAAACACCAAGTTGGTCATTAGATTTAGAATTTTATGAAAAATAACCCCACAGATACCAACAAACGCTGAACATATTCAGTTGGGTGAAAATAAACCACAACCAATGCCAACAGACGCTGACAGGGGTAACACACTGATCCGACAAAATGTAATTTGTCTGTGATTTAGCTTTTAAAAACCCTAAGCTTTTTAACAGTAGTGTAAGTTGAACTGATATTATTATTCATTTAGAAAAACAAATTGTAATGTTAACTGCATTTTCCATGCTGCATTTCCATTTTTAGGGTCCACAAGGGCCAAAGGGATCCAAGGGATCGAGTGTAAGTTCCGCTTTATCGCTGATCAACTATTTCGGCTTGTTATAATAATGTTAGAAAATGCGCTTATGATTTTTAATCATCTTCTTGCAGGGTCCCGCTGGTCAAAAGGGAGACACTGGCACAGTCGGACCACCTGGTCCTCCTGTAAGTGAACTTTTGCATTCTTTGAGGAGAATTTTACTAGATAAAATGCAAGAGGCTCATGGATACGTGCTCATTTTCACATTCCGTAGGGTCCTCCTGGTGAGATCATCCAGCCTCTGCCTATGCACATGCCCAAGAAGTCCCGTCGCTCCATCGACATGCAAGCGGACGAGGCGGGCACCATGCTGGACTACGGAGAGGGCATGGAGGATATCTTCAGCTCTTTGAATAATCTCAAACAGGACATTGAGCGCATGAAGTACCCCATGGGCACACAAAACAACCCCGCACGAAGCTGTAAAGACCTTCAGCTCGCTCACCCAGAATTCTCAGATGGTAAGTGAGCAGACAATGGGTAAAGGAGACAGACTTGAACAGATAAATCCGGAAAACATGTAACGTTCGCTGCATTCTGAGCTACTCAGTAGTATTGGCTGTGCTTCTAAAATTCCAATCCTGTCACTCAGGAGGATTTGAATAACAGCAGCAGCCGACGGCTGATTGGGAAGATGTTTAGCATTCTGCGGACTCCAGCGGGAGCTAACCTCTCCCTCCCAAATCATGGCTTACAAAATGCCAGCTCTTACACTGACCTTTCAGAGTTGGTTTTACCGCACTCGCATTAGCCTGCTATTTTATTTACACAATGCATCGCCACTGCTGATGCCCATGAAGATATAAATAAAAAGCTAGACATAGCTGTGGCGGAATCTTCATATAAGATCTTAATGATTTCTTCACGTTTATACTGTATCTGTCATTGTTCTAGACCCTGGTGTATGATGGGGTTTTTTCTCCCTCAGGTGAATACTACATCGATCCCAACCAGGGATGCTCCGGGGACTCCTTCAAAGTGTACTGCAACTTCACAGCGGGAGGCGAGACCTGCATCTTCCCTGATAAAAAGTCAAATGGAGTGAGTGGCATTCTGAAACCCCTAAGGAAGAGCTATATATATACACTCACCTAAAGGATTATTAGGAACACCTGTTCAATTTCTCATTAATGCAATTATCTAATCAACCAATCACATGGCAGTTGCTTCAATGCATTTAGGGGTGTGGTCCTGGTCAAGACAATCTCCTGAACTCCAAACTGAATGTCAGAATGAAAGAAAGGTGATTTAAGCAATTTTGAGCATGGCATGGTTGTTGGCATGGCAGGTTTGAGTATTTCACAATCTGCTCAGTTACTGGGATTTTCACGCACAACCATTTCTAGGGTTTACAAAGAATGGTGTGAAAAGGGAAAAACATCCAGTATGCAGCAGTCCTGTGGGCGAAAATTCCTTGTTGATGCTAGAGGTCAGAGGAGAATGGGCCGACTGATTCAAGCTGATAGAAGAGCAACTTTGACTGAAATAACCACTCGTTACAACCGAGGTATGCAGCAAAGCATTTGTGAAGCCACAACACACACAACCTTGAGGCGGTTGGGCTACAACAGCAGAAGACCCCACTGGGTACCACTCATCTCCACTACAAATAGGAAAAAGAGGCTACAATTTGCTCGAGCTCACCAAAATTGGACAGTTGAAGACTGGAAAAATGTTGCCTGGTCTGATGAGTCTAGATTTCTGTTGAGACATTCAGATGGTAGAGTCAGAATTTGGTGTAAACAGAATGAGAACATGGATCAATCATGCCTTGTTACCACTGTGCAGGCTGGTGGTGGTGGTGTAATGGTGTGGGGGATGTTTTCTTGGAACACTTTAGGCTCCTTAGTGCCAATTGGGCATTGTTTAAATGCCACGGCCTACCTGAGCATTGTTTCTGACCATGTCCATCCCTTTATGACCACCATGTACCCATCCTCTGATGGCTACTTCCAGCAGGATAATGCACCATGTCACAAAGCTCGAATCATTTCAAATTGGTTTCTTGAACATGACAATGAGTTCTCTGTACTAAAATGGCATTTCTAAAGAATGCTTTCAGCACCTTGTTGAATCAATGCCACGTAGAATTAAGGCAGTTCTGAAGGCGAAAGGGGGTCAAACACAGTATTAGTATGGTGTTCCTAATAATCCTTTAGGTGGGTGTCTATATATATATATATATATATATATATATATATATATATATATATATATATATATATATATATATATATATATATATATATATATATATATATATATATATATATATATATATATATATATTAACAAGCAATAAAACAGATACTACTACAATATATAAATACGTACCAATTTAAATATATCATCATAATATATATATATTTTTTTCATATTACACCAGTGGCAATGAAGTAGTGGGAAATGTCCATAATTTACAAAAAAAATAAAAATACCACAAAAGTACTGTAAAACACCTATATGGTCTTGCAAATAGGATTTGTACAATTTGCTATTTTTGTCTTGATTTTGGAGTCTAGGGCCTTTTTTAATACTTTTTAAACTATCTTGTAATGTTTATTTGTGCACTCATACCCTAAAGATCAGAAGAAGATTAAAATTAGATAAAATTTACATTGAGAGGGATGTTCATTGGACCATATGCTGTATGAAAAATAGCTGGATTTAGTTGCATTTCATTTTCTGCTGAAGCAGGTTTGCTCTTCATACAACACTATTCACACAGCAGGTATATTCTTTGTGTTGTCTTTAAGGTGAGATTATCTTCATGGCCCAAAGAAGTTCCCGGCTCCTGGTTCAGTGAATTTAAGCGTGGCAAAATTGTAAGTGCACTTTCTCATCCGTCTTTCATCCACTCCTTTATGAAAAACATCATCTTGTCCTTCGAAACTAAAACCTGTGTTCAGCCTTGCTTTTTTTTTTACTTAACCATTGGGCAGATACCAGTAAGAGCTCAGCTTTTAAAAGATGCTGTCTCACAGCCCTGGATCCATCAACAAGCCGAGCAAACCCACAAACACCTACAAACACACAACTGTGCACAAATACACACCACATTTATATTTGATGCAGTGGAGGATAGTTATAAAGGCATCGCTGCACAGCTTTGTGTTTCTGGTGTCTGTTCCGACTGTTTTCTATTTTGTCTGAAGCAATAGTTGTTCTATTATTCAGAGTTCCAACTTTCCATTTATTAGTGCCTGTGAATTCTAGTGACTTGCTTTATCACTTACACACACTTTATCATTTTACACAAATCAAGTACTCCAGTAATAGAAAAAACCCTAATGAAATATTACGCCAGTAAAAGAATAAGTACTCGTTTTCAATTTTACTTGAGTAAAAGTACAAAAGTACTTTATTCGTATTTAAAGTAAAAGTACTGATCAATGAACCATGTTTATTGTATATATCCAACACTAGTCAATAAGAGAGATTAGTGCAGAAATTTAGTTTGCATTGACTTAAAAATAAGCAAATGTTTTATTTTATCACCAAAAGTTATTATACATCAAAACATCCAAGTAAAATATCACAAACCTAATCGAGTGAAAAAAATATAACAAATAGTATTTTAACAAATAACAAATAAATAGATTTGTGTAAATATACGGTGAACAATTGTATAAAAATACAATTTACAGATGTCATGAGGTGCAAAACGAGTTAACATTTAAAGAGGAACACTACACAACCGTACTAGTTTTATATCATTTTAATTTCTACAGCAGCGGGGAAGATGCATGGGCATTCATTTGCATTATTTTAAGTTTGAAAATCAAACTTAGCATTAAATGGATATATGGATAATATTTCATTATATTTTCCTAATCTTATAAAAGAGATGATTATGAATAGAATTGCAACTTAACACAACAAACCTGAACAAAATATTATATTATATTATATTTAGGGCTATCAAATGATTAACCGTGATTAATCGCATCCAAAATAACTCCAACCAAAGTATAATATAATATAATATAAATAGTACTGTGAAATTAATCGCATCCAAAATAAAAGTTTGTTTACATAATATATGCGTGTTCTGTGTATAATTATTATGTATATTTGAATACACACACATACATGTATATATTTCAGAAATATTTGCATGTATTATATATCAATATAAGTATTTTATATATAAATATTTTAAAAAATCTTAAATATATGCATATATTTGCATATGTGTGTATTTATATATACATAATATAATATATGTGTACTGTTTATAATTATTATGTAAACAAACTTTTATTTTGAATGCGATTAATCATTTGACAGTACTATTTATATTATATTATATTATACTTTTGTTTGGAGTTTTTACTGTGCATGTTTGCTTACAATAACAGAAACAATGTTACTGGAATGGAAACAAATTACAATCCCTTTTTTTTAAAGTCATGCTATTTTGTAGTAAACGTGAATTATTAAACATTAAAGTAAATTATAATATCTGCCTACTTGTATAGGTCAGAGAAACTTAATTCGTTTTTGTGAAGAAAGATTAGTGCTGAATGAAAAAATATAATAATAATAATAATAATTATTATTATTATTATTATATTGAGCCACATGTTAAAAATATTTATACAAAAATATATTTGGTGGGACAAGTACAAATGCTGCTGATGAATAAATCTAGACTGGGTAAACCCAGCCTGATCTTCCGGCAATTTGATTGGAAACCTGTACATTAATTTCTCCTGCTTCTGTCACACTTTTGCGGGAACCAATCACAGACTGGCTTATCCACCTGGCACGCTATTGGCAGGTTTAACACGATGACGGATAGAGAAGCGATGGGTCGTTGCCCGTTGATCATGCCTTTTGTGGTCTGATTGGTTGAAGGACTATCCAATTGTGTACAGAGTCCTTTGAATTATGCTCGTTTATCACGCCTCTTGTGCAGTAGAAAACACAGAGCAGACTCCCAAGACCAATGTTCAAATCTTAGCCAGACAAGAATAAGTCCTTAAACGTCCTGAAAACCTTTGTATCATTTTTGTTTTCACCCTCAAGCTTTCGTACGTGGACGCAGAAGGCAATCCTATAAACATGGTCCAGATGACATTCCTCAAACTACTGACAGCCTCCGCCAGGCAAAACTTGACCTACAACTGCCACCAGTCGGTCGCCTGGCACGACGCCACTACGGACAACTACGACAGGGCACTGCGCTTCCTCGGCTCCAACGACGAGGAGATGTCATATGACAACAACCCCTTCATCACGGCCCTGTCAGATGGCTGTGCGGTAAGACCTCTGTCATAGATCTGTACCAATGAATTAGTCATTTAAATCTGCAAACACACAGTTCTGATGGTCTTTTTCTCGTCCTACAGGTGAGGAAGGGCTACGGAAAGACGGTTCTGGAGATCAACACTCCCAAAATCGATCAGGTTCCAATCGTCGATGTGATGTTCGCTGACTTTGGGGATCCCAACCAGAAATTTGGATTCGAAGTTGGTCCAGTCTGCTTCCTTGGCTAAAAAAAACAGACAAAGAAAAAACATACCAACAACTTGGCAGGGTAGGACGGGTTAGCGCACGAGTTGAGACTTTTTTTCTTGACGTCATCAAACCATCGAGCCCGTTCCTGCCACATGCAAGTTTTGAATTAAAAAAATGGGGTAGCGAACACGTCTTACCATTTATGTATGTATTACCCAGGAAAATACTTGTTGCCCTTGTAGGGCAAGGATCACATGACATGAAACCTGTTATGGAACGAAAAGGTGAA
Source organism: Romanogobio albipinnatus (assembly GCA_023566225.1). NCBI lineage: Eukaryota > Metazoa > Chordata > Actinopteri > Cypriniformes > Gobionidae > Romanogobio > Romanogobio albipinnatus. Next base: position 31,559,185 of record CM042260.1, on the reverse strand, counting down.
GGACAACGTCAAGCCAAGGCAAACGGTGAACCTGGGAGGTCCTCGAGTTGGAGAAAGGAAGGACCTCTCATCCGGAGTCTATCGGTGCAGTGCAAAAAAAAAATATTTGCAAACAAAAAAAAAAGATGACAACAATGGTGCTTGTTCAAAATAGAAAAAAAGAGGTGCTATGAGAAAGAGGATGTATTTTAATAAAACTGTAATTATTATTTTGTACATTGTTGATGTTTCTGAATCCACTTTCAAAACTTGCATGTGTATCACAATTACATCTGGCTCTTAAATTCCAAATCCCTCACGAACGTTTATAAGTTATAGAACTGAATAAATAAAGAAAGAATTAAATAATATTTTGTGGATGAATACTGTGTACTTATTATTAAGCAAATAAAAGACAGCATTCAAACAGTTCCCTATTATTAATTGTAATGTAAGTCCTTTGTATATATTGACCATCCCGAAGTTGCTCGCAGTTCGGCCCACTGGACACCTCAAGAGGAAGATTCAACAGCACATGCAACGCAACTAATGTTGTCTCCTGTGCTTGATTTAATAATCTTGCCATTCACTTTAATTTAATTTTTGTTTGTTATTTGTTTGTTATAGGATTTTTTTTTTCAGTTGTAGGTCGGTCGTATACCTCAATCTCTCTTGAAAAAACCATACCGATGCAAGTATGGTGTGCCCTGTATATACCTTGGTTATACAGTTAAGTTTATATATTTTGGGTGGGGATTTTTTTTTTTTTTTATTAATGGGGAAAATACATATCTGTTAGGCCTCTTTTTGTTCAAAACCTTCTGTGAATGCAATAATAAGGCCTTTTCGGTGACCCATTTTTGTAACTAAAATGAGAAATTGTTTTAAATGTGCTTTTTATGGTTCATTTCATTATTAAAAACTGGATTCCAACCAACCATGAAACTGAGGTGTGAATTGTTTGTTTGCTTTATCAGGTCAGATGGTTTTATTGTCTCTTCGGTGTTGTGTGATTTTAGGTTTTAAATGACCGTACATTTCATCTGACCGATACTTTCAGTTTTAACACGCCATTTTAAAGGATAGTTCACATTAAAAGTTTATCATTTGCTCACCCTCAAGTTGTTCCAAACCTGTACGAGTTTCTTTCTTCTGCTGAACACAAAAGAAGAAAATTTGAGTAATGTTGGTAACCCAGCCACTTATTTAGGAAAAACCATACTATGGAAGTCAATGGCTACCGTCTGGTTACTAACATTCTTCAAAATATCTTCTTTTGTGTTCAGCAGAAGAAAGAAATTCATACAGGAACAACTTGAGGGCGAGTAAATGGCAGAATTAGAATTTTGGCCTGAACTATCCTTTTAATGCCAATAAGTGAGCTGTTATCCCAAAAATGCATTGGTTAAAATAAATGTTAGCTAACTCATGCATAACACGTTTAATTAATTACTTCCTTGTGTCATTTATCATGCATTACAGCTCATTAGCAGGTCATCTGGGATGTCTGAACAGGATGAGAACAGCGTGTTTACTTTAGAAAAACTTTTATACTCATTTCACACAGGTCCCTCTGGCTCCTTTCCTAATCGAGCGCTGGAAGCTACACAATCTAATGGTACCTACACATGGAGTCTCATTAGGCATTGAGTTTAATATGAAAGCCTCGTCTCCATTTCAGCCGAATAAGAGCTTTCTCTATTCTCGCTGTTTGATGTCTGTGTATCCTCACCGGTCAGATCAGCAATGAATTCTCTGCATTGGACGTCTCTATTCAAGCTTTCAAAGGAATGCCAATTTGATATTTTTCTTTAGGCAAAGACTTTGAGTTTGCCATTTCACCATGAGCTTTAGTGGCAGGCATTCTCTACTTAGCATTTAAAAAGATTTTCAAAGGATTTGACCCTCTGTGGACGGTCTCCATTTGAGCATCTCGGTTTCTTCAAGAACTCTTCTGCATGATAGGACATCAAACTACTAATATACACTCACCTAAAGGATTATTAGGAACACCTGTTCAATTTCTCATTAATGCAATTATCTAATCAACCAATCACATGGCAGTTGCTTCAATGCATTTAGGGGTGTGGTCCTGGTCAAGACAATCTCCTGAACTCCAAACTGAATGTCAGAATGGGAAAGAAAGGGGATTTAAGCAATTTTGAGCCAGACGGCCGGTCTGAGTATTTCACAATCTGCTCAGTTACTGGGATTTTCACGCACAACCATTTCTAGGATTTACAAAGAATGGTGTGAAAAGGGAAAAACATCCAGTATGCGGCAGTCCTGTGGGCGAATATGCCTTGTTGATGCTAGAGGTCAGAGGAGAATGGGCCGACTGATTCAAGCTGATAGAAGAGAAACTTTGACTGAAATAACCACTCGTTACAACCGAGGTATGCAGCAAAGCATTTGTGAAGCCACAACACGCACAACCTTGAGGCGGATGGGCTACAACAGCAGAAGACCCCACCGGGTACCACTCATCTCCACTACAAATAGGAAAAAGAGGCTACAATTTGCTCGAGCTCACCAAAATTGGACAGTTGAAGACTGGAAAAATGTTGCCTGGTCTGATGAGTCTCGATTTCTGTTGAGACATTCCGATGGTAGAGTCAGAATTTGGTGTAAACAGAATGAGAACATGGATCCATCATGCCTTGTTACCACAGTGCAGGCTGGTGGTGGTGGTGTAATGGTATGGGGGATGTTTTCTTGGCACACTTTAGCCCCTTTAGTGCCAATTGGGCATCGTTTAAATGCCACGGCCTACCTGAGCATTGTTTCTGACCATGTCCATCCCTTTATGACCACCATGTACTCATCCTCTGATGGCTACTTCCAGCAGGATAATGCACCATGTTACAAAGCTCGAATCATTTTAAATTGGTTTCTTGAACATGACAATGAGTTCACTGTACTAAAATGGCCCCCACAGTCACCAGATCTCAACCCAATAGAGCATCTTTGGGATGTGGTGGAACGGGAGCTTCGTGCTCTGGATGTGCATCCCACAAATCTCCATCAACTGCAAGATGCTATCCTATCAATATGGGCCAACATTCTTTCAGCACCTTGTTGAATCAATGCCACGTAGTATTAAGGCAGTTCTGAAGGCGAAAGGGGGTCAAACATTAGTATGGTGTTCCTGATAATCCTTTAGGTGAGTGTATATATACGAGGTACGGTGTTGCATTTGGTAACAGTGACTGAAAAATACGACATAGGCCAACATTAAGGGGGAAGAAGTGTTTTAATTGAGCAAATTCACTCTCAAAACATGTCTTGGAGGCTCGTTGCCCGATCAAAGACTGGTAACCTCTTTACAGTCGGAATAAAAGCAAAATGGGTTGCTTACAATTGATGCTTAGTCAACTTAACCTAAAGCGGAAAATGCATAAAAGACCATGTGCCTGCGGGAGTGTGTTTTTGTTCTTAAACAGTATAAGAGCCAAAGCAAATATTCATGTTTAAGCTTAAAACCAGTTCACGCTTTCGTAGTGTAGCATCCCAACTTCTCTATTGTTTCAGGTGGTTAGACATTGTGTATCCCAAGCACACAGGCTTTGGCTTTTTTCACAAATCTTATATCTGCAATTTGGGGAGAAAACCTAACAAATTGGTTGCTTCACATATCACTCTAATGGTAATGCATTTTCCAAGTATCTGCACTTTATCAGTGTATTTTCATTTTGGAAAGCTTTTCCTTCACTACATTCGTTACGAAAAAAGAAGTTTATTCGAGTGTGCTATTAGTAGGCCTATACTTCTTTTAAACTAAAAATATAAAACTTTCAGTCTCCTTTTTATGTACTTCTCAGAAATATACTTAAAATTGCACTTAAAGGTGAATAGGTGATCTGTGAAATGCTAACTTTAGCCTGCTAGCATTGAAAGCATACAATCCCACCCTCCCTGCAAATTGTCGTCCAAAGCTATGCCTCCTCCAAAACACATTGCACAGACCCCAGAAGCGAGACAACGTTTTTGGATTACATCATGTGTCATTCACGAGTGAGAAAACTTTACAGTACAGTACGTTAAGTAACAGTAACGTTACTACAATAACGAATGTAAACAACTGTTTGCCTGCCATTCTTGCTCCGTCTGCACAGCGACAGCGTACGTGAACAAGCTGTTGTCGTAGTGTCTGAGCGAACAGGATAAGCACAATGGTATGCAAACACACATTGACTGACAGGGAACACATGCTATCATTTTATTTGGACCGAACGCAATGAATGAACGAACATACCACGCCTTCCACAGATGATATATATTTATAAAAAATAAATTTAGACTCATTAACATAATGATTGCTATCAGGATCTGAGGAGACTTTTAACCAGCATTTCAAAAAAATGTTTCTGTTGAGAATCAACAACTTATAATAATGACAGAAAGGTTTAAGTATATTTGGACTATACATGTACTCAATCTTTTGATCGAAATATACTTAAAAGTATAATTAAGTATTCTAAGTAGGCTAGGCCATATACTTGCTGTGTAGTTGTGTTTACTCTTTTGATTGAGTAGCCTATTAAATCGTTTTTTACACACAGTTTTACATACAGTCTTATAAACTTACATTGTTTGACAATATTGTTTGGAGAAAAAAAAAACAGATATGTTTCCAATTCTGAGTATCTGAATTTTTGTCTGGGCTAGTCCACTGGTAGTGCACATAGGAATTTACTTAACATCTACTTTACTCTTTCCTCGCCACTGACTGAAATTTCGAAATCTATGATTTCACTGTTATACGATAGGGGGGCGCTATTACGCATCTAGTACAGAATCTCCTGATCAAAACACTGGTGAAGAAGCAGCATAAACAAGTTATAGAAGATTGCTTACCCAAAATGTAAAACAATGCATAATTTTCTCAGCTTTTTGTTTAAAATGTTGCTTTTTATTAAACTTACCCACATTCAATTGTTGATAAAAAGGATGCATGAAGCTTTATTCAAAGTTTTTAAAATGGAAAGAAAGAGTAAAAGGTATATTTCAAGTATACAAATGTAATACCTAAATAGGAACATGGTAGTATACTTAGTGCAAAAATAATATATAAATAGTAAACTATAAGTATGACGTTATCTTCACTTAAAGAAACGTACAAGTAGGCCTATACTTGCAGTATAAAACTACGAAACTAGTTGTTAACTGAGAGTTCACTTCAAAGTGTACTACAAGTATTAAAATAGTAAACTACTACTAGTTCACTTGTAGTAAAAATGCAGTACAAATGAGAAACGTAGTTGTGAACTAGTTAGTACACTTAGATGTATCCTCCTACTAACAAAGTGGGCCAATTTAGTCCCAGTAAGTATTAAAATATTACACTTACAAGTTTACTGCTAGTACATTGATATTAGTATACTTACTACATAAAGTACTTAAACATATACGTCAACTTTACTTAAAGGGGGGGTGAAACACTCATTTTCAGTCAATCTCATGTTAATCTTGAGTACCTATAGAGTAGTACTGCATCTTTCATATCTCCGAAAAGTCTTTAGTTTTATTATATATATAAAAGAAAGATACACTGTACATCTTTCCGAAAAAAGCAGAGCGGTTGGGGGCGTATTGTTCGGCGGGGAGGTAAAGAATGATGAGCATGCGCAGCTATTGCGTTGAGCTATGCATGTTTACATAGATAAACAATGGAATCGATAGCTAGCAACAGATAGACATTTGAAGCAGTTTTACTCACCACCTGCTACCAACGCACGACCGTGAACCTTAATCGCTAGGATTGCTCCATCTTTCAGCATTAGAAGAGCTATAAATCCGGAGTTGAACTGGACCTTGTTTATAAACCATCGTCACCGAAATTCAGGGAACAAACAAACACTTGCACAACTCACAACTCTTGAAGTATACTTCTTTTTCGTAAGGGAAAGCATAATATTTTACTTTTTACTTCACTACTTTTTCGACTAGCAAGCCGGCTGCGCTGCAGTCACAGGACTTCACGGAATCAACAATGTCACCAAAGATGTGTGTTTTTGGTTGTCATGGCAAGACAACTTTTCAAGACCTTCTCCGAGTAGAAATAACATCCAGATGATTCTTTTGAGCTGATTCATTTAAACAGTTTGAACCACTATGATTAATTTGTGAATACGAATTATCTGATTGAAATGAAACGCATGAAACGGAAGTTGTGATAGTCTTTTCTTCCCTATTGTGATGTAGGCCTATATCCAGTGAAACTGCTTCTCAAACAAGAAAAATATATATATAGCGGTGACTTGATTTTTTCCAACAAAGGGGTATTGCACAAAAGTAAGATAAGGGATTAACCTGGGATTTTCAGTTATCCTGGCTTTCTTTATTCTACTTTTGTGCAATAGCCCTCAGGTATTGATTGCAAGTATAGTAATAGGAGTTACTAGATCAGTGGGCAAGGCCATAAACAGAGGGTGTTTTTCACTGTGTTACCTGATTTGCCACAGTCACAGTGTGTGTAGGGTTTAGGGGTGGGGTCGGGTGAAGGGGATCTTTTTCATTGCATGGACACCCATCAGTTTGAAAACACCCACAAATTTAGAAACACCCAATTTTGTTCCGCCGAGAACAAAACCTCATACTCATTGATTGGATCGTTGGATTGCTGTGGTATGCTACTGCTGTGATTGACAGGTTGTCCCACCCTCACAAGTCATTGGAGAAGAGATGTTGCAAAGAGGGAAAGTTATTTTGATAAAAGATGACAAGGGCACTTGTAATGATATGCATCGATAAATAATTTCTAATAATTATATGCAATAAGAAATAAGACATAAAATTAAAATACATTTCTGGTCATGTTCGATTTGAAACAATAATTCAATAGAACTCTACTGTCTGACTGACACGTGTATCACCCAATCATGAGATGATGTGATAAGCCCCACCCCCCCATCACCTGCATTGCTCTTCTGGGTGCATGGACACTTGAAGGATGTAGTTTGCCTAATCTGTTCCAAAAGATAAACCATAACGGACGTGTTTGCCTGTGTTTCATCTCCTCACTGTCGTTAATTACCTGAGCTGTCCAACAATGAAAATGTTCAATTAATTCTCTGCATGTGATGTCTTTTGTGGCATTATTGTGGGAAGGGAGGGGGATTGGGGGACGGGACACCCACACATCTCTCTTCAGGGGCCGTATGGGACCTGCCTGTCTCTTCACCATCTTCTCAAAGGCAGATGAACAAAGATCAAACAGGCTGGCCAATGGCATTAACTTTGAATATTCAAGCTGCATGGGTACAGAGAGACGCCATGTAACTGCCAGCCCATAATTCCCTCAAAAGGAACGCTAAGCCTCAAATCATAAAAGAGCCACCCTTTTTAAGAAATAAAAAGCAGGAGAGTTTCCGTTGCTGTCAATCAAGGCAATCCTCAAAGAGAAAAGCTAAAAGAAAAGCACCAGATATTCTGAATTGTTCAACTAAAAGGTGTCCGTGCATTAAAAGGCTCTAAAGCTAACTTAAAGGTCCCATGGCATGAAATTTTCATTTTATGAGGTTTTTCAACATTAATATGAGTTCCCCTAGCCTGAATATTGTCCCCAAGTGGATAGAAATGTTGATCGGTGTAAACCCGAGTTCTGGCTGTCTCTCTCTGCCTTTGAGAAAATGACAGGCCAGACGAGCCAATCCTGAAGCCTCCTGTTTTGACGTCCAAGCAGGAACGGTTACCTCCCTTTCCTCCGCCCAGAGAATCTGGCACGCCCATGCAAACACTCGAGATCATTAACGTTACTTGTGAACGCTGGCAGTTTCTCAGTGTTTGGATGTACAAATGAAAACAGAAGTCTTTTTTCAGTTCCTTCTGATCTGTGATCAGTAATTTCTGATGTGTAGCTAATTATTTATTATTCGTGCACACGCAGCGGCTTCTCTCTCTCCGGACAGAACGGTGTTTTCGTGTTTTCTATCTTGTGAGTCAGTGTTTTTGTACGTCCTCGTCGCGTCTACCGGTTCTAAAATGTGCATACAGTCGTGAGTTTCTGCTCAACATCGGCCTCACACACGCCGAAGCTCGGGCTGCACTGGCCGTTGGCCTTCAATATCCCCGACCCCCAGTACTGCATCTGGCCCACAGCGGAGGCACCAAACGCGGCGTGAGATTAAGCAGAAGGGGGGTAAGTTAAGCGTGAGCATATTCGGGCTAGCCAGCCTAGCCCCACAATAAACTGGATTACATTCGATTACTGCTGTTGTGTCTTTGTTTGCTCTGTGTACTCAACGCGCGTCACTGACGCTTTTATTTTATTTTATAAAATAATGCTATTATCAACACTTACTTTTAACTCGTTCATCTCGACAGCTGTAATGGTACTTTGCATGTGTTACAAAGTTGGTAATGATGAAGACAGGGTCGGTGTGATTGGGACTCGTGTTTATTCAGAACTCTCAGATACAAACACAATAAACTTGCGCTGACTGACAGCGCTCTCATAACTCAGTAGGTACTATAAATAACTTTGTTAGCGATCGCTGAGCTCCGTCTCTGGTACGTTAGTGATGTCCGGTTCGCGAACGATCTTTCTTTTGAACCGGTTCTTTTTAGTGAACCGAATCAGTTCACCAAATCGGACTGAATCGTTCTAGATGTCAGCCAATCACAACAGTGGGCGTTTTTACTGAAGTCTCACAGCAGACACGCCTCTTGAAGCACGGCATTCAGCCACAGGGCAAACAGCAGTATTGAAAAAATGCCTTTTATTTCTAAATTATGACATTTTATGATGTAAAAGTCATACTAACAATATAAGTACACCTCAGGAAACATTATAAAATAATAGAAAAATGCCATGCCATGGGACCTTTAACAAGAAATTCAGCATAACTGGGATGTTTAACTACTGCAATGAGGATATGAAGCTCTATGCAGGTAATTAAGTCTGGCTATTAGAAAAATGCACAAGTGGAGAGGTGTTGTAAAAGCAACACTGATTATGATGGGAAGTACAGCAGGTGGTGTATGGATTTGATGCCATTTACAGAAACGAGCATTTAACGCCTGGTGGGCTGATGTAATTGTACACGTAACCTTCAGAACTTCATGGCCACTAACACCTCGTCGCTGTGAGAGACATCAGCTCTCTGTATATAATGGTGTTTGGGCTTTATTACTGGAGGCCTGACACTGGAATATAAAAATGAATTTTGAGATATTCCTTTTATACTTGAGGGGATCAGAATTCACAGGCAATTTCACAAACAGTCCAAACCGAGCAGACTGTGTATAAAGGGACAATATGATGAAAACTATGGCAATACTATTGTAAAAGAGGCCGGGGCTAGTTGTCCCACAATTAATTAACCATGAGGTTTTGAGTAATATCAAAGTCCCTTTAAGACATGTCATTTCACTCTGCGCTGCGGCCATCTTTGAAACGTCTCTCGGGCATGCAAGTGCAGCTCCTATCTCTTTGAATGGGGAAACATCAAATTCTCCAAAACTTAATACGACCAATGAAATCTGACAACAACTGCCTCATAAATTGTTTCTAAGCGTGACATAAAAACTGAATTTGGACGCACGTCTCAGAACACTGCCTATTTCTATTGCAGCTGCAGTGACGTGATGACTTTACTAATCAATGATTGGCTCTTTCATTTAGAAGGCGGGCTTATTCGCCATATTGGGCGTTGCACTTGCTCCCATTCATAAGTAATTGGACCGTCTTCCTATATATAGGAAGTCTTTGGTAATATAATACAAGCTTCAAATTCCAATATGATATTTTTTCTATTGGACAAAATTGAACTTTAACGCAATATACTAATACTTCCTTACATCGATTTAGTAGATTTAGATACTTAAAGTTTAGACAGAATAATGACAGTAAGCCCAGTTTATTTTGTTCTGTCAACGAAAATAGTTTCAAACCAAAGCCACAGCCGAACTATTGCAACATTGAATCAGTTGAGTAAATGATTAATTGGCTCATTCATAAGACTTGTTTTGTTTTTGAACAAATCGGTTGAGTGATTCATATGATTCACTCATTGCGATGGCTACTTTTTGCCACCTACTGGCGCAAACATGTAACTTGTAGAAAGAATCAGTGAAAAAATCCCCAACAACTGATACTGATGTACTTATATTTAAAGGAACGCGTCGACTTTTTGGGATTTTAGCTTATTCTCCATATCCCCCAGAGTTAGATAATGGCCGATATGGCTAGGAACTATGCTCTCATTCCTGCGTAGTAATCAAGGAACTTTGCTGCCGTACCATGAGTGCAGTGGCACAATGATATTACGCAGCGCCTGAAAATAGTCCCCAGCACGTTCTCTGTGCAAGCAGGTTGTCACGTTGGTTATGTTGACGGAAGTTAGCCTCTTTTTAGGCACTGCGTAATATCATTGCGCCTGCTGCACCCATGGTTCCTTGATTATTATGCAGGAATGAGAGTATAGTTCCTAGCCATATCGGCCTAGAAAATTGCAACTTTTAATTTTCCGTCGGTCTTAGTACACAATGTAACTATACACATCACAACATGTAAATAAGAAAATGTTGGCATTATTTTGTCACTTATTTAGCAGTAGGCTTGATGGAGCCGTTTACCTCCGGTCTTTGTGCTAAGCTAGGCTAGCGGTGGGTGCGTCAGACAGAGTTATGGCACACACGGAGATGAGAATGGTATGTATGGACTTATCTAACTCTGGGGGATACGGTGAATAAGCTAAAGTCCCAAAAAGTCGGTGTGTTCCTTTAACAACTGATATACTTATTTAAATATTAATAATAGAATATTGCTATTTAAATGTAAATATTGAAAAGCTAATACATATTTATAATGGTTTTCAAATGAATATGTGTTAGTATATAAACTATATAAAGAAGAAAATAGTACATACATGTATAATAAAAAAATATATAATTTGAAAAGGTATGGGCTACATGTTATATATGCATAGTGGAGTAAATAAAAATCTGTTTCCATGACGACTATTTTGTATTTCCAAATGTTTAAAAAAATAAATATTTATTTTGTAAACCCTTAACTATCTAATCATTTTTTTTGTTTAAATACATGACATGCTAACAGCTTTATCGTATACTTTTCAGTGTAAATGTGGATCAATCTGTACATAAATGTGCACAGAAAAAAATGTCCACATTCTGATGAGTCTGCTGTAACATCCAGACACAAGCACAACTGGACTGCTATTTATTGATCGTGTGGTTTGAGCCTGTTAAGGGTCAGGGCAGCTAAGCTAAGAGACTGCGAGTGTGAGTGGGAGGACCAGCCAATGGCTTTCGTTTAGTAGGGAAGACTTGCTAATCTTTTTCACCTGCCCTGTGTTCTCATGTGGATAGCGAATGAGTTTAATGGGTGGAAAAGCGTTCATTATGGTAGAGGCATCGTCTAATGAGCCGTTACTGCTCACAAGTGTCATTAAGATCCAAAAAACAGCATCTGATCTTTGAACTCACACTGTAATCACAGCTTTTGTGTACATCTGAGAGTGTGTGATACTGATAGCGATGGTGTCCGTGTTTGTGCATGGCTGCCTGCGTCCAGTGGTGTCTTGATTGAACCTATTCTTTTTGATGCAATCTCAGTCCTGGCACATTAAACTTTTTTTTTTTTTTAAATGAACAAACAATAAATAAATAAAGCTAAATTGCAACTGAACTAAAATGTAAAGAGGAACGTACACTCTTAAAAATAAAGGTTCTTAAATGGTTCTTTGACAGGGTGTATGGTTCCATGAAGTACCTTTAATATCCAAAGAACCTTTCCATTGCACAAAAGGTTCTTTGTAGCACAGAAGGTTCTTCAGACTATAAAATGGTTAGAAAAAAATGGTTCTTTAAAGAACCTTTCACAAAACGGTTCTTCCGGGAACCAACAATGGTTCTTCTATGGCATCCCTGTTGGACACTGGTGGGAAAAAAAAACTTTTTGCTTCTTCCTGGCACCTTTATTTTTAAGTATGTAATGTAAAATGTACACCTTGAATGATGCTCCAAAATGCATAACTGTAAATATGCCACTGCTAATGTGTTGATTGCTCTCTAAATTAACTGATCGAGATTAATTAAAATTAGATAAATAAGACAAATTGATCTGTTATTTGAACTTAGAAATATAGCTTGTATTAGACTAAATTACATTAGACATACACTAAAGAATGTCCACAAAATATATATATATATATATATATATATATATATATATATATATATATATATATATATATATATATATATATATATATATATATATATATATATATATATATATATATATATATATATATATATATATATATATATATATATATAGTATATGTTTTTTGCACATTAATTTGCTTGTATTTTTTCATTTATTAACTAATAAATGCAGAGGACAAATTCAGAGTACTTGGCCCTCATGTCACATCACTTTAATTTAAAAAAAGGATATTTTGGTAACACTTTAGTATGGGGAAAACATATTCACTATTAACTACGACTTACAGTAATAAACTCCTAATTTACTGCTTATTAATAGTTAGTGGGGTAGTTTTTGTATAGCGTTTGAGTTTAGGTATTGGGTAGGATTAAGGGATATAGAATATGGTCATGCAGAATAAGGCATTAATATGTGCTTTATAAGTACTAATAAACAGTCAATATCCTAGGGACCCACTTTATATTAGGTGGCCTTAACTACTATGTACTAACATTTTAATTAATAATTTGATACATTGCACTTATTGTGTACATACACTCTAAAAAAAAAGGTTCTATATGGCACCAAAAAGGTTCTTGGCTCGTAATCATAGGGGAACCTTTTTTAGTGCTATATAGTTTTGGTGCTTCAGTGGTTCTTCAGCGGTTCTTCAGAGGTGCTATATAGCACCTTGGTCAAAGAACCGGTGAAGAACCACTGAAGAACTGCTGAAGGCAGGTGAGATTTTTGCCAGGGTTGGAGATAAACTCTGTGGGACAGTGGCACTCCAGGACCGACGCTGCCTATCCCTGGACTTTAGCATAATTGGTATCTTTGTCCTCTGTATGGCTCAACTCTATAGTTTCATTAAAACAGACAAAATCTTGTAACTTCTTGAGTAGGCCTATGTTCTGGGCATGGTACTGTAGTGTTGTCAAAAGTACCGACTTCAGTTCCGACTTCAGTTCCAAGTCGGTACTGAAACTTAAAAAATGTGACGATACCAGCATTTCCCTCTAGCATTTTGAGCGTGGTTGAACTGATTCTTAAACGCATCTGATTGGCCATTGTGTTCACACTCTCAATGTCTGTGATTGGCTACAATGCTCAGCGTTCTTCACCGGCCGCTTACACAGATACGCACGGTAGTGTTTGAAAGCAGACGTCTTTCAGTGGATCCCTAATATATATCCACTGATAGAGGGATCCACTGATAGACGCCTGCTTTTAAATGTTCATGTGTGTATCTGTGCAAGTGATCGGTGAAACATGTTTTTGAAGCGTTGATCATATATATGTTGATCTTGTGAACACAATGGCCAATTAGAGACATATATGTTGAGCTCCTGAGCACAATGGTCAATCAGAGACATATATGTTGAGCTTGTGAACACGATGGCCAATCAGAGACATAAATGTTGAGCTTGTGAACACAATGGCCAATAAGAGACATATTTTGAGTGTGTGAACACAATGGGCAATCAGAGACATATATGTTGAGCTTGTGAACATGATGGCCAATCAGAGACATATATGTTGATCTTGTGAACACAATGGCCAATCAGAGACATATATGTTTGAGTGTGTGAACACAATGGCCAATCAGAGACATATATGTTGAGCTCCTGAACACGATGTCCAATCAGAGGTGTTTATGAATCCATTCAACAGCACTGGTATCGTCACTTTTTTTGTTGGGTATCATTCGTTGGGTATCATTCGACTTGGTGTGCTGCCCTGAATCAAAAGAGACCAGTTTTTTAGGCAAACCATTCAGAGGTTATAAGCATAAATATGCATTTTTCACATCTCCTGACCAGTAGGTGATGTTATGCCAAACACTGCTAGTAGCCTTACATTTTTACACCTCCCTTCTTCTAAAGTTGTCTTTTCCAGATTGGATGTCTCTGTAATGCATAGTGGTGTCTGCAGACTCTCAACTCAACTACAATGACTGAGTACTATAGGATACCAAGTTTGAAGAGCACATGAATCTGACGTGAATCTGGCAGAAAGTGAGCCCTCATCACTTGTTTGTCTTTCATAGCTTGCACGGACTTCAAGGGTAGAGCTGAGACAAGAGAAGAGGTGATCAGAGAAAGAAGAAAAGCGATGCTGAACAGGGCCTGAGGCGCTTCGCAAGGTCTCCCTCTCTTAGAGACCTGAGAGACTGTCAACACAGAGCCCCACTGGGCCGCCCAACAAAGCTTCCCATCTACCCTCTTCAAAGACACCCCAGCATTTGAATAAGTTCAATCAGGTCCTGCTGCCACGGACTGTAACGTGATGCAGCAGAGTGTCGAGGCGAATTACACTCAAACCCCTAGGCTCATCCAGCTCAATGCTAGTGGCTCTCAGAAGACGGTCAGCAGCACCAGCAGGACGGTTGAGCGATGGGCACATAAAGGACAGGTGAGCAGATTGTGTTCGCCCAGCGAGGAGCCGTATCAACCTGACAACTACGATCAAAGGATAAATCAAAAGATGGGGAACTGAGAGCCCATGTAGGATTCTGAATGGAAAGTGACTCTCATCATAGAATATTCTGTGAAAGGATGTTTTATGGATGTTTCAAGGATTTCCTCTTGGGCTGACTTTTATTTGATACAGCGTCAGTCTTTACAAAATTACACTCAGCCAGAAGTTCGATTTTTCAGATGTTCCAGGAACCTTATTATGGTTTAGATCCTATTTGGGAGAAAATAACCCCATATTGTTGGTTTAGAGCCAATAGAGGAAAAACTGACTTCTGGCCCTCGGCCAGCAGTCAATACATAACATTAAAGTTACATTAAACCCATATCAACGTGCTGAAGATGAATTAGTGGCTAGTTTTAGACTGCCTGACTGTTGAAGTTAAGACTCACATTAAACAATGGCACGAAAAGATCTAACGTGACGTGCCATGGAGAGAGTATTATTGCGTCGTCTCAGAGCTGTTAAGCCAGAATCCAGCGGTTATTTGACACTGCGAGAGGGAGTCACGCTCCATAGACCAGTATAAATCTTCTGTCGAGCTGCTGCTATCCAAGTGCTGTTGGAATTGATTGGTTGAATTATTGATGACCATAGATGGCTTAGTAATCACTGTTATCTGTATTGGGAATTAAACATGGCCCTGTTCAGAGTCATTAGCTAAAATTGTTCTCTGGAAGTTGATTACC
Source organism: Romanogobio albipinnatus (assembly GCA_023566225.1). Lineage (NCBI taxonomy): Eukaryota > Metazoa > Chordata > Actinopteri > Cypriniformes > Gobionidae > Romanogobio > Romanogobio albipinnatus. The sequence goes on along the minus strand of CM042260.1, from coordinate 31,543,867 downwards.
TCACAGTAAACACAAACAATTTAAGTTGACATGAAACACCATCTGCAACCCATTTGCAAGAGACATATTTTAGGATATTCACTGAAAAAAAGCACAAGTCCCAAAAATAGGGAGCCCCGCACATGATATGTGGACAAAACTATATATATTGTGGTTAAGAATTTGTTCCCACTGCTTATTAATTTGTTACGTAGCCACAATTTAGTAAAATGAGAGAATAAATTATCATATCGTGCACACGATTTAAGGGGTGATCATGGACACACTAAAAATTCCGCTTGACTTACATTCATACACATGACCGGAAACGCAAGCTCATGCGAAAAGTTTTGCATATTTTTGTGGTAAAGCCGACTAGATTGTATATTTTTTTTACAATTTGAATGTATTACTATTTTTTAAATGTTGAATTCATGTTTATAAAAAAGACCACAGAGTGTGACGTCATATCGCGACCTCGTGGCCACGTTATACATATTTTTTTCTGCATGACATGTCTCCAAAGAAAAACAGTACCTAAACTGTCCTAAACCTAACCTAAACATTTTTTTTTTATATTTTTCAAGTTTTTTTTTTAACAAATACCATAAGTAATTTAATTTAATGCTCTTTATAGAAAAGGGGTCTACAAGATTAGCATTTTTAACATCTTTAACATATATGTTGAGCTTGTGAACACAATGGCCAATAAGAGACATATATGTTGAGTGTGTGAACACAATGGACAATCAGAGACATATATGTTGAGCTTGTGAACACAATGGCCAATCAGAGACATATATGTTGAGTGTGTGAACACAATGGCCAATCAGAGACATATATGTTGAGCTTGTGAACACAATGACCAATCAGAGACATATATGTTGAGCTTGTGAACACGATGGCCAATCGGAGACATATATGTTGAGTTTGTGAACACGATGGTCAATCAGAGACATATATGTTGAGTGTGTGAACACAATGGCCAACCAGAGACATATATGTTGAGCTTGTGAACACTATGGTCAATCAGAGACATATATGTTGAGCTTGTGAAAACAATGGCCAATCAGAGACATATATGTTTAGCTCATGAACACAATGGCCAATCAGAGACATGTATATTGAGTGTGTGAACACAATGGCAAATCAGAGACATATAACAATGAAACATTTTTGAACGTAGATGTTGTTATAGTTGAAAAGGAAAGTCATTTTAGAGACGCAGGTAGTAGTTTCATTTTCATTTTACAAAGACAAACATTTTTATTCTTTGGATAAACATGCACTGATGAAACATGCACAATAATTAAGTGTATAGGGTCAAAATTAATTTTAAATCCACAAGACATTGCAGAAAGCAGTTCAAAATTTCTATTGTTTTCTCACACATGTGAAGGTCTCTCGGTTTTGAAACTAAAATTTTAATAATTAATTTCAAGGAAGAAAACAATAGTGTTTTCAAACTCATTTCTAAGAACAAGGAAATGATATTGACCTCATCTGAAGTATAGCTTGAATATGTGCAAGGTCTTTTGCATGGAATGATGAGCATTTGCGTGATTCTTATTTATATTAATTTGCACATGTGGTATATTTGTGCAAATACCAAACCACAGGAGCCACAAGTCTTTCTCAGCTTTAAGCACAGAAAATCACAGGGCATCTTCCAGCACGACTGCGGTTCCCTGCTCATGTTAAAAAGATTAGATGGCTGATGAGTATACATCCCAGACACATTTATGTCAAAGGAGGCAAACAACATCGAAAAACAAAAATCAATCGGCTGTGTATCGCAGACTGTCTGGAATATTGTATGAGTTTGTGAATGAATGACTCCCACGGCCTCAATTTAAATGTAACACTTTCTAAACTGCAAGCAATGTGATGCACCTAGATTGCTTATAATCAATGCAGTCAACGTCACAATACTTGCAGCTTGATTATAATGGGAGAGATATAGGTTGGGTAACAATGTGCATACTTTTACTACTGAAAGTATATTTTATATATACAGTGAGGAAAATAAGTATTTGAACACCCTGCTATTTTGCAAGTTCTCCCACTTAGAAATCATGGAGGGGTCTGAAATTGGCATCGTAGGTGCATGTCCACTGTGAGAGACATAATAAAAAAAAAGAAATCCAGAAATCACAATGTATGATTTTTTAACTATTTATTTGTATGATACAGCTGCAAATAAGTATTTGAACACCTGATAAAATCTTGCATGGAGCCCCAGTCTGAGGGAGATTGACAGTCATGTTTAGCTTCTTCCATTTTCTAATGATTGCTCCAACAGTGGACCTTTTTTCATCAAGCTGCTTGGCAATTTCCGCGTAGCCGAGGTGTACAATTTTGTCTCTTGTGTCTTTGGACAGCTCTTTGGTCTTGGCCATGTTAGTAGTTGGATTCTTACTGATTGTATGGGGTGGACAGGTGTCTTTATGCAGCTAACGACCTCAAACAGGTGCATCTAATTTAGGATAATAAATGGAGTGGAGGTGGACATTTTAAAGGCAGACTAACAGGTCTTTGAGGGTCAGAATTCTAGCTGATAGACAGGTGTTCAAATACTTATTTGCAGCTGTATCATACAAATAAATAGTTAAAAATCATATATTGTGATTTCTGGATTTTTTTTTTAAATATTATGTCTCTCACAGTGGACATGCACCTACGATGCCAATTTCAGACCCCTCCATGACTTCTAAGTGGGAGAACTTGCAAAATAGCAGGGTGTTCAAATACTTATTTTCCTCACTGTGTATATATATATATATATATATATATATATATATATATATATATATATATATATATATATATATATATATATATATATATATATATATATATATATATATATATATATATATATATATATATATATATATATTTTTTTTTTTTTTTTTTTTTTTTTTTCTTCTCCAAAATATTAACTCTTCCTTTTTAATATCATAGCTAGCATCACATTTTTTTGGAGTAAAAATCTCAACAAGGGTAACACACAACCCTCAACCAGCTATGAATAATTAATCATCCCCTTTTCACAAGATGTAATATAAATCTTTGGTTTCCCTAGAATGTGTCTATGAAGTTTCAGCTTAAAATACCCCCAAGGATCATTTATTTTTGCCCCTATTTGGGTGTGACCAAAAACGTGCCGTTTTTTTGTCTGTCCCTTTAAATGCAAATGAGCTGCGGCACCCGCCCCCCTTTGGATACTTCGTCAACAACAAAACAGAGGCTAATCTCACTTAGCCAAAATGTCAGAAACCAGTTGTGGAGTGCAGCCTTGCATGTTTATCCCGTTTTTCGGGATAAAACTAACGACATAGCTCTAGTCTCTGTGAATACAATCAGAGACTATGGTAACTTTAGCCATATTAGCCGTACATCATTCTAGAAAGCTCATTCAGAATTTGCAAACATTCACAAAATATGAAGTGCCATCCTTACTTGTTCTGGATATGAAGTTAGAGCATGAAGCGTTGGTATTGACCCTTGTTGGTGAGCAGTCATGCATAAAATGATTTGCGCAAATATATAAAATTTTACCGACATTCTTCGGCACATTTCCTTCAAAAATGAAATTCATCAGAGGTGTCTTCAGTGGCTCAGATGCTGGGAGTCTATGGAGACTCATGTTGGTACATCTAACAACAGAACATTTGTAATGTTTTTTGGGGCAGACATTGTAACGCTCTAGCTAGCTGATACAGCGAGTAAACAGAAATGGCGTCTCTGTGCTTCTCACTCAGGAGTGTGTCTATGCTAAAAGGGCAGATCATCAACAGTCATGGGTGGGGTTTCGGGGGAAATCTGGAACAGCGTGTTATGAGACATTGATAATGATTGATGGGGATTATAAAAAAAGTATTGGGTGGATTTTTACCATTATAGGCTGGTTGTTTACACACACTGTGGACACACATCTGTGTTTAAATACCTTATAAAAGGGAATTTTGCATAATATGTCCCCTTTAAATATTTCAACCCACACACTTTTATAGTCCTAGTGAGTAAACAGATAAAACTCGGTCTGATTTGGCTCTAGCTGCAAACACAAAACTGTAAAAAATAAACAAAAATCCCAACAGCTCTTTTTTTCTGAATTAGCAAGGCCATGCTGCTATTAAAATCTGTTTGTACTTATATACAGACATCCACCATAATAACAGTGGTGGTTAAGAGAAAGTTACATGATGAATCAAAGTTCATCACAAGTAGCTTTTCCACAAGCTGAGGGAAATACTAATGTAGAGAAGGTGCACGCAGTGTCACGGACACAAATACAAAACACCATCATGTTAACACACAACATTAAATGGCATCAAAGTCTCTGATCACCCCAGAGTTTATGTGAAGTTTTAGCTCAAAATATCACACGGATCATTTGTACAGCATGTTAAAATTGGCACTTTTTTCATGCCGTTTTTGTGTGTATCCCTTTAAATGCAAATGAGCTGGTGCCTCCAGCCCCCTTTCAAGAAGAGGGCGGAGCTTCAAGAGCTCATGTCAGGACAATCTCATCTCACAGAAAGAAAATGTCAGTTTGAACCAGAGTCAGACAATAATACCTATTGAGCCACAGAATAAATGCTGCATGGAGATAGAACAGGTATAGTTTAGTTTAATTATGGTTATAACTTATTTGTCATCTTGCTTTAATCCACTATTAGTACAAGCATGTTGTAGAGGGCCCTGTCTTTTTGGCCGAATGATGGCCAAAACTATACTGATGAGTTTTATGAAGTTTATTGTACTTTACACAAAAGTTGAAGTGTCCGTTTTACTCCACAAAAAAATAAAAAATAAAATAAAATAAAACACAGTACAAGAAGTGTACATTAAAGTTATAATTGCGAGTTATAAAGAATTGTGAGTTATAATTGCGAGTTATAAAGTCCAATCTGAGGAGAAAAAAGACTGACATTTTTCTCAGAATTGCGAGTTTATATCTCAATCTATATTGCAAGATATAAACTCACAATTGTGAGAGAAAAAAAAGTCTAAATTGCGAGATATAAACTCACAATTGCGCAAAGCCTGCCTATTGCCCCTCGTTCAGAAAGCAGTCTGGAGTGAAATGATTAGCACAGACATAAACTAAGCTAAACCTGCTCCGGCGTCGAAACAATGGCGTGTACAGCTCATTCCCGGCAGGCCTATCCTGAAACGGCAGAGTCCATCAACAGTCGTGGGAGGGGCCTGTGCAGGGACCAGAATCTGCAAACAGCTTGTTCTGAGGCAGTGCTTATGATTTATGGGGATTCTGGGAATGTCATTTTATGGCTTTTCACTGTAAATCATGAGATGATTTGTTCTTTTTTACTTCAAAAAGTGGTACATTTAATTGTGTTTTACTGTAAAATTACATGAAATGTCAGGTTAGATCTATTATAGTTTCCCTTGTATATGCAGTAGTAAAGGAACTTACTAGTTAATCAATTTATACTTTAATTAGTGCTCAGAATATGAATTGTGTAGTTTGATTTGAGAGTATTTTTAAGGACGTTTTGCAATTGTTGTTTGTTGTGGAAAAAAAGTAGCTCATGTGTCCATTTAGAGACAGGAATCTATCCTGCTGTCTGTCTCTTCACTCTATTGAACCGTTGTTGTTTTCTGCTTCTACTGGCTCCCGGGATGCCATTTGTAGTGTGTATCTCTGTTTGATTCAACATTTAATTGATGATGTTGGTGATATGGATTTATGTGTACATCAGTGAGGGAAAAAACTAAGAAACAAATGTTTAAAAAGTCTGGGGCAATTAGCCTATTGCACAGTCATTGCCAGCACTTACTACAAGATATGAATGTGCTTTGTCTTTTGCCCTCTGGGATTTTTGCAGAAGACATTACTTTTTTTCTCTCTCAAGACTGCCACTGCCTACACTGCAAGCGAGTGACTAATGATATTATAAAAAATAATAATAATAATTATAATTACATTTTTGAAATATTTCAGTCTGGCAATGAACAGCTCAAATAAGATCCCAAACTATGAAATTAGCCATCATCACTAATAAATGGATCAGATATTCACCAGCAGACACACACTCAGTGACTCAATAAAACATCTATCACAGCTTTTTGTATTTTTATACAACCCACAACATCAAGATTTCATTCATATTTCCCATAAAGTTGGCAATAAACGGAATTGTGTATGACTACTCATCAATTGTGGAAGGAACCTTAATTGTTTGGCTCTAACAGGCTTCATCTGCTAACATATGTTCATTTGTTGGGCAGAAGCTTTCTTTGCCCATCCACAGCAAGTTGGAAACTGTGGAAACAATAGCAGCTATAGTGCCTGGCCTGACTCTGTGTTTCCAGCAGTCTGTCGATGACAGCTCCTGTGGCTCCAACACTCAGACTGCATATAGTTAGTCAATTAGACCTTGTTATTTCCCATTTGAGGAACATTGTTTTGTACTTTGACAGGAGCTGACAACATGGAAAGTAACAGGATTATATGGATTTTATGCGACTCCCCAGGCTAGTCACTCCACTTAGCATATTTCATTAAACATTTTATGCTGAAGTCACCTCAGGTCTGATATGAATTAGCGTCTTACATCCTGGGATGTTGTAACACAAAGAGTGGCAAAAACTCACATTTTGGAACGCATACAAAATGGTTTGCTGTGTACAAATACAATTAGATTTGACTTTAAAGCTGAGATTTAGTTTCCAAATCTTGCTTTGGCCGTTTGGCGACCTCCTCCGCCTTCTCCGCCCTCGATGGAGCCGCGGCTAAAGGGTACACTGGGGTCCCCCCAGTCGAACGCTCTGTTGCGATACAACTGTATCCGCAGAGTGCTTCGACCTGGCGAGGTGACCCAAAGCACCCCTCCAAAGCCTGTAGGTTCTCATCATCTCTGGTGGCGAAGTCCTATAGAGCTGCAGGGCAGGCCGCCGCTTCTTTGCACGCCATGGCAACTCTTCAGGCCTACCAGGCCAAGTTGCTATGTGACCTGCACAAGGGTGGAGCTGACCCAGGCCTCAGAGATGAGTTGCGTGCCTCCACCGACCTCGCTCTCCGGGCGACGAAGGTGACCGCATGCTCCCTGGGCCAGGTGATGTCCACAGCTGTGGTCCAGGAGAGACACCTATGGCTCACCATGGCTGATATGCGTGACGGCGAGCGGACCCGGTTCCTTGACGCTCCCATATCCCAGGATGGGCTATTCGGTGGCGCGGCTGAGAGCTTTGCCCAACAGTTCTCAGCCGCCCAGAAGCAGACTGAGGCTATTAAACACATACTGCCCCGACGGTCAGCTGCTGCCTCTACCCAGCCGCCCGCGCAGTTGCCTCAGCCTGCTCGCCGCCGAGGGCGCCCTCCCGCGGTTCCCTCTCCCTCTGCGCCACACAAGGAGCAGCCTCCACCCAGGCCACGCAGAGGACACCACAGGAAGGCGCCCCAGTCCGCTCCAGCCCCGCAGTCCGCGAAAATACGCCAGGCCAAGCGGCGCTCCTGATGCGGACAGCTCAGGGATGGGCAGTTCTTTCCAGGAGATGGCAGCAGGGCCACTCCTTCCCCCGGTGGAGGGCCGGGGGAGAATCTTTTGTTCAGCTGCTGGCCCCCGGGTCAGCAGCACCCTAATGTGGTTAAAGAAAGAACTGACACTCCCATCCCTGAGCACCCAGGGACTGGTGATGACAGTGCGCGCCACCCCCGGGTCCCGCCACTCGCATCCCTCTCTCTCGCCAGCCTCCTCTCAGAGCAGACCCCAGTGGAACGCACGCCCTTCCCTGGTCTCCTCTGTCAGGACGCAGCCGTTAACTGTGCCCCCACACCGGGACGCTACGCCTTCCATATCCGGGCAGGTAACGCTGCCTCGCTGCCCCACCCTGGGTACGTCTGTGATCCGAATGACCCCGCTGGTGCAGTTCCTGGGAGCCTGGCTTCAGCTTCCGGGACTGTCCCACTGGGTCGCGAGGACCATCAGGCTCGGCTACGCGATTCAGTTCGCGCAGGCTCCTCCCCGCTTCAGGTCGGGGCCAACGCGTGCGGAGGTTGCCACCCTGCTGGCGAAGGGTGCGATCGAGCCTGTCCCTCCAGCCGAAATGAAGTCCGGCTTCTACAGCCCCTACTTCATTGTACCCAAGAAAACCGGTGGGTTACGACCAATCCTGGACCTGCGCGTCCTGAACCGATCCCTTCACAGGCTTCCGTTCAGGATGTTGACAGCTAAACGCCTTTTCGAATGCATTCGTCCGGCCGATTGGTTTGCAGCGATCGACCTGAAAGACGCCTACTTCCATGACTCCATCCTTCCTCGACACAGACCGTTCCTACGGTTTGCTTTCGAGGGGCGGGCATATCAGTACGTGGTCCTCCCATTCGGGCTATCTCTGTCCCCTCGCGTCTTCACGAAGGTTGTCGAGGCAGCCCTTGCGCCACTCAGGCAGCATGGGGTTCGCATCCTGAACTACCTCGACGACTGGCTCATACTGGGCCACTCTCGACCGCAGGTGTGCGAACACAGAGATCTAGTGCTCCGACACTTAGCCCGTCTGGGCCTTCGGGTCAACTGGGAGAAGAGCAAACACTGCCCAGCGCAGAGGATCTTTTCTCGGTATGGATATCGACTCGGTCGCCATGTTCGCGCAGCTTTCGAGCGAGTGCGTCAGTCAGTCTCTGCTGACTTGCCTCCGTCAAATCGAGAGCAAGAGTACGGTTCCACTGAAGTTATTTCAGAGGCTCCTGGGGCATATGGCATCTGCTCATCTGTAACGCCGCTCAGATTGCTTCATATGAGAGTACTGGCTTCGCGATCGAGTCCCGAGATGGGCATGACAGTCTGGCACACTCCGGGTACAAGTGACTCGGGCCTGCCTACAGACGCTCACCCCGTGGTCGAACCTCAGTTTTCTACGGGCAGGTGTGCCCTTAGAACGAGTTTCCAGGCATGTTGTTGTATCGATGGATGCCTCTGCCACAGGCTGGGGTGCCATGTGCAATGGACAAGCAACTGCACACACAGATAGATCTGTTTGCCTCCCACGACTCTTCCCATTGCAGCCTGTTTTATTCCTTGACCGAGGGCATGCTTGGCACGGATGCACTGGCGCACAGCTGGCCGCGGGGCCTGCACAAATATGCGTTCCCCCCAGTGAGCCTTCTCACACAGCTTTTGTGCAAGATCAGGGAGGACAAGGAGCAGATCCTTCTGGTCGCCCCGTACTGGCACGGCCGGACCTGGTTCCCGAACTCTTACTCCTTGCGACAGCCCCTCCCTGGCCTATTCCTCTGAGACAGGACCTCCTCACTCAGAGACGGGGCACCCTTTGGCACCCGCGTCCCGATTTTTGGAACCTCCACGTGTGGCTCCTGGATGGGATGCGGTAGGTTTGAGTACCCTACCAACCACGGAGGTGGCTACTATCACATCCACTAGGGCAGAGTCCACTCGGCATGCCTATGTGTTGAAGTGCAACCTCTTTGTCACCTGGTGTTCTTCTCGCCAAGAAGACCCCTGGAGATGCCCGATCTGGTCTGTGCTCTCATTTCTCCAAGAAGGGCTGGAGCGAAGGCTGTCTCCCTCCACCCATAAAGTTTATGTGCCCGCTATTTCTGCCCACCAAGACCTCTTAGAGAACAAAAAGGTAAGTCAGCACGACCTGGTCATCAGGTTTCTGAGGGGAGCCAGGAGACTAAATCCTCCTCGCTCTCCCCTCGTACCCTCTTGGGACCTCTCAGTAGTCTTAGATGCTCTGCAGAGGTCTCCCTTTGAGCCTTTGCGGTCAGTCGATCTTAAGTTCTTGTCTATGAAGACAGCTTTCCTGACCGCATTGGCCTCCATCAAGAGGGTAGGGGACCTGCAGGAATTTTTGGTTGACGAATCGCGCCTGGAGTTCGGGCAGGCTAACTCTCACGTGATCCTGAGACCCCGGGCCGGATATGTGCCCGTATTATTTTACCTCTTTTCAGACGAACATGATTATCTCTGAGCTCAGCCATTACTTCCGCTAAGTGAGGTCAAAATACGAGCGTGGTCATAGATGTATACGTAGAGGTATCGTATCGGTATATCTATGACCACGCTCGTATTTTTGACCTCACTTAGCGGAAGTAATGGCTGAGCTCAGAGATGATCATGTTCGTCTGAAAAGAGGTAAAATAATAGCATAAATACTGCTCGGTTTCTCGCAGAAACTGATCATTGCGCTAGATAAGACCCTTATTCATCATTTGGTATCGTTTAAAGCCCTTTGAAGCTGTACTAAAACTCATCAGTCATTTGGACCTTGAACCGTTTGGGGCCCATTGAAGTCCATTATATGGAGAAAAACCCTGGACTGTTTCGACTGCAGAAAGAAAGACATGGACATCTTGGATGACATGGGGGTGAGTAAATTATCAGCAAAAGTTTATTTAAAAGTGAACTAATCCTTTAATGTTGACTGAATAGCTAGTGACATCAACTGGACATTTCATGACCTTTGTTTCCTTGTATGTGATTGGTTGAAGCCTTTTCTGTCGCTGCAAGAGTTTTAAAAAATCGTCATAGAAACAGAACGCAGCACATTCGCGTTCGGTGTGGAAGCACTCATTACACAAACAGCTGATCATAAAATAAAACCATTGGGCAAATTATTTGTACGTCAAAATCGCATCCAGTGTGAAAGGACCTTTAGTGTGGTAGTACTCAAGATGAGTTCTTGAGACTGGTGTTAAGACAATTTTTGAAGGTTTTGGTCTTGTCCCGGTCTTAACCACATTTGTACTCAGTCTTGTCTCGGTATCAGACTTAGAGGATTCTGGATTTTGTTTCAAGACCAGTCAAGACCACAACTGCTGGGATAATACAGTGCATTGTCTGATTTATTTATTAACATCATTAATGTAATTGGGTAATTTCATTTGATTGGTAACAGCTCTATATGTGTCTTATTCTAATTATATTTATTGATTAACAATAAGTAATTTCTCAGGCGGTAATGTGGATCTTTATGAATTTAAGGAGTGCTGGTCTCGACTCGGTCTCGCCCTGCCTTGGTCTTGGTCTTGGTCTCAACCCCTCAAAGTCTTGGTCTTGTCTTGGTCTCAACACACATTGATCTTGGTCTCTGATTAGGTGGTCATGACTACAACACTAAACTAACTAAGGCCTGGTTTCACAGAGAGGGTTTAGATTAAGCCAGGATTAGTCCTTAGTTTAATTAGGGCATTTAAGTAGATTTAATAAACATGCCTTAGGGAAAAAACATTACTGGTGCGCATCTTGAGACAAAACATGGCACTGAAATATTTTAAGTTAAGTCAGTGCAAGTTGCTTTCAGTTAAAACAGCTCAGACATGTATTTTAGTCTGGGAATAGATTTAAGCATCATCTGTGAAATCAGGGGACCATCAAAATAAAGTGTTACCAAGACTTCTATGTATTTGAAATTGATCAGGAACGCTATAAAAATAGATAATAAATAATAAAAAGCTAATACGGGAAATAAACTTCCCCCACATTTTACTCTTCCAGGTAAAGAACTACCAAATAAACTCTACTGCATGGTGCAGCAAAAGCCTATATATGTTCTATAGATAGCAATGCTATTTTTTTCTTTTTATTATACACAACATATGCTGCTGGCAGAAAATGCAACAAAAAAAAGACACTAAACTGCTAATTGCCAATTGAGTTGCAACATCCTCAATGTAAGCACAAGCTCTACTCTTTAGGATAATAACCATTGACATTTCAAAGTCTTGTTTACTGAAATCACGTGGCCTTTTGCAGTTAGATACAGATTTGAAGATGTGAAAAGGTTCGAAGCTTCAAGAAAACTATTGATAATTTAATGCGTTTCAGGTAAAGAATATTTTTTCAATCGTCAAATCGTAGAAATTTTTATGGACAAAATGAAATAAGTTCACAGTGTATCTTTCTCTCTCTCTCTCTTGGATGACCTGCACAGCAGTCTGTAAATCTACAATATGCCAACAGATTAACTTAAATTCCAATCAATGCTACTTAAACAACTTAAGTTCTTCAAGACTGAGACTAGTTCGACAGAGTCTGGCTGTGCCCAGCTCCTATGGTCAGAATCCAATTGTACAAACTGAGTTTTTATAGACAGACCGACTCCAGTACATGATTAGACTCCAAGTCTGCACTAAAACAGAGACTCAGTTGGGTTTTGTGAAATGAGGTAGATTTACAGTATGACTCGGTAAGTTCTGAACTCTAGAAAACTTTCATTTAGTTCAAATTCTTAAAACATTGCTCTGCCTGTATTTTTATGTAAGATCAAACATGACCTTTCTGGAACTGTTACAGAATGTCAGGAGCCCAGAGGGAGGGCGAATGAAAGAAAAACTTTTTAAAATAAGTCTATGAGTGATTGTGTGAGGAGAGCTCTGATTCCACTGGGGGCTAGAATAGAGGGGATGAGAAAAAAAAAACAGGAAGAAGGAAATTGGGAACAAAGGAATTCTTGGAATCCCCAGTGCAAGCATGAAGCAGCACCTCGACAACAGAAATGGGATACCTCGGTCTGATGGGCTGTGAGACAGATCACTCCTTCAGCCATTTTTTTGTTGGAGTGGGGAGCTGTGAAGCAGACGCACAGGAAAGCCTGTAGAATTCATCACGGGTTGTGAGGAAGATCAACCATGTCTTCCTCATCCCTGCAGGCAGACAGTGATGTAAGGAGGCATTTGGATGCATTGCACCATGCGGGGGGTTTAAACGAAAGTACCCCTGAGAGCCGTTTCTCCCTGATGTGATCTGCCAACACTTTGTTTAAACTAATCAGCGCAGGATAATGATGGGAATGATTGAGATGTGCATCGTGCATCATGGGATGGGCTGAGCAAACACTGTGTTGGAATAACCTGTCGTTATTCATGTTCTGCAGAGAAGAAAGAGAGAAAAGGAAAGACAGTGGAAATCAGTTTAACAGCTCAATGGCTGCATCATAATTCGCTTACTGCTACTATGCACCACAATTATGTACTTAGCTGGTGAATAGAACGTACATAGGTTGGAGTGCGTATTATGGCAGTAATAGGATATACTACCACATAATAAAACAGAAATCTTGATACGACATATCCTGTATACAATATGTAAGAGTTACAGCGTGTCCTAACCAGTTTCACGTTCAAATTTCAAATGACAAGCACTTATCATTGAGGACAGACAGACAGACAGATGATAGATAGATAGATAGATAGATAGATAGATAGATAGATAGATAGATAGATAGATAGATAGATAGATAGATAGATAGATAGATAGATAGATAGATAGATAGATAGATAGATAGATAGATAGATAGATAGATAGATAGATAGATAGATAGATAGATAGATAGATAGATAGATAGATAGATAGATAGATAGATAGATATATAGATAGATAGATAGATTGATTGATTGATTGATTTGAATTTGCCTTTCTGAACTCATTCTTCTCCCTTTTCCCATGGCATATCAGCTCGGAGTAGAGGTTTTTTTTTTAAATAACAATTAAGAAAATATTCGACAAGTGGAAATAAAGTGCCTAACATGTATTTAAAGTAGGGATCGACCGATATGGATTTTTTAGTGCCGATGCCGATACTGATTTTTTTTCATCAGCCTTAGCCGATGGCCGATACGGGCTGCCGATTTTCTTGAGCCAATATTTGGAGCCGATACTGCAAGACAGTTTGAAGATGGTGAGCGCGGCCGGAGGAGGGGCAGCGCGCACTCTCTGCTCGTTCTCTCAGCAACATGCGACTCATCACAAGCGCAGCTACATAACTCACCGATCAAATAAGGCTTTGGCGGCTGCCGAAAGACGCAATATGTGGCGCACATATGTTATGTGAGGGAAAGAGGACACACACACACGCGTCCAAACCGCAGTCAGGTGGTCACTGAATAAAACTCCCACAAATACGGAACAACGTCGGCATTACTTAATCCTATGACCAGTGTTCGTAACAGCTACCGTATGCATACGGATAGCCTACAACTTAGCTATTTGCAGCTCCCTAAATACAATGGCAAGCAGTTTTATAGACGATCCATTTAGCATTCGCGTTTTTCATTTGGACGCACAAACTTGCTTAGCTATAGTTGCAAGCACATATAGAGCAACGCGTTTCCACTTTCAAAGTGTATGGCAATATTTCAACTTAGTCATGAACTGCAGCGTCTCCAGCAGCACAGAGCTTCCTGTGGACACCTGTCTGTAAATAATGCCGGGGAAAACATATCGGAGAACGCAGCAGCCTTGTATCGACCGATGCCGATACACGTAAAACCGCAAATATCGGGCCGATATATCGGTCAAACACTAATTTAAAGGGGTGATTAATTATTATTTCACTTTTTTTGATTTGAAAAAAAAAATCAAAAAACACTTTTTTAGTTTGAGCATAAACAACAGCCCCGTTTCCACTACAATTTGTACCAGGAACTTTTTTTACAGGAACTTTTTTTCCCCCTGACCTGCTACTGTCTGCGTTTCCACTGCTGTCTAAAGTGAAGATTAGGCAAGTTAGTCCAGAGACATGGGACTGCGCGCAACTGCGGACGGTAATCATTTTTGTGCGATACTGTCTGCAACAATAACAAGTATGAAGGAGATGCAAGCAGCGCTGCTTTTGCTAGTTATGTATTGGTTTACTAAAGAGGTAATTAACACATCGGCGGAAGAGAGACGAGCACTGATACTAAAGCGTATTCTGAAAGCTCGTAAAGCTAGATTTAAAATAAAACAACGTATGTTATTATCAGCTATTACGGACATTGACCATGCGATTCCTGAGACAACGCACGCCATCGGACAGAAAGAGTAAGACTGATATTTACTGAATGCAGAATGAACCTCGCAAAAGACTTTTAAAAATGCCGGTTGAAATAAAATGCTGCGAGTCAATCAATCAGCATGTTCAGCGCCCAAGTCCCACCCCGGAAAGTTCCTGAACTTTGAAAAAGTACTATCTCGCGATCAGGGCCGTTTGGAGGGGGAAATATTTACCCGGAACTTCATTTAGACCCTGGTTCCTGCGGTCGAAACACACCGAGTACCCCCCAAAGTTCCTAGTTCCTGGGGAAAAGTTCCTGCGGTGGAAACGCGGCTAACATCTGCAAAGTTACGATGCTCAAAGTTCAACGCAAAGGGAGATATTTTCTTTTAAAGAAATCACTTTTTAAGGACTACAACAAACGCACCACAACAATGAACTTATTCACAGTTTGGTGACATCACTAAAATTTAGATAAACCCTGCCCCCGGTCACACACAACAAAGAGAGTGAGGCCATGTTGATGGAATAAATGTAACCGTAATTAAACTAAACTATACCTGTTCTACCTTCATGCAGCATATTTTCTCAGGCTCTGTGCATCTTATAACATTCCCACACAAGCGATTTATAGATTATCATGACAGAATATGCTAAACGATGACTTGAAGCTAGTTAACTCCCCATCAGCTCCATAAATTCATCAACTAACCATTCAGAAACGCCCTGTTGCATTCTACATAGTCACTTCTTCTTGAGTCTCTCCATCATTGTCCAATTCCAGTTTTAACATAAAAGGCTGAACAGTTTCTGAAATTTTCAGTGCATGTCTGCGTGAGGTAAACGGAGCTGCTAACATGAGCTCTTGAAGTGTCACGCTCTTCTTGAAAGGGGGTCTGGAGAAGCAGCGAATTTGCATTTAAAGGGACAAAAAAAGTGTTTTTGCTCACTCTCGAAAAGTGACAATTTGAACATGCTATAAAAAAATTCTGTGGGGTATTTTGAGCAAAAATTCCACATAGACTGTAAAAAGGTCTTTTTACATATTGTAAAAAGGGGCATTATAGGACCCGTTTAATAGTGGGGATAAAGTGTTTAACGGGTAGGGTTAGGAGTAGGTGTAAGGGTGGTAATGTCAAATACAAGTACTGTCCAAATAAAGCAGTACCATTTATGATTTGGTTGATGAGAGCAAGTTCAAATACTTCAAAGCTAACATACCATATAGAAAATATTAATAAAACAAAATTACACACTTAACCTTGAACTTCCTTCTCTCCATTCCATCCACATTTTCTCTTCGTCTCTCACTTCTGCTGATACCGTTGTTCTGCGCCACATCCCTGTCCCCCAGACAAAGCTGAGTGTTGTGATAAAGCTAAAATTTGATTATTATAGAACATCGACTGTTGCAGAACCCCTCCGGCGCTTCAGGTGTTTTGTAATACAGAGCTGTTATTTGTTCAGCTGTAATGGAAAAGAGGCTTTCAGTGATTTATGGGAGGAAAAGTACTGTAGCTGCTTTTGTTTTCTGCATTTCTTGGGATTTGTATCATTGTTTTGGATCAGTATGTGCTACTGCAGATACAGAAGCTGTGACCGCACAAGATTATATCTAAATGCAATGCCACTAATAAATACACAAGCCTTCAAATACTGCACTCTATTAATATCTCAAATACTACAGAAACTACCGTCCCACTTCTCAAGTGTAATTTATCTCTCTTCCAGTCATCTTTTTCAGACATTAAACAGTGATAAACCTAAATTACACCTGCGTGACTGGGGAAAAAAATCAATACCAAAATTCACTACAAACAAAACTTGCATTTAAAATCCATAATAATTTTCGAAGCGCTGGTCCAAAATGACTATTTCAGGCAATCATTTAGGTCTGGACACACTGCTCACCTGTGCTCTGCTACTAGAGAAAGGCTCATGCAGGGAAACATTGTTTTTGCTGCATTGTGTTCCCCCTGCGACTCACTGCGGTAATTAGTGCAGTACCATCGCACTTGAGCTTCTGTGGTTTAATAAACTTTAGTTTATCAATTTCCAAAAGCCACTAGTGCAGCATATAACATATGTTTCCAGACAGTTTCCAGTACATATTAATATACACTCACCTAAAGGATTATTAGGAACACCAAACTAATAGTGTGTTTGACCCCCTTTCGCCTTCAGAACTGCCTTAATTCTACGTGGCATTGATTCAACAAGGTGCTGAAAGCATTCTTTAGAAATGTTGGCCCATATTGATAGGATAGCATCTTGCAGTTGATGGAGATTTGTGGGACGCACATCCAGGGCACGAAGCTCCCGTTCCACCACATCCCAAAGATGCTCTATTGGGTTGAGATCTGGTGACTGTCGGGGCCATTTTAGTACAGTGAACTCATTGTCATGTTCAAGAAACCAATTTGAAATGATTCGAGCTTTGTGACATGGTGCATTATCCTGCTGGAAGCAGCCACCAGAGGATGGGTACATGGTGGCCATAAAGGGATGGACATGGTCAGAAACAATGCTCAGGTAGGCTGTGGCATTCAAACGATGCCCAATTGGCACTAAGGGGCCTAAAGTGTGCCAAGAAAACATCCCCCACACCATTACACCACCACCACCAGCCTGCACAGTGGTAACAAGGCATGATGGATCCATGTTCTCATTCTGTTTACGCCAAATTCTGACTCTACCATCTGAATGTCTCAACAGAAATCGAGACTCATCAGACCAGGCAACATTTTTCCAGCCTTCAACTGTCCAATTTTGGTGAGCTCGTGCAAATTGTAGCCTCTTTTTCCTATTTGTAGTGCAGATGAGTGGTACCAGGTGGGGTCTTCTGCTGTTGTAGCCCATCCGCCTCAAGGTTGTGCGTATTGTGGCTTCACAAATGCTTTGCTGCATACCTCGGTTGTCACGAGTGGTTATTTCAGTCAAAGTTTCTCTTCTATCAGCTTGAATCAGTCGGCCCATTCTCCTCTGACCTCTAGCATCAACAAGGCATTTTCGCCCACAGGACTGCCACATACTGGATGTTTTCCCCTTTTCACACCATTCTTTGTAAACCCTAGAAATGGTTGTGCGTGAAAATCCAAGTAACTGAGCAGATTGTGAAATACTCAGACCGGCCCGTCTGGCACCAACAACCATGCCACACTCAAAATTGCTTAAATCACCTTTCTTTCCCATTCTGACATTCAGTTTGGAGTTCAAGAGATTGTCTTGACCAGGACCACACCCCTAAATGCATTGAAGCAACTGCCATGTGATTGGTTGATTAGATAATTGCATTAATGAGAAATTGAACAGGTGTTCCTAATAATCCTTTAGGTGAGTGTATAATATGCAACTATTATTCATGTGCAATGGAAATATGAATCTCAAGTGTTTTTGTGGAAGCATGCAAAGCCGTGTTATTTTTCCAGCAGTCAGTGAGTGTACTACTAAATTGTGGTCCATTATTGGAGAATGACTCAGCCAGGAAAAAATAATGTTCCTTCCTTGTTTGTGCAGCATTAGATTCCTCTTGCAGAAACCTGCAGTAATTAAACATCAAAGACATCTAAAACTTTACATTTACATGTAAGTGAAGAAACTGATTGTGAGTGACGTAAATGAGTACATACTGCGCATTAAAGAGGTCATATTACAACCGGTTCTCACTCCCAAGGCGTCAAAATCTGAAGCATGGTCAAGTGCCTTCCTCGTCACAATGAAGGGTACCCCTAGGTACGCGCAGGGTACTCCATTGAATGAGAAACCTTTGGCATCATACACAGACGCGTTGGGCATGGGAACGTTACCGTCGTGATGAAATTATATATTGGGTTATGATTTTGCCATTATGACATGTTGGAGTGTGATTCTCAATTTAATCAGCAGCATAATTTTATTTACATTTATTTTATTTACGCTATTTAGACACAATTGAACACGTTTTTTTTTTTTTGTAAAGGCCGTTTGACAGGGGCTGTGTGCGAAAACTGGAAAATGCTGCCTTCGGAGGACACAGTTCAAGGTAGGAAGGCATCAAGGCCCGTCCGAATCCAATATTAGCTTCACTTCCTGCCTCCTGAGATACCTTTAGCTATCTGATGGATTTTTGAAGGCAGCATAGATGTATCCTTCGCTGCCTTCGCATCCCACAATCCAATGCATTCCATTGTCAGTTTGTGTGTAAATGTACGTTGTTGACCAACTTTTTCCACTTCTGATGTAATTTCTAGCTAGAAATTACTACTGTGGTAATTAAATATTTGTTTAGTTCTCACCAAAGCTCACTTTATCTTGCTGTAGATCATTAAACTGTTACGCTGCCTCAGAAGTCTGTTTGAAATAAGTCTTCCTTTTGTGCGCTTACGCTGCCTTGCAAGTAATTGCCTGATAAGGCAGCGAGGCAACAAGTCAGCTACCTAGGTTTTCGGATGCAGCCTTAGTCTTTGCACGTTCGCTTTGTAAACACTGGTTCGGTACTTGTGACCTTTCCAACGAGACTGTTTAACTGAGGCCAGCTAGTACAGGGTATCTGCAGGTTTCACCAAGTCAAATTTAAGACTTTTAAGACCTTTTTAAGACCATTATGAATTAAATTTAAGACCTATATCACGCAATAAAAAAAACATACAAAGACAATGCAGAATATATGAATATATCATTTTGTGTGATTTTTGTGAGATCAAAATAACTTATGTTGTTGTGGGCATTTCCAGAAATTTGCGAAAAATTGGCATGTTTTTTTTTTTCATAATTAGGATGCCACATTTACCATGTCATTATGTAAGATGCACAATAGTCACACATGGCAATAAAAAAACTAAATGTATGAATCTTGTTTGGTAGCTATTACAAGAAAAAGCCTGGTCCAATGGTGTGCTATCTAGCTTTAATAACATGATCGCTTAGGGTGGGAAATATGACCAAAAGGTAAACCACAGGAACTGGAAGAACTGTTAGCTGAAGAATAAAATCAGTTTTATGTGTCTGATAAAAAAAGCTGATTGGCTGCCATATAAGATGCATGTTGGTCTCATTTGTAGTTGTAATACAGCGAACTATAGTTGGACTACAACACCCCGGAATAAACACACACACACACACACACACACACACACACACACACACACACTAAAGCGCTGCGGGAGCATTGCACTCATGAAAATACTCCGCAAAATAGCTCCCATGGTAGCTCCCTTGTCATGGTATATTATTTAAATATAGACATGAACTAAACATGTTGAATTTTTACCTCAGTATGTTTCTTCTGTGAATTTCTTTACGTTTTGCCATTACGCTCATTTATGAAAGTTTCTCAGTCAGGCAGCGCGAGCCTCAACAACAGCACGACACTGATACCAGAAATACTCTATCCATTATCTATTGCTAAATTGCGCAGAATGCTCTCGTGATATGATGCTGCCATTTGTGTAAACTTGCATGAACCCATTTAAACTAGTTAGGAGGCTGGTCATTTAGCTGTAGTTCGACTGAATTCTGCCGCCGCACTTCTTTCTGGAGATCTGTGGTTTGTCCAATGATAACAGTCACTGTGTCCGTCAGACTGGAGAAATTTTCCCGGTAATGTGACCAAAAATATCTGAATTTAAGACATTTTAGGCCTTTTTTAAGTTAAACCTTATTTAAGACATTTTAAGACTTTTTAAGGACCCGCTTGACACACTGTAGTAGTTGCTGTGCAAGTAAACCTCACTCCTCTGATCTGAAGAGACGCTAGCTAGAGGTTGCAGCCTTTAGCCTCCTTGATATAACGTCTGACTCTCATGCCGGCGGCCTGGCGGACCCGGGTTCGAGTCCCGCTTTTGAGGGAGTTAAGAAACAGTGTGCACTGATATAGAGAATAACTTCTTTTGGAATTGATTTGTGGCTTTAACTTTGCAGACCATTTTCATGCTCAAACAGCAACATTACACACTTAAAAGCATATTAGGACTTCTTTAATGAAGGATGCACAAGATTAACTCAGTCCCTGGAATACAATACAAATCATTGTGATGAACCACCGGACAAGACTGTGCCTTTTAGCTTTTTAGTACAACAAAAAAACGAAGAAACTCACAAATTGGAGCCAATGGAAGTCATCAGCAGGTGTTGCTGAGCAACTGAACTCTTGAGTAAAGCAACAATAAGGAAGAAAAAAGACGATACCATGCCAAGTCACATGGAAAGGAGAATGGGTGAGCGAGAGAAGATCGAGGAGGGCAAGTGAGATTAATGTGATTGTGAGGAGGAGTGAAAACCTCAGGTGCTCAACGGCTCATTAACACTAGACTACAACACACTCAAAAAACACCACACAAGTGAAATACAGCACTCGAACACTTTCAGGCTTATGTGAGTGTACAAAAGTAAGGTGGTGAATTTGTAAGTAACAATACCGTCTCCTGATCATTAGCAAAAGTAAACAGTTTTATAGAGTCCTCTGATAGACTCATAGAAATATGAAAGGGCAAATTACAATAAGTTTTACATAAACATGCAGAGAAAGATTCAACAAAAGCTCATTTTCAAACACTTGAATTTATTTTCTCACAGAAGGCTGTATGTGCAAATAAACGCTGGATGAGAATCTCTCCAATTTACCATCCTCAAACAAGACTCTCTGCCAGCGATGAACTCAAATTGTTTGCCGAGCATAATTTGCCGGCAATGAGGATTTGCTGTGTGTGAACAAAATCATCCGACAACCATTTCCATGTATGGCGGAAAACTTTCACAACTTTGATTTTTATAATTTCATTAACTAGAGTAACAATAACTTTTAATAAGAGAATACAGCTCAGGATAAATCATCACTCTTCATATAAGCTCTCACCCCTTAACTGCTTTGGTATTAGCTTGAATTGGGGCTGCTATCTTACTCAAGCTGCTAACTCTCATGGAAAGCTTTTACTTGCTCTACGTGAGACCAAAGTAAGGACTAATTATGCTTCTGGCTGTATAATTAGCTGAAGAGCATAACATTTGCGAAAAAGCAGGTGGTTAAGAACTGTATTCATCTAAAAAAAGAAAGGAAGTAGTAGTTATCTATAACAATGTATGACCAGGCCTTCAAAGAATATTCACTGTGTCAAACTGAAATAATATCTTGCCAGTAGATGTGTTGAGCAATCACCTTTGCCTCAATGAATCTCATGTAGACTTCCCTCATGGACATCAGTTCAACAGATGTGGGTGGTTTGGGAAGGTGTTCAGTATCTGTTTTGCATAAATCATTAAAACTTAAGGATGCTGTATAGTATATTATGTCTCTGTCAGTGTGTGTGAAAGAGAAAGTGTCCGTGTTCTTGTTTAACCTACATTGAGAGGACCAAATGTACCCACAAAGACAGTAAAATGTGCGCATTTTGACATTGTGGTGCCATTTGGTCCGGCCCTATGAGGAAAAAAGCATATAAATCATACCAAGCGATGTTTTTTGAAAATGTAATGTGTCTACATAAAGATATAAAAACTGTGTGTGTGTGTGTGTCTGGTAAACCCTATGTTATATATCAAGGACGGCAATTTTCAAAATCCTTGTCCTTGTGGGGACATTTTTGTTCCCCATGAGGAAAACAGCTTACAAATCAGACTAAGTAATGTTTTTGAAAATGTAAAAATGCAGAAAGTTTTCTGTGATGGGTAGGTTTAGTGTAGGGGGATATAATATACAGTTTGTACAGTATAAAATGTATTATATCTATGGAACGTACCCATAAAACATGTATATCTAGTCTTCAATATTTTACAAAAGCATCTATTTCATTATAACATTATTATGCAACCAATACTTCAACTGCCTTCAACTACTAAAATGTCCTTTTCACATTCAAATACAACAATCAAATAATGCAGGCGGTAAAATGGAAGGCCACATGATGAATTAAAGTTCATCAAAATGAACCTTTCCATGAGCCATGACTAATAAAAATGTGTAGATAAAAATAAAAATAAGATAAATAGCATGAAATGCAACACTCTTTAAAAAATGTTCACCTACTTCCACTTAATTTTTTAAGTATAATCAAATTGGCTTTATAAGTCATTTCAACATCCTCCAGTTCATTTAAATATTTGACTTTAACTAAATTTAGTTGAATCTTGTCGATCCATCCATCCATCCATCCATTCATCCATCCATCCATCCATCATCTTCCACTTATCCGGGGCCGGTTCGCAGGGGCAACAGTCTAAGCAGAGACGCCTAGACTTCCCTCTCCCTAGCCACTTCCTCTAGCTCTTCCGGGGGAACCCGGAGGCGTCCCCGAGACATAATCCCTCCAGCGTGTTCCCCGGGGCCTCCTCCCGGTGGGGCGTGCCCAGAACACATCCCTGAGAAGGCGTCCAGGAGGCATCTGAAATAGATGCCCGAGCCCCCTCAGCTGGCTCCTCTCGATGTGGACAGTGGAGGAGCAACGGCTCGAGCTCCTCTAGAGTGACCGAGCTTCTCACCCTATCAGCCACCCTGCGGAAAAAGCTCATTTCGGCCGCCTGTATCCGGGATCTTGTCCTTTCGGTTATGACCCACAACTCATGACCATAGGTGAGCGTAAGAACATAGATTGACCGGTAAATCGAGAGCTTCGCCTTACAGCTCAGCTCCTTCTTCACCACGACACACCGGTACATCGACCGCATTTTTGTAGAAGTAGCACCGATCCGTCTGTCAATTTCCCATTCCATCCTTCCCTCACTCGTGAACAAGACCCCAAGATACCTGAACTCCTCCACTTGAGGCAGGAACTCAACACCAACCTGAAGTGGGCAAGCCACACTTTTTTCCGACTGAGAACCATGGCCTCGGACTTGGAGGTGCTAATTCTCATCCCAGCCGCTTCACACTCGGCTGCAAACCGTCCCAGTCCACGCTGAAGGTCCTGGTCTGAGGAGGCCAACACGACAACATCATCTGCAAAAAGCAGCGACGAGATCGCGTGGTCCCCAAACCGGACACTCTCCGGCCCTTGGCTGCACCTAGAAATTCTGTCCATAAAAATTATGAACAGAACCGGTGACAAAGGGCAGCCCTGCCGGAGTCCAACATGCACTGAGAAAAAGTCTGACTTACTGCCGGCAATGCGGACCAAACTCCTGCTCCGGTCGTACAGGGACCGAACCGCCTTAAGCAGGGGGCCCCATACTCCCAGAGCACCACGCCACGAGGAACACAGTCAAATGCCTTCTCCAAATCCACAAAACACATGTGGACTGGTTGGGCAAACTGTAATGAAAAAAACATGTTGCCACGACTTACTGATCATATACAGAACATAAAACAACAATGTTCAAAATGTAATAATTATAAAAACATAATTATTTAAATAATAATCAAACTGCTTAACATGCGGACATCCTTTTACTGTTAAAATCCAACTACTTTAACTATATTTTACACTAAAGTACTTGTATTTGTGAATTAAATGTTTTTACTATAAATTATTAAAGGCATTTCCTTTACTTAGAAAATATTTTTTCAGCAAAATACAGTAGCCTAAATGTACGTGTGTTATCCCATCAAATATATTTTTTTAACAGTATATGGTTAGGTACGTTACTATGGAAGCCCGTTTCCGCCACTAAGTAAAAAAATAAAAAGAGTAATTGCGACTTTTTATCTCAGAATTCTGACTTTATAACTCGCAATTGCGACTTTTTATCACAGAATTCTGACTTTATAACTCGCAATTGCGACTTTTTATCTCAGAATTCTGACTTTATAACTCGCAATTGCGACTTTTTATCACAGAATTCTGACTTTATATCTCGCAATTGCGACTTTATATCTCAGAATTCTGACTTTATATCACGCAATTGCGACTTTATATCTCAGAATTCTGACTTTATAACTCGCAATTGCGACTTTTTATCACAGAATTCTGACTTTATAACTCGCAATTGCGACTTTATATCTCAGAATTCTGACTTTATAACTCGCAATTGCGACTTTATATCTCAGAATTCTGACTTTATATCTCGCAATTGCGACTTTATATCTCAGAATTCTGACTTTATATCACGCAATTGCGACTTTATATCTCAGAATTCTGACTTTATAACTCGCAATTGCGACTTTTTATCACAGAATTCTGACTTTATAACTCGCAATTGCGACTTTATATCTCAGAATTCTGACTTTATATATCGCAATTGCGACTTTATATCTCAGAATTCTGACTTTATATCACGCAATTGCGACTTTTTATCACAGAATTCTGACTTTATAACTCGCAATTGCGACTTTATATCTCAGAATTCTGACTTTATATCTCGCAATTGCGACTTTATATCTCAGAATTCTGACTTTATATCACGCAATTGCGACTTTATATCTCAGAATTCTGACTTTATAACTCACAATTGCGACTTTTTATCACAGAATTCTGACTTTATATCACGCAATTGCAACTTTTTATCACAGAATTCTGACTTTATAACTCGCAATTGCGACTTTATATCTCAGAATTCTGACTTTATATCTCGCAATTGCGACTTTTTATCACAGAATTCTGACTTTATAACTCGCAATTGCGACTTTATATCTCAGAATTCTGACTTTATATCTCGCAATTGCGACTTTTTATCACAGAATTCTGACTTTATAACTCGCAATTGCGACTTTTTATCTCAGAATTCTGACTTTATAACTCGCAATTGCGACTTTTTATCACAGAATTCTGACTTTATAACTCGCAATTGCGACTTTATATCACAGAATTCTGACTTTATAACTCGCAATTGCGACTTTATATCTCAGAATTCTGACTTTATATCTCGCAATTGCGACTTAATATCTCAGAATTCTGACTTTATATCACGCAATTGCGACTTTTTATCACAGAATTCTGACTTTATAACTCGCAATTGCGACTTTATATCTCAGAATTCTGACTTTATATCTCGCAATTGCGACTTTATATCTCAGAATTCTGACTTTATATCACGCAATTACGACTTTATATCTCAGAATTCTGACTTTATAACTCGCAATTGCAAGTTTATATCTCAGAATTCTGACTTTATATCACGCAATTGCGAGTTTATATCTCAGAATTCTGACTTTATATCACGCAATTGCGAGTTTATACCACAGAATTCTGACTTTATAACTCGCAATTGCGAGTTTATATCTCAGAATTCTGACTTTATATCTCAGAATTCTGACTTTATATCACGCAATTGCGAGTTTATATCACAGAATTCTGACTTTATAACTCGCAATTGCGAGTTTACATCTCAGAATTCTGACTTTATAACTCACAATTGTGAGAAAAAAAGTCGGAATTCTGAGATAAAAAGTCGCAATTACTCTTTTTATTTTTTTACTTAGTGGCGGAAACGGGCTTCCATACGTTACAGTTAACCGGTAGTTTTACATAGCATTTTTTGCGTTTAGATTACTAATGTAAAAATAGAACATATTTTATGACGCTTACATTTTTTTACATTTCTTTTTTTTATGCAAATTTCCATTTTTTTGTACGTGTCCTCAGATATTTGTCCCCCACAGTAGCCTAGTCTATGCATTTGTAGGTGGAACTTTTGCCGTGTACATTTGCTCCAACCAAGCAGCACATGCGACCATTGAGAGCATGACCATTTCAGCTCACAAGGTTGCGTGCGTTTGAAACTATAGAGTGTGTTTTGACGCTCCAGTGGCAGCGTTCACTCGCCAACGTTGATCAACAAGTTAACGTTCGGAATAATCAAATGATGTCACATCCGCTGTGAAGGTCGCCTTGGTTGGTAGTGTTGGATTCTCGAGTCTCACGCGCTGTCTGCTGAATCCTCATGCGCGTGCGGTCGTAACTTTGGGCAGCGCGCGCTCAGTATTGGCTGCACGCGGGAGCTCGCGCGGCGGAGCAGCACGGTAATGAATGTGGATCAATCCGCCCTGTTCTGTTGGGGCATCATCTGCCACGCTGAGGACGTGATTTTAACGGCAGAAAAGTGCGATAGAGCCGTGACAGCATGATCCTTCTGCTCGGTGCATTGAATCCCCTGCTTTTCCTCATCGTCTTCGGACTGTATCCATCCATGGTAAGTTGATGTGATGAGTTGCAAGCTAAAAGATTTCAAGATAATGCAATGCACTTGATTTTTTTTCTCTTTCTCCATGTGGATATATTTGATTGCATATGCCGTAGTAGGAAATAATAATATTTTAAATTAAGTTGGCTGCTGCAAGCTCAAATATTTATTTTTAAATTAATTGCATCGGGTCCTCTAACGCTGGAGCTCTCAGTATTATGTATCATATAATATTTAGGGTTAGAGGAAAATGAAACTATTGAGTCCACAGATAATAAACTTTGGTTTATTCAAGCATGGAGAACCATGTCTTTCCAGATGTTTTCCAGGAACGCATTAGTGAGTTACAAACGGATAAAGTGACATGCTGCAAATATATATAAGCATTGGAAATATGAATTTTCTATATATGTTAAACATTGTCAGTGTGGATTCATAAGGCGCATATGCTTGTAGAATATTTGAACATTGTCAGTGTGGATTCATAAGGCGCATATGCTTATGATATGATTTTACCAGCCAGTGAATATAATGATGTATTGCTAAATACAGTAAATAGCTACAGTAAATAGACAAAATATAAAATTATGACAGCAGATTACAAACAATAGTATTAAGTAAATGCAATGTTTGAAATTATGAATCAAATAATCTCAACAAAGGCAAATCATTGAAAATGAGCAACTGCACATACAACATAAAATAAAACAGATGTGTTTTTGTTGACAAAAACAGAACTTCAATGTAAATGAATAGTATTAAATAATCTGTAATTAGATTATGAACTAAGAATATTGATGAATGATGCTGTATACGATATATTTGCTGTGTTAGCAAATTGTTCCCTTTGTTGGAAAGCAAAGCGCTTGTCTAATGACAATATCACATGAATACTCATCACATAAACATGTGACAAAAAAACAAACATGCATGGAATACCTAAAATGCGACACAGCGCACAAACCAACTAATGACAACAAAATCAACAACCGCGTAAATAAAAGTGGCAAATGGTCAGAAAATGCAACCATAATTCTTTACGCCCCAGTGCACACTGGGAAGGGGACAAATGGGAAAGAACCACAAGGAAGTGTATGCGAATTTAAACTGCTTGTATTTACTCAGTCTCTTCTATTTACAATTTTGGTATTAACAAAATATATAAACAGTCTGCATGTAGCATTTTCGTTATTTAATCAAGATGTTATCTCTTTTAATGCAATGTTATCAAAGAAAACTGCATGTACAGATATTACTACTGAAAAAAATCATCATGACGAGATGTAACAAGTGCTACTTTGAGTGTGGTGAGGGGCTTCAGGTGTTTAGTCATAGGCGGACGGGAGCTGTCCACTCCGCCGTGGTGCTGAAGTGAAATAATCACATACAGACATATGTCTGCATGAACTAGAGACAGACAATTGCTTTTGTCTGAACAATTTGTTTAACCATCGTATAACATAGCTAGTACTTCTATGCCAGCATTCTGACCTCCCCATATGAAGTCTACAAAATGTCAAAGGTCCGAAAGTACATATGCACACACAAAAACACTACAACCCCCCCCCCGTTTGAGTTGTTTGTCTATGAAAATGAATGGACGTTAGTGTAATGGGCTTCTAATTACATTGTTGTTGCTTGTGGGATGAGTGATTCATGATGATTAATTTGACGTGCTGAAATGCGCTTTTTATGGTGACAAATTGCATTACACACCTACGGGATACAGCTTTCTAATGCCGTTGGAGGGATCCATAATAATACAGACCTTCACCTCATTTAGCATTCAGTTTTATAGCAAGTTTTTGAACGACTTTCAATACATGTCATGCATTGATCCATTCACATTGTTTCTTAAATTGTTGTGTTGTGAATATCTAGACATTAGAGTTTTTGGTCTTTAAACTCTTAAAAATAAAGGTTCTTTATTGGCATAGATGGTTCCACGAAGAACCTTTAACATCCACGGAACCTTTCCATTGCACAAAAAAAATGTATATACAAGTTTCTTTATTTTATTGAAATGTT
Organism: Romanogobio albipinnatus; assembly: GCA_023566225.1. NCBI lineage: Eukaryota > Metazoa > Chordata > Actinopteri > Cypriniformes > Gobionidae > Romanogobio > Romanogobio albipinnatus. The sequence continues at coordinate 31,515,085 of CM042260.1, read as the reverse complement.
CTTCACACTTTGAAAAAAAAAATCTTATAAGAACTGCTCACTGAAAGGTTCTTGGAATTGGTTCTTATATGGCATCTCTGCAAAAACACCCTATTGGAACATTTATTTTTATGAGTGTACACTCGAAATATTGATGTGGCCTATATGTGACATTCATAGCGTGTAATCTGAACATTACAAACAGAATGAATGAAAGTCGCTGCTTGTCTTTTCATTTACTTTTGCTGTACTGATAACCATAGTATGCATGCATATTATAAATGAAACCAGCCATCATACTTGCACAATATAAATAATAAATCTGCGGTGCACGAACACTGCCACACCCTCACGTATTACTCCACAGATTTATCGCTGAGAAGATGACTGATAATGAATGAAAGCATTCCTTTTATCTGTCTATGCCTTGTTCTCTTTCAGAAGTGTACTCAGATATAGAGATATAGTCTAGAGGTCAGAGCACAAGAAAGCAAGTGAAAGAGAGAAAGAATGATGCAAAGCATGGCAGCACCAAATATAGTGAGAACAAAATATTAGAGGACTGTTTTCTCTGCTGTGTATTTAATTATCATGGACATAGACCCCTGCATTTACTGGTAACCCAAAAAACACACACACACACACACACACGTCTGTACACATTTTTTCCAGGCAGACCTTTTTAAATGAACTATTTGAATGTCAGACACTATAAAAATATGATTTCCACTATCAGGACAGAAATGTGAGTCCATTTAAAAGACATAATCATCAGTATCTGTGTGGTCAATGTATGTTCCTTCTCTCTTTGTCCTGTTATAGTGATATATTTCGTATTTTCAAACCTCTCTTGCTCTCTCTCTGTCTGGATTGATGGTGTGTGCAATTTGTTTTCATCAATAAATATAAATGGAAGTGGACTTGAATGTTGTACTCTGTGTGATTGTAAAAGAATCCATCATTTTGTGCTTTGTTGAGATACTGCTGATGTTGTAATGTAAGAATGTGCATAACTGCCTCACGCTGCATTTATCCTAAATTACTCTATTAGAGAGAATATTGCAATGCAAAATAGCAATTTCACTACTGGTCTAGACAGGTTGTCAGTCTTTGCAGTGGTGTGGGGATTTTCAGTCACTCTTTATACTTAGTTTCGCCAGTAGGTGGCGACATGTGACTGCATCAAAGTACCACGAGAGCGATTCGAATGCATATATGTGCTTTCTAATCATCATACGCAATCGATTGGTCAGTGCAGTGTTGCTTCAAGTTGAACAAACCTATTGAATTATACACCTAACTGATCTGTTCAACACCAATTCATTAAAAAAACTAAACCAGTGCCCGTCTTTTTAAGCGAGTCAATCAATTCACTCAACCGATTCGTTCATAACACAGATTCATTCAGGATCGAAACAAGTGACCATTTTTATGAGCGAGTCGATGAATCATACATGAAACTGATTTGTGCAAAAACACCAATTCCTTCAAAAACAAACTATTGGCCATCTTTATGACGGAGTAATCATTCACTCAACCGACTTGTTCAAAAGGGACAAAACAAGTCATTGATTTATACACCTAACTGACTCATTCAAAAACCACCAACTCAACTAGTGTCCGTTTATGAGCGAGTGAACGAATTCACTCAACCGATTCATTCAGGATCGAATCAAGTGACCATTTTTATGAGTGAGTCGATGAATCCTACACGTAACTGATTTGTTCAAAAACACCAGTTCATTTAGGAAAGAAACTAATGGCCATCTTTATGAGCGAGTAATAATTCACTCAACCGACTTGTTCAAAAACTAAACTAGTGCCCGCCTTTTTGAGCAAGTCGACTAATTCACTCAGCCAATTCGTTCATAACACTGATTCATTTAGGATCGAAAGTAATGGCCTTCTTTATGAGCAAGTAATCATTCACACAACCAACTTGTTCAAAAACACAGGATTCATTTAGGGACAAAACAAGACTGCCTTTATGAGTGAGTCATTGAATTATACACCTAACTGACTCATTCAAAACCAATTCATTTAGAAACTAAACTAGTGCCCTTCTTTTTGAGCGAGTCAATCAATTCACTCAACCGATCCGTTCATAACACAGATTCATTCAGGATAGAAACAAGTGACCATTTTTATGAGCGAGTCGATGAATCATGCATGAAACAGATTTTTGCAAAAACACCAATTCATTCAAAAACAAACTATTGGCCATCTTTATGAGTGAGTAATCATTCACTCAACCAACTTGTTCAAAAACACAAGATTCATTCAGGGACAAAACAAGACAAGTGATTATACACCTAACTGACTCATTCAAAAACCACCAACTCAACTAGTGTCCGTTTATGAGCAAGTCAACGAATTCACTCAACCGATTCATTCATACCATTTTTATGAGCGAGTCCATGAATCCTACACATAACTGATTTGTTCAAACACACCCATTCATTTAGGAAAGAAACTAATGGCTATCTTTATGAGTGAGTAATCATTCACTCAACGACTTGTTCAAAAACTAAACTAGTGCCCGCCTTTTTGAGCGAGTGAGTGATTTTATGAGTGATTCATTGAATTATAGACCTAACTGACTCATTCAATAAACACCAACTCATTAAAAAACCTAAATGACTGGCCATATTGTGTAAGTTACACGGTATTAATGTCTTGTTTATTGAACAGCTGTATAAAAGCAATGTCACACTCCCAATACAAAATACACTATATTGCCATAAGTTTTGGGATGCCTGCCTTTACATGCACATGAGCCTTCAATGACATCTCATTCTTAATTGGGCGGCAGTGGCTCAGTGGTTCATGTAGGTTGTCTACAAACCGGAAGGTTGGTGGTTCGATCCCCGGTTCCACCTGACCAAGTGTCGAGGTGTCCATGAGCAAGACACCTAACCCCAGCTGCTCCCGACGAGCTGGATGGCGCCTTGCATGGTTGACACCGCCGTCGGTGTGTGAATGGGTGAATGTGAGGCAATGTGTAAAGCGCTTTGGATGGCCATTGGTCTGTTAAAAAGCGCTATATAAATGCAGTCCATTTACCATTTAATTGGCCCTCCCTTTGCAACTTTAACAGCGTCTATTTTTCTGGGAAGGCTTTCCACAAGAGTTAGGAGTGTGTTTATGGAAATTTTGACCATTCTCCTAGAAGCGCATTTGTGAGGTCAGGCACTGATTAGGCTTGCTACGATAGTCGGTGTTGCTGGTGTTCATGCGCAACACCGGTTACATCACTTGCACTGTCATTCATCCATGGCAAAACAGTCATTCACGGTGCGTGTCCACTGGCACGTTTCAAGTTCATTACTATGGAAGCTTCAACTATGGAAGGCCTGGCTCGCAGTCTCCACTCTAATTCATCCCAAAGGTGTTCTATCGGGTTGAGGTCAGGACTCGGGTCAGGCCAGTCAAGTTCCTCCACACCAAACTCGCTCATCCATGTCTTAATGGACCTTGCTTTGTGCACTGGTGCACAATGTTGGAACAGGAAGTGGCCATCCCTAAACTGTTCCCACAAAGTTGGGAGCATGAAATTGTCTAAAATGTCTTGGTATGCTGAAGCATTAAGAGTTCCTTTCACTGGAACTAAGGGGCCAAGCCCAACCCCTGATAAACAACCTTACACCATAACACCCCCCCCCCCCCCCTCCACCAAACTTTACACTTGGCATAATGCAGTCAGGCAAGTGCCGTTCTCCTGGCAACCAGCAAACCCAGACTCGTCCATTGCCAGACAGAGAGGCGTGATTTGTCATGCCAGAGAGAACCCATCTCCACTGCTCTAGAGTCCAGTGGTGGCATGCTTTACACCACTGTATCCGACACTTTGCAAGGCTTTGATGCAGCTGCTCGGCCATGGAAATCCATTCCATAAAGCTCTCTACGCACTGTTCTTGAGCTAATCTGAAGGCCACACGAAGTTTGGAGGTCTGTAGCTATTGACTCTGCAGAGAGTTGGGGACTTCTGCGCACTGTGCGCCTCAGCATGTGCTGACCCCACTCTGTGATTTTACGTGGCCTACCACTACCAGTTGCTGCTGTTCCCAATTGCTTCCACTTTGTTATAATACCACTAACGGTTTACAGTGGAATATGTAGTATTAAGGAAATTTCACGAATGGACTTATTGCACAGGTGGCAACCTATCACAGTACCACGCTTAAATTCACTGAGCTCCTGAGAGCGACCCATTCTCAGTCTGCATGCCTAGTGCTTCATTTCATACACCTGTGGCCATGGAAGTGATTGGAACACCTGGATTCAATGATTAGGAGGGGTGTCCCAAAACTTTTGGCAATATAGTTTATTCGTGGAGGAGAAAATTGGGGGGAAAAAATAAGAATATGTGACAGACGTAGAAAAAAATAAGAGGCAGAGGCAATCAAGGAGGGCGGTAGTATGTACTGTATGACATGGGATGCCTCTGTCCTCAACACGAAAGCGTATCTTTTTGTCCTCTCAGGTGAATCATTGAAACCTCCGTAATCGTTTCTCCCATCCCAATTTTTTCTCCCTGTATTGTTTTTTGTTTTGTTTTTTAAGCCCTGCTTGTATTTGTGGATCCGATGAGTGCACAGTTACACGTCTCGCATATCAACTCTCAGACTCGACTGTACAAATTATACATCAAAGCTGAGGAATTGGATCAGTTACAGCGCAAGTGGATTAGAGCAAGAGAACACTGGCATTATTGTGACTGACAGGGACACACCCACTTTATGAAGTCACAGGCTCTCAGGTCCAGTAAGAGACAGATTTCCAATAGATAAAAGTGGTTTTATCGTGTGGGCTTTTGAGTCTACATAAGTGATTTATTACATTCATCTTCTGAGAAACTGGCAATGGCACGCCTGCTTGACTGTTATAGTCTTCACCGGACAAGAATGTCTTTTACTGTTTGCAAGGCCTTCCACATTAAAGATAAGAGTGTTGTTTAGCAGCTTGCTGAAGCTTTGTTGTTAACGGTGATCTCAAGGCTGCACAAGAGAACAAATTTAATAACCACGTTCCTTTTAATTTTCTCAGTGCATAAAATGCAAGTCATATTTTACCTACAGCACATTAAACTAAATGAGTTCAATGATAAGTAACCCCCCCACCCCATAAAATAAAGCTTCAGTCATTTACTCACCCTCATGTCAATCCAAACCTGTATGACTTTTTTCTTCTGTGGATTAAAAGCTTTCAAACTTCAAAAAGGATGCAAAAGCACCATAAAAGCAGTTTATTTGACTTAAGTGAAATATTCAGTCTTTTGAAGTCATACTGATAGATCTGTGTGACAAATAGATAGAAATTCACTGACATCTGCCCTAGTTTTCCTTGGCATTTTCATGAGAAGTAACAATGTCAAATCCATAAATAAAACTGTTTTTTTTTTTTATATATATATATTTTTTTTATCAGTAACACTTTATTTTACAGTGTCATTCTTACATATGTTACATGTAGTTACTATAGTCTATAAATTATGCATACGTACATGCAGCTAACTCTAAACCAAACCGAACCCTAATCCTAACCCTATAGCAAGTACATGTAAACCCGGTTTCACAGACAGGGCTTAGATTAACCAGGATTAGGGCTTAGTTCAATTAGGTAATTTAAGTAGCTTTTATAAACATGCCTTAGAAAAAAAACACTGGTGCATCTTGAGACAAAACAATGGCATTGACATATTTTAAGATATGCTTTCAGTTTTTTTTAAAACAGCTCAAATATGCATTTTAGACTGGGACTAGATTTAAAAGCCTTGTCTGTGAAACTGAGGGGTAGTTGCTTAATATTACTCTGTGCTTCAATGTATAATTACAGTGTAACAAGGACACCTTAAAATAAAGTGTAACCTTTAGATCTTTACAATGAAACAGCCGATCAATTTACAGAATGATTTATAGGAATCGGATAGATTTGGCTTTCAAGTTACCTGACATGGTCACAACAGTTGCTAGCTCTGAAGATTACCTGTTAATAATAATGCCAAATTATTATTAGTAGTAGTATTAATAATAATAATCTTTATTATGGTAAGACTTTAGTTTAGGGTCCAATTCTCACTATTAACTAGTTGCTTATTAGCATGTATAGTACTTGGATATTGGCTGTTTATTAGTACTTATAAAGCTCAAATTAATGCCTAATTTTACTTGATTATATTCTCCGTCCTTTAATCCTACCCAATACCTAAACTTAACAACTACCTAACTATTAATAAGCAGTAATTAGGAGTTTATTGACGCAAAAGTCGTAGTTAATAGTGAGAATTGTACCCTAATCTAAAGTGTGACCATTATAATTAGTAGTAGAAGTAGTTGATAATAATAGTAATAATAATATCATTATAATTTGCATCTTTTTTATGGCATTAATATCCGTTTTTTGGAATTGCATAGAATAATGATAGAATTGTCATTTCTAGTTCAAATTTTCTTTTCAAGTGTGTGTGTGTGTGTTTTCACAGACGATTGGTCCAAAGGAAGGATGGCAGGTGTATAGTTCGGCACAGGATGCAGATGGACGCTGTATCTGCACGGTGGTCGCACCGGAACAAAACCTCTGCTCCAGGGATGCCAAGAGCAGACAGCTCCGACAGCTGCTGGAGAAGGTCTCGCGTATATAAACACACACATTTTATACACACACACACACACACACACACACACACACACACACTTATTTTTAAGTGTTTTTATTTCATTTCCCTTAAAATATTCATAGAAATAAATCAAACTTACCAACTAATTTTTGCAACTGAATATTGACGATATTTAATACTATTAGAACATCTTCTTTGTCTTAATGTTCTCATACTCATGAAAGGGTGCAAAACTAGCCTACTGGGACGGTCTTTCATAAATGTAATGGCCTAATAAAAAAGCGCATTAAAATCATGATATTCACAATGTTTCTTAGTTTTCTATTGCCAGCACATGCATTGCAAATATAAATTGAATATTCCAAATATTGCAATGCCCAGTATATCACAAGTGCTTTTTTCACTCTGCATTTCTTCATGCTTTCTGTTCTCTCTCTCTCGCTCTCTCTCTCTCTCTCTCTCTCTCTCAACACACACACATACAAACACGCACACAGGCATCATTTGGCTAGTATATATTGTGTAGACAACTAATGTACTGTTTTGCCTCAGGGACTCACAGATTTCAGGAGCTACTGTATGGCCCACCACTAATACTGACATAAACACACACACACACACACTTGTCCTCTTGCTCTTTATTTCTCTCGGCCTCTCAATCACACATTACATATTCCCCTCCCCCATTGTTTTTTTATCCTCTTTTATCACTCTCAATCCCACTTAGGAGCTTTAAACACACAGACACACACACACACACACACACACACACACACGAGGAAAAAGAAAAAGCACTGATGGGTGCTTCCATTGCATTCACGAGAGGCTGATTTTATGCTGGTCATTAATACCTGATTTTATGATAAATGATACATGCCTCAATTCAGCTGGAGCCTGACTTCCGTTAATATTGATATGTACATTTATTAACGCCTCCATTTTCCCTATAGCCTGAAAATAAAGTACGGGCCTACATCTCATTCATGATTCATGGATTTCCGCTTTCCTCGGGCCCCAGTCAAGGTAGCTAATCAGACCGTTTGACGGGGACAAATATTATGAGATTGAAGCAACGTTTGTTAGTTTAAAAAAAAAAAAAAATTATCAGCCCCTTTTTAAAGATCCATTAATTGTAGTCAGTTTATCCATGTGTCTTTGGAAAGTGCTTCTCATTACTTATCTTATCCAGACCCGCTGAGGTTGAAGGGATAGTTCACACAATAATAAATGTATCTACTCACCCTCATGTCCCTCAAGCAATGTATTGTTTCCATAAAACAAATGTCCGTGGTGACCAGTGGCTGTCAAGGAACAAAACAAACAAAAAAGTATGATACATATATACATTTTTTATAGATTTTTGTATATGGCATGGTGCAAAAGGTCAAATTTCTCATGGTTTATTTTACATCTACAACATTATTCAACAGTTTTTTTTTAAAGAAGTCTCTTATGCCCACCAAGGCTGCCTTTCATTGTTCAGAAATAGTAATATTGTGAAATATTAGAACAATTTAAATGGACGTTTCGTCCTACTTCTTAACTTATGGTTTTGTGACGCAGGTGCAGAACATGTCTCAGTCCATTGAAGTCCTGAATCTGCGCACGCAGCGCGATTTCCAGTATGTCATGAAAATGGAAAATCAAATGAAGGGGTTACGAACCAAGTTCCGGCAAATTGAAGAAGACAGGAAAACTATAATGGCTAGAAACTTCAAGGTATGTTTTTTTTTATTAGGTTACAAAAGACCTGCTGCTGGAAATGCAAACATCAGCATTAGGCATGAATATTGTATGTGTTATGTCAAAACGTTAAATATATGTAGGCCTGTAATAAAATTTTACAATAACTATATAATGGAATGCGTTTCACGACTAAACATTGTGTATTGGGACCGACGCATTTGTATGTGTGTCTACAGGAGCTGAAAGATCGTATGGATGAACTCCAGCCATTGATTCCTGTGCTGGAGCAGTACAAAACAGATGCTAAGCTGATCTCTCAGTTCAAAGAGGAAATCAGGAATCTGTCTGCTGTGCTGACGGGCATCCAGGAGGAGCTCGGAGCTTATGACTACGAGCAGCTCTATCAGAGAGTCCTCAGCCTGGATAGCCGTCTACGAAACTGCATGAGCAAACTCAGTAAGTACAATCCACAGCTATCATAAGTACTGACGGAATTTACTCAGCTTTTTACATTCAAAGTTAAAGCATTTTAAAGGGACCATATTCCATAGTTTTATATCATTTTACATTACATTAGAATTAAATAGGTTGTGTTTGCCACTGTATGTTTACTATGTATGTACTAAATATAACTAACCTCTGCTATGATTGACTGAACCTTTGGGTTAAAGCCACAATATGTAATGTTTCTACGCTTGCTTATCCAAAACAAAGGCGTAGCTTGATGACGCCTTGATTTTGCACAGCATTTATTATGCCACAGACGACCATTTCCGCTTTTTCCGGTCATGTGTATGTGAGGTAACGCAGCGCTGTTTTCTGTCTATGAATATATCCAAACAGTTGCTCACCTGTCTAATAAAACACATAATATATTAAAGTGTCTTTGGTGTTTCCATGGTTTCTACAAAATATAAATCATGGGTAACGCGGGTATGATGTCATTGATAGGTGACGCTATATAGGTGATAGGTGTTCTTTTTAAAATGTCTTATTTCATTTAACATGCTTCTGCTCCAGACTGCGACTAAAACGGTCGCATTTGCAACTACAAATATTAATTTGCAAGTGATATTTTTGTATAGACCGCCATTGGCGACCATATAAATTTACATGTTATTATGATAAAAAATTGCGTGCCTTTTTAACGGCATGTTCTGTGATGAGTAGCCCATCATATCTTTATTTGTGTTGACGTGATAAAATGTGACAACGCGTAGTGGACTCACTGAGTCTGAGCTATATCTTGAGGCTAAAGGTCTAATAACAAAAAATTAAGTCAGGAATACTTGATTATTTGTTATTAGACCTTTAGCCTCAAGATATGCGTTCACCTTGAGAATTTCATCTTGGTTTCCAAATGTAGTGATTTCAGTTTTGTCTTTGTTTAACTGAAGAAAGTTGGTAACAGCTTTAGATTACGGCCCGGAAAGTACTGCGTAAGTAAAAAGAATTTACAGCATAATATTCGGTAATTATAGTGTAACTATAAAGTAAGTATGTGTAGGTATAAGGGAACAATATGTAATATTGAGGGAATAAAGGGGTAACTATCAGGAAAATTAACACATTATTTTTACTGTAAGTATTTTTTAATTAAGGGGTAATTATCCATGTAGTTACAGGGTAAGTATGAATCTGCGGGCTGTAAATTAAAGTGGTGTTTGTTCCCCTCTTGTTTCGTGTAGTTACAGTACAATATAAACACGTACACAATCTGATATCACTCAGAAACCTTTATTTAAAAAAAAAAAGTTTTTTAAAACAGATTTACAACACTTATTCGTTTCTCTTGCTTGGCTTTATCCTTGTTTTGTTCCTCTACTTTTTCATCCTTGCCACAGATGAAACTTAAGAAGGAATCCCATGTCTCTAGCTATCCTATTATGTAACTACACTGAAAATACAGTGCACGCAGAAATGTCCTCACTGTTTACTCGTCTTTCACCCTCATGCCATCCGAGATGTACATACGACTTTATTTCTTCATATGAACACAGAAAAATAAATAATCTCTGCTAATGAAAACTCATTTGGGTTCCTAAAAGTTCAAGCATCAAACAGCACATACAGCAATAACTACAGTAATCCATACGATCGGATGAATCAATGTCTTCTGAAGTGAAACGATAAGTGTTTGAAAGAAAAATAACAATATTTTACATTTTTTAAAAGGTAGACTATCGCTTCCGATCAGCAGTCATCTGCGTGAATGAGAGGGTTGAGTTCACGCTTGACGTAACTTGAAGTGTGACGTGAGCACGCCGAGAAACTCTGGTCATGCGGATGTCGGATGCTGTCGGTTTTTATTTTAATGCTCACAACAGTATACAAACAATAACATAATATATGTTAATAGCAATGAGAAACAAACAAGACTAGAAGACACCAGTTCTTGTGTGTGTTTCAGATGAAACTTGCGTGAGAACGCCATGAAAGCTTGAAGCTTCTTTACTCATGCACGCGCTGGTAACAGCTGATCGGATGCGAAAAGATTAGTAAATTATGAGAGCATTTCTTGGTGTACTTTTTATTTTAATAAATAATAGTACAAAATATCAAAAGACTTTGGATTCCCCTTAAGATCCATCAATGGAAATAACGATAAAGAAGAAGAGGAACATGAAGAGGAAGACAAGCAAGAGAAGCAAAAAAGGGACAAAACGTGCCTCTTTCTGTCCGGATGTTATTATTTGAAATGAAAAGTTTATTTTAAAAAATGAGTAAGTGTCAAATCTGTTTTGGATTTAATTGTTTGTCAAATAAATATTTCCGAGTGATATCAGATTTTGTATGTGTTGTTTATTGTACTTACCCTGTAACTACATGAAACAAAAGGGGAACAAGAACCACTTTAATTTACAGCCCGCAGATTCATACTTACCCTGTAACTACACAAAACAAGAGGGGAACAAACACCACTTTAATTTACAGCCCGTCGATTCATACTTACCCTGTAACTACACGGATAATTACCCCTTAATTAAAAAATACTTATAGTATAAATAATGTGTTAATTTTCCTGATAGTTACCCCTTTATTCCCCCAGTATTACATATTGTTCCCTTATACCTACACATACTTACTTTATAGTTACACTATAACTACCGAAAGTTATGTTGTAAATTCTCTTTACTTACGCAGTACTTTCCGGGCCGTAATCTAAAGCGTTACTAGAAAGTTTTGGCACATCTAATTTTTAACTTCATCAATGCATTTACATAGAGAGTCAATGGGGCTGTAGTCATTAGATGATAGGGCTAAGTAGATCTGGGTGTCATCAGCATAGCTGTGGTAAGCCATTTTGTTATTTTTCATTATTTGTAATCGAATGTTGCAAATTCTCTGTGATTTAGTTCCCCGTGTATCAGCTGTTAAAGGAAATTCACAACGAGAGTTACATCAGACTAGCATCTGTTGAACTAGTTCATGAAGTTCATGTGCGCATTCGCTTCCTTTTATGCCGATGCAAGTAGTAAGATTTTACTTTTCTGTTGTCTATATCTGATTAATGTCATATAGGACGCGTTTGGTTGAGCTTAATAACCAGCTAGCAAAGCACTGCCGTTACCACCTGGTGTTCATTCACTCAGTTTCAGCTCAAATACAATGTCCGACATTATTGACTCTAGGTTATTTGAGACGGTCATATTCTTTTTAGATAGGCTAATTCTTTTTCAAAATCATTGATGATATTATTAATGCAGCAGTGTTATTTTGTTCTCATGTTTTTTTAACAGTAGACCTATGTTTTATTTAAAGTTGTTTTTCGGTATGGCTTCGAAAACACGCAGTGATGTCTGTAATCACTTTGATCATGAAAAATAAAATTAAGTGCAAGAAGTGCATTGCCAATCTGTCATGTACATAGCATTATAATGAGAACAAGATTAACACTGCCCGCATAATTGCACGTGAAAAATTATTTTGTGGCACTTAAAAAAAAAATTTGGTGTAAGTACACAAGTCAACAAGATATAGAATATTGTTCTAGTGATTTTTGGATATTTTAATCCAAAAATCTTACATATTGTGCTTTTAACCAACATGATTAATTAGGTTTCTGGCTCACCTGTCCCAATGAGTTTCTTAAGGGGCGTTTACATAAGATGTGTTTTTGCATTCAAACAGCCAGTTGGAGGTGAAGAAATGGAAAAAATAATGCAGGGTTTGAACTGTAGCGACTGTTTATAATGTGACATGTTATCTTTAAAATGCTACACTCGGGATGCTCATTTGTCTAAATGTTTATGGCTGTAGTGGTAGTGCTTCAAAATAAAATAAAAATGTACATTATTTGATCAAAACTACAGTAAAAACAGTAATATTGTGAAATATTATTATCATTTAAAATAACAGGTTTCTATTTTAATATATTCTTAAATGTACTTTATTTCGGCGATGACCAAGCTGAATTTTCAGCATCATTACTCCAGTCTTCAGTGTCACATGATCCTTCAGAAATGCAATGCTGATTTGCTGCTTAATAAATATTTCTTATTATTATTAGTGTTGTGCTGCTTTATATTTTTGTGGAAACCATGATAAAAATTTTTTTTAGGATTCTTTGCTAAGAAAGTTCAAAATAACAGCATTTAATTGAAATATAATTATTTTGTAATCATGTCTTTTCTCTCACTTTTAATCAATTTAATGCATCTTTGCTGAATAAAAGTAATAATTTCTTCTTCTTTTTTTTAATCTTACTGACCCTAAAATTCTGAATGGTAGTGGATGTGAAAATCTTTTTCCAAAACATGAAGACACATCCAGTTTCGAAACACCATAGTAGGAATATATACAGTGAGGAAAATAAGTATTTGAACTCCCTGCTATTTTGCAAATTCTCCCAGTTAGAAATCATGGAGGGGTCTGAAATTGTCATCGTAGGTGCATGTCCACTGTGAGAGACATAATCTAAAAAAAAAATCCTGAAATCACAATGTATGATTTTTTAACTATTTATTTGTATGATACAGCTGCAAATAAGTATTTGAACACTTGAGAAAATCAATGTTAATATTTGGTACAGTAGCCTTTGTTTGTAATTACAGAGGTCAAACGTTTCCTGTAGTTTTTCACCAGGTTTGCACACACTGCAGGAGGGATTTTGGCCCACACCTCCACACAGATCTTCTCTAGATCAGTCAGATTTCTGGCCTGTGGAGTTTGAGCTCCCTCCAAAGATTCTCTATTGGGTTTAGGTCTGGAGACTGGCTAGGCCACGCCAGAACATTGATGTGCTTCTTACAGAGCCACTCCTTGGTTATCCTGGCTGTGTGCTTCGGGTCATTGTCATGTTGGAAGACCCAGCCTCGACCCATCTTCAATGCTCTAACTGAGGGAAGGAGGTTGTTCCCCAAAATCTCGCAATGCATCGCCCGGTCATCCTCTCCTTAATACAGTGCAGTCGCCCTGTCCCATGTGCAGAAAAACCCCCCCAAAGCATGATGCTACCACCCCCATGCTTCACAGTAGGGATGGTGTTCTTGGGATGGTACTCATCACATGACTTTCTCCCATGACTCCTCTGGATCATCCAAATGGTCATTGGCAAACTTAAGATGGGCCTTGACATGTGCTGGTTTAAGCAGGGGAACCTTCCGTGCCATGTATGATTTCAAACCATGACGTCTCTTAGTGTATTACCATCAGTAACCTTGGAAATGGTGGTCCCAGCTCTTTTCAGGTAATTGACCAGCTCCTCCCGTGTAGTTCTGGGCTGATTTCTCACCTTTCTTAGGATCATTGAGACCCCACGAGGTGAGATCTTGCATGGAGCCCCAGTCCGAGGGAGATTGACAGTCATGTTTAGCTTCTTTCATTTTCTAATGATTGCTCCAACAGTGGACCTTTTTTCACCAAGCTGCTTGACAATTTCCCCGTAGCCCTTTCCAGCCTTGTGGAGGTGTACAATTTTGTCTCTAGTGTCTTTGCACAGCTCTTTGGTCTTGGCCATGTTAGTAGTTGGATTCTTACTGATTGTATGGGGTGGACAGGTGTCTTTATGCAGCTAACGACCTCAAACAGGTGCATCTAATTTAGGATAATAAATGGAGTGGAGGTGGACATTTTAAAGGCAGACTAACAGGTCTTTGAGGGTCAGAATTCTAGCTGATTGACAGGTGTTCAAATACTTATTTGCAGCTGTATCATACAAATAAATAGTAAAAAATATATATATATATTGTGATTTCTGGATTTATTTTTTTTGATTATGTCTCTCACAGTGGACATGCACCTATGATGACAATTTCAGACCCCTCCATGATTTCCAAGTGGGAGAACTTGCAAAATCGCAGGGTGTTCAAATACTTATTTTCCTCACTGTATATTATAGTAGTACTGCCCGTAAAATCGCAAAAGTGATGTTTCATTTAAAACTAAAAATATCTTGCACAAAGAAAAACATAAACCTCAGATTTGACCTCCAGCTACAGTTTGTCCGTATCGGATATTCAATTATTCTTAGTGAGCGTCAAGCAATGCAATTAAATAACAATATGTTTTCAACGTTCTTCATATAACACCTGTGATTCTGATGAAGTGCTAAAAAGCCTTACAACATTAATAAGTTGGTTAGGCAAATTCAACAGATGTTCTAATATGTTATTAATATCTCTGATAATTACATCCTAGCATTGGGGGTTGGATGCACTAAGCTAGTACATCATTAATAGTTGCTGTTGTTTTTCACATGCGCTGAAAGCAAGTCTTTAGAAGTCATGAAATTGCTTCTAAGAAATCAGCCACTTGAAAAAGAGACGATGATGATGTTAAAAATAAAGAATATTAATTTTTTTTTTACAGCATGTGGGAAACTAATGAAAATCACCGGCCCTGTGACTATAAAGACTTCTGGGACACGGTTTGGCGCATGGATGACCGACCCTCTAGCATCTCCGAGAAATAACCGGGTGAGTTCTGGAGGGGGCGGCGCTACGTTCTTCCGTCTGATTAATGTTCTGACATATACCTGATTAATCTTCTTCCTTCCCAGGATTGCTAACAACCGGTTTCAACCAGGTGTAAAATAATTTAGTGAGCCGCTCATCTACATACTTCAATCTCGCTGTCATTTTCCCACAGGTTTGGTATATGGACACTTACACCAACAGCAAGGTGGTTCGAGAGTATAAAAGCATTGAAGACTTCATTTCCGGACTGGAATCACGAACCTATTACCTTCCCTTTAAATGGGCTGGAACCAACCATGTGGTCTATAATGGTTCTCTGTACTACAACAAGGAGCAGAGCAACATCATTGTCAAATACAGCTTCGAGACCGGACGGGTTCTCGCCCAACGCGCATTGGAGTACGCCGGTTTCCACAACGTCTACCCCTACACCTGGGGAGGCTTCTCGGACATCGACCTGATGGCGGATGAGCTGGGTTTGTGGGCTGTATACGCCACCAATCAGAATGCAGGAAACATTGTGGTTTCTCAGTTGGAACCGCAGACGCTGGAGGTTCTCCAGACGTGGAACACGGAATACTCCAAAAGGAACGCAGGCGAGTCTTTCATGATCTGCGGCACGTTGTACATCACCAATTCCCATCTGACCGGAGCCAAGGTGTATTATTCCTACAACACAAAGACCTCGATGTATGAGTACATGGACATCCCATTCCACAACCAGTACTTTCACATTTCCATGCTTGACTACAACGCTCGAGAACGGGCGCTTTACGCCTGGAACAATGGACATCAGGTCATTTTCAACGTCACGCTTTTCCATGTCATCAAAACCGAAGACGATTCCTAATGGACATATGGATAAACAACGAAAGGACAAGTCAGTTCAAATTGTTATTTTCTACTTGTTCATGGTTCTTTTCCCAATGTTAATAAGACATGTTGCCTTCACCATAGACTGCGGTTTGAATTGAGCATCGTCTCGCCGTGGGACCGATGACACATGAAGACTTGATGATGCAACGCCATTCCAAATGAAACTATTTTAAAGTTTGTTTATTCCTCTTCTCATAGCTGCTCTGAACATTAGGCCTTACTTGCAGTATTTCACAATGTGAGCCACAGATTGCTCAACTGCATGAATGTCTGATTCTTTTGCCATCCGTTACGTGGTCTTTGTATATCAGAAATCCCATTTTCTTATATAGTGATGTGTTTGGCAAGTTTAATTTCTCCAGACTCTCCTGGTAAACTCTTGTTGTGTCAAGTTTAGTTGTACAAACTGTAGAGCTCTGAATATGAACCTATGTAAACGATTGTACAATTTATTGTCACTGTGAGAGGAAATATTTTATATTAAATCTAGAACAAAACAATAAATCAACTCGAATGAAGCCGCGAATGTACATCCATAAATGTAAACAACAGAACAGAAAGGAGCCATGTGCAGCGCAGAGCAATTTTGTCGGAATTCAGCCCGAATTCACGGGGTTATAATGAGGTCATTTGCTGATGATTGTGACAAGCTCGACTGCGGTTGCGTTCAGATTCATTTACGGGCAGCCCTTCTCACTTGATGACTTTGAATGCTGTCCTTTGGCATTTTCAATCAAGATCAAGGGCAGCGGAGCTGGGAGGGGATGATTCCAACTCCTCTCAGCAATTTCCGCTCTCCCTTCATGTCTGTCAAATATCGCTGTCTGCTAGGGCACTGGGAATTTAAATGCACTTTTACCACCATCAATTCAACGCTGGGAATTTATCACTGGGATTTACTACTGCTGTTTGCTTCCATCACACCCAGTGCATCTCTTTTGAATATTTGCCTGCAATATAGTCTTGCAACAGATCTGCTGTCAGAAAGTTTAAATTGCTTTTTAGTTATGTTTTTGGAGTTTCAATTACAAACCTAATTAGATCATTTAAGTTTTTTATTCTCTCTACACTTTATCTACATGTAATGCCTATAATACTACCAGATATTTAACCACTTGAAACTAATAGTTCACCCCAGAAAATTATGTATTTTAGACCTATATGACTTCCTTCTGAACAAAAGGAACAAACTTCATAAAAGTGGTCCATATGACTGGATTTCTGGAGCTAAACAATAGTTTTGTGTTGTTGTTTTTCCTTCATTTATTTAAAAACTTGCTATATTTTGACCCCTCCATTAGGAATCCAAAATTCCTGTGGGTCTAAAACCTAAGGCTCAGCTGAGGAGTAATACCAATATAAATATAATTTTTTCATACTGTTTCATCAGATGATAAATGCAATACAGACTGATATTCACATAATCTCTTCAGCAGTCACCTGAAAGTTTCAGTTAAGGCTAAGGAGTGTATTGTGCTCCACACTGACTGCAAATCATTTTAAATTCCAGATAATGTGAAAAAAATGAGAAACTCAGTGGGATTTCATACTATTTCTATTAGTATCTCTATATTTTTAGACCCATTGTTACCTTTTTCTGTGCCAGTGGAAGAAACACAAATCGTTTTATATATACTGTAAATCCTATGTGACTTGCAGTATATTTACAATGAGATGTTAAATTCATTTTATGTAAGTTGTAACACTTTAAAATAAAATAAGGTTTCATTTGTTAACATTAGTTAACTACATTAGCTAGCATGAACTAACAATGAATGAACACTACTTTCTACAATATATTTTAATTTTAGTTATTGTAAATCTCAACATTTACTAATGCATTTTAAGGGCAAACGTTAAAGGGTTACTTCAGTGATTTAGCATTAAGCTTTGTATTAGTAGAAACCCGGTAGTATATTCAAATTATGGTACTTTTCCAACTCATATCCCCCTGAGACGAGAGAATTATGCATTTTATTTCTGGAAGAAATTTTTTGGCCAGAGGCTATAGACTACAGCCAGTAGAAGGAGCTGTTCCGCATGTTATCAACCCGCCCACAAGGGTGGGATCTCACTCACAGAATGTAAATGCGCACGGCCGCTGCCGCTCGGACATTAATAACGGAGTGGTACGGAGCAAAATGAGTGTTTCAGCTTTTCAATGATTTCCTAGGAAAGTTACACTTCCATGGGCATGATCTGAAAACGCCCCAGACTGGACACGCGCCGAGAATGACTGCCGCGCTTACCACAGCTATGCTCAGCTCTTCGCTCTTGTGATGAATGAAATCTGACTCCTGCTGCGTTTGCGCCATGACTTTCTTTTGGCTCACTCACACTTTATTGAAAAGACACGTTCAGTTTTTAATTGTAGTTTTTTATTCTCTAACTGAACGAAATGACGAAATTACTATATGAAAATCAAAATGACGTGGGGGCGGTGTTATGGTGGGCAAGTGATAACCAGTAGCATTGGCTTTGGGAGTGGCCTCGTTGGGCAGCAAAGCAAGTGCATTCTGGGAGTTGTTGTCTTTCATCCACGAGACAAAAATACATTTTCTGTCTTTTCTCAGTCTAGAAGGCACCACATTCAAAAATTATGTCACATTTCTACTACATAAATGACCCAGTTTAAATACACATTCATCTTCCCAGCACTGAAGTACCCCTTTAATGCTGTAAACCCGAATAAGCTGGCAAAACTAAAAAAAATCATGTAATCTCACATTTTTAGTACTGGAAAATTGACTAGCTTCAACTAATTCAATTAATGCCACCTTGCTAATTGGTTACACAATGCTTTGATAGCATTAGCAAAGCACTTGCTGAATGAGGACAGCAATATAATACATTTAACATATATCTGTTCTCAAATCAAGCTCATGCTTCACTCATCAACCCCCCCAGCCAACTTAACAGAAACTCTTCTAAACCAGAATAAAAAAAAAAATTAAACACTACTAAATCTCCCACTTAACATAAATCATGCTTTAAAAAAAACAATATAACTCTTGTTATATTTTGTGTTGTGGCAAAGCATGCTGGGAAATAGAAATCCCAGCCCAGTTTTGGTTCAATTTAAGTTATTCGAAATTAAAAGAAACAAGTTCATAAACCTCAAAACAATTAAACTATGACTTAAAATGTGTCAGTTTTGAGAACTCAAAATTAAAGGTAAGTTCTAAATACTCATAAAAGTTCATTTGATTGAACTCATTTGTTTAATTTGAGTTGGCTCAACTCAAACCAATTCATTTTTTTGAGCGCTAGGGTTTACAGTGTTGTTAAAATTAATTAACTACATTAGTTATCATGAACTAACAATGAATGAACAATCCTTTATACAATATATTTTCATCTTAGTTAATCTCAACATTTACTAATGCATTTTTAAGAGCAAACAATAATGCACATGCAGTGAAATAAAAACAATTTAACTAACATTGAAAAGGTTAATAAATGTAAGTATATAATGCTCATTGTAAGTTCATGTTAGTTCATGCATTAACCAATGAGACCTTATTGTGAAGTGTTACATGATAATATTATTGAGCAATATTCATATTCAGACATTTGGTTCTAGCCCTTCGTGAGAATGCAAGCGTATTCAGAGAATTTGTACAAAAAAGTATTGTGATCTCTCAAAAAGTAACTGATCACAAAATTAAACTTTGAGGTTGAATAAAAAGCACAGAGTTCCCAAGATCATCTGATGAAATGCAATCATACTTTACATCTATTCTCCATTCACAGCATTTGTTCACGCTCTCTCTTCACTGACTAGTCGAGAAATGAAGGCTGAGTTTAATGCCGGAAGGGAGAACGAACTTCTGACTTTTCAGCGACTTTTAGAAACCGTTCTTATTTCATCGAGTTTTCTTACACAGATGAAAAACTCTGAGTCAATTATATAATGAGGAAAAAACCTAAAACAAATCCGGATTTCGCTCTTTGCCAGAAAGACATCTGTCTGCAACACTGATCTAAGACATCTGTCTGTAGCTTGAACTGATAGCATCTGTCCTTAATGCTGAACTGGCTTTCGTCTTATTTTTAAAGATCATTGCTTATGTGATTATGCAAATGAATTTGAATATGGCATGGCTGTTGTATTTTTGAGTCTTGCGCTCTGATCTTTACTAGAAAGACAAACTTCTTGAAGTGCTGCTGTTTCCCCGGGGAGTTTGTTCTCTGGCCCTCTGAACCTCCAATTAAAAGGCATATAGTGTTCAAATGTTTTCTTTTCTTTAACAGCAGACTTATCTCCCAGCAGGAGTTTTGTATCACACAATGCATCTGGTGGTCGACTTGATTCTTGATTAAAGGAATTCCCTTTTCTCTTGAAATTGAACAATTAGTCTGTATGTCCACCAAAGCATTTTAGCCAGCTGAAAATGCCTAGCTGTGGGCGCTTGAGAGCGTTTTGGCAGTGCAGCGGAATATCCACGAAAGTGCTACTAGTATCTCATTTCACAGATAGTTTGTTGCTGTATTGTTTCTATATAAAATGTTGATACAATGTAAGGGTGCGTTCACACTTGTCATGTTTGGTTCGATTCAAACGAACCCTGGTGCGATTGCTCGGTTAGTGCGGTTCATTTGAACATATGTGAACGCTGCCATACGAACCCTGGTGCGCACCAAACAAGCGGACCGAGACTGCTAAAAAGATGTGTCTCGGTCCGCTTCCAACCGAACTCTGCCGCGGTTCGATTGATATATGAACATATAACGGACCAAAGACATGTAAACAAACCAAAAAAAAGGACGTGCTGTCACAAGATGCGACACTACAAGTCAGCTGATTTGACGACGCGGAAAGATTGGTGTATCCAAAATGAGTAGAGGGCAAACGTGGAGCAACGAGGAGGTTAAGTGCCTCATCAATATATGCAGATCTTTGTTTCTGCATACAACCAAGGAAATCCTGGTGCTATTTTGAATGTTTTGAACATTTTATGAGCTCTTCGTGAGGTCTCAGCTGGTTAAAATAAAACCATATGTACATGCATAAAATGATCGCATTTAATCCAGCACGCAGCATTTTTTTGAATGTTCGGTAAGCAAGCTCCATCGCGAAATATACTTTATAAATGCCGACCAATCAGGTTGTGACCGTATCCCTATGCCTTTGGTTCGGTAACTTTAGGTTCACTGTTAAAAATGGCAGTGTGAACGCTAAGCAGACCAGGACTATATGTTTTGTTTTTGTTTTTTGGTCCGGACCAAACGAACCGAACTACAAGTGTAAACGCACCCTAAAGTACTTTCGTACTTTTGTTTCGTTATTATGTTTGTTTTCATCTGTAGACGTTTATAAGCAGAATGTGGCGGTTGGTCAGTGTTGCATTTGTCCCGCCACTCCACTGTCACTGGAGTGATGAGTGCTGCGTTTTACCCAAAGTTGAACATTCTTCAACTCTCGGCGACCGGTGAAATACACGCTCAATGCCTTGTTACACTCCTGGAGGAGTTTTAAAAATGTGCCGTTCCCATTAAAAACATATGGAAAAATACGCTAGCTGCGGGGAAAATGCTTTGGTAGATCGATACAGGGCCTTACTAGTTTAATCACTCTGTTTTTATAGTTCCAAAACATCATCGGCAAATGACGTATACATATACAATATTGTCATAGACATTATTGCAGGTTAATTTATGGTTTTATATATTAGGGCTGTCAATCGATTTGAATTATAATTCAAATATAGGCAGATTCATAGATTGAATAATGTTCAAAATGTTCAAAATTAACAAAATTGAAATTGAGAGTCAATACATCATCAATCCATCTTCCAAAACACGTTTTTTGTCTTACCCTGATTCGCTACGGTAAGCTTATAATAATGCGTATAAGTCACTCGCCTATGCGCGTCTCGTCATATAGGTAAATGGAGAAAAGGTTGAAAAGAAGAAAGAAAAAGGTTGACATGGAGCATGTTAAATCTTCAACCTCCTGGGAATCACGCCAGAACAGAGGAGAGTCTGTTGGCAAAAAGATAATGCGACAGAGCTCGTAATAAAACAAGAATCAACACTGGCTTGGCTTTTCCGAGATGGCGAGAACTGAGTAATTTGAAATTTAAAAGTGACACGGAGATGGCGTTTTTATTACTCAGCAGGTAAGTAAGGTATTTTACTGAACAGATAAATTGCCATATGTAGCTCTCTAACAGAGTTCATTGTAAAGCAATACCTATTGTGAGGGGTCATTTCATTGTGGTTGTTGAAGCGCTGTGCTGGAATTTATTTTCAAGGAAGTACTGTGTCTATTAATGAGTAAAGCTAAAGTAACAGTTTCAGATAGTCAGCTTGAGATACTTTCCATCTAAACTAGTTATATCTCTTAAGCAGTAGGTCCATATTTATCCGCACAGTCACGCAGAGCCGAAGCACAACCAAAACAATGTTCTTCCGCAAAACGCAGGCAGTTTTGTTTTTTAACTGCTAGAGGGACAAAAGCTACACAGGGTATACCATTAAGACAACATTGGCCTCATTCACTAACCATGAATGCTAAACATGAATACTAAAACATAATTGTAGCCTGTGAAAAATCTAAATTCTCAAAGAAATCATAATTCATTTGCACCTAAATAAACATCCTTCAAAAAAAGATATCAGCTATTCTTATATGACTGAACATTAACTTTTTAGGTTTGTTAGAGGTAGACAATATTTTTATGGGTTAAGGGATATAAATAATTGCAGTTTTATCAATTTACTCTGTTTGTATAATAAATTGCACTATATTAACATTTATGACATTCGTAATTTGTTTTTATCTCAAAATCCCAACAGCTCTACATAGAATTCAACACAGTGTTATGAAAAAAAAGATGAAAGCCAAGCCTCATGATACATGTTGAAACTCAATATCTCACCGCATTATGAATATAGAGCAGTATTTACTGAACAACCTTTGATTATTTCCCCACACATGCCTAGAATACCAACATTGCCTTTTGCCATCTTGTCACCGGCCCCAACTAAAGCTGAGAGTAATTAACCAGCAGATCAACAGCAGTCTGCTTTTCATTTTACATTGAAAAGAGTTTAAAATAAAACGCCACTGATTTCCATATCAATCACGGCAACCTGTTATTTCTGTACCTGTGTGTGCGCGTACGTGTGATTCGTTTCACACAGCTCGCCAGTGTTGTATTATTGGTATTCTTTATGATTCCTCGACTGCTGGTGTCGCCCAGTGTTATGTTAGGAAATGTAAAGTGTTATGGTCCCCCCCCCCCCCCCCCCCCCCCATCCCCGACAAAGGCACATCAAATCTTTGTGAAGGATCTTTGAAATGGAGAGAGGTAAGCGCCTGAGGAAAAGGTTTTCCACTGCCATGAATTTCAATACAGACACAAGGGAAAGACACGGTACAATCACCACAACTCGACAGTCCATTTCTGTCTAATCAGGTCACATCGAGACTAATAGTGTCAGATTAATATTCTCTCCCTCAATGTCCAATTACTGAATATTCCATTAAAAAAATTCCAATTATTATCCTTATCATTGCGGTTTCTTATCTGTCTTTATGTGCCAGCAGGCCACGTTCCTCACCCTTGAGGTTTTCGCCACTGATTCGAATGTGAGATTACTGTAGTGAAAATACCACACAGACTCACTGGTGAGACATCCTCAAGAGCCATAAAATGGACACAAATCAAGTTGGCGGGTGACACTCAGATAATTTGTGACATTCGACAGACATCCTTTGCTGAAAATGCAAATATAAAATCAATTTGCAGTGCTGTGTGCACATACAAAGGTAGTTTCATAACTGAAATGAAACAAAGGCAAACAAATCAATCTCCCGATTTAAAGTCGAATGCAGTAGAACTCAATGAACTTGTTTCTGAGGGAGGGGAAATATGGAAATCAAGCATTCTCTGGTATATTTTATGTTTGAAAAGTTAATAGAAACAGTCTTTATAACTCTTCTAAATTGTTAAGAATGTTTTCGGTTATTTTTATTCCTGGGAAACGAATGGCTCTGTTTGAGTATAGCTCCAGTCGTTTGGGGTTCAGACTTTTAAAAAGGAGAAAATCATATTTGAGAGAGACCGAAAAATCGATATTAAATTGCAGGATGCATAATCTGGCATCTCAATGCTCAGCCAACAGGCAATGGATTTCTTAAAGTCATCCTATATTTAGTTTATTTATTTAACAGTTAACTTTTATATGTAGGTCACATGTCAAATGTACCTCTTTAGACTGTATTGACATGAACCTATTATGTGTGGTGTGGCATTGTTGGAAAAAGGAGGAAAGTCGTGTCAATATAAATGAAAACTGATTATTAGATATTATTCGCAGCTTTCCTAGAGAATGCAACACAAACTGGAAATAATTAATCACTCGGCTGTTATATTGTCCTCATAAATCTTAGTTTCGCCACTATATTTCCTTCTGTTCTGGGTGAACGAGTCCTTCCCTTTTGAAGCTTCATAAAGTTGTTGAAGGGCTTTGTATGGATTTTTCTTCTCAGGGGTATTGGTAAATGTTTGTGGGGGGGTTCTGGAAATATTTTAGTTGAATCTGCTTGAATGGCTGGTCAGCTAATATTAAATATAAGTGCTAAACATCTATGTATATCCAGGCTCAGAAGCACTATAAATGCAAATTATGGGAACAATGCAAATACCATCACATTTGCATCAAAAGGCAGACTGAGTGCAGCACTTAATTGGAAAATTAATAGATTCCACATGATCAGTTCCAATCAAAGTGACACAGTTTGATCAAGTTTTGTCTGAAAGAATTGCTGTGTACAGGTTGCAATTTTAAAAAATAGGTGTTCTAAATGTTTTTTTTAATGTTACTAGGCAGTTGCTAATGCTGTATGTTGTTTAGGTGCTAGGGCATTGCTATGTGGTTGCTAAGGTGTTCTGAGTGGTTTTACAGTTGCTATAGGCAGTTGTTACTGTGTTGTGTAGGGCAATATAAAATCTGTTTTATTTTTCCCAAATTCCGTTTTTTTTTTTTTTTTTTTCAAATTCCATTTTTTTCCTTTTAATTTTTTTTGTATTCTGTTTTTGAACTAATGTTTAAAGTAAATTGTATTAATCAAAAAGCATGTCTAAATTGAAATCATGAAACTTGTACAATGTAACAGCAATTTATTAAAATTTTAACAACAATGACATGTTTAGGGCCTTATGAAAAACTTTAATGAAATTTTAATAAGCAAGAAACATCTAATTAATTAGGCCTACATTTAATTACAAAAAAAGTATTACATTTTTTTTTTTTAATTCTATGAATGATTTCTGGCAATCAAATGAAGGCATAAAACCTCAATTTTAAGGGGTCATGAACTGGCTTTTAAAAAAAATTTATACTGATGTCTGAGGTCAACTTATGACGTTCACGTGGTTTTTACATTAAAAGACATAATTAATAACTAATAGGCCATTTTCTGCCATGATTTTGAGGCTCTCTGAAGAAACGCTCTGTTTCTATGGGCGTGCCACACTGAAGACTTGGAAGTAAACGCCCACTGCTATGATTGGATAAGATTTGCATATATAATGAGCTTCAGCTCCCCTCAGTACATGTGGGCATTGTTTTGAAAGTGTCTGGGGAAATGCTCACAGGACTCGCAAAATATCTTTATCAAACAAACACAATGATTCATCCACCCGCGATTGATTGGAATCTTATTTTTTTATTACTTGACCGGCCCGATCAGTGAATATAACCGCAAACCATACACACACACACACAAGAAAGGAATGTTATTTCACTATTTAAGATAGTCCGTCAGCAGGCCGCTGATACGTTTTGGTAGCCCGTCTGAAAAACACATAGCCCCGGGACGTTGGGCTTTGCGAGCCCTGGCCCATAACGTTACATGTCCGAGTCTGATCACGAATGAACCAATAACACCTCAAATAAAGGAGCCTGTGACAGCGTGCTAAGGTATGTAATCAATAGATATCAAACGATCTGTAACAATGCAATACGAACACATAAAAAAAACATGTTTTACTCACATTAGTGTGTTGCGCCATTCCTGTCGGATCCAATATAGAAGGCATAGCATTGTGTTCTAATCTCAATATGTCTGCAAATCCAGTCTCGACCTGTATCTTGTTTACAATCGATTCCGCGGTGAAATGAAGTGAACGAACCGGCATGTTTATTGCTTGGATAGTGCGACCCCTTTAGCTCCACGAGTCGATGGGCGGGCTTGATTCGGCGCTTCTGCATTCTCTGACATCAAGGGTCAACATATTCTTAGATCGAGCGTTTTCTGGGCCTTGTGTCAATAAAAGCTTTTCTTTGACTAACAAGGAAGTTTTCAGCTCTGAAACTTACAGGATATTCTTATATCATTCTTATATAACTTTTATATATCAAAGGCTCAAAGGAAAGTTGTTTTCTCAATTCATCACCCCTTTAAATTAAAAAACTTTTTTTGTCAAACAAAGTGCTGCACAACAGAGATTTGCTGTTATGATTATTCCTTCAATAAAGTTCTAATGATATATTTTTAATAATAAAAATAAAAGAAATATACATTTATAGTGTTAGTATTATCATTACATAGAGAAGTAGCTAAATTCTACTGTAAAACAGTAACATATTTCTGTCAAAATTTCTTCAAGTTAAACCAAACTGTTCGCGATTCCGTCCGCATTTTCCGCATCACAAAAATCAAAGGGCCATACTGGTTGGTTGTTGGAGTGGTAATGTGTTCCGAGCAACCTGATCTCTCTGGAAATGTGAGGTCACGATTTCGTAAGAATTGTGAATGTGAATCATACAAAAACATATGATTATTAGAAAAAAAGAAGCATGAAAGCACACCCCAACCCAAACCCTGGGGTGTAAGCAAATCGTACGAAAATGTATAAATGAGATTGTACAAATTCATACGAGTTAGCCACCATTTCGCTAAAATGTAAAATAGTTAAACAGCAGTTGAACCTAGTTGGCTGGCTGTACTGCACACAATCCCCTTATCATCCTTACAATGGCAGTTAGCTATAAAGGGATGCTTAAAATGACATTGTCCAGTGCCTGTCTCATCCAGCAACTCTAAACTCATCACTCCCATGTTGATCACTCTCGTGGATGAGTTCCATAAGCGACTCCCTCGACTTGAAGCACCATTTGAGACCTCAACAAGCTCCCAAGGGAGGAAAAGAAAGAAAAGATTGCTAAGAGAAGGCAAAGGAAATGTTGCAAAGTAACAGTGACTAATTGATGCAGCTGCAATCAAGCCACTAAATCTGACTATGCATGTTAAGATATTGGTTTCCTCGCTTAGTTTCAGTGGATCTGTTCTTCTGCCGCTAAAATTATTCTCAGTGACAAGAAAATGTGACATCACATTGGAATTGGTTGATTCCAAATAGATGCAGGGAAGTCCAAGGCAATAGGAAATTGAAGGTTTTATTTGCTTGGCATGCGAGGTCAAATGAATCCACAAAAGCTCTGCTCCAAAAAGACCATCACTGTTTGCCCCTTATCTTGTTCCAACAGAAGGAGATGAACATGAATGTTTGTGCAAGTTTGTGTGTGTTGTTTGTTGACTGACTTGAGTTTACATTATATTGTGTTAACATACTTGTGGTTGCCAAGGTCACGTTTGCAGGCAGTATGTCGGTCAGTTCCCATATATAAAAAAAGAAGGTTTGCAACCTTATCACCAAGATAATGCCACTTGCACATTCTCTAGTCACATTAGTGCAAATGCAGGAGACGTAGGCTCAAGTCTGGCCTGTATGCCTGATCATGGATCAGTCTCTTTTTTATTAAAGGTAGGGTAGGCAATTCACCCTTCGCTGCAAATTTGATTGACAGGTGATCTGACCAATCGCATCGCTGAATCTGCCATTTTGTCCGACAAAGAAGTCAGGAGAGTTAGTAGATTAACACCGGTGGACTTGAACTTGGAAAAACGGTGTACTGACGTCTTTCCGCAGTTGAAACAACATTTCTTTTAGTGTTCATTCATGTTTATTTCATGCTTATCAATGAACTAGAAGGAAGAGATAATCAGTTCACGAGCAGCTTTAACTGAGGCGCTACCTCGGTTGTAACGAGTGGTTATTTCAGTCAAAGTTGCTCTTCTATCAGCTTGAATCAGTCGGCCCATTCTCCTCTGACCTCTAGCATCAACAAGGCATTTTCGCCCACAGGACTGCCGCATACTGGATGTTTTTCCCTTTTCACACCATTCTTTGTAAACACTAGAAATGGTTGTGCGACCGGCCCGTCTGGCACCAACAACCATGCCACGCTCAAAATTGCTTAAATCACCTTTCTTTCCCATTCTGACATCCAGTTTGGAGTTCAGGAGATTGTCTTGACCAGGACCACACCCCTAAATGCATTGAAGCAACTGCCATTTGATTGGTTGATTAGATAATTGCATTAATGAGAAATTGAACAGGTGTTCCTAATAATCCTTTAGGTGAGTGTGTGTGTGTGTATATATATATATATATATATATATATATATATATATATATATATACACGGGTTTCCTGTTTACAAACATTACAGGGTGCGTGCGCATCCTGGAGGCAGAAAGACAGATCGCTGAGCTGGTCCGCTACTGCAACAACCTTAAGTATTGAAGCTTTCCTTATTGTTTGTATATAACTGCTGACTCAATAAAACGGGATTTTAGTTGGATCTGTTTGTCTGTCTTTAATTTTGCAGTGTTGCTGTGATACATGTATGAATGATCATGTCAGGCTAGTAATGTAATCAATTGATCAAACATCACAGATACAGTTATTAATAAGCACTGGCTCTGTTGGTACAATTAACCACGCAGCAACTCCTTGGCATTTTGACTTTCAGACACGCCGCTGCTAACCTACAACACGGGAGGTCTCTTCTTTCTGCCTCTCGGTTGCGTGCGCAAGCAGTGATGACGTCGCCGAGAAATCTGTGTATATATATATATATATATATATATATGCATCATCGTAGATGTGCCACAAAAGGGAGGACTTCAAATAAACATCAATTTCAGCATGTTGATTCAGTCTCCTTGGAAATTAATTACCGGAGTCACTCACCTGTTTTTTCATTAGTGAACAGTCTGTATGGCATGGAAAGTGTTCTTCGGCTCTGTAATTACTTTCCCCTCTCGCACAGACTTTAAACAAATTAACTTTTTGTTCCATGACGAAAAAGAACATGCGAATGTGTCACCGACCGCATGGTTCAGCGAGTCCCTTTCTTTGTAAATAACATCATGTAATCTTGCTTCTCGACCGAGAGAAACAGCCTGTGACATGATAGATGGGCCGCAGAGATAAAAGACGCTTAATCACGTAAGATGCTGCGTTTCAAGGACTAGATGTTCATTCTCTGCTACGATAAATAAACCTAATTCTGAAGTCTACGAGAAGCGGTGTGAAAAGGAATGCAGTAGCAGTGGCTGGCTGTTCATCTGCTTCGTTTTCATCATTTTAGTTCTCATCAGACGGTCCTCTGGGATTGCTGTTGTTCAGAGGAAAGGTCTGTGGGTCCGGCTTGACCTAACGCGCTAGTGCCATGGTAACCGCCAGCTAGAGGGTGATGAAGGGCTTACCGAAAGCTATAGGCAAGACTTTCTTGAAACACAAACATAAAAACACATCAGTGTGACACAGACTGTCCTCCATCACCCTTGTGTAGTGCCCTGTCTTTGCCTCAAAGTGTGTGTTGGGTCATATTGTGCCTGTATTTCAGAGTATATCACCCTTATTATTGCTTACACTTTTTAAACACAACTTTAATCAGAATACATTTTAAATAATAATATATAATGCAGTATATAATGCATCTTATCTCATTGTGAATAAAATTATCCATGCATACGTTTGATTTTTTACAAGCTCGTTTGAGCGTGTACATTTTAATCAAAATGTTGACTCAAACAAAAGATTTCTCCCTGGTGAAGTGTACTGATTCTCCAATCATTTAGTTCACTTAAACCCGGCCCCTCTCTTATACTAGACCTCGAGCTCACAATCAGATCTGCCTCTATCCAATCAACAACCATTGAACAGAACCAAGACTTTACTCAGATGTACGTTACAATATGGAAGAAAAGATCTCCTCCCAGACAGCAACATAGTGTCGGACCAGAACCGGGCCACATCTGGTACATGTGGATTCAACATCAACATGTGGGCCAGAGCTGGGCCGACACTATTTGCTGTCTGGGCTGCTACTTCCGTTACATTGTGACTTAGGTTTCATCTGAAAACGTATGCAGCTGACTTGTTGCCTCACAACCATTGTTCGAACTATACCGTGGCCTTTGGGGGAGTTTGTGCCCTTGCTCGTGCCTCAAAAGAGGACATAACAGCTACAAGTGTATGCACTACTTGCTTTATGCAAGCACTATAGGATAAATCACAATCTAGGATTTACCGCATTACTTTATTGATACAAATTGATAGTTCAAACAGCCACCCACAAATATAGTCTGTAAACAAAGCATCCGGCTGTCTTTGAGTTCACATGAACAACGGTTAAAGTTGCTCGTCAGGCTACAGAAGAATACCATAATTCCTCTGTTCAATTAGGTCTAAGACATCGAGAGTCACCCAGACCTATATCAACCCAGCCACAACATAATTGGGAATAACATGCCTTACCTTAACACAGAATCGACCACAGAGGCCTGGGGTCAGCTTCCTTTGCTGTTCGTCCAGAAATCCAAGAAGTGGATATTCATTTATAACTTTTCTACAAATCTTTGAGTTAACATGTACTAAATATGAATGGAATTTGCACCGCAGAGCCACCACACCTTGATGCTCATGACAAGAATAGCATGTATACCGGTAGTTATCTTTATTGAAGTGAATTAGGTTTAAATCGCCGTCATGCATGAATCAATGATATTTTTTGCAATTTTACACATAATAGTCCACGATGATCACATTTACACAAAACTGAAAATGCACTTCAAAATAACACATTGTCAATATTTTTTGAGACCCCCCAAAATTTCACAAATCACGTTTTCAGGGGAGCCTGTGTCTTATTCAGGGGAGCCGAGCTCCCCCATAGTTCGCACCCTGCTCACAGCCATATTAGGCAATGACTTTGCAGGCAGCGTTTGCACATGAAGGTATCTCACGAAACAGTTTAATGATCTACAGCAAAATAGAGAGAGCTTTTAGTGATTTCTTGCTAGAAATGGCCTCAAAACTGAAAAAACGCTGGTCAAAAACGTACATTTACACACAAACTGACCACCAACCGCAACTTCCAGTTGCCACCTTTCTTTTTCTAGCTCAACCGTGACAGAATGGCAAGCACAGGGTTGTGAGATATCAAAGGCAATGAAGGATACATGTATGCTACCTTCAAAAGTCGATCAGATGAAGGAATCTCAGGAGACAGGAAGTGAAGATAACATTGGATTCAGACGGCCTTGATGCCTTCCTACCTTGGAATGCGTCCTCCGAAGACAGCATTTATCAGTTTTTGGACATAGCCTTTATCTCATTATAAAGCTACCTGTTTGGTCACCTTCAACTTCACTGGCTGGATAATACACCTAAAATATAATCTGATTAGCTATCTTATATTTTAAATATGCTGGTTGATCGAACAGTTTTAAAATACTTTGAGTAATACATTGTGTTTCTCAATTAAAGGCACCCACACAATATACGCTAAAGTTAAAAAAAAGATAAAGACGATCAGGATACAAAATAAAGCATAACTTTATTAAATAAACATACTCAGGTAGAGTAAAGCTGCGGTCACACTAGACTTTTGAGCATGAATTCAACTTATAACAAATAGTACTACACTCAAAATGTAAAAAATATACAATCTACTCGGCTTTACTGCAAAAAAATTGTTCTTTTAATTCAGCCAAGAGGTCACGCCGTGATATCAATCTTCGACTGGTCACACGTCATGACGTGATGCGAATTCGCAGCTCAGAGTTCACCAAGCTTGAACGTTTCGGAATGCAGGAAAATGCGATACTTTTCGCATTCGCATGCGTTTGAATGGAAATCAATGGAACGAAAAGTGCAGTGTGACCTTCCCTTAACAGGCAAAAAGCAACAAAACAGCTTGCTAGGCACAAACAATACCAGACAATGCACCTAATTCATTAAACTTTCGTAAATATATGAGTAAATTTAGTAATTTACGTATAAAACGGACCTTCCCGAAAACTCTCCTCCTAATTCACAAACGCTTAGTAAACATCCGATTTGATAGTTAAACGTGTGTTTATGTTAGTGAATTCCAATAATTCGTAAATAGGGCGAACTGATCCACAATTAGCATATTCCACGCCCATGAGTTACAACTACAGGAACGCTGTAGAATCTTCTGGATTCCCTTCTCCCGTTTAGCTCCAGCATATTGCATAAATGTTAAAGAGACTAATTGGCTAACAATATGTCTAACAATAAATATTCAATAAAAGTGTTTTTAGCCAGCTTTTAAAAAATTCCAAGCGCTCTTCTGAAAACAGCCAGCGTTTGTCCAGCTAAGACGCTTTGGTTGCTATGATGATACGGAATATGCCAGGCAGTAATGTGCCATTACTGAATATCAAAATGCAGTAACCAGCAATATTAACTTCTCCGTTGTTCAGTTGTTGTACAAGTAGTATGGTTGGTCATTGTTGTATTTGTCCCGCCTTTCCTCCATTGTGATTGGACGGCTGGGTAAAAAGTGACAGTGACGAGCACTGTGTTTTAGCCAATGTTGAACAGTTTTCAACTCTCAGCTACAAAATAAATAAATTATTTAAAATAAATAAAAAAACAGCGCAAACTAACTCGTGAAATATTATCAAAATTCGGTGTTATCAGTTTGCCTTAAAGAACAGAGAACATTCAAATGTTTTACACACCATTTACACGTGGTAGGGAGCTTTGAAAATACAAAAATGTCTATTAATCTGAAAATTTACGTCAGAACGGCTTTATGAACGATTTAGCCTACACAAAAGTTCGTTCTGCTTGTGTTTCATGAATGAGGCCCATTGAACAGAACTTAGGGACTTAAATATACAAGGTTAATACACGACCCCAATCGACTTTTCTTTAGTTAAAAATAATGGTTCCCTTTATCTCAGTGGAATGAAATCTTGTGACTTTTCCTAAGTTATCTATCCATACACACACAAAAAAACTGGGCTTGATTCGGTTGTTCTAAAGGTATGTAAAAAAAAAAGTCACACTCATGACCTTTGGGGTCAATATGACCCCACATTGAAATGAATAGAAAAATCGAAAAAAATGTGTTTTTTATTTTTCATTTGTCAAAAAAAATCTATAAATCCAGAATAAATCTGAAAATTTCCATACCACAATGAAGTCCTGGTACTAGAGCACAAATGTAATGTGGAACGAACATGATCACTTGCACACACACATGCTCGCGCACACAAACACACACACAGGTGTGACTCCAATTGAAAGCATTTTTTTTAGAAATTGACAAATAAAATCAATAATTCCAGCATAAATCTGAAAATTTCCACAGAAATGAAGGCCTGGTAATAGAGCAAAAATGCAATGTAGAAAAGACATGCTCACTCAAACACACTCACACACACACACACACACACACACACATACACACAAACAGGTATGACTGCCACAGCCAAATAAAATCAGCCACAAATGCAGAACAAAGATAAAAGGGATGAGACCTAATGCACACACACGGGCACACACACGTGCGTACACACACACTCGTGCGCACACACACACACACACACACAGAGAAAGAGAGAGAGGTGTGACTGTCACAGAGTGCATCTGTATGGAGTTTGTCAAATGAAATCAGAAATCAGCAAATGAAATCAGCTATCAAAAGTAGAACATGTGTGAGTGAATCAGTGAGACCTAATGCATGCACACACACACACACACACACACACACACACACACACACACACACACACACACACACACACACACACACACACACACACACGCATAGAGAGCAAGGGAGAGATGAAAGGCATCTGACCTGTTCAACTTTGAGAAAGTTTACTCTGAGATCTAAGAGCTGCAACTTTGTTTTGAAAACAAAGAAATTGTTCCCACACCAAAGACCCTCTTTTATACCGTTCGTGTCCTGCACACAGTTCATTCTGTGGCAGTATGACAATGAAATACACTCTCCTGAGACTTTGGATTACCTGCTTGATTCAAGTGAAACTTTAGGTGTTTCTTGTGGCGATTTCTGTGGTATTTTGTAAAAACAGACATTTCAAAACGCATCAAAAACTACCAAAATTCTACTATTTGAATGAATATTTATTTTTAATGTCTTGTATAATGTTTATACATGTATAAATTCACAAAATGTATCACAAAAGTTATGATACGAGCAGTTGGCCACATCCAGTAAAATGAATGGATCTCTATGGCCCTCTGCTGGGTCTCTATGGACAAAACAATTTCTTTCTTAATTTGTAATTCCTTTAGGTTAGTCTTTGACCAACAGATGGCAGAATTGTACAGCTAACACCTAGATAAATATCCAGAAACAAATTATTTTTAATTTAGATCATCATTTAAGTATTTTTTTCATAAAAAATTAATATTTTACACGCAAGCTAATGGTATAGTTGAGGAATTGTGTGGTAAATAGGTACAAAATTACTTTGTATATCCAAAAACACAGCATTACTGTATAGATGAGAAGTAAACAAAAAAAATAATATATTATATGTATTATTAAAAATGTACAGTTTTTTTACAATCATGCTTTAAATTTTGGGGTCATATTGACCCCAAATGCACTGAGTGTAAACAGGAAACTAAGGACATATGAGGGTTAAATACCATCAGGTGTGCTAATTAATCAAATGATGAATAACCATGGGGTGCATCTAAGGCCCTGTCCCAAATGGCACCCTAAACCCTCACAGTCTTCCTCTTTCGCACTTTCACAACGTAATGCCGCTTTGACTGCCGGGAAGATGTCCGCTCGGCTCGGCAGAAGTGCGCATCGAGGGCGCATATCGACCTCAAAGGGGGCCCTCGCGAGCACCCTTCTGAGACCTAAAATGACAAATGGGACACCCTGCGGTCTCGTGGACTTAAGAGACAGGCACACGCAGCGGCCATTGTAAGTCCACAAGACCGAAAGTGTACATGAAGTGTGACATTTGGGGCAGGGCCAATATCAGTGATTAGCTCACTAGCTTCCTAGGTTGTGAATCAGTATATTGTGTACATGAATGTGGCGGACTCCCTGATCAATGCCCTGACTGCATAACTAGTGAGCTGATCGAGACGCACCTATGGTAAATAAAGACTGGCAGGAAACTAGAACAAAGGAAACAGGTAACTGAAGAGAAACAAACTAAAAGTCCATGAAAATGAAACTAAACACCAACAGAATGTGACAACTACAAGATTATTGGTCCGATTTTGGGCCCAATTC
Organism: Romanogobio albipinnatus; assembly: GCA_023566225.1. NCBI lineage: Eukaryota > Metazoa > Chordata > Actinopteri > Cypriniformes > Gobionidae > Romanogobio > Romanogobio albipinnatus. The sequence goes on along the minus strand of CM042260.1, from coordinate 31,479,601 downwards.
TCCCCTTCCGACAATCCTAGGTAATGTCCTGATTCCCCTTTTTGAATATTTACGATCATAAGTCATGTTGTGTGGTGGAACCCAGAGGACAAACGCACACGCACTCTGTAGATTGTCATGTGGAATAAAACAATACCAAATCAGAAAGTGAGCTGACGGAAGACGGAAGCATAACACAACATCCAAACCATCTTTTTTTCCCTGCAAATTTTCTGTAAAAAGGGGTCCAAACACTATAAACACCATTTCATCTTGCCCGTCGTCCACCATGTTTGCTTGCTCTTAAGTCACGATTGACTGCAAGAGATTTTGCAAGATTTCCCGGAACTCTGGTTGTTTGTGAATGGAATCTATTAGTGTGTGGAATACCACGATGTGACCAAGACAGCACAACACACACTATAGGAACAAAGCTGTTAAATCTATGATTTTTTCCCCCGTCATGTTTGTGGTCTCTCACATTTTGAAAATTTGATAAGATTTTCTAAATCTTTTAGTGTGCACCAGTCTTAAGATTGCAAGCTTTGACTGTGCAGTGCTTTATATTTTAGAAAGCTGTACACCTTCCCATGAACACACAGGTGTCTGATGGGTGTTTTATCTGTGACTTGGGCCAGTAAACTACAACCCAGTAAGCAGATTGGTATGCTATTGTATTTTATTCAGCCTTGGCGTTTCTTTTGCCAATGATTAGCAGAGGTAAGTTCAGCTGAGGTTATTTGTCTATTCTCTCTCATTCAGCACACAGCTCTGGCTGTTCCCCACCTCCACTGAGCTGAGAGTCTGGAGCCTATCTAGACGTTCAATATGCCAGGAGCAATGATGTACTCTGACATAGCAGGTGTGGAAGAGCTCTAGGTCTCTCTTGCTTTGAGTTAGGTATCCTGCTGTTAATAAGAGCTTGACGATCATGGTTGACCAGGCTGGAATAAGCAATGACTTCATCATAAAACAAAGTAGGGACTGACCGAGAAAATGGGCCACAAAGAGAAATAGAACATGATGCATTCAGCCCTCGCTATTCAAATACATGAATGAAACTAGGCTTGTAAACATCAGGCAGAATATCAAGCATGCACTCATTTGTGCTCAGATCACTGGCTTCTCAATAGCTTCAATAGGTTTATAACTCTATAGGTTTTGCAAATTATTAAGTGTAAAAAGTATACATAAAAATTAATTTCATCATTTATTTATGTGGCTGTTTAAATGCTGTTTTTAATTCATTGTTTTAAATATATTAGCATATTTTGTAGTTTAATTATCTTAATTTAGTGAAAATTATGTATATTTATTTGGTAGCACTCTATTTGAGATACTGGTTTTGTGCCCCAATAAATACAGCTCTCATTGTAAAAAGAAATTACATAATCTGATACACTTTATTGCCAAAAGTATTGGGACACCCCTCCAAATCATAAAATTCCGGTGTTCCAATCACTTCCATGACCAAAGGTGTATAAAATCAAGCACTGACTGCATTGTGCCAAGTGTAAAGTTTGGTGGAGGGGGATTATGGTGTGGGGGTTGTTTTTCTGGGGTTGGGCTTGGCCCCTTAGTTCCAGTGAAAGGAACTCTTAATGCTTCAGCATACCAAGACATTTTAGACAATTTCATGCTCCCAACTTTGTGGGAACAGTTTGGGGATGGCCCCTTCCTGTTCCAACATGACTGCGCACCAGTGCACAAAGCAAGGTCCATAAAGACATGGATGAGCGAGTTTGGTGTGGAGGAACTTGACTGGCCTGCACAGAGTCCTGATCTCAACCCGACAGAACAACTTTGGGATGAATTAGAGCGGAGACTGTGAGCCAGGCCTTTCATGCAACATCAGTGCCTGACCTCACAAATGCGCTTCAAGAAGAATGGTCAAAAATTCCCATAAACACACTCCTAAACCTTGTGGAAAGCCTTCCCAGCTGTTAAAGCTGCAGAGGATGGGCAAACTCCATATTAAACCCTACAGATTAAGAATGGTTTGTCATTAAAGTTCATGTGCACTCAAAGGCAGACATCCCGAAACTTTTGTCAATATACTGTATTTGTATATATTTAAAATGATAAATTGCTTTATATTTTTATAAGCTTTATCTTTTTTTCCCTATTTTTTGTTGTTGTTGCATTGTAGACAACTACTGTCTCAAAAGATCTTGACTGTAGATGAAGTGCAGTCTTTAAACCAAATAGTGTGTTGTTTGGGAAGAGATTAAAATACTCACATAATTATAATCAATTTCATCAATCAGAGAATCTGAAAATTAATCAAATGAATTACCCAACACTGTTTTGTAACATGGTAGCTTGTGGATCAGCGAAAAAAGTCAAACCAAAGCTAGACAAACCAGTCTAAACATGGAGGCTAGATTGAACGTGTTAGAAACCATGCATATTTTCCAAACAGAACAATAATTTCTGCAATAGATCAGCATATGTTCATCAAAATTACAGTCATGGTTATATATGCTAACGGGATTTCCTTCTGACATAACTGCCCATTATCCAAAAAATCTTCCCTTTTTTCCCCCCATGTATTTTATATAGTATTCAACTGAGCATGTTTTCGGCCTGAATCATTTTAGGTACACAATCTAAAGTTTGCTTAAATGTTTTGTTTTTAATTCTAAATTGCTAGAGGCTTACTGACAGAGCTTAGTTTGATAATCTGTTGGGTCCAAAAAGATATGATGGCTCACTAAACTGCAGATGCACATAACAGCAGCTCTTTTAGAGCCCTTCTGGCTTTGCTTTTGTTGCAGACTAGCTTCGCCATTTTTTTCATGCTCGTCGTGTGGAGTATATGCCTGCATGTAAACGCTAATGGCCACACAGTGCCCCCAACTGTCACCCACCCCTGTTTTATCGTATTGTGACTCAGACGCCTCTGGCAATAAATCTGATCACCACCAAAACACCAACAGCGCTCTACACATTTCACAGCGTTGAATGCCTCGGTGCAGTGCACGACTGCTCGCTTTGCATGCAAATGCAGGTGCACAGAAGAAGGCGGGGCGTCCAGAGAGGACCACAGGTTTTTCCATTGCTCAGCATGCTCACAAAAAGACCAAATGCCCACGAGCACTCGTATGTGAAACGGCGAAGACAGACGCAAATGATTGGGAAAGATTCGGGAGTTTAAACACAAGGTGTGCGGGCAGAGTAATTGGGTAATAAATCACCGGAAGTCTGTCTGGCTGATGCAAGTCACTGAAACGTCGCTTTAGCAGCAAATGATTTATAAAGTTGCAGAAGACTTTTTAACTTGCCAGAAATTGGGGTTTCTGTCAGACACAGTCAGATAAAAGAAAAGAGTTCGGTCTGTGATGCACATCCTTATAGTTTAGGAAACACAGACGTGCTGTTCCCAGACAGCAACATAGTGTCAGCCCAGATCCGGGCCACATCTGGTATATGTAGATTCCACACGTACCAGAGGTGGGCCGGATCTGGGCCGACACTATTACCCCTTTTCCACCAAGGCAGTGCTAGAGCTAGATCGGAGCCAGAGCTAGTCCCAGTTCATAGTTGGTTCATCTGAGGAGCCTGCTAAGAACCGTTTGCGTTTCCACAGGCTAGAGAGCCACAACAGAGCCAGGTCTTACGTCACTGTATACGTCTCATCTCTCTCAGCAACGCTAGCGGGAAACACAAACACACCAGGCTTGTTCAAGATGCATCGGCGCTGCGCAGACCGATACACGTATAATATTTTTAAAAAAACGCATGAGTGAATCAAAAGCATAAGGAGTCATATGCTCTCGCTGGACTCGTTATCATACGGAGATCGGTCTCTGCACAGCACCGCTGCCAACAAGCCTTCCATCAACAACTATTGATTAACGTGGCTTTACGATCCTACATCGGCATTAAAACACAATGAAAACACAGCGAATCCAACGCATTCGTGCAGTTCGCCGTAATTAGCATAGACGGAGATTACAAACGAGCAGCAGCTGTTAGCTCCATTAGCTGCTATTTCAACAATGGCGGATCTCAAGTCTGTGTTCGTCTTGTTGACCCCGCCCCCAGTGCCTGACGTAATCGGTTCTTACTTCTAGCCCTGTTCTAGCCCAGCTATGTTTTGGTGCTACTTAAGAACCACTTTTCCTGGCTCGGAGCTGGAGCTTTGGGTGTGGAAACACAAAGAACCGATTTGGAACTAGGCTCTGGCTCCAATCTAGCTCTGGCTCTGCTTTGGTGGAAAAGGGGTAACAAAGAACCGATTTGGAACTAGGCTCTGGCTCCAATCTAGCTCTGGCTCTGCTTTGGTGGAAAAGGGGTATGAGTTGCTGTCTGGGTTGTTAGATGTAGCTTAGTGCAGGGGTGTCCAATCTTGCTCCTGGAGGGCCACTGTCCTGCAGAGTTCAGCTACAACCCCAATTAAACACACCTGAACCAGATAATCAAGGTCTTTGTTATAAAGTCCTACTATAGAGCGTGCTGTCAAGACGCTACACCCTGCCTATTTCCAGCAGTTGTCGATGTTTAGCGTTTATTGAATATAGCTCATCATGGAGCGAGTGAAACCCATACAGACATAATGCTTCCTTCACGTTTGGTGTTGTGTGAGTATGTAGTATGAACCAAAACACACTGATGTGCTCAAAATGTATTGAAACTGTGGAATTAAAGTGGTGAAAATAAAGTAACAAAGCATCAAAGCTGCTTCTCTATGTCTCTTACCGGATATCTGTGGTGAACTAGTTCCCAACTGGCATCCCTACAATTGGTCATGTTGGAAAAGGAAGGGGCCATCCCCAAATTGTTCCCACAAAGTTGGGAGCATGAAATTGTCTAAAATGTCTTGGTATGCTGAAGCATTAAGAGAGCCTTTCACTGGAACTAAGGGGCCAAGCCCAACTCCAGAAAAACAACCCCACACCATAATCCCCCCCCCCACCAAACTTTACACTTGGCACAATGCAGTCAGGCAAGTACCGTTCTCCTGGCAACCACCAAAGAGTCCAGGGTGCTTTATACCACTACAATTGTGAAGTTTCCACTAGTTTTCTTTAGTCTTACTAGGCATACTAGAAAGATCCAGGCAGGTGTATTGAGGCAAGTTGGAGCTAAACTCTGCAGGACATTGGCCCTCCAGGACAAAGTTTGGACACCCCTGGTTTAGAGCCTGTGGCCTAACAGCTAACAAGGAGCATTATCAGAACTTTGGCTAAAATTCTGGAAAGGTTCTCTCAAAGTTATGAAGACACGTTCTTCCAGTAACATTTATACAATGTTCTGGTCTTCCCTCATCCTTCCCTCGGGTCATATTAACCCAAAATATTTTTAATTGAGTGTTCATCAGAATGATTCAAGATCCTAGGACTTGTGTCGTACTTGAACCACGAATACACGCAACAAATTTACTGGATTCGAGTTTTGAGGTTGAAATTTTAAAAAGTAACAAATCGTTCCCTCGCGGGTCAATTTGACCCCCATGGGAATGAATGGAAGGTGAGGAATGCTTCAGTACACAGAAAAACATAATTGCTCAAAATTTAAGATAAAAATGCAAAAACTTCACCAAAAATTTTTTGGGGTGAAATTGTGAGGTTTTTTTATTTAAGTTGAAAGAATGTAAAGAATGTGCTTAAATTATTATTTATTGAATTAAAAAAAAAAAATTACAGACAAATCTCCAAAAAAAAGTGCATTAAAAATAGAAAACATAAAAAGGAAATGAAATAAGCGTTCTGGACAAAGTATAATTTTAGGGCTTCGGGATTTGTTACAAAGTATGAGGGAGGGATGAGGGTTAATAATGTTCTCAAAATGTTAGCACAAAAACATTATTTATACATCGTTCATGCAACATTTTTTTCTGAAATGTTTTAGTTTTTATGTTACTACTACTTTTAGAATGTTCAGAGATCATTCAAAGTAATGTTTCCATAATATTTGCAAAATGATCAACTGAAATGTTCCCTTTAACATTGGCATAACCACAAAAAAAAAAACCTCCCAAAATTCATTAACTTTACATAACCTTTTTTTTTTTTAAAAAAACAGGATGTTTTGAATGTTCACAGAGCATTCAGAAATAAAGTTTCTGGAACTTAAGCAACATGGAATATATTTTTGTTAGCTGGGTTCTCAAAGATGGAGACATCAACATGTTTTTGTTAAATGATTGAATACATTTGTTTACATCCTCTCTCCCCCTCTCAAAAAAAAAAAGGAAATTCGATGCTTTAACGACTACTCTTTTTCAGCACAAAAGAACTTGGATAGACAAAAAAAATCTGTTATTTCCTATAGCTGAGGTGAACATATAGTCCAATATAAGTCCAATAAACAGCTCCCTAAAACAAGGAACACTAGAGGGATTTCCCTGCTGTGCCAGCTCACTAACATTCACTTACAAGTTAACTACTGTCGAAGGGAAACTGGCGTAAAGCACAACGGTTGCTTTTAGTGCAATTTCAGCTCTTTTTATTCACGTTGATCTTGGTGACATTAAGATGAGGCAGCAATTAGCCTTCCTCGAGCCCTCCATGAAAATTTAATTTAGCGCTCCATCCACTGCAGCCAAAACGCACCTACCAGGAAACACTCAGCACCTCAGATCTATATGGATTTTCTCTAATGAGCCATCTTAAACGGCACAATGGAAAGCAGACAGATGGTGAGGGAGGCAAATGAACAGGCAAAATTACTAGAGAGACGTAAAAAAAAAGCTCTGACACTTCACAAGCCTCCCAATTGAAATCCTATCAAAGATATCAAAACAGAGTGAATGATGGCAGACATCTCACTAAAATCAAATGGAATATCAACGAACATGTGGTTTATGGATGTGCAACAAAGCCATGGGGTAAAACAAACACCATCATACATCATAAATATAATAAATTACACAAAGGCAGCAACAGCACAATACATGGTTAAAATAGATAGCAAGTGATAAAAACAAAGAATATTACAGATGGCAGCTTTCTATTCTTTTAACTTTCAGAGAAATTGTCTTCCCATATTGTCAAATACAGCCAGATATTATTCAGAATGATGAAATTAATTATTGAAAACGTTCAAATTAAAATGTCAGCTTCACAAAAGCACCATTATTACAGGCTTTAAAATTACATGGAGTTCATTTTTTTTATTATATTTTTTATTATATTTTATTATATTATTATATTGCAGGATTATGACATTTTCTATTATTTAAGATAATCATGGCAAATTTGAAATCAAAATGAATTCCTTACCTGGGCAACTGAAATTGGCAGTGCTTTGAGATGCTAAGCAGATAATAATCGGCAAAAACTGAGGATAGGAAAGAAACATATTTAAGATGCAGACCAAGTAGACTTGCAGGTTCAATGCCAAAACTGTTGACTGCTGTAGACTGAAATAATCACTAAAAAAATAATTAATTAATTAATTAATTAAGCCTTCAAATGAAGACCTAAATGTTAATTTTCAAGTTGCATAACAGGAAAAACCACTTTCAGAAGGACATCTTTGGAGTTCTGTCAAAGGTGAAGCACCCATGGGTTCAGGGTTTGGCTGATTAGCATGACCCTGTGTTGGTAGATGCCATAATTACACCATCTAGCATGCATTCACAATTAGTCCTGCATCAGCCGCATAAACTGCCACTGAGATAAACAGAAATGTTAACTGATAGCTCCAGATATTAGGTCAGCATATGAAGGCCACTTTCCAAGTTTCTCCACGGCTGAAGGGTTACAGAAATCACAGATGTTTTAACAAGATCGCAGCACCCTCTAGTGGCAAATTTAATAAGCACTTTTAATGTCAAACAAGATCTTTTCCCGCTTGCCTAACTTGTTTTGAATAAATTCACTAATGGGTCATTCCTAGCATTCAGTGCCATTTGAGTCCCCATGACATAATGTGGTATATTTTGAGTAAAAATGGCTTAATAATTGTATTTAAATGCTAAATTTACACAGTTAATCCCCCTTTACCATAGAACACAATAATATGTCCCCAGGATTAATTAATTAAAAATAATTACTCTGATTTTAGTGCAAGTATGCTAAACTGCCATGTCCCCAAGTAAGTTTGCCTAACTTCAGCCACAAATATACATTAGTTTATTCTCAAGATTGTATTTCAACTTTTTTTCTCGAAATTTAACGAGTTTAATCTCGCATTATAATGACTTTAATCTCGAGATGATAAAAAATGTTTTATTTTTGCTTGGCCCTAATCCTCTTCCGTAAATAGGTGAATTGTCTACGGATTAACTTAAAATACTCTACATTTCAGGGACGTGCACAGGGGGGTTGCTCAGGTTGCCCGGGCAACTGCCCATATGCCCTTCTCGACTCACGTTGCCCTTCCGAGTTGGAAAAAAATAAAAATAAAAATCGTACAATGGATGCAGAATTTCACGTAGGCCTAGATAAAAAATAAATTAATAAAAAAAAATTTGCAAAGCCTCCTTCCATATTCGGGCACCCGTCCGAAAGTGAAAGTCAGTAGGGGGGAAGGGCAAACTCTGTTTCCGTGGCTGCAGCGCTGCACGCCACACCTGAGCCTGCACCTGAGCTGAGCCTGCATGAGCGGCACTAGAAGGAGATTGTCGCGGTTGTCGGGTGAGGCGATTTAACGTTGTCGGAAAGGTATAACAAACGGATCATCATCATCATCAAGTTTTATGAAATGAATTAAAATCTTCATAAATCCATGATGAGTTTGCCACATTTAGCCTAAATTATCAGACAGATAGCTTGCAGACAAGCAGCCTAGGCTACTATTTTTTTTGGTAGGCATTAGGCAAACTAAGCTACATGTCTGCTGATAGTTAGTTTCTCACATTTCGTTTTAGCAAGAAGAATGAATGATGGAAGTAATGCATCACATTAATTATTTTATTCAAAATGGTTAAATGCCTAAATCCTATCACTATTTTGGGTATTGTTTGAAGCCAAGATGCCCACTGAAAAGAGGTGGATTCAGGAGCGGGAGAGACGATTCAGGGAGGCAGCAAAGGGCAGTACATCACTGCATGGTTGGCTGTGAAAAAGCCAACCAGCAGGTGAGACAGAGACTTTGCACTGTGATAAAGATGACATGACACTGTGTAGGTGAATTGATTAATTAATCAGACTCATATTTTAGCCTACTAATGGCATTGTTTCATAATTACATTCAATTTAAGATGAGGAGGAGCAGTCACATATTTTCATGACTCAAGTCATGTTTTTCTATGTTATTATTAGTAGTTAAGGTAATTGAGTGCTGTATTTCAGTGTTTACTTCTTTGTGTATATATATTTTAATAAAGACCCTGTTATTCTCAGTCCTTCATATAGCTTCATATGAGTGTTTTTTTTCGGGGGTGGGGTATTAGGGGAGTGCCCTTTTTTTAGGTCAGAGCAACTGCCCCTCAAAATTCCTGTGCATGTCCCTGCTACATTCCTTTGTTTTACAGTATAGCATATTTTATATAGTTTTATTACATATTGCCAACATTTAAGCTTGTTTAACAAATATTATAAACATTTAGAAGTAATTCAAGTGTAATCGACCAGTGTGTGTTGTCCCGGGTTGTCCCGTTTCCACCGTAACGGCGCTGGATCTCGTGCCGGAGCTTGTGTTGAGCGGGGGAACTTCTAACTTTAGACCGCCACCTGCGTTTCACTCGTAGCGGAAATATGCAGTGACTGGCTCCATAACCTGTCCATAAACAATCAATGGACAGTTCTGAGAACATATTTTAACATCATAAGTATTTATATTAGCCTATGTATCTTTTTGAATAAAATTATATGCAAGGCATCAGGCGTGGGCCTACCATCACGCGAAAAGAACGACGCGACGCATTTGGTGGTGACTCACATCCATTCCATTAAACGATATACAGCACAATAACAAATTTATAGATAAAATAAAATGTACACAAATCTGTAGGCTATTTTACTGGACATGCACCAATTTGACGGAGCTGCACTGTTCTGTCTCCTGAAGAGGCCGCAAAAACCCTGCGATAAATAATGCTGCCTTCACGTGCTATCGGAATTATCACAAATACCAGTTTCTTATAGGTAAAAAAAAAATAATAATAATAAAATTGACATGAACGCCCTCTGATGTAGTGTTTACCATTGGGAATTTCGGAAATAATTTTGATATCCAAATTCCTGAGAAGGTCATGCCATAAACTTAAAACATGGAGAACTACTGCTGTGACAGGTATGATTTATTAGTTTAATTAATTTCATATGATTTATTAGTTTCATACTAATAGGCCTAAATAAATAATAAATACCAACCAACTGGGTAACACAAAAACTACCCAAATACTGAAAAAATAACCCCAAAAAATGACCCAAAAGGCTCAACCTAAGATTTGGTTAAAAAAAATAATAACCCAAGAGTTTTTTAGTGTGGGCTGTACTTGTGTGCTCATTTTGCCCTTAAACGCTGAAGAGGAACTCTTTCTGTCAGCTGACTTCCTGTCCACTTTTCCTGAAGTGGCCTGAGTGCCTTTAGCAATTCAGAGTGTCTCTTTTGAATTTCACATCTCAATGGCAGCTGGGTCAGAGATTCTGTGAGGGGGGTTGCGCAAGCACAGATGTGGGAAAAGATGAGAAATAGAGGATTCCCATCATGATAGAGGAGCCAGTCTGACCTTGAGAGATCTGAACGACTTCTGAAGAATAAAAATGATTCTATCTATCTATCATCTATCTGTGGTTGTTACAGAGGTTGGTTCAGAATGGCAGCAGATGCTGTCATAGACACTGAACGTGGTCAGCACAGCAGAAGTATGCGAGCTCTCTGAAGTGCTGGCAGCTTTGTGAATACATGCTTTGCACTCAGAGTTTACTGGGCTGAGACCAAGGGCCCTTTGCCTCTGCAGTGCACTACACTCGAACAAAGAGTCAAGCTTCAATCACCATGTCTAAGCCACTTGACGTGACCAGAATTGACAACAAAGATAGAAAAGGCTTTAATTGTGAATCACAGGTAAAAAACTGTTGAAATGCATCACATAATGAGCATGAAAATAATTAGGAATGAATGCAGCAAACTTTGGCTGTTTTTATGCTCTTCATGCAAAAAATCATGCCTTTCAATGTTCTCACTACCAAGGCTTTTGAATATGATGGCATATACCTAAATTATATTATACATTTACATTAAAGGGTTAGTTCACCCAAAATTGAAAATAAAGTCAGTAATTACTCACCCTCATGTTGTTCCAACCATGTAAGACCTTCGTTCATCTTCGGAACATAATTTAGTATATTTTTGATGAAATCTGAGAGCTGTCTCACTCCTCCATAGGCTTTCAGAGGGACTGAAACTTGATGGCCCAGAATAGTAAGTAAAAACGTCATTTAAGGAGTCCAAATGACTACAGTGGCTCTGTATTAAGTCTATCATGCGACGAAAATACTTTTTCGATAGAATCTACTACTACTAATCTCAGTTCTCGTGCATGCGTCGTGGCACTCCCGCGAACTCTCGTCAGAGGCTCAAATTGAACAACAATAATAGTGGGATAAAGTCGTTATTTTTGTTGTTTTTCCGCTCAAAAAGTATTTTCGTCGCATGATAGACTTAATACAGAGCCACTGTAGTCATTTGGACTCCTTAAATGACGTTTTTACTTACTATTCTGGGCCATCAAGTTTCATTCCCTCTGAAAGCCTATGGAGGAGTGAGACAGCTCTCAGATTTCATCAAAAATATACTAAATTATGTTCCGAAGATGAACGAAGGTCTTACATGGTTGGAACAACATGAGGGTGAGTAATTACTGACTTTATTTTCAATTTTGGGTGAACTAACCCTTTAATGCATTTGGCAGACGCTTTTATCCAAAGTCTTACAGTGCCCTAATTATTACAGGGAGTGTCCCCCTGGAGCAACATGGGGTAAAGTGCCTTGCTCAAGGACACACTGGTGGTGACCGCTGGGATCGAACCAGCAACCAGTTCCATGGTATCAGTTCCATGGTTTAAACCACTGGACCACCATCTCACATTATACACAAGGTTGTATGCACATTACATATTTACATTTTTTAAATATATTATTTTAAGCTCTGTAGAATAAAACATTGAACATCTTGAATTTCTCTCTTTGTTCATGATATATATTTTTTATTTATATGTCGGACATTATCACATCGATTAAGCAATGCGGAGAGAAAAGGGCACTTGTATAACATTTTGATTTAACCATGCTTCCCTCTGCACAAATTAGATGGCCCTAAAGTATATTGCAGACAGTTGTATTGGAGTGGAGGCAGATTTGAAGTGCACAGCAGAGAAAATGCTGCCAAAGTAGCCACTATCAGGCTACACAGCACACTCTTATCTATTTCCCCCCCTGCTGTAAATACAGGGAGTGCAGAATTATTAGGCAAGTTGTATTTTTGAGGATTAATTTTACAACATTAATAATTAAACAACAACCATGTTGTCAATGAACACAAAAAACTCATTAATATCAAAGCTGAATATTTTTGGAAGTGGTTTTTAGTTTTAGCTATTTTAGGGGGATATCTGTGTGTGCAGGTGACTATTACTGTGCATAATTATTAGGCAACTTAACAAAAAACTAATTTATACCCATTTCAATTATTTATTTTTACCAGTGAAACCAATATAACATCTTAACATTCACAAATATACATTTCTGACATTCAAAAACCAAACAAAAACAAATCAGTGACCAATATAGCCACCTTTCTTTGCAAGGACACTCAAAAGCCTGCCATCCATGGATTCTGTCAGTGTTTTGATCTGTTCACCATCAACATTGCGTGCAACAGCAACCACAGCCTCCCAGACACTGTTCAGAGAGGTGTACTGTTTTCCCTCCTTGTAAATCGCACATTTGATGATGGACCACAGGTTCTCAATGGGGTTCAGGTCAGGTGAACAAGGAGGCCATATCATTAGATTTTCTTCTTTTATACCCTTTCTTGCCAGCCACGCTGTGGAGTACTTGGACGCGTGTGATGGAGCATTGTCCTGCATGAAAATCATGTTTTTCTTGAAGGATGCAGACTTCTTCCTGTACCACTGCTTGAAGAAGGTGTCTTCCAGAAACTGGCAGTAGGACTGGGAGTTGAGCTTGACTCCATCCTCAACCTGAAAAGGCCCCACAAGCTCATCTTTGATGATACCAGCCCAAACCAGTACTCCACCTCCACCTTGCTGGCGTCTGAGTCGGACTGGAGCTCTCTGCCCTTTACCAATCCAGCCACGGGCCCATCCATCTGGCCCATCAAGACTCACTCTCATTTCATCAGTCCATAAAACCTTAGAAAAATCAGTCTTGAGATATTTCTTGGCCCAGTCTTGACGTTTCAGCTTGTGTGTCTTGTTCAGTGGTGGTCGACTTTCTGCCTTTCTTACCTTGGCCATGTCTCTGAGTATTGCACACCTTGTGCTTTTGGGCACTCCAGTGATGTTGCAGCTCTGAAATATGGCCAAACTGGTGGCAAGTGGCATCTTGGCAGCTGCACGCTTGACTTTTCTCAGTTCACGGGCAATTATTTTGCGCCTTGGTTTTTCCACACGCTTCTTGCGACCCTGTTGACTATTTTGAATGAAACGCTTGATTGTTCGATGATCACGCTTCAGAAGCTTGGCTATTTTAAGACTGCTGCATCCCTCTGCAATATATCTCACTATTTTTGACTTTTCTGAGCCTGTCAAGTCCTTCTTTTGACCCATTTTGCCAAAGGAAAGGAAGTTGCCTAATAATTATGCACACCTGATATAGGGTGTTGATGTCATTAGACCACACCCCTTCTCATTACAGAGATGCACATCACCTAATATGCTTAATTGGTAGTAGGCTTTCCAGCCTATACAGCTTGGAGTAAGACAACATGCATAACGAGGATGATGTGGTCAAAATACTCATTTGCCTAATAATTCTGCACTCCCTGTATGGTCATATAATTCACCACTTTTGTCGTATCTGGTTTCTCTTTTTTTAATCAAGTTTATCATGACTTATTAAGACTCCATTTGGGTAACACTTTAGAATACTGTTCCTTCATTAATGATAACTAATGGAGAAAATTAGTAATACACTTTCTAGCTACTATAAACTAACAACTAATAATGACCATATTATTACTTATTGATGTAAGTGGTTAAATGGTAATTAAAGTTGTCATGAACTGGCTTTTTTTATATACATATACACTCACCTAAAGGATTATTAGGAACACCATACTAATACTGTGTTTGACCCCCTTTCACCTTCAGAACTGCCTTAATTCTACGTGGCATTGATTCGACAAGGTGCTGAAAGCATTCTTTAGAAATGTTAGTCCATATTGATAGGATAGCATCTTGCAGTTGATGGAGATTTGTGGGATGCACATCCAGGGCACGAAGCTTCCGTTCCACCACATCTCAAAGATGCTCTATTGGGTTGAGATCTGGTGACTGTGGGGGCCATTTTAGTACAGTGAACTCATTGTCATGTTCAAGAAACCCATTTGAAATGATTCAAGCTTTGTGACATGGTGCATTATCCTGCTGGAAGTAGCCATCAGAGGATGGGTACATGGTGGTCATAAAGGGATGGACATGGTCAGAAACAATGCTCAGGTAGGCCGTGGCATTTAAATGATGCCCAATTGGCACTAAGGGGCCTAAAGTGTGCCAAGAAAACATCCCCCACACCATTACACCACCACCACCAGCCTGCACAGTGGTAACAAGGCATGATGGATCCATGTTCTCATTCTGTTTACGCCAAATTCTGACTCTACCATCTGAATGTCTCAACAGAAATCGAGACTCATCAGACCAGGCAACATTTTTCCAGTCTTCAACTGTCCAATTTTGGTGAGCTTGTGCAAATTGTAGCCTCTTTTTCCTATTTGTAGTGGAGATGAGTGGTACCCGGTGGGGTCTTCTGCTGTTGTAGCCCATCCGCCTCAAGGTTGTACGTGTTGTGGCTTCACAAATGCTTTACTGCATACCTCGGTTGTAACGAGTGGTTATTTCAGTCAAAGTTGCTCTTCTATCAGCTTGAATCAGTCGGCCCATTCTCCTCTGACCTCTAGCATCAACAAGGCATTTTCGCCCACAGGACTGCCGCATACTGGATGTTTTTCCCTTTTCACACCATTCTTTTTAAACCCTAGAAATGGTTGTCCATGAAAATCCCAGTAACTGAGCAGATTGTGAAATACTCAGACCAGCCGGTCTGGCACCAACAACCATGCCACGCTCAAAATTGCTTAAATCACCTTTCTTTCCCATTCTGACATTCAGTTTGGAGTTCAGGAGATTGTCTTGACCAGGACCACACCCCTAAATGCATTGAAGCAACTGCCATGTGATTGGTTGATTGGATAATTGCATTAATGAGAAATTGAACAGGTGTTCCTAATAATTCTTTAGTTGAGTGTACATATACTGTTGTATGAGGTCAACTTATGACGTTTACATGGTTTTTACTTTCAAAAACATCATAATGAATAAGTAATAGGCTATTTTCTATCCTGGTTTCGAGGCTCTCTCCTGCACGCTCGGATTTTATGGGCGTGCCGCACTGAAGACTAGAAAAGTAAACGCCCACGGCTAGGATTGGATAAGATTTGCATATTTAATTAGCTTCGGCTCCCCGCGAGTACACCGTGAGGGATTGTTTTGAAGCGTGTGAGAAATCGGCAACCGGAATAATTAATCCCACAGGGCTCGCAAAACATCTTTATCAAACAAACACAATGATTTATCTCTCATCCACCCGCGATTGATTGGAATTTAATTTTTTGTATTGGCCGGCCCGATCGGTGGATATAAGCACAAACCGTGCATCACACACACACAGAGACACGGGCGCACGCACCAGTACATTGCAGACTGCATGATCAAAACTTCCGCAATTGTATTTTTTCTTCAAATATCAAGTCAAGAGAGTGAACAACGCGCATCAAGAACCAAAAATAAAGGATTCTCCAGCCTTTGACCGTGTGCTAAGGTATGTTAAGTTAGACACGTACACAATCAATAGATCTATATCAAACGATCTGTAACAATGCAATAATATCACATATAAAAGCTTCATTCATTCATGTAATCTCATCCTGTCTGCAAATCCATTCTCTTGACAAGGAAGTTTTCAGCTCTGAAACTTGCAGGATATTCTTATATTACCATGACCTTTTATATATCAAAAGCTCAAGGGAAAGTTGATTTCTCAATTCATCACTCCTTTAAAGTAGTAGTTAAAATGCTAATTGGTCCTTTTTGGATTTTGATTAAAGATTACCATGGCAAACAATTTTTTTCTGTGTATTAATTTGCATGGATTAATTGTTCACCCTAAGACCTGTAATGTGTGCTAACAAAGTAAATAAAATCGATTTTGATTTCATGAGGACTTTAATTATGAAACTGTATAGGCTATAGTTTCTTAGTTCTCTGGGAGGATTGAAAAAACAGTAGTTACTGATTAGCTAATGGTGAGCTAGCGCATTCAACTGAGTGCTAACTGACTAATTAATCAGTGTTTACTACAGGAATGTTAATATTGCATTACTCATTTGTTACTCATTTGTTCCTGTGTAGTTATTCATTAATGAAGGAACAGTATTCTAAAGTGTTACCATTTTCTTGTTGGTCATAAATCTTATATTCTCTTACTTGTCCAGGGTTTCCCCTGCAATGGCCCGAGAGGCTGGGCTCCAGCATCCTCATGACCCTGCAGAGAATGAGCTGTAACAGAACATTTCACTGTGTATGTGAAACATGGAGCATCTGTTTGCTTTTCAAATGTCCCTAAAGAAACCCTGAAACATAAACATTCAGTGGTTCGAATGCACACACTGAACTGAATATTGCATAATACCCATGGTGCAACTTTAACACACTCCGGTTTCCAGTTTACATTGCTGATGCAACAGAAATCATACGGGCGACCATAAACTCAGGGGTTCATTATTGTGATTCTACTGCACAGGTGCACGCTATGAGCCGATTTCTATCTATCTATCTATCTATCTATCTATCTATCTATCTATCTATCTATCTATCTATCTATCTATCTATCTATCTATCTATCTATCTATCTATCTATCTATCTATCTATCTATCTATCTATCTATCTATGGCAGAAATTCATATTCACATATAAGGTCACACAACCCATTCACATAAGGTTAAATTTGAGGGCCTGCAGACACATCAAGGACAAGATTACAGACCAAGACAGGTTTCAAGAACGTATGCTCTATTCAGATAGAAAGAGCAAGAGATTAAAGACGGGAGAAAAAAAGCAGAGGCAGTAGGAGGGGGTGAGTGTGGGAGGGGAGATGGAGAATGAGGGACGAGGGTTAGAATGGAGAAATAACACTGGCATTATCACAGGAAAGGACGGAGCTGCCTTTCCAAATCTGGGGGACCTAACATTACTTCAGACAAGGGCCCTGGAATGAGCAGAACAATATTTTTTGAGGTAAGGCATCAAGTTAATTTACAAGATTACATGCTTTTTGTACAAACTTTAAACTATGGGTGTCGAGGGCCATTTATTTCTGTCTCTAAAGAGTAAATAGCCTAATTCCAACAGAGACAATACAAAGAGGAGATCCTTCACCCTGTGTGGGTTTACCAGAACATGACTAAATCTGACAACCTTATATGGGTTTTTTCAACACAAGAATTTGAACAAATCCATGATCTAACCTTATATGAGTGACAGTAAAAGTGATTAAAAATGTTAATGTTAGGCTAATTAAAAACAATCACAGCATTTTTTAAGGTAAAAATGTGTCTTACGTCAGTCCTCAGTTCATCCAATCGGGTGTCTGTAAATGAGCTGTATGCTGGTTTGCTTTAATTTTACACTTGCTGAACATAAACAAGTAAATATTCAGCACATAACCGACCGGCCTGTCATCTGAGGAGGATTAATGGCCCTCTCATGCATTTCCACTGCCTACTGTAAACACCACCAGAAGCTGCTGTGCTATTGATTAACACACACTCTATATAAACTAACATTTACAACTTTAAAATTAAACGTACAGAAATCAAACATGTAAATGTAATTGAACTATCTGTCAGCAAGATGTAAGCAGAGAGAGGGAGAATGGAGAAAATCGAGCTTACAGCGTGGATACAGAATTATGTCATGTTTGAGTCTGGTACATTTCTCATCATTACGGCTGTATTTACAGTACTGGGGGGATGGGTATAACAGAAGCAGGACGTCCTGTCAATAGCACTCAGAAATCCACAGAGTGCTTTTATTGATTACTCTGCCTGATTGAAAACAGGACAATTTTACTGCTTAGTCTTTATACACTAGTATGATGGTGAGTGAGTAATATAATTCATTACAAGGAAAGGCAGAGCGAAAATAAGTGTATGCAGAAATATCAAGAGTCCAGACATTTCATATGGAGTTACACGTCACGTCCCAAATAAAAGAGTTTCAGAATGAGATAATCAAATTTTGATCAGATTGCAAACCACATTAGGATGTGCTATGAGTCTAGTTATCAATAGTAGAGTGATGTTTGCTCAAAGTTTTCATGATGTATTCACTGGAGATATGTCCTTCGGATGAGACGTTAAACCGAGGCCCTGACTCTCTGTCGTCAATAAAATTCCCAGGTTCTCCTTCGGAAAAGAGTAGGGGTGTAACCCCCAGCATCCCGGCCAAATTTGCCCATTGGCCTCTGTCCATCATGGCCTCCTATCCCCATACTGATTGGCTTCATCTCTCTGTCTCCCCTCCACCAATAAGCTGGTGTGTGGTGGACGTCTGGTGTAACCCCTCCTGTTTGAACTGCCCGCTCCAAGCGGGACTCGAACCTGGGTCCGCCAGCCTGAGAGTCAGCTGCTCTAACAATGAGGCTAAAGGCTGCAACCCCTAGCGTCAGTCGCTAGAGCATCTCTTGAGATCAGAGGAGTGAGGTTTACTCGCACAGCAACTACTAGCTGGCCTCCGTTACACTCACCCCCCTAAACCTCACTCCCATCTGGGTCACGGCACCAATGCAACCCCTCCTGTTTGAACCACCTGCTCCAAGCAGGGCTTGAACCCGGGTCTGCCAGCATGAGAGTCGGACGCTCTAACAATGAGGCTAAAGGCTGCAACCCCTAGCGTCAGTTGCCAGAGCATCTCTTGAGATCAGATGAGTGAGGTTTACTCGCACAGCAACTACTAGCTGGCCTCCATTACACTCACCCCCTAAACTTCACTTCCATCCGGGTCACGGCACCAATGCAAACCCTCCTGTTTGAACTGCCCAGCGGGGCTCGAACCCGGGTCTGCCAGCATGAGAGTTCGAGGCTAAAGGCTGGAGTCGGACGCTCTAACATGGAGGCTAAAGGCTGCAACCCCTGGCATCAGTCGCTAGAGCATCTCTTGAGATCAGATGAGTGAGGTTTACTCGCACAGCAACTACTAACTGGCCTCCATTACACTCACCCCCCTAAACCTCACTCCCATCTGGGTCACGGCACCAATGCAAACCCTCCTGTTTGAACTGCCCAGCGGGGCTCGAACCCGGGTCTGCCAGCATTAGAGTCGGACGCTCTAACACGGAGGCTGAAGGCTGCAACCACTAGCGTCAGTCGCTAGAGCATCTCTTGAGATCAGATGAGTGAGGTTTACTCGCACAGCAACTACTAGCTGGCCTCCGTTACACTGGCGCAATATGGCTGCCGTCACATCATCCAGGTGGATGCTGCACATTGGTGGCGGTTGAGGAGATTCCCCCCCTCTATATGTAAAGTGCTTTGAGTACCCAGAAAAGCGCTATATAAATGTAACACATTTTTATTATTATTGGATACTCAATCTGCATTTTCAACAAACACCTGCCATTGAAAGTGTAAGAGTTTAGAAAACTCAGTTAAATATAGACAAGTGGATCAATATCAGTTCTGTAGAATAACTTCAACCACTCCACTGGGATTCTTTCATTAAGTTGAGCATTAGGCTAATCCTATGTGTCCATTAGAAGATTATTACACTATAGCCAGTATAAGAGCAGTTTCAGGGTGACAGCTTTGCTGAGCTCCACAATATGTAGTGCTTTCAAGGCAAATTGCAGCCGACTCAACTCACAGTACTCTGTAGATCAACGCTGACACCTTTTAATTAAGATTAAAAGATCTCTGTTCTGCAAAAAGATGCATCCACAGAATTCAGAGCTCCGACTGGCCGGAAACAGACAACGGCAGAGATTGTCATTTTGGGATGATTGATGAAGTGAATACAATGAGCTAAATGGAGCCAGATCTGTCAAAACAGTCAGAAGCTTTGATCAATAAACAGCATCTGGACTGTGCCGCCCCCATTAGGTGCTCATCGGCTTCTGGATAGCCTACACTAAAGCTGTGTCAGAATGAATTTGGATATTCACGTCTTTTGTGATCATTCAAGGGGAGACGTGTTGCAAATTATTCCTTAATCTCTCCTTATTTTCTATTAAAATGAAACAGCTTGATTGCTTTTCTCAGTTGTCAGTTATGTGATGCATCTTTAAAAAAACATTCTGGGAGAAGTGATGGGCAGCTTCACCCTGAGGCCAGACCTTCACAGAATTAACTTGATTTAGTGTCTGTGCCATGCGCCATGACTGAAAGCGAGGCTGTGAGGGATAGACGTGCCATGTTTTCAATTGCATCTGCTGTACAAATCTAAATAGTGCTCCAAGCACTATTTTTTTCTTTTTTTTTCTACTGAAATTTCTTGGAAAGATATTTCGTCAGCAAAACATTAAATAACAGTACAACCCACTTAATTTTAAGTAAGAGATGTATGTCTATCCCTCACAGCCTTGCTTTCATTCCCATTGAAAATCAAAGATGGCGCTGCTGTCTGTTGACCCAGCTGATGTGATTCTAATCTTCCAGGTCGAAATTCTAGATTCAAACACCAAAGAACAGCTCTGTTTTCTTGACAAGGTAAGCAGATTTGACTAACAATCAATGACAGTGATTGCTGCAAAACTTTAAGGTAAATTACTTTATTTTGTTTTTAATTCAGGTTGAACCCCATTCAAGCATAGGTGAAATTAAGAGTTTGTTTCACAAGTCATGTAAGTTTGACCTCACAGTAGCATTGCATTATTGTAATTTTACCTGGTCTATTATGATGTCTAAGTCACATTTGACCTCTGCTCCGCTTTGGGGTCCTCGTCACCCTGTCGAGGTTTATTTAACAAGGAACTTATGGCGGGCCTTTGAATTATTAGACAAGTAATGCACCCTACTCACCCTGGATTTGTTCTAATTAGAACAACACCAGCAGAAGTTATTTATGACTGAAGTTTCATTTTAGGGTGAACTATCCCTTTAATGTGAGGAAATATGCAGATCCAAGGCTCTGTGAATATTCAGAGCTTATATATAATAATAATAATAATAATAATAATAACAGAAATACACTATATTGCCAAAAGTTTTCATCCCATTCTTAATTCGTAGGGTTTAATATGGAGTTGGCCCAACCTTTGCAGCTATAACAGCTTCAGCTCTTCTGGGAAGGCTTTCCACAAGGTTTAGGAGTGTGTTTATGGGAATTTTTGACCATTCCTCTAGAAGCGCATTTGTGAGGTCAGGCACTGATGTTGGACGAAAGGCCTGGCTCGCAGTCTCCGCTCTAATTCATCCCAAAGGTGTTCTATCGGGTTGAGGTCAGGCCAGTCAAGTTCCTCCACACCAAACTCACTCATCCATGTCTTTATGGACTGACGCTTTGTGTACTGGTGTGCAGTCATGTTGGAGCAGGAAGGGGCCATCCCCAAACTGTTCCCGCAAAGTTTTGAGAATGAAATTGTCTAAAATGTCTTGGTATGCTGAAGCATTAAGAATTCCTTTCATTGGAACTAAGGGGCCAAGCCCAACCCCTGAAAAACAACCCCACACCACAATCCCCCCTCCACCAAACTTTAAACTTGGCACAATGCAGTCAGGCAAGTACCGTTCTCCTGACAACCGACAAACCCAAACTTGTCCATCGGACTGTCAGACAGAGAAGCGTGATTCATCACTCCAGAGAACACGTCTCCACTGCTCTAGAGTCCAGTGGCGGCGTGCTTTACACCACTGCATCCGACACTTTGCACTGCACTTGGTGATGTAAGGCTTGGATGCAGCTGCTCGGCACTCTACGCACTGTTCTTGAGCTAATCTGAAGGCCACACAAAGTTTGGAGGTCTGTAGCTATTGACTCTGCAAAAAGTTGTCGACTTCTGCACACTGTGCGTCTCAGCATGCGCTGACCCCGATCTATGATTTTACATGGCTGTTGTTCCCAATTGCTTCCACTTTGATATAATATCACTAACAGTTGACCGTGGAATATTTGTATGTAATATTAGTACACGAATGTACTTATTGCACAGGTGGCAACCAATCACAATACCATGCTTGAATCCACTGAGCTCCTGAGAGCGATCCATTCTTTCACAAATGTTTGTAGAAGCGTCTGCATGCCTAGGAGCTTGATTTTATACACCTGTGGCCATGGAAGTGATGGGAACACCTGAATTCAATGATTTGGAGGAATGTCTCAATACTTTTGCCAATATAGTGTATATAACCGCTGAATGCATCAATTGACCAATCAGAATTATCCAATTATCCAGAATTGACCAATCGAGTATTCCAGAGCGTGTGATGAACAATATGTACTTAATTTGAAATTATATTGTAGGACAGTATTAATAAGTATTAATAATGTTTAACACAGACATTATATTGTTTTCTATGCATAATAGGCCTATTTGTCTATATATTATTTAATAAATGATCCTCTTTTTATGACAGCATTGTGCTATGATCTTAATATTTGATATATGATAAGTAGGCTATGTATATTGTATGATTTTTCTGTCTTACTGTCAGATCCCAAATGGTATCCAGCTAGACAAGCTCTCAGGCTGGACCCCAGTGAGTATGAGGATCTTATGATACACACACACACAAAGGTGTATACTATAGTATGGCTGTGGAATTCTCTATGTCATCCATAATTATTACCATATGCTTATTCAGTCCTGCTGCAGTCCAGCTCTGTTTCTTTAGAGATAACCAAGAAAATACTTCAGGACAGGCATATTCCTTGGGTAGAAATTATATCACAATTCTTTCATCTGCTCCATTTCCACCAATTTCTGCATATTCAATTGAAGGATATTATTCATCTACGTTGCTTTTAAAAACTGCAGATGAAGGCAACTTAGTAGACAGGATGTTACTCAAACATTGAACTCACATATGCCTTGATCTCTTGATACCTCTATGTAGTGCTTTTTAAGGTTGCATATTTCAGGTTTCAGAAAGCAAGATGAGTGCTATCTTTTGAGAGTTGCTTTGATGCAGCAAGACCAAAACCTAAAATTTTAACACTAGCTGTAACAAAACTAGTTCTGCGTTCGTGGTTTTTAGAAGGAAAAGCACTGAAAGATGAAGATGTACTACAGAATCTACCTGTTGGGACCTCACCGACCATGTATTTTAGAGACCGTGGCCCACAATTGGGATGGACGATGGTAAGAGTGCCGTAGATTTGCAAAATGTTATTATGTCAGTGTCAAACATTAAGTACATAAATGCTCTGCAGGTTTTTCTGGCGGAGTACATTGGTCCCCTTCTGATATATCTCCTCTTCTACATCCGTGTCCCGTACATCTACAGCCAAAAATACACCTTCACCTCCAGCTCTCATACTGTGGTCAGGTACATTCTTTAAAAAAAGAGATAACTTCATTAGGATTTTAGAAGCCATGAGTAAAAAACACCATTTTAATTTTCTCTTTAGTTTGGCTTGTGCGTGTCACTCCTTTCACTATATCAAGAGGCTATTCGAAATAATATTTGTGCATCGCTTCTCTCAAGGCACGATGCCTCTCAGAGCCATTGTGAGGGTGAGTGTTGAGTCACACTGGTGAGATTTGCTACTGTGCCAAATGAAAATTAGCCTGAGAAGTAATTTTTCGCCCTTGTTTACTTAAGAGAGGCAGTAAAAGGATCGTTGAATACAGCTCTGAGCAATTTGACAAATTAAACAATACAGTTATGATTATGTTGATCGTCTGTTAATTGGCGATTCTCTGAATTCACAGAATTGCGCATATTACTGGGGTTTCGCAGCATGGTTAGCATATTATGTCAATCATCCTCTCTACACACCACCATGTGAGTACCAGAAGAGATAAACCTATTTAATAGTCACTTCAGTTTGATATATTAAACATACTTTTATGTTTTACAGCATATGGAGAGACACAGGTCAACTATGCACTAATTATCTTTGTGGTACGTGATGTTTTTGGTTTAATAAAAATCTGGTACCATTTTGAAAATCTAATATATACCAGCCACCAATTGTGCAAGTTCTCCCACTTAAAAAGATGAGAGAGGCCTGTAATTTTCATCATAGGTACACTTCCACTATGAGAGACAGAATTGGTCACTTCTTCTTTTAGAGGCTCTTCTCTGTCCTCCATTGCACCTGTTTGAACTCGTTATCAGTATAAAAGACGCCTGTCCACAACCTCAAACAGTCAGACTCCAAACTCCACTAAGGCCAAGACCAAAGAGCTGTCAAAGGACACCAGAAACAAAATTGTAGACCTGCACCAGGCTGGGAAGACTGAATCTGCAATAGGCAAGCAGCTTGGTGTGAAGAAATCAACTGTGGGAGCAATTATTAGAAAATGGAAGACATTCAAGACCACTGGTAATCTCCCTCGATCTGGGGCTCCACGCAAAATCTCACCCCGTGGGGTCAAATTGATCACAAGAATGGTGAGCAAAAATCCCAGAACCACACGGGGGGATCTAGTGAATGACCTGCAGAGAGCTGGGACCAAAGTAACAAGGGCTACCGTCAGTAACACACTACGCTGCCAGGGACTCAAATCCTGCAGTGCCAGACGTGTCCCCCTGCTTAAGCCAGTACATGTCCGGGCCCGTCTGAAGTTTGCTAGAGAGCATTTGGATGATCCAGAAGAGGATTGGGAGAATGTCATATGGTCAGATGAAACCAAAATAGAACTTTTTGGTAAAAACTCAACTTGTCATTTTTGGAGGAGAAAGAATGCTGAGTTGCATCCAAAGAACACCATACCTACTGTGAAGCATGGGGGTGGAAACAATGCTTTGGGGCTGTTTTTCTGCATAGGGACCAGGACGACTGATTCGTGTAAAGGAAAGAATGAATGGGGCCATATATCGTGAGATTTTGAGTAAAAACCTCCTTCCATCAGCAAGGGCATTGAAGATGAAACATGGCTGGGTCTTTCAGCATAACAATGATCCCAAACACACCGCCCGGGCAACGAAGGAGTGGCTTCGTAAGAAGCATTTCAAGGTCCTGGAGTGGCCTAGCCAGTCTCCAGATCTCAACCCCATAGAAAATCTTTGGAGGGAGTTGAAAATCTGTGTTGACCAGCGACAGCCCCAAAACATCACTGCTCTAGAGGAGATCTGCATGGAGGAATGGGCCAAATTACCAGCAACAGTGTGTAAAAACCTTGTGGAGATTTACAGAAAACGTTTGACCTCTGTCAATGCCAACAAAGGGTATATAACAAAGTATTGAGATTAACCTTTGTTATTGACCAAATAGTCGTTTTCCACCATAATTTGCAAATAAATTCTTTAAAAATCAGACAATGTGATTTTCTGGATTTTTTTTCTCATTCTCTCTCTCATTACAGGCCTCTCTCATCTTTTTAAGTGGGCGAACTTGCACAATTGGTGGCTGACTAAATACTTTTTTGCCTCACTGTATGTTACCGGCAATGTGTGAAAAGCAGGTATTGTATAGAATGCCTGAAGTTTGTAGGCAAAGTATGAAATGTCTGTTTTTTGTGGTTATATTGCATAATTTTCCTAGGCAGTCTATACATTACATAGGTATTATACAGAATGACAAGTACACTCTAGTCAATTTAAGTATCAGAACACGCCTTTATTGGCATTGAACATAAAGTAAAGGAAGTTCTTCCCAGGAAACCACGAAAGCAGAAGTGACGTTGAGCTACTTGTTGCAGCAAGGAAGGCTAGAATGGCATTTTGAATGGCACTACACTATTGACACAGCAACCGTCCGGGACAAATAGAGGTGAGCCTCTGTAGCAGGAATGGAAGCTCACGTGTTTCGCTACTGGCACGCCACTGCCGAACAAAGACCCAAGCGTGAGTAGTGGGAGTATTCTATACTCTGCCAGCTGGTCCTTTGGCATTGTATAGAATGCCTAGGAAATGTGTGAAATATAAACCATTTAATACTTTGCCTACATACTTCAGGCATTCTATATATTCCCTAGAGATTCTATACAATGCCAGATTTCACACATTGCTGGTAACATATACACATCAAAACAGAAGTATTTTCACTAGATATCGCAGATGTTTGGGTCTCAATTTATATTAAAGGAATAGTTCACCCAAAAATAAAAATTCTGTTATCATTTACTCACTCTTATGTATTATTATTTTTTTTTCTGATCAAAGAATGTTGGTAACCAGACAGTTGAAGGGCCCCATTGACTTCCATAATGTTTTGAAGGTCAATGGCTACCGTCAACTGTCTGGTTTCCAACGTTTTTCAAAATATCTTCTTGTTAGTTCAACAGAAGAAAGAAACTCATACAGCTTTGGAACAACATAAGGGTGAGTAAATGATGACAGAATTTACACAGAACATTTTTGGGTGAACTATCCCTTTAAAGATAAACGAACATGAAACATGATGTGTATTGTTTGTGTTTCAGTTATGCGAGGCAGGTAATTTCTCCATCCACTGGTCATTGAACAGTTTAAAATGTGAAGGTGAGTGCATTTGTCAAATTTCAATTACTTTAAAGCTTAGGATACTCGACATACAGGGCGCGACATTAACGCTTGTCCGGGACAAGTGGATTTTTTGAAGGGGCAATTGAAAGAGAATTTTACTTGAATGACCGGACAAGTAGCCTGATTAAAAACGTCAATAACAAAAATAAATATAGCTGCGGGCAGCAATTAACGGGGCCAAGCGCAAAAAAGCCAATAAAACATGCCAACATAGCTGAGAGTGTTAGACCAACTGCAACAATGAGCAATTAAAGGCATTTTAAGAGCAAAATGGCTGAAAAATCATATATACAGTCACTAATAATATGATTTAATGGTTTGTCACTTTTGACCAATAGGTGACGCAGTAACGAAATTGATGTGGTGTGGTCAGAGTGAGATGACAATGACAAAGGCAAAGTTTGGTGTCAGTATGTCAAAGCATTGCAGAGATACAGCCTCAAGAGTCATTTTGGCATCATGGCTCAACTTTGTCGCTGCAGTATATGAAAACGGGTTTGTCTGTTGACACGAAATTAATAACTTTTTGCTGTAATAGTCTGAAGATGTTACGATTCCATTTTGGTGAAAATCAGACAAATGGTCTAGGAGGAGTTCGTAAAAGTATGTTTCTAAAGTAAATCAAAATGGCGAACAGAATGTTTGGCCAAATATGGTAAAATTGGGATCTATGTTCTTGGCATGACCCAAGGAATCTATTAAATCCAGTGTTATGACAATAGTCAAATTTAATAAAAGGTTATTAGCATTATTGGAAAATTCATTATAACTTTTGTCCACAAGGTGGCGCTGCCTTGAAACTTTTTGAGTACTTTCAGGGCTTGGTGACGAAGACACACACCGAGTTTCATAATGATACGCCAATGCCTTTGTAAAACATAGCAGTTTCTGACAAAATTAAAAATGGCAGATGCCCAAAATGGTTGATATGGGAAAATTGGGTATGGTATGACTCGGTGTGATGCCCCGACTCTAAGGAGACCAGTTTTGTGATATTTGGCTAAAGCATTCTTAAGTTATAATCAAAAATATAAAAAAATTCTATCTCTGGACCACTAGGTGGCACTGCGCCGAAACGCTGCAGGCTGCCTCAGGTCATGGTTGGCATAACACACACCAAGTTTGGTTAGAATATGCTAAAGCGTTGCGGAGATAGAGCCTGACTTTCATTTTTGTGGGCACTTTGTCGATTTAATTTGAGCGTTATTCAATAACAATTTGACTAATCATCTTGAGTCTAATACGCTTTTGTCACCATAGTCTGAAGATGATCTGGTTCGATTTTCGTGCAAATTGCAGCAACGGCCTAGGAGGAGTTCGCAAAAGTAGGTTTTTTGGTTAATTAAAAATGACGGGAAAATTATTATGACGGAATTTTTGTTTCTAGCCCTTACGGTTCAAAAGTTATTAGCAAAAATATGAGTCAAATTTTGGACAGGTGGTGGCGTTAGAGGGATTGTTTTAGAGCTTCCAAAATTGGTGTAGTTAATGCTGGGACTGTCCTCTATCTGTGTGCCAAATTTCACAACTTTCCCGCAAGCGGTTCTATGGGCTGCCATAGACTTTCGGCGGAATAATAATAATAATAAGAAGAAATCAAACGATTTCAATAGGTGCCTACGCACCTCCGGTGCTTGGCCCCTAACTAGGGAGTCACCAAACCATGAGAATAATTCTGCATTCATTTAGAGTAAGTTAATAATAATATAATATATAATGTACTGACGGTAACAAGATTGTGCTGGTCAGGCACAATGAGAATGGAAATGGAAATAGAAGAGTTTTGATATTTATAACATACAGTTAAGCAACATCGCACGACCATCACGAGTGAATGAATATTATCACGATTGAAAATGTGACACTGATTTCGTATGACAGTTCAATAAACAAGTAATTAATATTAAGTCACTTACATTTTAGACGCAATATTAACTGTTTTTGTGGGTTCAGCAGCGAAAATTGTTCCACACAAAAATCACAGCAGAACCATAACACATCTCCCAGTATTTTCGTTACTGAATGATTCAGAGTTTAGAACAAATCGGTTGAGTCAAAGATTCAATTACCAATTCATAACCAACTGCCTCATTCCTGAACGAATCAGCCGTTTGAACGAATCGTTTGAACGAATGACTCACTTATTAAGACGGTCACCTGCCGCCACCTACTGGCGGTTTAGTTTCAGGTTTAAAAGTATCATTTCAAACATTTCTTATTTGTAAATTTAAAAAATATTTAAAACAATCTCATAACATTATTTAATGCAGTTGTAATTTGTCAGTGTAAATTATTTAATTTGATTGGAAACAGCACTTTAAAAATGTCAAATATGTCAAAGCTGACTGAATAATGAGAACATTTCAAACAAAATAACAAATCTGGACAAGCAAATGAAAAGCCCTTATATATGACCCTAGTTTTTTTTTGTTTAAAAGGTACAAAATGTCGGAGGTTTCCACATCCATCCAAAAACCCTTTTACATGGCTCTTTTTCTTTGTATCATGTCCCAACTACACATATGAGGTAATAGCAACATTGTTATAATCAAATCTAATACAATTTCTACTACCTCTGCCTGATCCATTACCTCTTTGGTTAAATTTTCTTTCAGGTGGGTGCTTGGGTGGGTCTGTCCATCATGACCCAGTGCGTTCCAGGTGAGTAACTGCCATCAAACAGCTGCCAGCTTTGTGATTCGGATAGATTCTGAGCTACTTTTTTTTGTTTGTTGCAGTGGCTCTCTTCACACTTGTAGGTTTTATTCAAATGACCATCTGGGCCAAAGGAAAACACAAAATCTACACCCGAGAGTTTAAGGACTACCCAAACCGCCGCATGTCAATCCTCCCCTTTATCCTCTGACATTCCAACTTCAGGTCAAAATTTGGCTGAGAGAACAGACATCTGAACAGCTGCATGTAAATGAAGCTTATTTATGACACCGTCTGGGTAGGATTATGAAAGTTAAATCCTCTTTTCAAAAATATCTCACGGTTATCATGCAAGATTATGCTGCACATTGTTGCACTTGTGATTTGAAATAAGGAGATTTGTGGGAATTTGTGTTGACACAATATATTTGAGTTGGTTAAATCATTACACCTATGTGCAATATACAGAACTCTACCTCTTTAAACAAACTACTTCAGAATGAAAAATCGTTTTTCTTAAACACAGTGAGACAGTCAGCTACATCAGGGAATTCAAAACTATTTTTATGAAACGTTTTGAGCGTTTTGGGTCAAATAAAATTTGTGGTCTTACCTGAAATCTCATTTAACTGGTTTAAAGGGGTCATGAACTGGCTTTTAAAAAAAATTTATACCGTTGTCTGAGGTCAACTATGACGTTTGTGTGGTTTTTACATTCAAAAACATCATAAAGAATAAGTACTAGGCTATTTTCTGCCCTGGTGTTGAGGCTCTCTCAAGAAACGCTCGGTTTTAATGGGCGTGCCACACTGAAGACTTGGAAGTAAACGCTTACGGCTTGGATTGGATAACATTTACATATTTAATGAGCTTCCGCTCCCCTGTCAGTACAGGTGGGCATTGTTTTGAAAGCGTGTGGGGAAACAGAGTGAATCGCTCACAGGGCTCGCAAAATGTCTTTATCAAACCAACACAATGATTTATCTCTCATCCACCCGCGATTGATTGGAATGTTATTTTTTTTTATTACTTGGCCCGCCCGATCGGTGAATATAACCGCAAACCATACACACACACAAATATCAAGTTAAGAGAGTGAACAACGCACATCAAGAAAGGAATGTTATTTCACTATTTAAGATAGCCCGTCGGCAGGCCGGGCTTGCGTTTTGGTAGCCCGTGACTAAAAACACAGCGAACAAACGCCCAATGTCTTACGCACGTGAGCTGGAACTTCATTAAAAATGAAGTTCAACCACTCATTCCTAATATTAGAATCCGAAGGAAGCTTATGCAGCGACTGTGTTCTTCCACAACCAGGCACAAAGCAATATATTACTCTCTTCGGCATGTTTATTGTTCGGTAGCGCGACCCGTTTAGCTTCACGAACTGGTGGGCGGGGCTACAGAATCAGGCGTTAGAGCTTAGATCGGGCTAAAAAAAATCAAGCCCGACCCTACCCGAGCCCGTGCACGTTGTGTCCGAGCCCGGCCCGGCCCGTCACATTAACTGTAATTATGAGCCCGAGCCCGATTTAAACCTGACCATTTTTTTATACGTGGGCGTTCTGAGAACAAACCTGTAATGAGCGAAGCGGATGGGTGTGACGCTCAGCTCAATAAGCCGCTCTATGCGTTTCTGAATGCTGCGCTTCATCACTGCGTGTGCTGAGAGTTTAACACGTATTTTTAGAATAATCCTGGAAATCTCGGCCCGACCCGGCCCGCAGGGAATCTAAACTCTATCAGGTGTACATATTTATCTGTTGAGGTGGCGTTTCAGCATACGACATTGACATTGTTTGCTGGTCCTGGTGTCAATAAAAGGTTTTCTTTGACTAACAAGGAAGTTTTCAGCTCCGAGCCTTACAGGATATTCTTATATCATGATGAACTTTTATATATCAAAAGCTCAAGAGAAAGTTGATTTCTCAATTCATCACCCCTTTAAATGGATATAAAACCACACTCTGGAGTGATACCTTTAAACAAATATGTCTGGATTGTATTGAAAATGGTAATGTGATATCATTTATTCTTGACAAGGTTCACAGTGAGTGATAACATTGTACTGTTTTAATGGTATTATTTTGGTGAATTTTTACAAAAAGAAAAAAACATCAACTTTCTACAGTTCCTTGCCTTGTCAGCCATTTCTAATAACAAATTACAAAACTAAACATTTAGTATGGAGTTCATTTACAGCAATTGTTTGTATGCTACTCTTTTCTAACTTGGCAAGAATTCTTAAAAGGGTTATTTCACCCAAAAAGGAAAATTCTGTCATTAATTACTCACCATCATGTCATTCCAAACCCGGAAGACCTTCGTTCATCTTCAGAACACATTTTTGATGAAATCCAAGAGGTTTCTGACCCCTCCATAGACAGCTATTTAATTACCACTTTCAAGGCCCAGAAAGGTAGTCAAGACATCGTTAAAATAGTCCATGTGACTCCAGTGGTTCAACCTTAATTTTATGAAATGACAAGAATACTTTTTGTGCGCAAAAAACAAACAAAAATAACAACTTTATTCAACAATCTCTTCTCTTCAACGTTAGAACGCCGGCTCTGTCAGGAGCTAGTCAATAATGAGCTGACGTTGAAGAAAAGAGATGGTTGAATAAAGTCTTTATTTTTGGGCACAAAAAGTATTCTCGTCACTTCATAAAATTCAGGTTGAACCACTGGAGTCACATGGACAATTTTAACGATGTCTTGACTACCTTTCTGGACCGTGATATTCAATGACGTTGATGCCTATGGATGGTTCAGAAACCTCTCGCATTTCATCAAAAATATCTTCATTTGTGTTCCGAAGATGAACGAAGGTCTAACGGGTTTGGAATGACATGAGGGTGAGTAATTAATGACAGAATTTTCCCTGGGTATACTAACCCTTTAAAGCTGTGACTTGCAATGTGTCACAATGCAATATGCATTTCAATAGCAATAGCCTTTGCAATAAAATCTATTGCATCATTTGATTTGTTTTTAAAACAAAATTCTTTGTAAAAAAAAAAAAAAGAAAAAAAGGTGATATTAATAATAAATATCACTTTTGATAATAAAGTGCTACAGTATTCATAAGACTATCTCAGTCCAGTTGTCTATATTTTGTTGTGGTTTTTGTTGCATTTCTATATAAAAAGGCCAATCAAAGAAGATGCGCAAAGCTGTTACGACGTAAACGATCAAAAGTCTCAAATTGAGTGTTTTGTAAAGAAGAAGAAAAAAAATGGCTTTTTTGCACGCCCCTGCAAGATGACTCCAGTTGACCTGCTCGGATGACCCTCTTCAAGCTTTTCAGGCTTTCGTTTTCACTGGAAAGACTCTCATGTCCCGCCGGGCACCGGCTGCCCTCGGGTGCAACACAATGGCATCATCTTCTCCGGATTGGTGCTTGGCGAAATTCACAAACACCTACAAGGAGTGAAACAAAGAGAGCGAGACTACATAAGGAGACAAAATGGCCTTGTTCCAGTGCATTTGTCACATGCAGGTATGGAAACAAATGGTGGCGGTCACAAGATGGATGACCTCAAGGGAATCTTCCTACCCTGAACTGGACTGTTCTATTCTGCGCTTGTCTAGTTTGGGACATCCTGTCTCAGAAGTTGGAGAGCGCCATTGAAGGGATAATTTACCCAAAAGTGAAAATTACCCCATGATTTACTCACCTTCAAGCCATCCTAGCTATATATGACATTCTTCTTTCAGATGAATACAATCAGAGATATATTAAAAATGTCCTAGCTAATCCAAGCTTTATAATGTCTAAAATCTTAAGCCCAAAAAAGCGCATCCATACATTATAAAAGTGCTCCACATGGCTCCGGGGGGTTAATAAAGGCCTTCTGAAGTGAATCGATGGGTTTGTGTAAGAAAAATATCCATATTTAACACGTTATAAAGTAAAATATCTAGCTTCCTCCAGGCCGCCTTCAACTTACACATGCGAGAGGCGTTACACTTTATGTGTAAGTTGAATACAGAAGGCAGTCCGCCAGAAGCTAGATATTTTACCTTATAAAGTTTTAAATATGGATATTTTTCTTTCACAAACCCATCGATTCGCTTCAGAAGGCCTTTATTTACCCCCTGGAGCCGTGTGGAGTACTTTTATAATGGATGGATGCACTTTTTTGGGGTTCAAATTTTGGGCTGCCATTCACTGCCAGCTTAAAAAAGCCAGGATATTTTTGTAATATAACTCAGATTGTATTTGTCAGAAAGAAGAATGTCATATACACCTAGGACGGTTTGAGAGTGAGTAAATCATGGGATAATTTTTCATTATCCCTTTAATAATATTGTCAAATATTGTATTCGTCATTTAATTGAAAATTGAAATGTTTTATCTAGGCCAAAAGGATCATATGAGTTACCTGGTCAAGTGTTGTCTGGGAAACCGAGTAATCTTCGATATTCAGCATTTCCTTGTTGGCTAAGACAAGCTGGAAGATTTTGGCCAGAGAGGATGAAGCGATCTCGTACTGTAGAGTATTATAGTGTTTCTCCCTCTGAATGCAGCCTGGAAATGTGCTCTCCATGAATGCTTCAGCCGGGTTCAGATCTGGGACAGTGCCTGCCCTGGCCGCCCTGATTTTCATGGTGACCACGTATCCATCACCAAATCTGCAGGGAAATGATTATAAGAGATGGCAATGCAACCACAAAATGATAAGACTGCAGGAAGTGTTTTCATGTGAATAAAATTTGTGATCTTACTTGTATTTGAGGTGCTGGATTGTGCCAAGACACTTGAATGTCCCGTTCACCATGATGGCCAGCCGTGTACAGAGCGCTTCACATTCCTCCATGCTGTGGATAAAATAAAAACACAAACAATATTTAATATACTTTTTTACATTAACTTTTAGTTAATGTAACAAAATAGCATGAAATACATATCATAAATACTTTTGTATTGTGTCATTTTCAAATGAAACATGGAATTGATAGGATTGTAAAAAGTAGGCTCTGATATTATTGCCTATAGTATTTATAATTAGCATTATATAATGCTTGTGTTTTATCGTGTTCTTGCCTGTGTGAGGTAAGGACTACCGCCCTGCCGCCCTGAATCACGCTCATGATGGAGTTCCAGAGGAACCTGCGAGAGTGAGGATCCATCCCTGTGGTTGGCTCGTCCTGACACAGGAAAAAAAACATGCTAGTAACTATGCTTATCATATTCTGAGATAATTCACACAGAAAGGCTCTTACCAGGAGCAAAAGAGCTGGACAGCCAATCATTGCGATAGCTGTTGAGAGTTTACGCTTGTTTCCACCACTGTATGTGCCGGCACTGCAGCCTGCATACTCAAATAAACCCAATTTCTGAATTCCCCATTCAGCCACCTGCATCAAAGGGAGATAGAGGTCTCTGTCAGAAATCCTCAGAGAGAAATATATAAGAAGAGATAAGAAAGTGGAATATCGTCTCACTCTGCTGATCTCGGATTCCGGGACTCCTCTGAGTCGAGCGTATAAGTGCAGGTGTTCTCTTCCTGTTAGAAGATCATCTATGGCATCAAACTGAGGGCAGTAGCCCATGTTCTGGTGCACATCCAAGATGTTGGTCAGAATGCTGGAGTATCATGAGAAATCCAATTGATGAACAAAATCAAAATTAGTTAGTTGAATACAATTTTCCACTTCACTAGCGTCACCCAACAAAATAGTAAAAATAATATTTGTTTTCAAACTGCTTTCCTAAAAAGTCCTACAGAGTGTTACTAGGGTGTTTTGGGTGCTTGTTACAGTGTTGCTAAGGTGTTCTAGGTGGTTATTCTGGTGTTACCATGCAGTTGCTAGGGCATTCTAGGTGGTTAGGGTGTTGGATGAAAATAACAACTAGAAAAAAAAGAATGTTTAAAAAAGTTTACCTAAACAGTCTTACTGCCCCTTTAACCCTGCCCACTTTAACTAATGTCCAGTCAAACAAGAGGTCCGACCCCAAAATCAGACCATATGCAATAGTCAGGTTCAGAATGAAAAATCCCATTCCTTTTCTCCATTGGGCAATATTTTTAATGATAACTTACTGTGAGCTATGCTGGTGTTATTCATGGTATATGATTTTGTTGAAGCCATCATCCTGCATTATTTCAATTTTTTTATTTCAATATTTACATAATTGTTTAAGAGCATAATTCCTGGGAAAAAACACATTAGCCATGATTCTGCAGAGAAATCTCCACCAATCAGAGAATCACACCAAACTTTTTACTTTAAATCAAAATTTGTGATTCACCTAGTAGCTGATTGGTTAGTGTCATGGCTTATAACTCTTAAAGAAAAACTTTTTTTTTAAATCCCCATGGAAAAAAAAAAAGAGAAAACTTTTTCTGGAACCAAGGCAGCTAGGAAAGTGGACAGACACTGTTGCACTCTATTGGTTAAAGGATTAGTTCACTTCAAAATGAACATTTCCTGATATTTTATTCGTCCCCATTCCATCCAAGATGTTCATGTCTTTCTTTCTTCAGTTGAAAAGAAAGTAAGTTTTTTGAGGAAAACATTCCCAGATTTTTCTGCACATAATGCATTTCTATGGCAACCAACTGGTTGAAGGTTCAAATCAATGCAGTTTCAAAGGAAGGGATTCCCAGACGAGGAATAGGGTCTTATCTAGCGAAACCATCTGTCATTTTCAAAATACATTTTTATTTATATACTTTGTAACCTAAACTGCTCATCTTGCGCCGCTCTGTGGTGCACCACGGATGATGTAATCATGTCGGAAAGGTCATGCTAGACTTAGGCAGAAGTACCGCCCCCATGCTTACAAAGTGCACGTGCAAAGACTAAAACAGATGTCCTTAAAGGGGTGGTAAACCACGATTTCACTTTTCTAACTTTAGCTAGTGTGTAATGTTGCTGTTTGAGCATAAACAACATCTTCAAAGTTACAACGTTCAAAGTTTAAAGCAAAGGGAGATATTTGCTTTTAAAGAAATCGATTTCTAAGGACTACAGCAAACGGCCGGTAGGGACTACTACACATTCATCCAGGGTGTGCTGACATTGACACCAGTCCCAATATTTACATAAACCCCTCCTCCGAGAATATGAAATAAGGGGGGCGAGGACATTTTGTATCGCCTCTGGGAAGCGTTGTGGTTAGTAGACTGGAGTGCTGTTGACAATGCCGACGAAACGCTGTTATTTTCATCCGGATTGCAGGTCCACTTTCTTCAGCCTTCCTAGGGACGGGGCAGCGTTGCAGTGCGTTTAACATACAACGTCATATTCATGTGTGTAAGAGACATGAGGGGAACACGATCGCATTTGCATCGGATATATGCTGCCCATCATAAATCAAAGCACGAGACAGACAGGGGTCGGAGGAGAAGATCGGAAAATGTGACATAATGGACAATATTCATCTGTATTTGCAATACACGAGCCTTCAGCTGCACGAGTTCAGCTGCACGAGACAGGCGGGCACGCGCGGCTACCGCGGCACATCTCGCGGAGGAAAGCTTCCACAATCTTCGCGAGTACGGGCTACAACCTGTAAGTGTGATTTATTTTTGGTCGATGTGTTTTCCTGTAATAGTTCGTGTTGTTAATTGTAGCCTACGTTGTAGCAAGGAAGTAAACATGACAGCGCTGTTTGGCTCTGCAAACCAGTTTGTTAAATGCTCATTCATACTTAACGTTATCCGACAAACCCCTAACGTTACAAACTGTTTAAAATCTCAACAGCGAACTTGGCATTAGTGTAAATTATTCTTTGATTAGAGCTTTTATGTATTGTTTATCTACAGGCATGCTAAACATGGTTCTGTGTTTGATTTGGCTACTAGCAATGTTTAGTGTCCGTTCTTGCGACAGATATTTGGCAAATCGTTCTAAAAATACAAAAGTAACAGTGCCATTCAGTAGCGATCACAGAAAAAGAGATCACAAAAAAACAACGATATCAGACGATTTTGAAGTTAGGGATGGAGGGTTTTTTTTTGGTAAAGGGTGTTTGTATTAGTCTTCGCACGTTCGCTTGGGGCGGTACTTCCACCTACGTCTAGTGTGACCTTTCCGACGTGATTACGCAATCCGTGGAGCTCCGCAGAGCAGCGCAAGATGAGCAATTCAGGTTAAAAAGTATATACATTTTTATTTTTTCTTGAAAATGACCAATGGTTTTGCTAGATCGTGCAGAGCCCTCTGAAGCCCTTCAAAGCCCTTTGAAACTGCATTGATTTGGACCTTCAATCCATTGGTTGCCATCAAAGTCCATTATGTGGAGAATAATCCTGGAATGTTTTCCTCAAAAAACGTATTTTATTTTCAACTGAAGAAAGAAAGACACGAACACCTTGGATGAGATGAGGGTGAGTAAAATATCAAGACATTTTAATTTTGAAGTGAACTAATCCTTTAAACCAGAAGTTCTACTTCTAGAATCTAATTAGCTCAAATGTTTGCTAGCCACCCTGTAGTAAAAAAACAGCATATGCTGTTTAGGTATGTTTTGAAGCATGGGAGCTAGTTCGAGCTAGTTCGAGCTGGTTTGAGCTGGTTTAAAGGGTTATTTCACCCAAAAATGAAAATTAGCCCATAATTTACTCACCCTCAAGTCATCCTAGGTGTATATGACATTCTTCTTTCAGACGAATAAAATCGGAGTTATGTTATACAGGTCCTTCTCAAAAAATTAGCATATTGTGATAAAGTTCATTATTTTCCATAATGTAATGATAAAAATTTAACTTTCATATATTTTAGATTCATTGCACACCAACTGAAATATTATTTCAGGTCTTTTATTGTTTTAATACTGATGATTTTGGCATACAGCTCATGAAAACCCGAAATTTCTATCTCAAAAAATTTGCATATTTCATCCGACCAATAAAATAAAAGGGTTTTAATACAAAAAAAGTCAACCTTCAAATAATTATGTTCAGTTATGCACTCAATACTTGGTCGGGAATCCTTTTGCAGAAATGACTGCTTCAATGCGGCGTGGCATGGAGGCAATCAGCCTGTGGCACTGCTGAGGTGTTATGGAGGCCCAGGATGCTTAGATAGCGGCCTTAAGCTCATCCAGAGTGTTGGGTCTTGCGTCTCTCAACTTTCTCTTCACAATATCCCACAGATTCTCTATGGGGTTCAGGTCAGGAGAGTTGGCAGGCCAATTGAGCACAGTAATACCATGGTCAGTAAACCATTTACCAGTGGTTTTGGCACTGTGAGCAGGTGCCAGGTCGTGCTGAAAAATGAAATCTTCATCTCCATAAAGCTTTTCAGCAGATGGAAGCATGAAGTGCTCCAAAATCTCCTGATAGCTAGCTGCATTGACCCTGCCCTTGATAAAACACAGTGGACCAACACCAGCAGCTGACATGGCACCCCAGACCATCACTGACTGTGGGTACTTGACACGGGACTTCAGGCATTTTGGCATTTCCTTCTCCCCAGTCTTCCTCCAGACTCTGACACCTTGATTTCCGAATGACATGCAAAATTTGCTTTCATCCGAAAAAAGTACTTTGGACCACTGAGCAACAGTCCAGTGCTGCTTCTCTGTAGCCCAGGTCAGGCGCTTCTGCCGCTGTTTCTGGGTCAAAAGTGGCTTGACCTGGGGAATGCGGCACCTGTAGCTCATTTCCTTCACACGCCTGTGCACGGCGGCTCTGGATGTTTCTACTCCAGACTCAGTCCACTGCTTCCGCAGGTCCCCCAAGGTCTGGAATCGGTCCTTCTCCAATCACCTCAGGGTCCGGTCACCTCTTCTCGTTGTGCAGCGTTTTTTGCCACACTTTTTCCTTCCCACAGACTTCCCACTGAGGTGCCTTGATACAGCACTCTGGGAACAGCCTATTCATTCATAAATTTCTTTCTGTGTCTTACCCTCTTGTTTGAGGGTGTCAATGATGGCCTTCTGGACAGCAGTCAGGTCGGCAGTCTTACCCATGATTGCGGTTTTGAGTAATGAACCAGGCTGGGAGTTTTTAAAAGCCTCAGGAATCTTTTGCAGGTGTAATTTTGATTCAGATGATTAGGTTAATAGCTCGTTTAGAGAACCATTTCATGATATGCTAATTTTTTGAGATAGGAATTTTGGGTTTTCATGAGCTGTATGCCAAAATCATCAGTATTAAAACAATAAAAGACCTAAAATATTTCAGTTGGTGTGCAATGAATCTAAAATATATGAAAGTTTAATTTTTATCATTACATTATGGAAAATAATGAACTTTATCACAATATGCTAATTTTTTGAGAAGGACCTGTATTACAAGTCCAGGCTAATCCAAGCATTAGAATTGGATTTATAGTTGCTGTTTTTGAAGTCCATAAAAAGTGCATCTGCCCATCAAATAACGTGCTCCACGCGGCTCTGGGGTGTAATAAAGGCCTTCTGAAGCGAATCGATGCGTTTGTGTAAGAAAAACATACATATTTAAAACTTTATCAAGTAAACTTTCGGCCGACCGCCTTCTGTGGAAAAGTGTTGAATGTTGAAAGTGAAACTCAAGATGCGTACGTGACGTCATGACGAGCGGACCTGGTCGCGTTAGTCTTTCGATCGGCAGAGGAACTTTCAACAATTTTTCCATAAATTGAACAGGGAAGGCGGTCGGCCGAAAGTTTACTTTATAAAGTTTTAAATATGGATATTCTTCTTACACAAACGCATCGATTCGCTTCAGAAGGCCTTTATTAACACCCCAGAGCCGCGTGGAGCATGTTATTTGATGGGCAGATGCACTTTTTATGGACTTTTTATGGAAAAACAGAGCAACTATAAATCCAGTTCTAATGCTTGGATTAGCCTGGACTCCGTCATATACACCTAGGATGACTTGACGGTGAGTACATTATGGGCTAATTTTCATTTTTGGTTGAACTATCCCTTTAAGCTGGTTTGAGCTGGTTTAAGCTGGTCATGAGCTGGTCAAGTGCTGCTCCTAAGAAACTAGCTCCACCTCAGGACCAGTTTATAACCAGCTCATGACCAACTAAGGACCAGCATAAACCAGCTCAAACCAGCTGCCATGCTTCAAAACATACCTAACCAGCAAATGCTGTTTTTTTCAATAGGGCAGATGGCTAGCTAAGTAGCATTCAACATATTGGAACAACATTCCTGTCTAAAAATGGACAGCCCTACCCATAACTTAGCCCTACCCATAACTTAGCCCTAAAATCGGAGAGAAAAAATAGGTGGATAACACTGATGTAGAAGCACCTAACCCTGTTTTTAAGTCTAAACTTGACATTACCTGTAAACTCGTCCCTCAAATCTGATTGGTTGATTGAAATGTTGTTCCAGAATCAACAAAGTTATTAAACAATTAGCTAGTTAAACAAACCTGTAGCCAGTCACAGCAGCTTCCCCTGAAGTGACATCTATGTCTCCTGTCAGCATTTTGAATGTGGTAGTTTTCCCAGCACCATTCACACCCAGAAGTCCAAAGCACTGTGGGGGGAAAAATAAACAAAAATAATTAAATAAAAAAATACATAAAGTTCATGCAAAGCTCATGGTGATTACAACAAAGACCAAATGCCTCTTATCGATTACCTCTCCTGGTGACACTCCTACACATATCCTGTCCACTGCTGGCCTGATCGTTCCGACATACGTCTGTAGAGAGAAAATGTATTCATGAACTCTTTTGTGTGAAGCATTACCCATCATGCACTACTGAAAGGTGGACAGACTTGCCTTTGATAGGTCTTTTATCTGGAGGATGTCGCTAGGGCTTCCTCCTTTGTAAATCCTCTCTCTCTCCTTGGCCACATCCACATCTTCATCGGTTACTGGTGGCTTCTTAAAATCTGACATCCTGTTGAAAGAGACAGCATATCTATATGTGGAAGTCACTGGATCTACTCAAGGTTGAAGGACATGCAATGACTTTTGAATGTATTTCTTCTCACCAGTGATCCAGGAAGAATCGGTACTGTATCAGAACATTCAGGATGAAATAGACAAACCCCTCTATTGCCATGAACGTCACATTTTTTCCCACAAAGTCCCAGCTGAAGGGATCCAGACTGAAGTCCTCACCTGAGACGAACATGAGAAGTGTCACCAACATTCAGCTATAAATTATATAAACTCTATACATGAAGTTAAGTGTTGCTATGCAGTAGTTGTTAGGGTGCTCTGGGTGGTTGCTAGTGCATTATTATGTGGTTGCAATGGTGTTATGGGTTGTTGCTAGGGTGTTGCCAAGCGGTTTTTAGGGTGTTAAGGCTGGTTGCTAGGGCATTGCTATGTGGTTGCTAAAGTGTTCTTGTTGGTCGCCAGGGTGTTTCTAGGATATTCTGGGATGTTGTTAGTGTATTGCCAAGCAGTTTCTATGGTGTTCTGGTTTGTTGCTTCCAAGCGATTTCTAGAATGTTAAGGCAGTTGCTAGTCTGGGTGTTTGTATGATGCGAGACGGGTCCTAGAGTGTGCTTTGTGTTTGCCAGGGTGTCCCTAGGATATTTTGGGTGGTAGTTAGGGTGTTGCAAAGTGGCTTCTATAGTATTATGGGTGGTTTCTGGGGTGTCTTCAGAATGTTCTGGGTGGTTCCTAGTGTTTTCCTATGCTGAGTGGTTGCCAAGGTGTTCTGAGTGGTTGTTAGGGTGTTGCCAAGCAGTTTCTATGGTGTTCTAGGTGGGTGCTTGGGTGTTTATAGGTTGCTAGTGAGTTGCTATGTGGTTCCTAGTGTTCTTGGTGGTCGCCAGGGTGTTGCTAAGGTATTTTGGGTGGTAGTTAGGGTGTTGCAAAGTGGCTTCTATAGTATTCTGGGTTGTTTCTGGGGTGTCTCCAGGATGTTCTGGGTGGTTCCTAGTGTTTTCCTATGCTGAGTGGTTGCCAGGGTGTTCTAAGTGGTTGTTAGGGTGTTGCCAAGCAATTTCTATGGTGTTCTGGGTGAGTGCTTGGGTCTTTCTATGCAATTTCTAGGTTGCTAGTGAGTTTCTATATGGTTCCTAGTGTTCTTGGTGGTCGTCAGGGTGTTGCTAGGGTATTCTGGGATGCCAAGCAACTTCTATGGTGTTCTGAGTTGTTTCTAGGGTTGTCTCCAAGTCCCTGCTTTTCTGGTCAATATACGGCATGGAAGTCTTAGCGACTGCACATCTATTTTATCATCCATCTAATCTTATGCCAAAGTTTTTAGTTAGTCTTGTAGATTTTGAGCAGTTTTAGGAGATCAGTTTGAGCCCGAGTCAGGCCCATTTTGGCCTATCTAAAACATTAGCTTTGAATAGC
Source organism: Romanogobio albipinnatus (assembly GCA_023566225.1). Lineage (NCBI taxonomy): Eukaryota > Metazoa > Chordata > Actinopteri > Cypriniformes > Gobionidae > Romanogobio > Romanogobio albipinnatus. The sequence continues at coordinate 31,436,936 of CM042260.1, read as the reverse complement.
CATCAGATGCAATGAGAAGACACGGTTGAAGGCACTATAAAGACACGGTTGACAAATGTAAGGTGTTGTATTTCCATCATGTTGACATATAGATTGAAACTCAGTGACTTTTATGGAGGGCAGATCACAGAGTCCAAACCTTGCCAGGGGCCTGGCTAGGGTTGCTTGCGGCAGCCTCAATACGACCGATTGAAATGCAAGGTGGGGAAAGGAGCAGGACTCACCAAAGCGTGCATACACGTCCATCACGGCTTGGTTCATCGCCATGTCAATGAGCCCACGGCCCAAACAGAAGTGAGGAAAGACAAGAAGAGCCTTCTTCAGCACCTGGTTGCACATATACAGAGCCTATGCAAGTAGAGACAAATGGAGGGTGAAATAAACTTCAACCTTACACTTGAACTTTCGGCCTAAACGACTAATGCATTTAATCTGATTAAAAATGTAATGATAATATTAGTGGAGATTGGAGGGTTGTTCAAAATGCACTGCCATTTAAAAGCTAATAAATTGTATTATTTTAGACTAAAATAATTGGAAGGCTGGGATGTTTCACCTCTGTACTGTCAAACAGGTCTAAGATAAACGTAATGGCACTGCTGTTGATGCCAATGAAGAGGTTGATGCAGGACAGAGAGACGTACGCTGTGCTGGGCACGTTAAACACGCATGACATTGGATACATCATGGGAGTCACAGACCAACTATTTCACAGATGAGAAAAAAACAAAACAGATTAGGATATTTTAAAATATTCATACAGGTCAGATATATAGAGACTAGAGAAATAAAATCAGCATTTACCACAATACAACCATTTTAATCATCAGATACAATTTCCACTTCTTCCTTTGAATGCATGAATGTTTCTAATTCTGTCAAGATATGCTTCATTTGTCAGAAGCAACAAGACTTTTGTCTTCAAAATAAGGGGTTTGTGCTGGTGTCTAGATTGGAATCATACTAGAAGACTCATTGAGCTGAGAAGATGATTTGGCTTTCAATTGCTCTGCCTGTGTTGATGTGATCAAGGGCCAAATAATCATGCTGGGAAATGGCAACATGAATAAAACACTGACAAATCACCCTTCAAACCTTTCGGTGGGGTCTACTCATGACCCTTCATCTCTCAGACCGTGCTGTTAAAGCTACTGAGGGTGACCTTTTCACACAGAGTACTTTTTCAACCCACATATCTAAATATACATAGAAAGGCTGTTCTGCTAAAAGAAAAGTAAAATGAGCAATGAAAGATGACATTACCCATAAAGCATCAGCAGAGCTATCAGGGCTTGCAAGTTGCCAGGCGAGGTATAGCATTTTTTATCAAATGCAATAAAAATCCCCACAACCATCGCCGCGCTGACAGCGTAGTTTATCTGAAATGACAGGACAACAGCAAAACTGAAACTAAAAAAAGACATTTTAGATCACATAAGACAATGCTATAGAAAAAATAGCATTTATTTATTTATTCTATATTCATTATACGCTATAAAGACACTTAATGGTCAAAATAACATGCTTCTGGTTTATTAGTATTTAATTTATGATTTTTATTATTTATACAGGGCTCAGCATTAAGGATCTAGTTGCAAATTGTGCTGATTTGTCAACAAGATAATGTTTTCCAGCTGGCTAACATATTGCAAAAATGATTTGTGATAGTCTGAAAGCATAAGCAAGAATACCAAACCAATAAATAATGTTTTACATCATATGGCATACATTTTTTTTAGCAAATGTCTATTTATAAATTTGCGGCACTCCTTGTATAGCAGTATAATTTCCTGTTTGTCTTTTTGTAAAAAAAATAATATAAATAAAATAATTTAATTCAATGGACAAAATAAATGGTAAAAAATATAAATTGAATGAGAAATATCAATATTATTATTAATATTAGAAATATTTCTAAAAGTTAAAACCAATATATTATTATTATTATTATTTCAAATGAACAATTGAATTTAATGAACATAACGTGATAAAAATTTAAATATATATATATATATATATATATATATATATATATATATATATATATATTTCAAATTAACAATTGAATTTAATGAACATAACGTGATAAAAATTTAAATATTTCAAGTGAATATTAAAATACATTGAAAATTTTTTTTTGGGGGCAGTGAAAATGTTGGGAAGTTATGGTAAGATGTAGTGTCTTCATACTAACCATATCCCAGAAGAAGTTAGCAGTCCAGTACACAACTGGACTGACCCCACTCACAAACTGCAGGTGTTTGGCCTGCGTCACTCTCTCCTGGATCAGATACAGCACAAAACTGGCCGGTACGAAGGACATGGCGAAGATCACGCAGATGGCCACCACTGCATCCACTGAGGTAGTCAGTCTGAGAGAATGAATGAGTCAACAATATTTACATAAAGATATGCTCTACTGAGACTGATCTGCAAGTAAAACAGCTGTGTGAAGTTCTGTCAGCGTTACACTCACACTGTGACCTCCGACAGCTGTTCCTTGGTCAGGTTTAGTGGATGATTGATGGCTGTGATGCCGTACTCATTTAAATTGACACCAGGAGGCAGGTTGGCTCGAAGGATGGCGTTATTCGCCACGTTCATGAAGGCCACCATAGCGTGCCAGCCTTTGTTATTGAACCACACCTAGAGGAGATAACAAATGGGTTATTTATCTTGAATGGGACGAGCTCAGTAAACTGTGACAGGAAGTGAAGCTGAACGAAAGCTCACCTTGACATTGTTTTCAGTCTCCATATACCTCAAGAAAGTACCGAACTCCTTCAGAGCAAGCTTTGAGTATCGGCCCTGTAAATTATCACAACATGAACATTATCAAGACAAATTAAGGGCCCTATTTTAATAATCTGAGTGCATGGTCTGAAGTGCAAGGCGCAGGTGCACTTAGGGTGTGTCAGAATCAACTTTTGCTAGTTTAACAACGGAAAAAAACGGTTGGCACGCCAAGCACATGGCACAACAAAAGGGTTGTACCATGTCTCTTAATGAGTCATGGGTGTGTTTTGCGCATAACGTGCAATAATCCAATCAGAGCCTCATCTCCCATTCCCTTTAAAAGCCAGTTGCGTTTGCACCACGGCGGATTCGCTATTTACATGGCGGAATTTGCGAGCGGAAAGACCGGGTGTATTGACCTGTGGAATTGCACCAGGTGTATGATAGTGCCCATTAACATTAAAATGTTAATGTATTAAAAACAAAGTTTTTAAAAAAAGATTGATTGATCAGGAAGTGTCTAAACATATTTCCATCAACATATCTACTGTTTTACCATTTAAAACTTATGTTTAGTCAAATTAAACTATTATTTTGCTGACTTTATTTGTAATAAACACCATTATATAAGTGTACCCTTAAATTTGGGTTTGAGTAGCTTTGTTTTTGTTCTCTAATAATATGAAAAATATGAAGAAAAAAATGAAATGTATATGAAACATTTACCCCTGTGACATTAAGCAGACGTCCTATCTGAGCAGCTGCATTCTGGATGGTTTTAGGATCCACATCGAGAACAGGAAGTCGCCCTCCAACAGAAATGCCACCATACCTAAAGGAAAGAGACCGCATACCATCATTCTTCCTCACATTTAGATCATTGAACGTGTATGTGTGTTCTCCAAGTGTCCACAAGAGGGAGTCGTATTTTATACACCATGTTTAAGACACCAATACCTTTGTTCATTCACCCAGTACTTGCTCTTTAAGCTGAAAACAAAAACACAAATAAGATGAATTCCTGGAAACATAAGAGCTAGTTAATGAACAATTGGTTGTAAATGGGCCACAATACCTTGTCCGTATTAAGTTTGGGTAAGTCTTCACCAAATAATCAGAGATGTTCCTGCCGGTCAGATCCATCAACATGTCACCAGTTGATTGAATCCTCTAAAATGCAAAAAATTATTATACACCATTTTAAAGAATTTGTAGTGTCATATCTATAGTTAAGAGACAGACCTGGGGAGGAGGAAGACCCCCAGCACCTTCTGGACACACGGGTAACATGGTAAGTATTTTTGGTGTGCTGCACTGACAGCTGGGAGACGGACTGATGTCTGTCCACTCCGGGTTACCCAGCATCTGAATGAGCGCCGGGTTCACCAGGGGCATCTCCCAGTCTGTGGTTATGTTATTACATGGATAGTCTCTGTGGGAAACATAAATGGTCACAGACAGTAAGTAGGACAAAAACCTCTGGATATTTATTCATATCATTAGCATGCATGTGCACGTACTGTAGAGGTTCGTCCACCATACAGCGAGTCCCAAATCCAGGTCTGTTTAGAAGAACCTCGCCAAAATACCTCATATCTGGGCTTTGCATCTGTTCATTACTGAAAACAGACAAAATGGTGTTGTTTTTAACTTCTCAGGTAACTATACATTGAATAAATGAACTAATCATGTTTCATTGTAAATGTACCTGAAGAAGGTGAACTGTCGGCCGTACATCCATGGGCTTAGAGTAAGACTGGGATATTCGCCGAATGGAGGAACAATCAGTGTGAACATCAGAGAAACGAGGACAAAACTGGCGGGCAACACAATCTGAGGGAGAGAATATCAATGAACACCATAGAAAATAAAATAAAAATCAAGAAAAGCCTATGGACTTCATTACAAAGCTAGAAGTTTATAAAGCAATGAAGCTACTCTGACCTGGGCAAGGAAGTCTTTTCCAGAGCGTGTGGTGTGATGGAACCTCTTAATGAGAAGAGCGAAAAACTGTTTTAGGACCAGAAAGATTCCCTTCACCTGTGGGGATCCTCTGCCCTCTTTGCTGGTCGAGCTTCCAGAGTTTGACTGTCCATTAGCATACGCCGACCTGTCTGTATCTGCACAAAAGATCAAACGCAGTCAAGAGGAAATCTAGAACCAAATTATTTATATCGTTTTGGTCAACTAATTCGGATTTTCCAAAGGCTGATGCTGATATTTGGAGAACAGGGGTGGTTGAAGGCTGATATAATTCTGGTACAATTTAACGACACCATATTGACAAAATGTAATTAACTATTTTTATTGAACAAATAAAACATATTACAGGTTGTACAAATGAAGGTGATGGTTCAAAAATAAATAAAATAAAATAAAATGGCTTATACAGAATCTCAAAAAGCTCAAATATCCTTTGATGATTTATCATAATAGGCCTGGCCGATATAGCACACTATAACTAATGTGTAACTATTAAAAATAACTATAGCTACAACTATAAAAAGCAAGATCAACCCTTTGATGTATTAATGTTTAAGTAACAAAAAAATATATATTTTTAAAATGTATATATTATATTAATATTTGAGAGTTATACATCTCTCCAATAGATGATTTCATCATATATAATACAATATATTTTGTCAAATAAAAAATATAAGCATTAATAAGTCATTAAGAATTATGAGTAAGGATCAAAAGAAATCACTCCATGCGTCAAAGGGTTAACCGTCACCACATGCACTATTTAGCATAATGTCTAGCGGCATATCTTTGCTTGTGTCCATTTAATTCTGTGTTGTTTAGCAGGCAGCTTTAGTTAAAGTAAGGATGAAGCATTATACAGTGAGCCTGAGAGACTATGGTCATCACCTTCTTCTATATTCACTTTGACTGCAGTGTCTCTATAAAGACTCGCAAGAGATTTCTGTTGCAGAACTCTGATGTCTAAGGGGTTCAACCACAAAAATAGACATCACAATCACAATATACAAGACTCACAAGCACCATACACTGACACATATACACAATATCTGTACAGCTGACATTAAATGGCAGATAGTACACTGAAATCTTACCAGACGCACTGTTGATGTGAGCAGTCTCTCCATCACTTGTAACTTTCAGAAATATCTGCAGGACACAGAGAAAAAACCTTTTACAGGTTGTACATGATGATTGTAAAAAGTTGATATACTGCAAAATAAAAATGTAATTATATTATATATATATATATATATATATATATATATATATATATATATATATATATATATATATATATATATATATATATATATATATATATATATATATATATATATATATATATATATATATATATATATATAAATATAATTATAAATGAACATTATCGTTATTGAACAAATGAACAACACATAATTATTCAAATAAATAAATTAAAAAAAAATAATAAAATAAAATATCTATCCCAATGGCAAATTATTGTATGTATAACTGATTGTTTTTTTGTTGTTGTTGTTGTGGATGTTCTCGTTCTCAAATACAAATGATAGTAAATGAGCCTGTGTGTGCACGACAGACCTCCTCCAATGAAGTGTCCGACACTCCAAAGCTGCTCAGCCCCATGTCTGCCAGCGTCTCCTCCAGCTCTCTGAATAGGCTGGCGTAAGAACAATGTTTGAAGCCCCGGCTGGGCAGCAGGAAGGTCAGCTCCTGCCCTATGACCTCTATCAATTTGGCCTCTGGGACATGATGGTGGATGAGGGCTGTTATCCTCTCTATGTCCCCTGAGAGAGAGATTACACATCCTTAATTATGTTCATTGCAGTTTGATTTCATTGATCTGATACAAGCGTATGAACTCTTTACCTTCCATCTGTCTTTCTGACACTCTGGGCTGCTCTACGGTGCTCTCTTTAAATTTGGTACAGAGTGAGCACTTACAGGAACAGTCCTCAGTACAGTCGCACTGACCCTGTGAGAACCGGAACAACCATGTGAGTCTAGCGGCTTTATACACTTTCTGTGATAGATGGTAAAAGTCTCACCTCCTTTGTGACATGGGACGGCTGCTCTTTAATGCGGCGCACAAGTGTGAGGTAGAAACCAGCACCCAGACAGTTCTTCAGGAAGAGAGGAGAGCCGCAGCAGTACAGACGACCCTGAGAGATGATGGCCACACGGTCACTCAGCAGGTCAGCTTCATCCATGTGGTGTGTGGACAAGATCACTGTGCGACCTGAATAACACACAGATACACACACACTTTTACACCTCTACGTTGAAGTGTACAATACAATAGACTTGGATTAAATAATATATTTAAAAATAAATAAAAAATAAACTATTTTTACATATATCTGGATGGATGAATGGATGGATATAAATAAAATAAATATACAAATATGAATTAAAATAATTTAATTATTTATTTTTAATTAAATGGATGGATGGGAATAAAATATAGAAATAAAAACTATTAGATACCAATATAATAATTAAATTGATCAAATACATATTTGAACAAATATTATATATATTAAATATATAAGACATACATATAGTTGGATGGAAGGATATTATATATTAAATATATATATTTTTAAAATACATAAAAATATATAAAATAATAACATTTATCATGGCTGGATGGATGCATTTATTATCCAATATCATAGAACTACCTAAAATGACAGTAACTATCTTTGGAAAAAAATTATTTAAAGCGTAATTGGATTTTCTAGTTTGGCTCATGTACCAGCACGGTATTTTAGCAGAAGGTCCCAGATGGAGCGCCTGGAATAGGGATCCACTCCTGATGTAGGTTCATCCAGAAACACTACTTTAGCACCACCGACAAAAGCCATTGCAACGGAAAGCTTCCTCTGCATTCCACCTACATAGGAAGACAATACCCTCTTTTTATTCCTCCAAAATCATAGTAAATTCAGTCTCACAGTGTTACAGAACAGAATTGAGTTTGGTCAGCACAGTAAGGGGTTGTTAAAAATGTATTTATGATCTAACCTGACAGGTTTTGTGCCTCCTCATTCCTCTTGTGAGGGAGACCAAGATCTTCCAGCATGTTTTCCACCCCTAGCTGGGCTTCGGGTAATGGCCTACCCTTCAGTAGAGAGTAAAACAAGATGTGTTCTGCTACCGTCATACTGTAGAAGAGAGAGAGAGAGAGATCGAAACAAATCAGCATTCTGACAGATTTTACATTAGCGGGTGTATCAACATCCTTCAAAGAGAAACCACATGAGAGGTTTACGAACTGGTGAAAGATGATGTTATGTTGGGGGCACATTCCCAGGGATTTACGAATGGCATCCATGTCAGTTCGGATATCTTTCCCATAGATATACGCCGTGCCAGATGTGGGAGGGAACATGCCGGTGAGAATAGACCTGTGGGAGAGAGGAGATAACTTCTATGCATGATATACCCATAGATAAACAAAGATCCATTTCACTGGTTTTGGATACGCACATGGTCGTGGTTTTTCCTGCACCGTTGTGGCCGAGGAAAGCAGTGATCTGACTCTCGTAGAAGGTGATACTCAGACCATCCACAGCAGGTCTAGAGCCACCGCTGAACATCTTATACAGGTTTTCCACACACACTCCAACCACCAAACCGGATGGTTTGGGCTCGAAAAAGTGCCTCCCTGGAAATGAGAGATTGGAAGGTTATCAAGATATTACAGAATGTTACAGTATACAGCAACATTTCAGATCCTTATGAAATCCAATTATGTGGTGTGTAAAAGGACATAATTGTGTATAGATATTACAAATAATTGCTTAAAAGTTCTTAAAAGTTACTTAGACTTATTCTGACTTTAATAAAATCTTTTGAGTCAAATATAAAAAATACAATTAAATTAATTTTAGACAACTATTTTAATTTATAATATAGTTTAATTATATGTGTGTCGGTCTCCCTTTTGCTGCCAAAACAGCCCCGATGCCTGAAGGTCTGCTGTGGTATCTGGCACTAAGATGTTAGCAGCAGATCCTTTAAGTCCTGTAAGTTGTGAGGTGGGGCCTCCATAGATCGGATTTGTTTGTTCAGCACATCCCACAGATGCTCGATTGGATTGAGATCTGGGCAATCTGGAGGCCAAGTCAACACCTCAAACTCCTTGTTGTGCTCCTCAAACCATTCCTGAAAACCAAACCATTTTTGCTTTGTGGCAGGGCGCAGCAGAACATTGCCCAAAGCATCACACTGCCTCTGCCAGCTTGCCTTCTTCCCATAGTGCATCCTGGTGCCATGTGTTCCCCAAGTAAGTGACGGACACGCACCCGGCCATCCACGTGATTTAAAAGAAAACATGATTCATCAGACCAGGCCACCTTCTGGTCCAGTTCTGATGCTCACATGCCCACTGTTGGCGCTTTCGGTGGTGGACAGGGGTCAGCATGGGTCACCCTGACTGGTCTGCGGCTATGCAGCCCCATACGCAACAAACTGTGATGCACTGTGTATTCTGACACCTTTCTATCAGAACCAGCATTAACTTCTTGAGCAATTTGAGCTCCAGTAGCTCGTCTGTTTGATCGGACCAGCCTTCGCTCCCCACGTGCATCAATGAGCCTTGGCCGCCCATGACCCTGTCGCCGGTTCACCACTGTTCCTTTCTTGGACCACTTTTGATAGATACTGACCACTGTAGACCAGGAACACCCCACAAGAGCTGCAGTTTTGGAGATGCTGACCCAGTCGTCTAGCCATCACAATTTGGCCCTTGTCAAACTCGCACAAATCCTTACGCTTGCCCATTTTTCCTGCTTCTAACACTTTATCAGCTTTGAGGACAAAATGTTCACTTGCTGCCTAATATATCTCACACACTAACAGGTGCCGTCATGAAGAGATAATCAGTGTTATTCACTTCACCTTCATAATGTTATGCCTGATCGGTGTATATATATATATATATATTTTTTTTTTTTATATATATAAATAAAATGCACAAGAAACCTAAATTAACTATTATTTAGTTTGAAACCATGGCTACCATACCTTGATTCGTGGGACAAAAGGAATGTCATTGTCGCAATGATGGGATAGACATCTCTAACGACTCTAATACACATTAAACCGGCAATAAGACAAACACAGAAACTAGCATTCCAACCTGCCAGCCAAGCAAACAGACACAAGGCCACCGGGTTCCCACAAAGGGCACGGACAGAGATGTGTTTGTGCATTGTGTGCGATTATACTTGTGTCTATGTGTGCTTGTGCACACATACCTAGCGCCACCTTATACAGTGCACTTGAACTTAAGACAGAGCGCTGGCAAGTGCTGATGGATAAAGCCAGCGAAGCTAAGACTACAGTAATTACTCCCATGGGGCTCCATCAGTTCAAAGCCAAGAAACCTGCTGGATGCCTGCGCTCTAGTCAAGCAGATAAGCCTGGTTAGGTCTTTGAATATATCTGATGGGATCTTTGCCACGAGTAAGGAGAGAAACGCCACCTTCCTGTTTGTTGTAATAGGTTCCTTCACAAAATACTGTAGAATGAAATGTTTCCCCTGATAGATAATAAAGCCCACTGGATCCACAATATATCCGTCAGAATTTACAGGTAAAATAATTAGTAATTCAGCAGTTCAATGCTGATACAAACTGCATAAACCAAACGAGCCAGACTAAAATGGGGCCAGTGTTCTATGTACGAATATGGGTAGTATGAATGAATGCCATGTTGTTACTGTCACGTGACCTACCAGCATCAGTTGCATCGCTTTACCTCCATTCATAAATCCTCTCCCACAGCCTCGTGGGATAGTAAAGTGTCCAACGAATGCACACTTCAGAATCTCAGTGGAAGTAGTAGGTCATCCAGGGACTTTTCGCCTATTATTTTTCAAATAGTATGTATTCGGACATACTATTCTTTTGGAGTAGAGTTTAAATCGCATACTATAGTAGGGAAGTATTCGATATCGGACAAAGTTATTCAAGGTGTAATCAGTCTTACTTTTCAGATTCACATTCACACCAATCTACTTTTTTCTGTAAATTACATAAAGTTATGAACAGTCCTCAAGACAAAATTAGATGACTTAATTGTATGCTTAGTCTGCAAACCAGCCACTGATGTTCAGCTAGTTTACCTGGTCAGTTTATACGAATTAGCTGAGTAAAACATCTCCAAATCTGACCAGGGACCAGATAAGACCAGCAAACCACCTTATGCTTTAAGCAGTTTTTTCTCCCACACCTGATGAGTCTGTGCTCATGCTCTTATTGGTCGTCTCCTCTTCATCAAGCCTCTTTTGTTCTTTCTCCAGTTTGTCTCGTATGTCTCCATGTTTGCAGGACCCTGGCTGCTCTGGGGGGTTTTCTGGTTCTGTGTGGTTTTTGGCCTGGTTGTTCACCATATTATCAAAAGCAGGTTTCTCCACTGCTGACTTTCCAGGATCTGCGTAAAAAAAAAGATTGTGTGTTCATAAAAAGTTGAGGGAGCCACTTATAATAAGCGAAAAAGCCACTCACCTTGTTTTAGAGGCTCAGGTCGGTTGAACCAATAAGAAGGCTGCAATGGAAAATAACAAGGCCGACCAATACCATACTGCCCTGATGATAAACACAATATATGTCACTTGTGATTCCTCTGATAGGCTTTTTATTATCAAACAAACCTGAATATAGTTTACCTGGGAAGACATTATCGAGGTACCATGCGAGAATGGCATAAAGGACCGTATCCACTGCCATCATGAAAATCGAGATGAGAAAGGAGAACTCGTCCCCCTCCAGAAGGCTGGTCTGAATGTTATCCCACTGCAGGCCAAGACCCTGCTCCTCGTAACGGGACAGGTACTCCGTCCCAAAGCCAAACGCCACCTGGGACATCAGACTCTGACAGACAATATAACAATCTTAGATTCATAATATCCCTTTTTAAGTTGCTGTTTTCTCCATGAAAGAGTATTACATGAGCACATTTATAACTTTTATAAAAAATGATTTACATAACTTGTAACACTTTACAATAAGGTTCCATTTGTTAACATTAATTAACTATGTTAGTTAACATGAACTAATAATGACAAATACTTCTAAAGCATTTAAAATTTCAACATTTACTAATACATTATTTAAAAAGTTGTCTCTGTTAACATTATTTAATGTACCTGAGCTAACTTAACCTGACAATGAACAGTTGTATTATTATCAACTAATGTTAAGGATTAATAAATACTGTAGCAAATTTATTAGTAGTTTTATGTTAATTAAAGGGATAGTTCACCCAAAATTGAAACATTTTGGGTGAATAATGGATGGATGCACTTTTGTGGGCTTCAAATTATGGGCTGCCATTTACTGCCCTTATAATGCTTGGATTAGCCCGGACATTTTTTAATATAACTCCGATTAAATTCATCTGAAAGAAGAATGCCATATGGGCTTGGCTAGGATGGCTTGAGGGTGAGTAAATTATGGGATCATTTTCATTTTTGGGTGAACTATCCCTTTAATGCATCAATTAATGTTAACTAATGGGACCTTATTGAAAAGTGTTGCCATATAATTTGTTTCATTCAGTAGTGAGTTTTATCATGCAACATACCGCCATGATTTTCATATCCTTGGTAATGCGGTCCTGCCATGCAAAGCAAACTATATGCGGCAGGTACAGAGTGAAGTAAATGATTCCACTGCAGGCTGCAGCCAGGTTAGCCTTGTTGAAAAACACGCTCATGAGGAAGCACTGCATAATGGTTGCCGTGGTGAAAGTGAGCAGGAATAGGAAGAGAATGATGGGATTGCTGTAGTTCAGCACTTTTCCTCCCTGTGAGAAAACAAAGATGATGTTTTATATTATTTACAACATGCATTTGGCTGTACACTAATGCTCAAAAGTTTGGGGTCTGTAAGATTGTCATGTTTTTAAAAGCTCTCTTACACTCACCGAGGCTGGATTATTTTTCTTTTTTTGACCAGCAATATAGTGAAAACAGTAATATTGTGAAATGTTTTTACAACTTAAAATAAGGAGTTTAATATATTTTAAAGTGTAAATTATTATTGTGATGGCAAAGCTGAATTTTCAGGATCACTACTAATCACATGATCCTTCAGAAATCAGAACCTGTGATACTTTTTTCAGGATTCATTGGTGAATAAAAAGTTCAGCATTTATTGAAAATAGAAAGCATCACTTTATCACTTTAACACATCCTGGCTAAATAAAAGTATACTTTTTTTTTCTTCTAAAGAATGAAAAAAAAATTACTGACCCCAAACTTTTGAACTGTAGTGTATATTGTTACAAACGATTATTTCAAACGAAATTATGTTTTATTGTTTTGTTTTTAATATTTATTCATCAAAGAATCCGCAAAAAAAGTATCACATGTTATAAATAAAATAATAAGCAGCACAACTGTTTACAACATTGATAATAATTCAGCATATTAGAATGATTTCTGAAGATCATGCAACACTGAAGACTGGAGTAATGATGCTGAAAATCCAGCTTTATCATCACAGAAATAAAATCATATTTTAAAGTATATTAAAATAGAAAACCATTAATTTTAAATTGTATATAAAATGTTTTTTTTTCCTGTGTTTTTGATCAAATAAATGCAGGCTTGTAGAACATAAGAGACTTCTTTCAAAAGCATTAAAAATAGTAATGTAAAAAATTTTGACCGGTATTGTATATATAAATAGTACATTTAAATGTAGATTTAAAGATGTACTATTTAGACTAGTTATGTATGGATTATATATACACTGTATATTAACTAGTCTAAATAGTACATCTTCAAATACCACTTGGTTTGATGGTCGCCACAAGATGTCAGTATAGCAAAAAAATCTGAACACAGAAAAACTAACTTGTGAATTTTGCTCACACTTTAGTTGAAAGCAACCTAAAATTATATTTTACAGGGACAGCACCCATTTTTCAAAGACAGTGGTGAAAGTTATGGATCACATTTGGGAACTGGAACCAACAACATTGGTTCTGGCCAGATCTTTAACCACTATTCTACTGAAGAAAAGAAACACTGGTTTACTGGTCTTAGCTGGCTTTGCTTGCTGATATTAGGGGTGTTTTGGACACCATCTCTTACCATGATAATAAGAGTAAGCAGGGCTGTGCTGGAGCCCATCATGAAGAATGTGTCGATGAACCACGTGCACCAGAGCACACGGTTAGTGACGCCCATGGCCTTCAGAGTCTCTTTTAACCTCATCTCTTTCTCAAGCACAATGCTCTTCACAGTCATAGAGACAGAGTAGACCCAGGCCAATACCATGAAGATCGGAAAGCAGCGGTTTAGAGTCAGCATGAAGCTGTGTGTCGTCAATGAGGAGAAAAAGATAGATTACTGACAATTACACATAAAAAAAAGTGCTGGGCAATCAATTAATCTCATCCAAAATAAAAGTTTGTGTTGTGTATGTTCCTAAAATATGAATGAAAAATTCTGTCAGATACCAGTAAGTCATTAATAATTTCCATGTTATGGATAATAATCTATAAATTGGCTACTTAAAAATGAAAATTATGATTTAAAAAAACAACAAAAAATATTATTTTGTCTAAATATGCAAAAAAAACAAACAAAAAAAAAACACTGTATGAATTAACACAAAATAATAGTCAGAAAAAATCTATTTTAATGGAACAGTTTATTTATTCAGAGGCCCACAGTGAGCATAAATATTATGCAGTTGATATTTATAGTATGGCCAAAAAGTAAGATGAAATTATGATAGCTTGTAATGTAAATTAATGAGATCTTAATAACAGTATAGCAGACTACTGACGTAAAATGCATATTAATATCAGGCTATATCTTTCAACAATATGTCCTAGTAAAACGATATTTAAATGCTTAGTTTTATGATCAAAGCTCTGTAGTTTTTATTGTGGGGGACAAAACATATAACGCGATGCAATACAATGATGATCGAGAGATCATCAAAAGCCGGTTGTGTCATATTTGATACTTCATGATTTTCTTTAGAAAAAAAATTATGTATGGATAATCAAGTAAACCTTAAGTCCAGTAAATGTTCATATAACAATATAAAAGTTATCTTTATAAAATCAGTAAAGATTTCACAGCAAAAATATATGTATACCACGATCTGAAGAGGAACATTTGTATGATACAATAGACTTTATTGGGTTAATGCTTTTAATGTGAGTGTTACATGACGCAAAGGTAATCTAAATGTGAAAATGAGCATGCACAATTAAATATCCAATAAACTAAATTAAATCTCTAATATTGGCGGATAACTGATATGGTCTAGAAATGTCATGCATAAATGTTAAAAATACTGAGTGTGATACTCACAGGTCATCCACATAGCAGGGATAGGGCATCTGCTGCAGGTAGACTCCTAACGGCCTTTCCTTCCCTGTGTGGCTCTTTATTATTCCATGTTCTATCATGTCCTGCAAGTATGCAAATCCTCCCCATATATAACGCAGATCATCCATTGGATCAGCCCTTGGCCCTGGATCCCAGTATCTGATCATAGAGGATATACATTGGAATAAATGCAAAGAAAATCAAGATTTGGGGAATGATTGGGGCAGTAGGCTTAGGCTACCCTTAAAAGGACAATTTTGTACCTTATCTACCCCTAAAAGGTGCAGTTTAGTAGTGATCTTGTAGTGTACCCTACAAGATACTACTTTGAACTTTTACAGGTAAATAAATAAAACTGCCTCAGTGACAAGCTGTTGTACCCTTAAAGGTACAGTTTTTTCAGAGGGTGTACAGACATACCTGTCTTTGATCTTGTTGGTGCGCTCCACGACATCAATGTCCATGCGGATTTTGAATTTGACATGAGGGGGTACCTTGGTGGTCCAGGAGTACATGTCAACAAATACCAGCCCTGCCCAGAACTTGCTCTCCCCTAGAAGGTCCAGCGCTCGATAGGTCAGTTGATCCTCATCAGAAATGCTGGAGAACTTGTCCAGAACTAGACACTGTAAATAGAGGGGGCATATAATATCATTAGTATATATATATATAGGTATTTGTACATAATGTTTATATGCATGTTTTTGTACATTTGGACATATGCTGAAATGTGCAATATAATAGTACTGACAGCATCTAAAACGGAAAAGTGTTTTGTGTGTGTGTGTGTGTGTGTGTGTGTGTGTGTGTGTGTGTGTGTGTGTGAGAGAGAGAGAGAGTTTGTGTATATTATAACCATTACATTTACAGTATATAAAATAGTAAATGGTATTTCAGGTGCAGTAACAGTATCAGTCAAATATGAATTAAATATTTTAAAAAGAAATATATATAGTGCTGTCAAATCGATTAATTGTGATTAATCGCATCCAAAATAAAAGTTTGTGTTTACATAATATGTGTGTGTACTGAGTATAATTATTATGTATATATAAATACGCACACATGCATGTATATATTAAGAATGGTTTGTCATATCTATATATAAAATATTTATATGTATATATAAGATAAATAAATGATATAACTATATATACATGCACATATTTCTTAAATATATAGTACATGTATGTGTGTGTATTCAAATATACATTATAATTACATATTATGTAAACAAACTTTTATTTTGGATGTGATTAATCGCACGATTAATCGATTTGACACATATATACATATACATAAAATGTCACATTTCTCATTTTTAAATTGATGTGATTCCATTGAACATATTTAATATACATCACTGGTCAAAAACTAAATAAACCTATTAATTCCATTACTTCAATATTCATGGATGTATCTAATGTAAAATACTTGACATTTACTTGACAGTTCAATGCCGGACTGTCAAACTGAATCAGATCAAGTCGTTCCCCTGTATTAGATCTGCATCACAACTCAGCACAATATTAATAACTACAAAGACTCATTCAGTGAGTCTTCGGTTTAATTGAATTGTTTGCTGATTTGTTTTCAGCTTGGCATAAGATGGTGGGAGTCTATTTGAGATCTTGGAGACATTGTTCTCCATGTGGTCGGTATGCACTGCAGTAAACTGGCCTGCGCTTTCTCTTTGTGTAGGCCGAGTAGACTGACAGCTGTATCGAATTGGACTCATTCGTCGGGTTTGTCTGTCACTCCTCAAGTGTTGCTAGCCGAGACAGACACAAAAACTAAAAGACACATGGTTTAGATAGCAGAAGTCTTGCTCTCGCTGGCACAGGCTGCCTTAAGCTCACCCTGATTTGTATTAAAGGCATTCAGCATTGAACTCCATTAAAGAGCTCTTTCACACTGGCAAACTCTCAGTGAGAAATCAAACGCTTTGCTTTGTCCTGCTTGACATCAGATAGACAGAGCAGGCTAAGAGTGACCACTTGGTTTTCACCCTCCTGCTTCTGAGCAGATCTGGGTGTCTTTATCTACACTGAAATTCTAAATGACAAGTGAACTTTGAGTTCTTTTATTAGTGATAAGCTAGACTTTCTAAGTGTCCTAAAAAAGATATTTAGAATTTCAAAGGCTGTTTTAAAAAAGGAATACTGCACTGTATATGTTGTATACTGCACACTATTTTACCGCTCAAAAGTTTGAAAGAAATTAATACTTTTTTTCAGCAAGGACACTTTAAATTGATAAAGATTTGTTTATACATTTTTACAAAAGATTTCTATTTTAAATAAATGCTGTTCAAACATTTTTTAATAAGAAAACAACCATGTATAAAAAATTCCCATACTTTTGAATGATAGTGTGTGTGTGCGTGCGTGCGTGTGTGCGCGTGCGTAGAAATGTATATATTATAAGAAATGTATTATAATATATATAAAAATATAAGAAAATTATATACACACACAAATAAATATATATATATATATATATATATATATATAATTATCAGTATGTATATATATATATGTATGTATACATGTCAAATTTTCTTATATATTAATAGTATGCAATAAGCAACATTTCATAATGCTTTTTTATACATTACATTTGTTCAAATCAATGAGTGCCACCCATGGTATAAGCTCTGAAATAATTATTTTGCATCTTAGATCCAGTTTTGTTTTTTAAAAAAACATAGAAATGGAAGGTCAGTGGATTCTGGGACACAGAACTCCTCACAGTGTGCAGTACAGCACATTTTACATTTCATTGTTCACCATACGAGTAGTATGATTAGTATGAGTATAATATTCTTGTTGCTAGCATTTGATACCTCTCCATATCGGTTTATGAGGCGAATAACTTGGTCAGTCAGGTTAAAGATGTTCCTCCAGTCAAAGTTAGGCATGTCCTGGGCTCGATCCTCCTCAGGGCCATTGTACAGGAAGTTGAGGATGTGTTGGCCCATAAACGGAGTATCCTGGAGGCCTTTGTTGATATAATCCATCACCGTGGGGTTTCTAATGGAGTCCTGAGATATAGGGCACAATATTATGGAACTGAAACCTTGCATGATATACGGTTGCCGTGATTTTGCCAAGTAAGACATCCTGGAACAATATTCCTAGCTGATAGGTGAATAAGATTGGTGTAGATGCCCCAAACATAACTAACTCTAAACCAATCCGATTGGTTTCTTGGAATGCAACAAAGATGTTATATCCAGGAACATGTTTAATTGGTGTAATCACGTTTAACCTTGAAATAATGTGCTAAAAATTAAGGATCTCTTAAGGATTGGTGTCATGTTTCAAAGAATGTTTAAGAGACAGAGTTTACCCGAAGCATGTTCATCTGTACACCATCCTGAAAAAAGCTCCACACCTGCGGGCCCACCTCCTCCCAGGCCCGACCCATGTTCCTAAGTCTTTCTAACTCCTCAAAGGTAGTGTTTGCCTGGACAAACACACACAAACAAAGGTTAGATGCATTCAATTAAAGAACAAATTTTGTTTAGCATTCAATGGCACAGTCACAAAGACAGAACAATACTCAGGTGGTGGCAACTGGTCGAGTTTGACCACAGAATGACTGAATTCCCACCAGGAGCAGTTTACACAGTCCCACTGAAAGCCCTACTGCATAAACAGAGAAACTGAAGCTTTCTAAAGCTGATCTGATGGGACCAAAGCCATGGCCCATTGCCCAGGGCAGGCACGTCCCCACCTAAGCCTGTCCTGCACCGGAGCACTCTCTTGGGGCAAAAGCCTTACCTTCCTCCTTCCCTTTCTTTTTTGCTCTTTCACTCAAATTCTTTGTTTTTTGCTTCCACTTTTCCAATTGCCAGGGGCACCAAGGAAAGATTCACAAAGAGCTGGAGGTTACACAGAGACAAACAACACTATGGCTTGCATGAAAAGTTGTAGGTTCAAACCCCATAAGGCTTGATAAGTTAGATAACTTGATAAGTCAATAAGTCATGCATGAGGAAAAAAATACTGTCATATACAGCGAAACTGGTATTCCCCATGCATGAGTGGGTGTTAACCACATTTTCTACTGACAGAGAGGAAATACTCCAGTAGATGGACTTAGAATGCCCTACTTTACTGTCAAGTCGAGTGAATATTGTAGAAAAATTTGTTTAGCCACCAGAATTTCAAGGGCCCGCTTCCTTTGTTTTGCTGCATGTCTCAGCCTTACCCGTTTTTCTTTGACGCATTTATTTTTTTTATTCCCTTGTAATGTCACTTCACAAAATGAGAAGAAAAAAAAAGATCAGCCTGAACCCCAGTCCTGCTTGCATAAGAATCTGAGGAAGCAAAAGCCAGTCAGCTGATCATATGTTCCGAAGTGTTCCTAAAACACACTTAGCCTCTATGGGAAGCCGGCAGTCCTGCATCATTTCCCCTCTGGCTAACCTGCTGACATGTCTGCAGCAATGTGGTGATTTATCTGACAGGCCCGGAGCAAGATTAGCTGTTGCATTAATACACTCATCTACTGTTGTTCCAAGTGTGTGTGCAGTCAAAGAAGAGCTCTTTCTCTTACATTTTTAATGATCTGTCTGACAGCAGGGGAATCAGGAGCGTACAGAATTTTGCCCATCAGGAAAGGCTTGACTGAACTCCACACAATCCTTGTGACCGGATTGGACTCCAAATCCTTCATGAGGTCATTACAGAATGGAGCTGAAAGAGATATGGAGTTATGAAAAACACGAGAACATTCCCTTCTCCTCTTTTCCTCTTCATCAGTCTAAAGTCTATGTAAAGTACTCACTGGCCGTGTGATCGTAGTTGTATTTTCCCTCTCCCCTTGTGCTGTTGATGCCCAAAAAGGCTTTGTAGTTGTTATCCTCGTACCAGTTGAAGGAGGTGACCCTGGAGAAGGCCCCTTCAGTGTAGCCACAGAATAAGCTGGAGGTGGCGGCCATGAGTTGGCCGAAAGATGGGGTCTCATGGGACTGGAGCAGTAGTGAGACCACTTGCAGCAGGTCTTTAGAGCTAGTTCGGTCAAACAGCTGTTGAAAAAGTGGTACAAATTAAAAAAAAAAAAAATAATCAAAATAATGTGCATTTTTTAATTTTAGTTAAAAAACAAAATCAATGTTTTTAGAATACAGTGGACCCCAAAAAATTCAGACATGTAAAGCACATTCAATGCATGGATGCCATTGCATTAATTAAAATATCAAACCAAAAAGTTTTATATTTTATTATTTCTGTTTTAAAGCACAAGCTCACTTTTCAAGCAAAACATTTCACAAAATAAAACATTTGGCACAAAATGATACGCCGTCACAAATTATGCTAAAAAGTATTTGGATATTTTCTGGTTGTCTAATTTAGAACATGGAGAACATTTACACAGTTAAAAGGGTTATTTCATCCAAAAATGAAAATTCTGCCATTACCCTCATGTTGTTCCAAACCCGTAAGACTTTTGTTTATCTTCAGAACAAAAATAATTGTTTTGATTAAATCTGAGAGCTTTCTGTCCCTCCATTGACAGCTAGGCAACTACCACTTTGACGCTTCAAAAAGTTCTTAAAGTGATCATAAAACTAATCCATATGAATTTAGTGGTTTAGTCCAAATTTTCTGAAGAAACTTGATCGCTTTATATAATGAACAGATGTCATTTAGGCTTTTATTCACATAACATTGATCAGCGAACATAAACAGAAGCTCAACCGAACCAGCTTGATGCGTGAAAACAAACCTCATTGGTTCTTGTGGAAGCTCAAACGTGCTACGTAACACGAGAATGAACCTCATTGGTTCTTGTTGAAGCTCAAACGCGCTGCGTAACACGAGAATGAACCTCATTGGTTCATGTGGAAGCTCAAACGTGCTGCGTAACACGAGAATTAACCTCATTGGTTCTTGCACGTCAAGCGAACATAGCTTCTGTTTACCACAACTGATGTGTAAGTTGATGAATGTTTATATGTGAATAAAAGCCTTAATTCAATCTGTTCATCATAAAAAAGCGAACGTATCTCTTAAGAAAATTTGGACTAAACCACTTTCATCAAAAAGATCTTTACTTGTGTTCCGAAGTTGAATGAAAGTCTTGCAGGTTTGGAACATACTGTAAAAAAATATGGATGTAGTGTCTAGACGTCACCCATAGGGAGGGTTCTGAAGAGCAGTTTTGAAGACTCAAAGTCGTCTGTCGCCATCTTGGCAGCACGTCACCGTGCGTCACTCCCAGATAACTGACAATGGGCAAAGAGGCGGGACGTGGCTGGAGCTGAGGTGACGTGATGACTAACAGACAGCAGACCATCCATCCATCCATCCATCTTCTTCCGCTTATCCGGGGCCGGGTCGCGGGGGCAGCAGTCTAAGCAGAGATGCCCAGACTTCCCTCTCCCTAGACACTTCTTCCAGCTCTTCCGGGGGGACACCGAGGCGTTCCAAGGCCAGCCGGGAGACATAGTCCCTCCAGCGTGTCCTTGGTCTTCCCCGGGGCCTCCTCCCGGTTGGACATGCCCGAAACACCTTCCCGGGAAGGCGTTCAGGAGGCATCCGGAACAAATGCCCGAGCCACCTCAGCTGTCCCCTCTCGATGTGGAGGAGCAGCGGCTCTACTCCGAGTTCCTCACGAGTGACTGAGCTTCTCACCCTATCTCTAAGGGAGCGCCCAGCCACCCTGCGGAGAAAGCTCATTTCGGCCGCCTGTATCCGGGATCTTGTCCTTTCGGTCATGACCCAAAGCTCATGACCATAGGTGAGAGTAGGAACGTAGATTGACCGGTAAATCGAGAGCTTCGCCTTACGGCTTAGCTCTTTCTTCACCACGACAGACCGGTACATCGACCGCATTACTGCAGAAGCTGCACCGATCCGTCTGTCAATCTCCCGTTCCATCCTCCCCTCACTCGTGAACAAGACCCCTAGATACTTGAACTCCTCCACTTGGGGCAGGAACTCTCCACCAACCTGAAGTGGGCAAGCCACCCTTTTCCGACTGAGGACCATGGCCTCGGATTTGGAGGTGCTGATCCCCATCCCAGCCGCTTCACACTCGGCTGCAAACCGTCCCAGTGCATGCTGAAGGTCCTGGTTAGAAGGGGCCAACACGACAACGTCATCCGCAAAGAGCAGAGACGAAACCGTGTGGTCCCCAAACCTGACACCCTCCGGCCCTTGGCTGCGCCTAGAAATTCTGTCCATAAAAATTATGAACAGAACCGGCGACAAAGGGCAGCCCTGCCGGAGTCCAACATGCACCGGGAACAAGTCTGACTTACTGCCGGCAATGCGGACCAAACTCCTGCTTCGGTCATACAGGGACCGGACAGCCCTCAGCAAAGGACCCCGGACCCCATATTCCCCCAGCACCCTCCACAGGACGCCGCGAGGGACACAGTCGAATGCCTTCTCCAAATCCACAAAACAAATGTGGACTGGTTGGGCAAACTCCCATGAACCCTCCAGCACCCTGTAGAGGGTATAGAGCTGGTCCAGTGTTCCACGACCAGGACGAAAACCACACTGTTCCTCCTGAATCCGAGGTTCCACTATCGGCCGAATTCTCCTCTCCAGTACCCTGGCATAGACTTTCCCGGGGAGGCTGAGAAGTGTGATCCCCCTATAGTTGGAACACACCCTCCGTTCCCCCTTTTTAAAAAGAGGAACCACCACCCCGGTCTGCCATCCCAGAGGCACTGTCCCCGACCGCAGACAGCAGACAAATGGCAAATTCGCCTGTCACTCAAAGTGGCCAAGCCCTTAATTATGCAGAACTTTAAGGCTTTATATAATGTAAACGAATGAGTAATACAAAAATTCTCCCCCCTCACAGTTGTCATGAAGGGCAATATTAGCTGTATAGACCAAAACCACAATTTGTACCAGACTGTAAACATCTTTTTATTTTTCTGGTGTAATGTTGGGCATCTTAACATGGGGCTCAATGAGATTCTGCTCCCTTTTGGAGCCCGTCTCTAGCGGCCAGTCGATGAATTGCAGTTTAAGTCACTTCCGTGTTGGGTTCAAGAGAAACTGGGGGAGGTTGCCGCTTGGTTTAGAATAACATAAGGGAGAGCAATTAATGACAATTTCCATTTTTGGGTGAACTAACCTTTTAATACACGTAAATGCACAATTCAAATACCTAGTTCAGTCATTAAACTCAAGAGGGTGCAGGCTGATAGGCCCTTTACAAGCAATTTGCAAGTAATCACATCATTACCGCATGGCACAAGCTGATCCTGCAGCCAGTAAGATTGCTTGCTCAACATTTAAATAGTGTGGTTCATTGTTTGCTGTAAGCTAGTCCTGGAGAATGCTATCAGAGAGCTATCCTCTGAAACCTTCCACCTCCCCCAGCTCCACCTGCTTATATCTGCTATTATGCAGTAGCAGCATATCTTACATGCTCACAACAGCGTGTCTGTGTATCTTTTAGCAGTAGCAAGTCCAAACTTAATCTGCAGCAGCAGCATAGCAGATCTAGTCCTCCATTAAAGGTGCTCTAAGCGATGTCACGCGTTTAGGCCAAAACAATTTTTTGTCACATACAGCAAACATCTCCTCGCTATCTGCTAGCTGCCTGTCCACTGAACACACTGTAAAAAAAACACGGCCTCTGTAGTCCGCCTAAGCTCCACAAACTGCAACAAAAACAAACTGGTGCAGCCTGGACCACGAAGCACAACAAACAGTGCTCCAGCCAATAGCCGACAAGAATGGTTTGAGGGTGGAAATCGTATGACATGGCTTAGAGCCCTTTTAACATTGCTATATTCAATAACATGCTAAAACTTTTCTGTGTGGTCATCATTTTGACGACCCCAAAATGCAATTTTGTTAAAAGAAATTGCTCAAAAAAAGTGACGTTTTGTATTTAATGCCATGAATTACATATTCAGTATGTGTGACTTCAATGTCCAGATTGGGGACCCTGTGGATTGAAATACTTCTGATTTACAGAACAGTAATTGATAATTAATTGTAGCTGTAGCTGTTCTGATGTAATTTATGCCAAAAATACTGTAATCTGCACATCTTTCAACAAAGTAAAGAGTATGAATTTCAAATCCATCATGGAATCAAAAGGCAAACCAAACCTTTTGGCACCAAACTAAAATCCCTCTGGGTGGGAAAGTCCATTATCCTCTAAACTCAAACACATCAAAGCCTACAGACACAGGACAGATAATCTGAGCCTCTGGGGTCCACAGTACTACGGCAGGTGAAGAGAGAGAGAAAACAGCATCTAGAGAAGATAACAGTAGATAACAGCAGTCCATTGATTCATTAAAAAAAAGCCAGCAAGTTCTGTAAAACACATTTGTTTCCTCACAAGTTAATAAAAAGGGATATTTTTGGAAACAGGAGACAGTAAATTCCTGGATTTTTTCCAGAAAAAGTAATTCGGAAAATGAGCAATTGGCGTCAGGGTCCCCCTTAGTCAGGCGACAGACAAAAGACCAGCTCCACCGACAGGAAGTCCCTGACTTTTAGAGCTGCGGGCACATTGACACACTTTAACCAGCAGACATTGACGTATGACATCCCCCCCTTTTCAGCAGGATATAAAATGCCCTCAACTGTAAACTAATTATTTATAGTGAGAATCTGACTGAGCAGTGGCTGAAATTAGCTTTCCGCACACACACCAATGATATCTCCATATCCGTATGCTTGCGTAAAAGCCGGGACGGAGGAAATCGTGATTTCCTGATCGCTAAAAATACAGTTGAACTTTTGAAGGGCCATGATGAGGCCCATACGCACCGCTCTCAGCTTCTCAGACACGGCAGGCAGAAGTCGGGCCCAGAAGTGCAGGTCAAGTCCATTGGAGTAGTTGTCAAGAACTAGAGGAAGCTGGGAATGAGAGAAGAGAAGGAAATGAGACCATCAAGGTATATGGCATAGACGAATACATACATTAACAATCCAAATGTCATTGCAAGAGAGTTTTCAGTTTTTTTGTCCATTGGAAATTTTTTGGGAAGACCAATTTATATTGTTTTGTCAATCGACAGACTCGACAGAAAAGTAAAAGACCGATTTTTACTATTCAAGCAAGTGAATACAAGCAATAATACATAAATAGTAATAAATATAATAAAATCAGTCAGTGTTATTTTAGAATCAGTGATATAATAGTTTTTGTTATTATTTTTAATTAGATTTATTTTTACTTTTTTCATTTTTAATGTAAGCTATTTTGTTGTATTTTTTCATTCTTTTAAGTCGTTATACGTTTTAGTTTTTATTTATTTATTTTATTTGAGTTACTTAGTTCTTCAACTTAAATTAAACGAAAATGAGAAATGCTGCCTTTGCAACTAGCAGAAATAAAATAAATAAAACATAATAATAAAAAAAAGAGAAACGAAAATGTTTTAAATGTTTCAGTTTTCCTATTAGTTAACAATAATAACCCTGGTTTAAAATATATGTATAAAATGAAATGTCAGGTATAAAATAGTGTTAACATTTTAACAGTGTCCAAATCATTTTAGCTGAAGTTGCAAAGCTGGGTTTGGGAAATGCATGTAGCTCACATCCTGTCTTCCGAGATGTAACATTTCC
Source organism: Romanogobio albipinnatus (assembly GCA_023566225.1). Lineage (NCBI taxonomy): Eukaryota > Metazoa > Chordata > Actinopteri > Cypriniformes > Gobionidae > Romanogobio > Romanogobio albipinnatus. The sequence goes on along the minus strand of CM042260.1, from coordinate 31,411,283 downwards.
AGAAACAATCTTTCTTCGAGGGGCTGCCCTAGGAACAAAATCCAAGCTACTTTACAATGGACAAGGAGGGACCAAGTTCAGGAAATGCCGTGTATGTGTGTCACAAGAGCAACCTCAAATATGAACATCCTTCCTATCAGCCTTTCTATCTCTAATGCTAAAAGTGTCTGATAACATGTTAATATGGATCCAGCCATCAGTGTTTGCATAGTTTCTGACTAGTTGTCAGTCATAAGTCATTATACTTACAGTGTTAAAGTGTAACGTGATGTTAACAACACACGAGTGACTTTAGATAAAAGTGTCTAAATGAATAAACATGAATGTGTTCATGTAACTCTTCCGAGGGGGAAGCTTAGATAAAGTAGTCTTCAGTACAGTCAGTATTATTATTTAAAGCCCTCATAGGGTTTAGTCCAGCTGAGAGGTGTGTTGACTGTAATCTAATTACTGAAATAGGCCAAGTCGGTTCCCTCCACTAACACTGATCGGGTGACTCAGACTAACGCCCCTCTGCCCTCTCCCCATGCTCATTTAGAAAGCGTAAATTACCAAGAACAACCAGGAAGGGTGTGTGGGATTTTGTTACTAACTCTACAACAATTCAAAAGCTATCATCAAACAGGAAGTACAAAAACATGCACTTGCTGATGCTATAATAAATCATCAATCTTCCTTTGTTCAGGTTCACTTACAGATGCCTGGATTTGGATTAGTAAAATTATGGTTGCATTTTATTTTACAGTGTGTGTGCTTACAGTGTACTTCCCTAAGAAAGTACTGGGTAATATTGTAACTACATGGGTTAAGGTTAGGTTTATGGGTAGGTTCAGGGTTAGTACCTAGTTATTGCAGTTACTATAATAAGTGCATAGTATGTACATGCGGAACAGGACTGTAAAATAAAGTGCTACCAAAATATATTTTTAAATACTATAATCATCAATCTTCCCATTTTAAGTTTCACTTACAAATGACTGAATTTGGAATAATTAAATGATAAAATGAAACTGAAAAGGGTGGGAAAATACAAAAATACTTTTTTGATGGTTTTTGATCATGTGTAAACATTTTATTCTTATTATAAATGTAGCCATAAATTATCCCTATCAGGCTTCTTATTTATTTTAACTAAGCTAAAATAGTAATCAGCATTTTTCTGGTAATCAACATTCTATGCCATCATAAACCAGCCAAGAACTGCAAGGAAATTAATGCAGGCTTAGGGGCTTTTCATACAGAACATCCATCCATCCATCCATCCATCTTCTTCCGCTTATCCGGGGCCAGCACTTCCTCTACACCCAACCCATTTCCATTTACAGATGACATTATTTATTTTATTGAATGCATGAGTAGACTGACCAAGCGGAACAGTTTGAAGAAGTCCAGGTTAGCGTAGAATTTGTCCTCAATGGTCTGAAGACGCTGCGGCGTGAGAATGCACATGGCATTGCGCACAGTATACAGGCCCCAACGGCTCGGGAAAATAAGGAAACGCTCAAGAAGAGTCTGACTGCAGGCGATGTCCTTTAGATGGAGATCAGGAACTCCATATGCAAACTGAGAGAGAGCGAGAGAGAGCGAGAGAGCAGACAGACAGTGAAAAACAGAATGAAAAGATTAGGAGTTGAGGGCAGTTAATGCTGTGTTAGACTAAGCTGGACTTAAATGTAAAATGTTTCTGGAAATAGAAAAAATAAATAAAATAGTTAAGATTGATTTCTAAAACTATCTGTCATGTATCAGTCTGTGATTGGCATAAAACATATCAAACATATCAACATAAATCAGCTTTGTTGCTGTAATTTTTTAGTAGTGTTGTTTTAGCAACACCGACTCAGTCACATGGATGAAGACACCGGCACCCGTAACAAATGAAATTAAAAATGGAAAAGAGACATCAATGCTACTTTTTTTTTTAGCATCAAAGCTAACAAAGCATCAACTGTTTTTTCAGTTAGGTTCAGATTTTTACTAGCTAAAGTTGCTATGCTAACATTCTCTGGCCGCACTATAAATACATATTAGCATTAGCAGCATATGTGACACTATTTATATGAACAATTACTGGTTTATTTATCATTTTAATACATTTTTAACGAATGCTTGCCTTTGAGTACACACTAGTCACTCTTGCAATTTCAGCAAAACCTCATATAGGCCTACAATATGTTATCTGGCTAATGCGATCTAAATTAGCACAATTCACAGTATTGATCAATGAATGACAGAAAACAAAATGGTAAACTTTTGAAAGACATAAAAATGAAAGACCCCACGGTTTTTACCAGTAGGTTTGAAAATGTGCAAATTTTCCTCTCATAGCGTAAAACATACACAAGTTAAAAGTAAAAACACACATGTGTTTAGTCAGCCAGATTCAACCTGCACTCAACCTTCATCAAACATCTATAAAGAAACACCACCAGGTTCCCCATGGAATTGTATTTCAACTCAAGGAAGGGGCACAAAAGAGGATGGCAACAAAATTGGAGGAAATCATTAACATCCCAAGACATCCTGGAGCACCTTTAGCCATCATCTTAAAATCACGAAAAACACTTCTGAGGTGTTGCTGCCGGCTGCCATTAGACAATACTACTTCTGCTGCTTATATAGAACAACATATATAATATATAGCATATTGTATGCTTAGATAATCCTTATGCTTTTAAATGATCTGTATGTGTATAATATATAAATTACACATATTTTATGTGTCATATTGTACGTAATTTGAATAAAAATAAAATTATATAAGATGCATTAAATTGATCAAAAGTACAATAAATACATTACAGTATAGTGTTACAAAATATTATTATTTTAAATAAATTCTGTCGGTTCACTTTCTATTCATCTAAGAATCCTGAAGAAAAAAAAAAACTCAAAAATATCAAGCAGTGCAACAATTTTTCAAAATTAATAATCATAGGAAATGTTTCTTGAGCATCAAATCATCACATTAGAATGATTTCTGAAGCATCATGTGACACTAAAGACAAGTAATGATTTGCCATCACAAGAATAAATAACATAAATTTAAAATAGAAAACAGTTCATTTAAATTGTAATATTTCATGTTACTGTTTTTACTGTATTTGTGATCAAATAAATGCATGGGAGCATAAAATAATCTCCTTCACACTTGTTTCCCTTCTTAACGTGAATTTATGTTTTATGTATGCAGTCATGAAACAGGCAGGGGAAAAAATGCAATGGTGACTTGTACAGTATCCACAGTATGTAAAAGTAGACAATATTCAGACATTATAAACAACTTCGCTGCATCAACAATCGAATACTTCCCCACTATATGACATGCGAAAAACAGTACACCAACAGAGTCGTATGTCCAAATACACATTATTCGAAAAACAGTAGGTGAAAAGTACACGGATGACCTACTACTTCTGCAAGATTCTGAAGTACGCATTCGATGGACACTTTACTATCCAATGAGGCTGTGGGAGAGGATTCATGAATGGCAGTGAAGTGACGCAACTGACACGGGTATGGTCACATGACAGTAACAACATGAGGGATGTAGTACGTCTGCATATCATATTCATACTATATAGAAAGTACTTTTTAACAGTTGCGAAGTAAATTCAAATTCAAATGTAGTACCTATTCAGACAGTATGCAATTTTGGGCGCAAAACATACATACGGTATAGATGCAGGCTATGACTCAAAACCAGCATGCTAAAAACCCAACTGTAAAACCTCCAGCCTCCTGCATCCTCTCTAACCAGCTTTCTTTCCCTGCCCTCCTCTGTCATTTTCTATTTCATTTGTAGCTAAGGACTTTTCCAACCAGGACATTCCATCTTCTTCTGTACGCCCCTGCTGGCTGACTGGCAGCACCTCTGAGAAAGCCTTCAAAATGCTTTGCATTCCTCTCCCTTACATTTCCATATGAAAGTGACTCGGACCCTGATGTTCTTGTGTTCATGCTATCACTTCCTCTAGACCTGCTCTTCTCTTTGTCCACAGCGCTGCCCTTACAATCAAAGGAGACGCAGTCTCGTGCAAATCATCATCGGTTCTTTGTTCTCGCTGAAAAATAAACCCACAAAGAATCTCGGGGCAGGGTAACATGGGGCGAGGTTCGGCCAGAGTCGTTCTGCATTAGGTTGGGGGTCTGATTACTCACAGGGCCCTGGGATGACAAATATATACATCACAAAAGGTCTGTACAGAGAGCTGAGAAACCCAAACATGCAGTCTGATGCTGAACAAACGGCCACTTGAGAACCGGCCAAGATTCTCTCAGTCTCAAACAGAGACATTCAAGTCCACTAACAAAGTCTATTTACATGCAGAGAAAGCAGATGAATTTTTGTCTCTGCGGTGAAATCAATCTGCGTATCATTCACAATTAAATTAGATGATAACAAAAAAAGGACGCTTCGGGTTAGTGACCTCTCTGAGTTTTGGAGACTTCAAGCTGAGCTGTAGCTGTAATGTAAATAGATTCAAAGATATTCTGGCAGTTACAGATTAAAATTACAATTTTCATATTGTAGCCAATAAACGGATGATTTTCATAATTGTAATAAATGATTACTGTTGTTTCGTGTAAATAAAATAAAAATAAAACACTTAAAAATGTTATAAATTTTTTTCAGTTTTTTTTCAGTTTTAAATTCTTCAAGCGAATTTAGGCATCACAACATTAAAATGTACAGCATGAAAAATGTATATATTTATTTTGAGATTTGCTAAAAGATTACATTTAACATTCTTATTAAATTATAAATGTTTTTTTAAGATTAACTTTAAGTGAGTGTTAGATGGCAGCAAAGGTCACTAAAATGTAAAACAAATAGGTGAAATGAGCATGCAGAATATCCAATATCACCTAGCACTTATAAATTAAAACAATCTCAATATCACCCATAACTAATATGGTACCAATATATTGTCCATTTCTAATTTCAATTATAATGGCCTAAATGTGAGTATAACCTTAATTTTGTTACTTTTTTTTGGCAATCTTATTACATACTCTAGAATATTTCACATATAGAAGTCTTAAAGGTACAGTAGCAAAAATAGTTTCATTCTAAGGGTCAGCGAATGAGTGCACTACAAAGAAATCATATCCTTAATGAGTTTTTTTATCTTACTTTCCAGACAAAATATCTAAAAATCATTCCAATGAAATATTTACTAGTGCTGGGCAAATGAACGTGTTAACGCGGGTGATTCATTTTTTCAGTTTAACGCATTAAAAATATTTAACACTATTAACGCAGCACCTGTTTTTATATCCATTTTTGCCCAGCGTTACATTATATGATCACGCTCTTATTCATGTAAATGTTTTTAAACAATCTAAGCGCAACAAGACACAAGAGAACGCGCTGTATGTCAATGTCCTGTCTGTGTGGCTGCATCTCAATCAGATCTCTAGTTCAGTTGTCAGGGCACTGATCAGGAGTCGTCCACATTCATGTACACGATATACTGATTCACCACCTAGGAAGCTAGGGAGCTAATCGAGGAACGCCCTGATATACAGGAACGCGCGCGCGCCAGTCTCGTGCACACATCGAGTTGTCTTTCGTTCTTGAACAAAAAATAACAACAAACACAGAGAATTTTGCCAAAATGCCAGTTTTGTAGAGTATTCTCATATTAGAAGTCTTAAATTAGTTAAATAACGTCTTAAATGAACTTGTGAGATAATGAGATGCGCGGGACAGCGCGTCAGATCCGTGTCATGTTCGGCAGCGGCCGATCTTAAAGTGACAGCAGCACTCATGACGCCTGTCAATAATGTTCATCAAAGAACAATGGGAACAGAAAAAATTGTAGCTTTAATGGTGATTAATCTAGATTTCATTTATTATTTATGCAGTTAAGAAAGGTGTTGATAACTTTATTCAGTTTCTGTGTATGTCTAATAGGGAAGGCCATGGGTAAATATAACATTTATTATAATGAGTTTATATAAGGATTGTTTTAAGTTCAATTAAATTAAAAGTTATTTTTTAAAGCCTAATAAATGTTGAAATTGGCAGTTTTCAGTTATACTGTAATGTAATGTCATTAATGTTTCATAGAGACATTAGTATCAGTGACGGCCTTCATTCATAAAAAGATGCCATTACAACAAATATTTAAAATATGCTGTCTTATATTGTTTCTTCATTAATTTGGAGAGTAACTGAAATTATTACAATATCAAAATATTAAAAACTCCAATGTTTTTTAATTGCGATTAATCATGATTAATTACAGAAAAAAATTTGATTAATTAGTTCATTTTTTTAATCAGTTCACAGCACTACTATTACTTGATCGGCATCAAAGCAAAAATTAAGACTTTTTTTAAAGATTGTGTAATATTTTGTTGTTTCTGCTCAAGTATTTGAAATATTTTTTGAAAATGTACCTGGAAAACAATAAAAAAAAAAGTACTTAAAAACTTGTAATGTATTTTGCAGTGATGAGAAATGGACATTTAAAAAAAGAAATGACAAATGATTCAAATTATTTCTGGATCATATCATTTAAGCAGTCCAACACGGTTTACCTGTTCAGGTCGGATCTGTGAATGAACCAGCTGATGCACCACCGATTCTGAGAGAGGAACATCTCTGAGCAGGTATGAAGTGAGAGTTTCATCATCCTTCAAAATGTCCTCCACTTTCACGCCTCGACCTGCACACAAACAAAATGTGTGAGAACAGGATTCCAGAGCGAAGAATTTCAATGGGATGAAAGAATGTGACACTTCAACACTTAAGAGATGCTCAGCTGGAAGAATTTCAGCGGTATGACTATCATTCTGATGAGATGGACAGATAGACAACAGCTATGGTATGCCAGGCATCCATGGCCTGCTGACATATGGCCAAGATATCGCTCTGTTTATGCTTATTTTTTAAAGAAAGCGTAAAGAGGAGGTGATAGAGAAGAGAGATTCCAGTGTGAATCGGTGCCAGGAACCTAGAGGAACCAGAGACCATTTCAAACGACACAAAAAACAAGTCATGGGCCTTATTTCTCAAAGGTCACGGATCTGTTAGCACTTTGAACGCAAGCTGCTGCACGTAGGACTAAGCTTAAGGTTCTTCTGCCAGAAACCAAAAGTTCATTCATTCCTGCCCTCACCATAATGCACTGGACAATTATGCAGTCAGTCACCAGAGAACAATCAATCACATTCCACTGATGGCCTCAGATATTTGTTTTTCTAGCGAGGACAGGCCAATTAGAGCTTTCAGTGAAGGAATGCCAGACTCAATCCCAGACAACTTCTATTTGTGTGTCTCGTCATGAGGTAAACAAATGGAAGTGCTTTCTCTAAAAATAATGGTATGGAAGGAGCATAAGCTTCTTAGCATTCCCCATGAAAGGATCTCTTCAAGGCAGACTGAGCATGTGATGTAATCTGAGAGAGTGGTGTAAACAGTGGAGCTGCTGACCAGCGATCAGCTCAGGATTGGTTCGGAGAGTGTCCATGAAGTTGCTCATGGCCATGAGTTCTCGCCATAGCCGTCCCAACTGCAAGAACTCTGGATCATCAAACAGCAGCTCCTGTGCGTCCGTCCAAAACTGAGCCAGTCTGAACAGAGAGGGCATGTGTATTAGAGCAATGAAGGATTAAGTTCATCTGCATCATTTGCACATGAAACAAATCAACTCACATTGAGTTGTTGTAGTTGGACACCAGGCCTGGAGACTCTCCACGGGTTGAGTGCTGGAAACAGGGGTTGTTGGCGTTGCAGAAGATCCCTTGGATCCATGGAAGGATGCCAGTGGAGGGCATTGCTTTGTTTGGAAAATGACCTGAGGTGAAGAAAAGTGGTCATTATTGCCAAAAAAGGAACATATGCATCACAAACATCAACCAACAGAATGGTATATGTATATTTATATATACTATTAAGTGCCCCTATTATGGTTTTTGAATATTCCCTTTCATGCAGTGTTTAATACAGCTGTTTGTGAACGTAAACGTTCTGCAAAGTTGTAAAGTCAAAAGTGCATGATAAATGAAGTTGACTCCCAAAAGAAAGAATCGACTCTGAACCGCCTAAATGAGTCGTATGTAATTCGAATCCCACTGTGTGATGGTTCTACGTCACTAGAAACATCAAGTCATCCTTGCGATGGAGGATCGGGTTGAATATCTAGTTCTCGCGCTCGGATTGATATCGTAAAATCAACGTCATCGTTACCGTCTTTACAGTGTGTACAATCACTGAGCTTCCGCACAGAGCTGAAGTTCAGTTATGGTAATGGGCGTTTGTTTGCAACGTGCGCTGTAAGCGGTAGACCAATCACAACAGACTGGGCCGTCTGGCCAATCAGAGCATAGTAGCTCACGGAAAGGAGGGATTTAGCGAGACTGATTCATCCTTCGAGTCGTTTGAGAATCATTGATGTGCCATGTATATTATGAGAAAATGTAACTGTTTTTTGACCTTTGATGCATGTAAATCTGAAAACAAAATTAGGAGTCTTTTAAATAGCATAATAGGGGCACTTTAAAATCATCTTCAACCATCCATACATTCATGTTGGCGGTAAAGTGGGTTAGCTTTTCTCAGCCAAACCAGTCCAATGAATAGCACCACAGGCCACATAATCTCCATAAAGAGCCGTGTCTGGGGATAAAATGCAAGAAAATGTATTAATAAAGGCTAAAGAAAAAATGCTAAACTACAGATGACAGTGAACACATCCTTCCTTTGTAAATATATTAAAATTATATATATATATATATATATCCATTAGTCAGATGATGTTGTTTTAATCATAGTTCAAAATCCTAACCCATATTCATTGCATTACATGACTGGAATTCTCCTGGATTTCTCTTGCTGAGTAAAATGTAGTAATTTCTAGCTTTCCTAGGCGTATAGTGAAGGAACAAACGGATCTTTTCACCTTCTGCCTCTTGCGGATAGTCCAGTTTTTCCAGAGGAGCAGCCGCACCTGGCTGTTGGTTCCCATGACCGCTGCTCTTCACCCCCACAGGGGTCATGTACAGGTGACCTACCTGGACAAAACATCCAAAGAAAAGACAGTTTATCTTCATCAGACTTGTCAAGATGGTTACAAGTCCGATTAATGCAACAAATGAGTTAAATGCTCCAGTGGTCTATCCTAAGAATCCATATAAGACCTTCATGCATTTCGTTCCAAAGGAGTTTTATAGAAAATATAGTGGCTTACAAAACACCAGTGAGCAACCCCAAGGCAGCAGGGAAGCAACCAAACTGTTTTTGTCTTCAACCCCTCAGAAAAGTACAAAATAAATACTCTGCATCTAGACCAATCATGAAACATAATGAGACAAGTAATGAACTGTGTGGGCTGTCAATACAGTTCAGCATATTAGAGACAAACACAGTGCTCTTACGTAACAGGCCTGCATGCTCCTTTATGTAACAAAACCATTCACTCGGAAACGGCAAAAGGACACATGTAAAACATAATTAAACAGAAAGAACTCACCTCAGGAGAAGAACGCTCGTTTACGCTTACATCTGCTGAAGCTCATGGCCGTCCTCACTCGACTGACTGTAGGTTTGCTGCAGACGCTAAGCAGGTTTGTAATCTGATTGATTTAAGCTCCTTTCACCAGTGTGAGAGCCGGTTCTCTGAGCCCAATCTATGCTGCATTGGACCTGTGCCCTAACTAACAGCTAACTGGTGATGAATATGAACTATAAATTCATTTTCATTTAATGGTGAACATACACTGCCAAAAAAGTCGCTGTTTGGATTTAATTAAAGGGATAGTTCGCCCCAAAATTAAAAATTACTACAACCCCATTACTCACCCAAGTCTGACTTTCTTCTTTCAGATGAATACAATCGGAGATATATTAAATAATGTTGATACTGGCTCTTGCAAGCTTTACAGTGATGAGGATTATGTTAAAGCTCAAAAAAGTGCAAAAAAACTGTAGTAAAATTTGTTTTTAAAGTTTTAAATATGGATATTTTTCTTACACAAATGCATCGTTTCGCTTTAGAAGGCCTTTATTAACCTCCCGGAGCCATGTGGATATCTTTTATGATGGATGGATGCACTTTTTTTGGCCTTCAAAATCTAATCCTCTATTCACTGCCATTATAAAGTTTGGAAGAGCCGGGACATTATTTAATACGTATATCTCCGATTATATTTGTCTGAAAGAAGAAAGTCATACACTGATGTCTTTAGGGTGAGTAAATCATGGGGTAACTTTAATTTTGGAGTGAACTATCCCTTTAAATAGGCAAATGATTGGATCATTATTGCAGTGATTATGTTTCTAGAATGTTATGTTATGTTCTTCTAACCCTAAATGATGGAGTGTGTAGCTTATCATTTCTTAAACAACCATGTAGAAAGACACATCATGGCCATATTTCCAGGATGACAAAGAATGCAATACTAGTATGCAATACTAGGTAACACTTTAGTTTAGGGTCCAATTCTCACTATTAACTATATGCTTAGCATGCATATACTATGATGTTGGCTGTTTATTAGTACTTATAAAGCACATATTATTGCCTTATTCTGCATGACCATATTCTACTTCCTTTAATCCTACCCAATACCTAAACTTAACTACCTTACTAACTACTGACCAACACCTCCAGCCTGGTCAAGAAGGCTCACCAGCGCCTCTTCTTCCTGAGGACACTGAGGAAGAATCAGCTCTCCTCGGCTATCCTGGTGAACTTCTACCGCTGCGCAAAAGAAAGCATCCTGACCAACTGTGTGGCAGTATGGTATGGGAGCTGCTCTGTTGCGGAGCGCAAGGCACTGCAGCGGGTGGTGAAAACTGCCCAGCGCATCACAGGGACTCCACTACCTGCCATCGAGCACATCCAGAGGAAACGCTGTCTGCATCGAGCTCGCAGCATCCTCAAGGACTCCTCTCACCCAGCCCACAGACTGTTTTCTCTCCTGCCCTCCGGCAGGCGTTTCAGGATCCTCCGGACCAGAACCAGCAGACTAAAGAACAGTTTTTTTCCCCAGAGCTGTCTCTTTATTGAACTCAAACCCCCGTTGATCCACTTCCCTCATAAACTGCTAACTCTCCTACCTCACATCTGCCTTCACTTTGTTATTTGCACTACCGACTGTTTATTACAGTAACAACTGTTTACTTATGCATCTTGCACTGCCATATCTTAACTGGATTATGCTCATTTGCACTGCCGACTGTATTTATAGTACCAATGTTTACATTTGCATTTTGCACCGTACTTCTAACTGTAATATGCAACCACTTTCCACTGCACTTTTACACTTTCTTTCGGATAGCACTGTCCATAATTTATTGCACTACCCTAATCCACTGCTATATTCCTCATATTAGCCTAACATATTATTGTATACCTCTATCTGTAAAATTCTGTTCAAAGTAATAGCCATCTGTATATTATATTCATAGTACATATTCACCTGTAAATTCTGTTTATAGTAATAGCCATCTGTATATTTATTCACTGTACATATTCACCTGTAAATTCAGTTCTGCTTATAGTAATAACCGTCTCTCTATTTATACATATTTATATATATTCAGTACATTTCCATGTCCTGCACTTATGCAACCGTTGTATATCCTGCACTTGCTGCTATTGCACTTCTGATTAGACCTAAACTGCATTTCGTTGCCTTGTACTTGTACTTGTGTAATGACAATAAAGTTGAATCTAATCTAATCTTATCTAATCTACTGATAAACAGTAATTAGGAGTTTATTGAGGCAAAAGTCATTGTTAATAGTGAGAATTGGACCCTAAACTAAAGTGTGACCCAATACTAATATCAAGATGGACCACCATCATATTAAATTAGGTAAAAACAACCAATAATAAGTTATCATTTTTTTAAACAATTTCTTATGTTACAATAATCATTGTCATTCACCATAACCTTTCCTGCCAATTACCATATTTACTTTTGAATAAATGTATGGCTGAGGCTTCAAAAAAACATTTCTATGCACACATAATGAAGGTAACACATTCTGAGAGGTACATCAGAACAATTTCAAGTAAAAACATGAACTCATATTTGACATCAGCTGTGTTTTTAATAAGTTACAAGTGTGTATTCTCACATGTACCTGTTTTTACACTTGAGGGAATGTAAGACATCATGAATATGCTGTTAATCAGTTTATACAGTATCATCACATCAGATACATGGGTGCCATTTACAAAAGACACTGATTGAGTGTTAAACTGGTAAATGTGGTTCAGACCAGATCATTTGTGTTGGACAACCAGTCAGTGGACTCCTATAAATGAAGGCACTTGCTTTGGCTTGGCTTGCTTGTTTTGGGTATACTGACATTTGTTGTTGATATGAACCATTAAAAATAATAAGAACGAAAGGAAGAAAAAAATAAAAACCTTTGGGCAAACTGTTACAATATTATATGAACACTTAATAAAATGTGGGCCAAACTGCATTTCTGAAAGCTCTCTATTAATAGACTCATAAACAAAAATGAATATCAGCATTTTTTGTATAAAAAAAAAAGAAACAAGACAAATAAGAAAATACCTTTGCACACTTTAACAAAAAACGAGTGTACATCTCTCAGACAGGTCAGATTGCATCCGTCTGTTGTTCTTAAAAAACTAAATTAACACTGCATGTAATTCAACAATTCAGTAGCGAGAAATGTGTGGTTCCAAAGTCTAATAAGTGCATTTTATGATTATAATAAAGTGACGACACTCAACTGTAACAGCTTGGTCATTTTGGTTTCGGAGTAAAACATAAAAATACAGAAATATACAGAATATATATATATATATATATATATATATATATATATATATATATATATATATATATATATATATATATATATATTTATTTATTTATTTATTTATTTATTTATTTATTTATATTTTTTTAAAACAAAAAATCCATATACAGTGTAAATGAAATTGCACAGTGACGTTCTGGTGTTATAATGCAACATAAACGGGTTGTGCATAAGTGATGCGATGAAGTAAAAAACATTAAGTGCATACTGTGTAAATCCTTGTCCGAGGGGTTTGTTTGATTATTACAAACAGCAGATGCGCAATATATTAATATATAGATATATACCATGTCCTTGCATCTCTTCACAGTTATGGAAAATATCTCCACATATACAAAAAGGGGCCGTTGCTAATATTCATAGGTCCGAGGAAAAATCGTCAAGACAATGACCTCGTCCTGGGATGACATTCCCGGCTGCCCCCCTTCCGGAACAATACGTGTCCAGATCTCAAACAAAATGTGCCTCCCTGTGTTCGAGATCCTGCATACGGTGTGATCTGAGTCTCTGGTACACGGGTTTAGTCTCGTTTTGTCCGAGTTCCTCCGGGCCGGAGCTGGGAGACTGGGGGAGCGGAAGTGGGCTTGTATTGTGGGCATCCAGCTCTGGTGATGGTTCTGGGTCCAAATCTGGCTCGGGCTCATCAACCGAGACTTCCACCCCAAACCCTTCCTCCTCCTCATCGTCATCATCATCATCCTCCTCCTCCTCTTCTTCCTCTGTGCTGTTTGCGGTTGCTCTACTAGACTTAAGCTCGACCTTTGTTAATGTTTTGGTTTTGCTCCCTGGAGGTTTGTAGAACGTTCCAGGAGGAGGTTGCAGAGTTCTAGGAGGCCTGAAGGCTGTGGGAACGGGGTAGTACTCGCTAACGTTTCCTTCCCTACGTAAAGTCCGTCCAGGCCTCACAGCAATGGTGTAGGGTCTGTTAGCAAGAGCTGTGCTGGCAGTTTTGGTGGGTTCTGAGAAAGACGATGACGTGAGAGAAGAAGTATGAACGTTGGCATCATTGGTCCCGGAATCAGCAGGACAGGTGGTTGTAATCACAACGGTCTTTGGAGTGATGTCGTGATGCTTATACTGCTTGTCCCATGTCCGCCGTAGGGTCTGCGTATCAATGTAAGACTTCCTGTAATGGTTTCCCGCTCTGGACTTGGGCTTCTCCTCTTCGGACACCTCCTCAATGACGGGATCCCGACTGTGGTTGTCACCCTGCTCTACGGAGTTCTTCACGTTACATTCGTCCACCTTGGAGAGGTTGAGGAGCTGCTCGGCTGGCATGCTGATCGGTCGAGAGGTCAGTTTGGGTCTCGGAGGCCGAAGCTGAACTCTGGAGACGTGGTTGCGGCGGCTGAGGCCGGGCGAGTTCCGCATTTCGGGAACGCTTGATGAGAGGAGCCTGTTGATGTCCACTGTATCGCCAACTGCATGGTAAAGGCCAAGAGTGAGAGAAGTACAAGCTTGTGTCGAATGACAATATGTCACTTTATGCATTTTTTTAGCCAAGTGAAGAAGAAAAAAACTGACCTGCAGTGAAGTCTTTGTCAGACCTTATCTTCACCTCATCCATCAGGTGAGTAGAAGGTATTACAGAAGAATGTCTTTTATATGTCTTAGCCTTTGGCTGTTGCTGCTTTGACAAATGAAACAAATATTGAAATATGAAGCAAATACTGTTTTAAAAGACCCAAGGAATTTTCATTTTATGTTATTTTTTAGACTTCTAAGGTTTGGTTTGATCTTTTCTCTGCTGGAAAAACCCAACTATTACTGGTCAAAGGTGGTCTACCAGCCCTAATTATCTTAAAGGCACAATATGTAAGATTTTTGGATTTCAAATATCCAAAAACCACTAGAACAATGTTATATATGTTGTTAACTTGTGTATTTTTGTAAATTATCCCAAATGTTTCCAAGAATGTTTAAATTCAGAGAAATAAGCAATTTTAACCAGGATACAGAGTGTCCGTGTGTCGCCTATAAATGACATCATACCCGCGTTACCCTCGATTTCCAGTATCCAGTAGAGACGCTTTAATAAATGGTGTTTTACTAGACAAACTAATCATTGTTATATAGCTCAACACAGTTAGTTTTATTGTTTACATCTCGTTTTCTTGATTTACCGCATATACCATGTACCATGATCGCTCCAGCAGCCTCGTTCCGCTCCAATGGCTTTCCTCCCCACCCTGTTTCATGTTTCATACAGTAACATTAATGAATCTTTAATACATTAGCTCATCCATGAATATAATTTCTGCCGAGTCCCGTCGGATTCTCTTCCACGAGCTGTAGAGGTGAAGACAACAGCTGCCATGATTCCGTGAAATCCAGCTACGCCTTTGTTTTGAATAAGCAACCTCTAGCGGCAAAAATTACATATTGTGCCTTTAAACAAGATGGTTCAAAACAGCTCAACTACTATCTTGACAGCTAATGAGTAGTTTGGGACAGCCTGAAACCTGAATCAGAAGTTGGCTTCTGATGGACTTTCCAGCAGGGTAGTGACTTTTAATATATATATATATATATATATATATATATATATATATATATATATATATATATATATATATATATATATATATATATATATATATATATATATATATATATATATATATATATATATATATACATACAGTGAGGAAAATAAGTATTTGAACACCCTGCTATTTTGCAAGTTCTCCCACTTAGAAATCATGGAGGGGTCTGAAATTGTCATCGTAGGTGCATGTCCACTGTGAGAGACATAATCTAAAAAAAAAAAATCCAGAAATCACAATATATGATTTTTTAACTATTTATTTGTATGACAAAGCTGCAAATAAGTATTTGAACACCTGTCTATCAGCTAGAATTCTGACCCTCAAAGACCTGTTAGTCTGCCTTTAAAATGTCCACCTCCACTCCATTTATTATCCTAAATTAGATGCACCTGTTTGAGGTCGTTAGCTGCATAAAGACACCTGTCCACCCCATACAATCAGTAAGAATCCAACTACTAACATGGCCAAGACCAAAGAGCTGTCCAAAGACACTAGAGACAAAATTGTACACCTTCACAAGGCTGGAAATGGCTATGGGGAAATTGCCAAGCAGCTTGGTGAAAAAAGGTCCACTGTTGGAGCAATCATTAGAAAATGGAAGAAGCTAAACATGACTGTCAATCTCCCTCGGACTGGGGCTCCATGCAAGATCTCACCTCGTGGGGTCTCAATGATCCTAAGAAAGGTGAGAAATCAGCCCAGAACTACAAGGGAGGAGCTGGTCAATAACCTGAAAAGAGCTGGGACCACCGTTTTCAAGGTTACTGTTGGTAATACACTGAGACGTCATGGTTTGAAATCATGCATGGCACAGAAGGTTCCCCTGCTTAAACCAGCACATGTCAATGCCCGTCTTAAGTTTGCCAATGACCATTTGGATTATCCAGAGGAGTCATGGGAGAAAGTCATGTGGTCAGATGAGACCAAAATAGAACTTTTTGGTCATAATTCCACTAAACGTGTTTGGAGGAAGAAGAATGATGAGTACCATCCCCAGAACAGCATCCCAACTGTGAAGCATGGGGGTGGTAGCATCATGCTTTGTGGGTGTTTTTCTGCACATGGGACAGGGCGACTGCACTGTATTAAGGAGAGGATGACTGGGGCCATGTATTGCGAGATTTTGGGGAACAACCTCCTTCCCTCAGTTAGAGCATTGAAGATGGGTCGAGGCTGGGTCTTCCAACATGACAATGACCCGAAGCACACAGCCAGGATAACCAAGGAGTGGCTCTGTAAGAAGCATATCAAGGTTCTGGCGTGGCCTAGCCAGTCTCCAGACCTAAACCCAATAGAGAATCTTTGGAGGGAGCTCAAACTCTGTGTTTCTCGAGACAGGCCAGAAACCTGACTGATCTAGAGAAGATCTGTGTGGAGGAGTGGGCCAAAATCCCTCCTGCAGTGTGTGCAAACCTGGTGAAAAACTACAGGAAACGTTTGACCTCGGTAATTGCAAACAAAGGCTACTGTACCAAATATTAACATTGATTTTCTCAGATGTTCAAATACTTATTTGCAGCTGTGTCATACAAATAAATAGGTACAAAAATCATACATTGTGATTTCTGGATTTTTTTTTTAGATTATGTCTCTCACAGTGGACATGCACCTACGATGACAATTTCAGACCCCTCCATGATTTCTAAGTGGGAGAACTTGCAAAATAGCAGGGTGTTCAAATACTTATTTTCCTCACTGTATATATATATATATAATATACAATATTTTTACCCACTATTATAATCAACATCATATAAACATCATCAAACCATCTCACCTCCTTAATGTCCACCAGGGACTTTGAATGTCGGCTAAGCTGTTGTTGCTTCTCCTGTGAGGTGAAGCGTGATTTGATGGGGAGCGGAGAGCTCTCTGCTACAGGGGATGAAGGCGGAAGAGGACTCAGGGGAGTATCGAAGATCATCTCGTAATGGCGGATCAAAAGCTCCACGATCAGGGCCTGGTAGGGGTAGTCTACCAGAGAGGACAGAGAGACCTCGGCATCGGCCTGTCGGGGCTTGATCAGTGTGGGCCCAAAGATGATGCCCAGATTACTGGCAGTCATCTTGTTCTCATCTGCCCTTTCTGACACCCTATTGAAAGAAAAATGTGATTACAAAACTTTTCTGATCATCTGTATTCTAATTATAACATATTCTCATTAAAGCACCTGTGCAAGTGCTGAATAAGGAACTGCAGGGTTTTGTAGTGGGCTGGAGGAAGCTGACGCAGCAGGTCTTTAATCTTGAAGAGGACTCGGTTGAGCTCTACGCTGATCTGCGGGCTGTCGGAGGTGGGACTTCCTCTTGATGCCTCTACTTCATCAACAATGATACTCTGACTCTCTTTGGCCAATCCGATGAAGTCGTTATAGTAACGGAAAAGAATGAGAGGCTCTGGGAGCTGAAGGGTATAAAATTATCATTTTTATCACACATACATATACATCTATTTTTGTTTTATTTTATAAATGGGTAAATAAATAGAACAATATAAAACAAAAATTCTGAAGCAGGGATAAAAAATTATGCTTTTAGAGCAAACTGTTTCTTAATAATTGATTATAATAATAAAAGTGTCATAAATGTATTCATGAAAAACATAATTCCTGACATATACCTGGCGTAGGTAGAGTTTGAGGACGTTGCTGATATCGTGAGGGTACAGCTCAGAAAGCTCAACCAGGTCTTTGCCATTCTCAAAGGCCTGACAAAGCTTCTCCACCCGTGATTTGGCACCGTTGACACGATAAATTCCCTTTGAAAAAACCAACAAAACATCCCCTTTCAGTCTCGCTCAGCATTTACATTTCATATCCTCCTGGCAAGACATAGAGAGGAAGTACACACCTTGATATTCAGAGCCCTGTTTTCGATCTCTGAGGTGCATTTTTTGATGATGAAGGGGATTCCATCAGGACTGTTCTTGGCTGCCTGAGCAAAGTCGATAGCAAAGAGATGAAGTTTTCCCTGCAACTTCTTATGCCCACACTGGATGGCTAGAGTCTCCAAACACTTCTTATGGCACGCGAGAGAACACTGAAAAATACACAAGAATGAAGAATAGATAACAGAATTAAATTCCCATGGTGCAAATTCTAAAATTATTAAGGCATGAAAAAGCATTTGCAACACAAAAACAATAAACAGCATTATCTTACAAACATTTGCTTTATCAATGACTTGTGTGCAATGAGCTGTGTGTGTGTGTGTGTCTGTGTGTGTGTCTGTGTGTGTGCATGTAAAAACTCACCTCCTCACATTCAGCACCGTGAAATACCACAAGACTATCACACTCCCGGCACTTCGATGGAGCACGGAGCTTCCTTAGCTTGTGCGTCTGTGCCGCTTTAGACATCTGTGTGTTGCGAAAAGGTCCAGGAGAGCTGGCTGCCTCCGTAAGCATTTCACTCAAACCTAAAAAACAATGTTTACAGTTTTATTTTTGCTGTGTTCATTCAGGCCTTTCCAAAAGATTTCAAAAAATGTTTCCAGCTACAATTATAGCACGGTGTTAACATGCTTGGACTACATTCTCTGCATTGTCTGTGAGATACAGTAAAAAAAAAATATATATATGTGCAATGCCAAACAGCCAGAGAGCATGTTTGGAAGTGTTATTCAACATATAAGAGCTCACCATTATCTGAAGGAGATGGCTGTTCTCTCTCATCCAGATCATCTGCTGAAGACATGGTGCCGGTGGATGGGGTTCTGGGAAGCCGTCTCTTAAAATCACCTGGAAAACGGCACAAAGGGATGATTGGTTTCAACACAACAAAATCATATATAGATGATACAGTACTGTTCAAAAGTTTGGGGACGGTAATATTCTTAAATATTTTTGAACGAAGTTACTTATGCCCACCAAGGATGCATTTATTAAATTAAAAATGCTGTAAAAACAGCAACATTGTAAAATATTATGTGTTTTCTATTGTAATATATGTTTAAGTGTCATTTATTCCTGTGATAAAAGCTGAATCTTCAACATCATTAGTCTTCAGTGTCACATGATCTGTCAGAAATCATTGTAATATGCTGATTTGGTGCTTAAGAAACATTTATTATTATCAATGTTAAAAACAGTTGTGCTGCTTTTTGTAAACCATGATACTTTTTTCAGGATTCTTTGAAGAAATTGCTTAATAATAAATGTCTTTATATCTATTTAATGCATCCTTGCTAAATAAAATGATTCATTTATTTTAAACAAAATCTTACTGACCCCGAACGTTTGAACATTAGTGTATGTACTGTAAGCACAACATGACATTCTGGGTAATTTCACATCAGAGAGCGTGACTGGTTTGTTTATTATCATATGCTACACACACTCATGACAAAAGACCCGTCAATCAAGTGTGTTTATTTGCCTCAAGCAAAGAGAGATTTATACGAGTGACTGTTGCTGTACCTGGGCTTGCCGTAGGGGAGTCCATAGAGCGAGATTCACTGCTTCCTCCAGCGCTCTCAGAGTCACTGCACATGCCTCCTCCCTGACTGCTGGTCCTCCAAACCCGGAACGGACCCTGGATCCTCAGAGCTATCGAATACGACAAAACATTCAGAAACTTTTATCTGAATAAATCCGTACACACTGTTGTTTTACTATATAACATAGTAACATAAGTGAATGATTCATGAACAAATGACTCTTATGATTCAGTTCTTTTTAGTAAATCAAAACCATATGCTGTACAAAGTCAAGTCAGGTTTATTTATATGGTGCTTTATAAAACACAGATTGCTTCAAAGCAGCTTTACAGTAGTAGTAGCTTGATTGTGAAAACAAATGATTCTTATGAACCGGTTCATTTTAGTGAATCACAACCATATGGTGTACCAGTGTAGCCCAATTCCTATAACAAATGATTCTTATGAACCGGTTCATTTTAGTGAATCATCGAAGGCCATGTCCCAAATGGGACACTTCATGTGCACTTTCGGTCTTGTGGACTTACAATGGCCGCTGTGTGCGCATGTCCGTTAAGTCCGTCAAGACCGTAGGGTGTCCCATTCGTCATTTAAGCTTAAAGAAGGGTATTCATGAGCGCCCCCCCTTTGCAGCTGCTATGCGCCCTCGATGCGCACTTCAGCTGAGCTGGCAAATTCGCGAGCTACGCAGAGGACTTCTACTTGGCAGTCAAAACGGCATTACGCAGTGAAAGTGCGGACGTGAGGGTTTAGGGTGCCATTTGGGACAGGGCCATACCAGTGTTCCCAATTCCTATAACAAATTATTCTTTTGAACCTGTTCTTTTTAGTGCATCATGACCATATACATGACCAAACAAACTCTGGTGCAGTTTGAATTAAATATGAACGCAACACGGACCAAAGACGTGTAAACGAACAAAATATATAGGCTATGCACATACAACGAGCACATTTAGCCCAGCACACAGCATTGTTTTGGACGTTCAGTGAATTCCGCCACGAAATATACATAATAAAAGCCGACCAATCAGGTTGTGAACATATCTCTGAACCTTTAGGTTCAATGAACGCTATGCAGACCAGGACAACATTTTTGTTGTTTTTTTGGTCTGGACTAAAAGAAGTAGGTGAACCAAACTACAAGTGTGAACACACCCATAGTCTACCAGTGTAGCCTGATTCCTGAAACAAATTACTCTTATGAACCGCTTCTTTTTAGTGAATAGTTACCATTTAATGTATAAATGTAGCCTGATTCCCAAAACATGACTCTTATGAGCCGGTTTTTTTAATTAATAGTTTTAATTAAAGTTACCAGGTTTGAATCAGACATTACAACTGAAATATACACAAATTAACTGAATCGAATCTAATTTGAATCAGAATTCAATTGAATCGAGAGCTTATAAATCAGTACTATTATTGAATCAGTATTGATCCTAATAATAAATAGGATAAAATAATAGAAAAGTTGATTCAAGAGAGTCAAGAACATCACAGAAAAATAGTTCATTGCTGTGTGTGTATCTGCTGCCCACTTCCTCTGCCCTGCCTTCAGCTGATGCTAGTTCACACTCTCGTAAACCTTAATGAGATGTCTTAAAACACTAATGTGTCCAATTGATCTCTGCTAAAAGCAGGTCTGACAGGCGTATCTCAGAGCGGAGGTTTGATCTGTCATTAGTGAAAAGAACAAACTTTTTCATGAAAGAGATAAACGAGGGCGCATCCTGTGGGAGTGATTCACTTTGAGCATTCCAGGGAAGTCAGCCAAACCCTGCAGTGATGCAGCCTCACCGGACCTCACTGAAATGTGCTTTAAAACGTGCTGTGCTTTTAAGGAAAACTTGTTCAAAAGCGAAGAGGTGCTACCTTGAATATCTGTACTGCTGTTGGAGCGTCCGTCCGTCATCTTTCCAGTGCGTGCTTGGACGTGACTCTCCACCTCGTCGGCACTCAGGAAGTCTCCAGGTGTGAGAGACACCTGGGACAAGAGAACTTGGGATGAATGACCGCTATTCATCACTCGCTTTGAGAGGGGCAACCTGCATGAACATAAAAAACGTATTTCAGAAAACCAGCTAAAAGTAGTTTGGACTAGTTTAGTCCGCTTTTATACCACAAACCTGAAATGAGAAAGAACATAGTTGGCCATTTGAATGTGGCCATTTAAACACTTTAATGTTAATGTGTGTGTGTGTGTGTGTGTGTGTGTGTGTGTGTGTGTGTGTGTGTGTGTGTGTGTGTGTGTGTGTGTGTGTGTGTGTGTGTGTGTGTGTGTGTGTGTGTGTGTGTGTGTGTGTGTGTTTCGAATTCCATATATAATATATATGTATATATATTAATCTGTGTTATTTTAATATCATCTACATATTGTTGTAATATTTATTAATATTTTCATTTAGCATTTATTTTTATATTTTCGTAAGTTTTAGTAAGTTTAAGCTTTAGTAACTTTGTGCTTTTGTCAATTTCTTAGTTTTTTTTTCATTGAAATACATTTTTAAAAGTCATATTGAGCTTTAATTTATTATTTTGGTTTTATTCGTTTTCTATCAATTCAATTATTTTATTTTTTTTACATTTTTTATATTTTATTGCGTTTTTTACATTTTTTATATGTTGCAAATTACCGGTCAAATGCTAGAACAAAATTCAGGATGTTTTTGCAAGATGCATATATGACGGTTTGTACACAAATTACGCTTGTCCACATACACCTCGATGTATGTGTACTTACTGGGTTGCTCTTTATAGACATTTAACAGTTGTGTGTGTGTTTAAGATGAACTGATGAAACTTATGAATTCAGTTTTCACCACCTTCCAGGCATTTTCAGTAACACCTCTTAACAGTTCAAAACAAAAGGCCTTCAGCTAAATCACTCACCAAGCCACAAATAAAAATGGACTTTGTGTTAGAACATGGGTGTTTTGACTACACTCTTTTTGAGTTTCGTTTCAGGAATGAGAGGTGTGTTTTTAAAAGCGTTTGCTGTGAAATATTGTCCCTAACACAACACAGGATATTAACAACCCAGATTCATTTGCCAGAAAGAGTGCATTGGAGACGCGAGATCTGCAAAATAGCAACAACTAGAAACATTCCTCCCTTTACTCCTGTCCCATTCCCTGTATCCCTCTATGCCCTGACTACAGCCATTTCCTCAGGAAGACCTGAGGGCAACCACACAATTGTGTGACATTCTCACCAACACAATTCATTTTTCTCTCTCTTTCTCCATCACTCAGTGACTTAAAAGTCAAAGACCTGGAAAAAAACAAGCAGGCCGTTGCCAGTTTTGAGAAGCAAAACTTGGCATAGTGATTCCAAAACACAGATTTTCCTGGATACTCATCTCATGTTCTGAGATGGGAAAAGGTTACGGAGATGGATATAGACCTACCCTGTGTTCTGTGTCCCAGAGATGTCAAAGGAGAACGATTCCACTCTGGTCCTGTCTGAAGGCAGACTCTTCACAAATTCAGTGTAACACAGACCCGGCTCGTACAGTTTAGCGTTCTCGCATAGTGACTGGAAGTTCACAGGCAGGGACACCACCTGGGCCTGCTGCATCTGAAACCAGTTCACGGTCACCTGCAAACAAGAAAAAGAGTACAATTGAGGCCATTGACGCAATTATCTTGTCCTAACTGCGGCAGAAACCACAGCATCACAACAACTGCAATATGTTGCAGAAAAGTTATTGGTCAGATGTTAGAACAATAGTAAGGATGTTTAAGTAATGTTCATGTTCCAAACTTTAATGTAAATCCATTTTAAAATGTTGCAAGGTTTAGCATGGGCACCCTGACTGGTCTGCAGCTATGCAGCCCCATACACAACAAACTGTGATGCACTGTGTATTCTGACACCTTTCTATCAGAACCAACATTAACTTCTTGAACAATATGAGCTCCAGTAGCTCGTCTGTTTGATCGGAACACACGGGCCAGCCTTCACTCCACCCGTGCATCAATGAGCCATGACCCTGTCGCCGGTTCACCACTGTTCCTTCCTTGGACCACCTTTGATAGATACTGACCACTGCAGACCGGGAACACCCCACAAGAGCTGCAGTTTTGGAGATGCTCTGACCCAGTCGTCTAGCCATCACAATTTGTCCCTAATATATCCCACCCACTAACAGGTGCCGTCATGAAGAGATAATTAGTGTCAACTGTCATAATGTTATGCCTGATCAGTATATATGTATATATAAACTAATGTCAAAAGCTGAAACTGAAATAATACACTGGCTACACAGGTAACATGAAAAAAGTCAAGCAATTGTCAAAAAGAATCCTAATGAACAGTTTTAAAAAGATTGATTTGCTTGACCATTGAGTCATTCCTGGTTAAGGATTTGTGAAATTTAATCTGTAGCCTGAGGTCACTTTGTTAAAGTGAAGTCAACCAAATTGCACTCCGCCTCAAGGAGCCCAGGTGTGCCTGTTTTGTCTGAATGACCAGTAATAAGTTAAGATTGTATCTAACTGTGTGTGTACATTATTACTCACTGCTTTCAGGGTCAGGTCACACTGAAACACAAGCTCTCGTATCTGAGTCAGAATCTCGCTCTTGGTGTTGGCCAGGTCCACTCTCTTCACCCCGACATCTGTAATGCAATGCTTGTAATGTTCTTGGGCTTCCTCTGCCTAGAAACAGACACACACAAACACAATTATATTTAGACCAAGATATTTCCTGTTTCTCTCATTTCTGGCCAAAATCATCTTTGTGTCTAAAACAACAGCTTATTTACAGCAGACTTGAGGAAACTACTTTTGAAACTAGCTTGCCAAGCCACAAGAGACTCATAATTTATAATTGTAAAGTAGTATAGTATATTTAATAGCACTTAAACAACAAGGATCTCAATTAAAGGGATAGTTCACACAAAAATGAAAAATGTTGTCATCATTTACTCACCCTCAAATGCCTGGTTACCAACATTCTTCAAAATATCTTCTTTTGTGTTCAACAGAAGAAAGAAACTCATACAATTTTGGAACAACATGACGGTGAGTAATGATGACAGAATTTTCATTTTGGGTGACCTATCCCTTTAAGTTGAAAACATAAAATCAAAAGTATAGGTAAAGTACAGCTACAAAATAAAAGTCTTAGGAGTGCTAATTTAAATTAATCAGTGAATAATTTTTTGAAGTGGTTCATTTCAATAATGATTGACATATTCAAGACTTAATTATTGCAAAATGGATGGATAAAGCAATGGTTGTGTTAAGGAACATGGTGTGTGTTGCATCTGTGTCAGACCTTCTGCAGAGCCTCCTCCTCCAGCTTGCGTCTCTTCTCCAGCTGTTTTGCTCCAGCTGTTCCGATCTGTTCCTCCTCCACCCGATTGGTTGAGCAGCGGGCTTTCTCGTACTCTTCCTGCCTCTGAGCCTGCAGGAGGCGGGCCTTCTTCAGCGCACTGTCTGCTTCATGCTATAAATACACAATATAAACATTCATATGATTAGCCAATCATAACAGAGGTCGTTTAAAGGGAGACATCTTAAAGGTACAGTAACACAAATAATGTTTAAGGCATTTTTCCATAACGTGACACTCCAGAGTAACATGAAAATAAATCATCGTTGTCCGGCGGAAACCTCTTATCTCCATATTTTGTATTTCATCACTTTACATCTGTCATCAATCTGTCGGTAAATCTTATAACTCCACACTCATAACGCCATCAAAAACAAAGTGCCACATGCATTTTGGAATCGTCTCTGCTTTTTAGCAATTCAAGGGTAAATAAAGAACTGGTTCTTTGAATAAATACAGCAATTTCTTTCCTATATACCGTATTTCCTCAAATAAAAGCCTGTAGTCAATTAAACGCCAGGCCTCTGATAGTGGCCGGGGGTGTGGCCAGCACGAACAAATAAAGGCCGGTCTCAAATTAAGGTTGGGGGAAAATTATTTCCTTTAATTTCATGTGCATTCAAGTTCAGTGTAATGTACAGTAGGGTTGTGCCGAAGGAGCGAAACCATCGTGACCATCGCCCCCCGCTGGGAGTCTTGCGAGTGCGACGCACAATCCTGGTCAGCGTTTCCCAAAACCATCGTAAGCCTAAATTGATCGTAGAGACCATTGGTGGCAATTGTTCTACGATCAACTTAAGCTTACGATGGTTTTGGGAAATGCAGCCCTGGTCTCTTCTATACTTAACTTAAACACTTTGCAGGGATTGCTCTGTAAATATATAGAGAAATATATAGAAGTATATAGAGAAAATAACTGATGCATATCTGCTATTTTAAATACTGTAGTCTATGAGAGATGTGACGTGTGTTAGTCTGTGAAAGCTACACAAATGATCTGGACAATCTCTTAGCCTCTTGTCTTTTTTACACATCTTACTCTGCATTTAACTTAAACTATTTTATTTTGTACAAGAAAACAGCATAGGCTTCAAAATAAATTATGTTATTGAAATATTGTAAAGTGGTCATTTGAACTACTCGAATGAACATTTAAAAAACAATATGCAAAATCAAAATTGAATAGCTCCATAACGGATTGAGAAAAGTGCGCGCATTAGTTGGGTTCGAAAAATAACGAAATTTAAGTTTTTTTAAAAGTAGAAAATAATATTTATGTAAAGAGATATATATTAAAATTAAAATAAAAAGAGCTTAAAGGAACACAATTCTTCTTAAATGGAAGGAAGCTTTTTTTTCCCTCATGTGGAATATAGAAAGCACATTAGTTGGGTTAGTAAAATAACGAAATTATAGAGTTTATATTGAGTCTATAAAACACGAAAGAACAACAAATATATCACAGAAGTACATTTCGTTTTGTATAAATTGTATCTTAATTTTAATCTATGTTTTATCAACCAAATTGCCCGGATTAAAGGGCAATAATTAAAAATAAATACATATATTTAAAGAGTGTGCTCATCTTTAATATTTTGCAAAAACGTTATCAAGTCAAAACTTTGACAAAAATAAATAATAAAAGTGGACTAATAATAATAAGAAAAAGTTGCAAAAAAAATACTGGCCCTTTAAAAAATCATTGGGAAAAAATACCAAACAGCCATTTCTCATAACAAAGTCAAACTCATCAACACATTTCAGCACATGCACATTCATACAACACAACACACAACACATTTATATAATGATCAAATCAGACAAATGCATACTTGAAGCCCATTCTGAGGCACTAAAACAATCGCACTTCAGAGCACTACCTTAAAATGTCTTTGTTCTCTTTTCGGCAGTAATAAGTCATGCTTAGGTGCTAAACAGCCGCTTACAAAAATACCTCACACAAAGACAAGTCTGTGCACCAACAGAATGAAGTCGCTGCAATTGAATCTGATGTAATTAGTGTTAACGCAGAGCCTCTATTAGATCAGCAGAGGAATTTGAACAACAAACAGGCTGACAGCTGAGCCAACTCGGTTGTCAGAAGGGACCTCATAGTGAGCAACTACTGTACTTCGCAAATACTGCTTTTGATTGATTTGCATACAAATCTACCCACCATTTTCTTCTGCTCTCTCTGCCATTGTTCCTTCACCTCCTTTCTCAACTTATCGAGTTCATTTTTTCGAGCTTGCAGAGGCTAAAAAAGGACATACACTTTTTTAAAAAGAAGTTCATTTCCAATGAATCAGTTACACAATGAGAGCATAAGATCAAAATCAGAAAAGGAATAGTAGTTGTACCTGCATGAATTTGTTAGATTGTAGAGCAGCTGTGGTTTGCATGATCAAATGGCTGTATTCAATATCGTTCTTGAAGGCAGAGATGTAAATATCCCGGAATGGCATGTGCTCCTGGAATAAACCACAAAGGATTGAACAAACAGATAAAAAGCTTTCATAGCACCATTGTTTATTTTAGCAAAGATTTTTTATAGTCTCAGAATGGAAATAAGTGCTTGTGGAAGTGTAAGTGCTTGTATTGTACTTTTATGAAGTGCATATCATAGAAATATTGACCTGTTGAGACGCCAGCGCCTTTGCAGATTCAGCCATCTTGGCGTAGCTCTTTGCACATTCAATGTCTGGCAATAAACGCGAAGGATATGATTAATATGGAATCATGGTTTGTCAGTATAATTATACAGTCATTCGACTAACTAAATATTTTATATTTTAAGTTGTTACACTCAATGAATTATTAGAGCTGGGCAATTGATTAATCGCATCCAAATTAAAAATGTGTTTACATAATATATGTGTGTGTACTGTGTATAATTATTATGTTTAATATATATTGATCCTCCAATAAAAAAATTAATTAAATAAATAATACAATTATAATAATATAAAAATAAATTATAATAATATAAAAATTATATTTAAAAATTATATTATTATTATTATTATTATTATTATTATTAGTGGGTGCAGGACACTATTGCAAATGTGACCTTTGACACCACAGACTGAACAAAATGAAGCATTGCTTGATCATTGGTTGACCTAAATTGGTATTATCTAATTGTGTACTTAAATTTACAGCTGACAGCTGATTGTAATCCATTACATACCTTTCTATCAAAGTTATCTGACATTATAATAGATGAATAAACTGTGATAATGAGAGAAAATGTTGAAGGTGTCTGAATACATTTTGGTTTGACTGTATATATATATTTCTTTCAAAAACATAAAAAAATCTTACAGACTCTAATGAACTTTTGAATGGTAGCATGTTGTTTGAATTTTATTACCATGACCATTTCATATAATAATGACCATTGTTACATATAATGGTATATAATCAAAGCAACAAATCGTGAAATTAAACATTTCTCATTCTCATTTTGCAAGCCCTGCTTATTAACTTAGCATACTGTTTGCATAGCTGATTGCATAGCCTGTTTGCTCAGCTTATACCTTACTCAAATATTCAATTATATATATTTTTCAGTCACTGAAAAACACATCAATTGACCACTAAAACTGAAGACAAAACATGACTGTAACTTGACTGACAATTAATTGCAACCCCCTCATCTACTAATGATAGATAAACATGCTTGTCCAGATATCTTGATACTTACCCATATTAAGACGTTTGTCCACCCAGGCCAGGAGTTCTTTGGTGTATTTTGACCAGGCTTTGGCATAGAGCAGGGCCGACTCCACCCCGCTGTCACTCCGGAGCAAAGCTCCATCCATCTCCTCCACCCTCGCGGGCGGAGAGGGACCTATGAAAAGGACAGACGCACAGCCAAACACATCCGTGAGGGTGAGCAGCAGGGGCTGGCGCATGGATCCCAGCAAGCCCACCCCAGACATAGGTGTTTTTACACCAGGGGCAGGGTGTTTGCGTATGTGTGTGTGTAGGAGTGACTGACAGATGGAAAGTGTTTACTGACCTTGGGGCTGTATTAGAGTGGATTGGCACTAAGCAGCCCGACCAGGATTTAAAGTGACAGCGAATGTGTGAGCCAACAGTTTATTCACACATGCTGAGAATAATCAGTTAAATCTGATCTGAGAACAGCGAGCTGTGTTATATATGTGTCTATGCTAAATTTCTGTTTACTTCTGTAATGTGACATATTTCCAAATGAAACAGGATATTGATCAAGAAAAAAACAGACCTAATTTTATCCATCAGAAATCAATTGGATCATAAAAAGTGATTTTTATGACAGGTGGTTGGAGAAGTAGAAAAATAAGAAAGCTTGGTTTGGTTGATTTAGTGTTAAGTTGTAACAGAGGCAGAGAAAAAATTAAATAAAATAAAATAAAAAGGTTTCAGGGGCAGATCAATAAATAAAATAAAACATGAATGAATGAATGAATGAGGAAGTAAAAATTATCCATTTGGATTTCATGTTGATTTTAAAGGATATAATTTAAACATATTTATGAGTAACTTATATGTATACATTTTGGGAATGGATTGACTCACCTGGAGGGTCATCTTTTTCCGGTCCACATTCTCCGGACTCCACTGTCAGGTTTTCAAAAGACTAAAATAGGGGACAATAAAAAAGACGCCAGAATGAACAAACAATCCAATACTGAAAAGGAAACACATTTATATCTTCCATATCTGCTTTATCTGAGAGTACTCAGTCAAATCACAATGCCAAAGTGTCACTGGCTTTTTCCATGAGATATATCACGGGGGCAGTCCAAACAGGAAGAGCCCTCTTCTCCAAAACAGACATTGTTTCTATTTTTCTTTACTGAGCTTTGCACTCTCTGACCCCCACTTCTAAAGCACAGAAAGCGGCCAGATCCTTCAGCCTTTGACGTGACATACATCCACCTGTTAATCGGACTGCTTTAAAGTGTAAAAGGAGGAGTGGAAAGCGGGAAATCTCACCCTGCTCCTGCGGGCCTGAGGAAGCCCCGAGGCTGAGCCATTCTCTACATCTCCCATAAGGAAGTCAGACACTCTGAGGAAGACAAGATAAAAACAAACTCAGCATTAAAACAACACACACATAAAAGCACATGCACAGCAGGAGGACCATAGCTTTGTTTCAAAAATCTAGTGAGACAGCTTGCTACCTGCTACCTACATAAGTAGCTGCATCCCAAGAAGGCATCATAGCAGTCATGGAACCTCGTAAGTGACTGATTTGGAACGTTGAACTACTTTTGACTTGCGCGTTATGGGCAAGTCACTGCAAAAGATGCAAAACCCTAGTGTGACGGTAAAACACATTCTTCTAATGCATGTTTACATAGAAAAAACTATGGAAAAACATTGTACTGTGTGAAACCTCATAGGTGACCAGTTTGGAGTGGTCTACATTTTATATATATATATATATATATATATATATATATACATAAAATTAGCACAAGAGACTTAAAGGTGCAGTGTGTAAATTTTAGCCGAATTTAGCGGTAAGGTTGCAAATTGCAACCATCCACCATTCATCCCTCCCTTTAGAAGCACATAGAGAAGCTACGGTGGCCAACATAGGACAAAGATGTCGTCTTCTGAGACAGCAGAGACGCTGAGACGCTCTGTAGAGCAGTTTGTCCGTTTAGGGCTACAGTAGAAACATAGTGGCGCAAAATGGCGATTTCACTGCAAGGGGAGTAGATATGTATGTAGTAGTGTTGTCACGATACTGGAATTTCTAACTTCGATACGATACCTAAAAAAGTATTGATATTCGATACCATTTTCGATAACACGGGGAAAAAATGCTGCATATACTGTCAAATAGATATTTTAATATATATATTTTTTTGTCCGTCTATTGAAAGTCTGGGCAATTAAAAATGTATTCTGAAGAGATCACTTTATATGATAAAGCTTTTAAGCTTTTTCTCATATATAAACACTGATCAATTACCATTACAATTATCTCACAAATATTTGCTAACTAATTGTGTTGCAATAGCTTACATACAGCACAAGGAAGCTTGATTTCACATTGAATTTAAAAAGACGAGTAAACAGTAATACAATAAGAACAAATAAACAAATGACTAACAATAGCACAAATAAATACATTAGAATAAATATACAAATGAAATAGACTGAATTATTTTTTCAGGTAAGTCTAACAGTATTCAGGTTAGAAACTGAATTTAAAAAGAAAAAGTAATCAATTTTAAAATAACATTGGATAATCTTCATTATAAAAAATTAAATACAGATGAATCCATTAAAGTTACATAAGTTAATGAGTCAAGAGCAGTAAGTGATCGTTTGTCTTTTTGTAGTTTGAATAATAAATAACTGCTGTCCCTTTAAGACCTGATGCACTCATGGATCCCAAATACTGTTCCTATACATTCTTCCTGAACTGGTTACGTCTGTGTGTACATTAATACTCACCAAGATGGACATTGAGACATTTTTTGACCATTAATAAGCTGGAATAAGGAGCTCATTTTTGCCCTTGTATGTCAGATGAGGCTTTATTATGGTATGTGTGTGCTTCAGATGCGAGCGCAAAATCTGCGGGAATGAGTAGAATTAACGTTATGTGCAATCCCGCGTGAAATTCAGTGAAATTTCATGAGAAAAAATCCAGCAGAACACGCGTTCGCCGTGTTCAGAGGGTTAACCGGACTGAATGAGAGGAGGCTGGTGCGTGTCAACTCACTTGTTGGTCGGAGAAGAGAGCGCGGCTGGTATCGATACTGTAGAAAATGAGTATCGTATCGTTTCAGATATTTCAGCATCGATACATATTGAAATATCGATATTTTTTACAACACTAGTATGTAGATATAAATGGCTCTTTCTAAGGAAATAAAAACATAACGGTTCATTATGTAAGGTCTTTATACCCCACTGAAAACATAATTGTGTATATTATATTGCATTTCTGTCAATAGATCCTCATAAATACTACACACTGCACCTTTAATTCCAATAGTGTTTGTTGTTAGCATGTTGCTAAGCTAACACTGCAATGCACTTATAAGCATAAAATACACACACAAATATTCTGTACAATAATCCATTGTATATGACCTTGAACTATTTTTAGGCTGTGTCCGAAATTGCATATACTCTCAGAGTTGGTACTTCTTTTGAATTATTACTTCATAACCGTTCTATATACCATGAATGTGTGTTGTACGAATGTAATCTGTAAATACTACATTCGCCATTATCATGTGACTTGCAGTGTCAGTTGTGTCACTTCACGGCCATTCACAATTCATCGCCAGTGGCCTTATGGGATTGTAAAGTGTCCATTGGATGCACACTTCAGAAGTGTACTTACTTTTCGCCTACTGTTTTATGAATACTACTCTTTTCACATACTCTTTTTCGCCTACTATACAGTAAGGAAATATGCATGTTTGGATGCAGCCATTCCCTTCAATTCAAACGATGCAATGCATTCTTGGAATCTTTCCTAATCAAGATATCTTAGGAGGTAGTATAATTAAGTTGTCTTTTGAAACAGCTTTTGTCTATGACACTTTAAAATGCTGAAGTTCACTAGGTTTAGGAACAAAGCTAATGATTCACACACACACAATCATGCACACTCCTGACGTAAAAATAACAAGCAACACCTAAACCACAGAGTCTGTGTTATCTTATAAAACAGACAAGAGCTGAACACACATTTAGCTTGCTGACTCAGGGAGGTCACTATCCTCTGTGCAGATGTTTTTTCAATTACTAATCGGATAATGTTTCATGACAAAGCAATGCATTTACAGTAACATATAATAAAGCAGCTGTGCTGCACTTACACATTGCCAAACGTGAAGGCCAATGTATCTATGGAAGTGTAGATCTCAGAAAAGAGCGTCTGCTTATTGTCTTCATTCACTTCCTTGAAGTTTACACCTGTTTGATGACAAAAGATGAGAAAGAAAAGTTTGATATGACAATATTAAGTACTTTATCTTGCTTAATACATGGATCCTGAAACAAATTAATAAATAAATATAAAATACATTAACTAATATATAATATAAAATATAATATAAAATGGATTAATTAACACTTAAACAATTATATATTACTAGCTAAACAGATTTAGATCCATCAACTTTTCCAGTCACTTTCCTACCAAAAAATATATGACGCTAAAGTCAAATTCTACTCTAAGATTGGGAGTAACATTATGGCTCAGTCTGTAATCTAGATAAAACTTTGTTTCCTGAGTCTAAACACTGGACGGCTAAAGACGGGGAGGAACTAAACAGCGTGGTAAATAAGTTACAATCAGCTCCAATAATAAACACTGAGAAAATAAACAAGTGGCAGACCTTGCCAAAACCACTGACGCCATTCCTATTTCAACACCCTCCCCCCACGATTCCCAATCCTCCCCAACACACCCTCCAAAAGGAGATCTGTGAAGAGAAAGAAGGCCAGTGGATGTCTAGGTACTCCATTCCAACAGATTTCACCTGTTATATACCTAGTTTACCTTTCTATCTGATCACAACTGGTTTAAACTCTACTAACTAACCAGTAAACCATTACAGTCTCAGTTTAGCTTTCCGTTGCCACTCGACTGAGAACAAGAAGCTTTAAGAACTCTTGGAAGCCCTCAAAAATTCTAGCGTGGCTAAAAAGCAAATGAAGAAATGGTCTTCAAGACTCAAAACATTCAGTTCCTCAAAGCAAACACTTACCGACCACTACGCTTCCCATCCAGTTAGCACACACCAAACCGCCAGGAAAAGTCAAGATCGAATAGTTTCCAGGAAACTTTTCAAGAGTCTTTTGCCAAAATTCACCAACAAACTTTGCCTGGAGACACTCCTGGTCTGAAAGGACAACGCGGTTATGCTGCTCTTCTTGACCTTTTGAGATCTTCCCAAAACGTTTTTCGATTCTGACGCGAACGTGATGTGGATCAGAAGCTCCTTCTACCGCCGTTTACGAAGTTCTGTCTGGTCCTCACGTCCCTTCGACCCTCCACATACCCCTCCCCAACAGGACATCCTGAAGCTCGCAAGAACACAATGGCAGCCCTCACCGTCCACACACAATCCAAATGTGGAAGTTGCATCATCAAGCAAAAATGGCATTGTTTTTTTTCCGCGTTTTTCCCCTTCTCTCTGGGAAATCAGGCACCAGTGAGGGCTTGCTAATCAATTTCACCTCTAAATCTAGAGGGAGGAACTGATAAAACATGGATGAGACCAAACATTGAGCCCCCAGAGACCCAGTTTGGACTATTCCCACAGAAGATACCAGACTTATCTATTCAGATAAGGATGACACTGACACGTCCTCACATTAGAGGTGGTTAAAATGCAGTCCTAACTGGGTGTAAAGAAGAATTTGATGGATTCGTCTCCGTAAGCTCTGGGAATTTGGAGAGCAGCATTTAGTCAAAAGGTCTCAAGTCCATCAGATGAAGGGGGTTTGGAGCGTCCCTGAGGGATGAAGGTGATGAGAGGTAAAGAGGCACAGGGATGATGGGAACAAACACACCCCCTTTTTGTTGGCAGCCCATGAGAGACGCCGTACCACAGAGAAACTTCAATTACTTTTGAAACCCAATACGTGCAAGAGCGTTGCTTGAGAAAGCCTCAAAGTTCTTGCATAACAGCAATGTAGGACGCAAAAAGGAAGGTAAAAAACCTCCTTGTGGCTCTCGTTCAAGAAAACAAGTCTTATTTTTGTTTCCTCAGAACAGGACGGTATGCTGAGCGCTAAAACCATCAAGGACACGTCGCACGAGGTTCGTCAACATCAGCACATATCTTCCCATCAGGATATTCGACTTTCGGGGAGTTTATGTTGCGATGTTCACATAACATTCTGGACCGCAGTCCTCCCTAGAGCCTCCGAGAAGGTTTGCCTAAACTCCTGCTGGTCCCTATCTTATCCTGAGGCCCAGCCAGGAGGGTCAGTGTCACATTTCTGCAGCGGACGCATGTGCCGAGCAGAACATGAGAGATTCAGCCCTGTTCAAACTCCGCAGCGGAGTTCTTATCATGCTTGGAGCTCCCCGATCCGGATATTCAACTTTCTCTTATTCTAATCTCCGAGCCACAGAGCTAGAACACTGATTATTCAAGTGTCACATTACAAAGGCTTCAGTGTGTGTGTGTGTGTGTGTGTGTGTATCTGAGAGAGAGAGAGAGAGAGAGAGAGAGAGAGAGAGCGAGAGCGAGAGCGAGAGAGAGAGAGAGAGAGAGAGAGAGAGAGAGAGAGAGAGAGAGAGAGAGAGAGAGAGAGAGAGAGAGAGAGAGAGAGAGAGAGAGAGAGAGAGAGATTGGAAAGAGGTAGCACCATGAGAAGCATTTTGTCCCTCTAGTGGTGGCAGCTGGAATTACACAGATTTAACTTCAGAAACTTGCTATTATTAAAGCTACACTGTGTAACTTTTTTAGTTTATTCTTAGCTAAAAACACTTAGTTCTTTCAAAAATATATGTGCTCATTAATGTATATTTACTTCTTTCAAGTAATAAAGTATTCTCGTAAGTTTATAATATGCCATTGAAAATACATACGGGTAAGGGGTTCGAATGGGGGTCGTCATGTTGCCCCTCCATCTTGAAAGTACATTAGCCAAAGAGGGACATACCCGTAAATTCAAGCTTCGCCTTTCACGTTTTAACACTCTGTAACGAGTAGGAAAATAGTGTGGCCCCTTTAAGAGCGTTCGCCCCGGTTGGAGCGTCTGCGTTCTGTGTGTGTGTGTGTGTGTGTGTGCACTGCGCCTCGAGCTCCCATGTGTGCGGATTATTTTCTGTCTTCTGTTGCTAACATTCATTTATTTTTGTTTTATTGGGTAATGCTGTGGACGGAAGTGGGGTTTGTGCCGGACTCTTGTGGGGGGTTCCGCGGGGAATAAAGTGCGGGCTGTTTGATGTCAATCGCCTCCGTGTTTGCATCGACTCCAGTTGCGTTGAGTGAGCTATCCGTATTTTTCACCCGGACACACGCGTTACAACTCGATGGCGAATGTGAAGAGGGGGATTGCTGGATCGAACTGGAAGCCATGTTAATCTTGGACTAAATCGGCCACCGTAGGAGTTAAAACGAAATCGGAATTGGGAAAATAAACTAATATTTACTGGATGGTCATATACCCTTTCACCGCTAGATGGGGGAAAATATCACACAGTGTAGCTTTAACAAATGCTAGAAAATTGAAGGGTGAAGGTTTTCATACAGAATGTTTAAACATACATTTTTGTACATTTGGATAAACACTGCAGCGTACAATATCAAAATGCAATATTCACAGCATCTAAAATGTAATTGCTTTTACATTTATTTGAATCCTCTGACAGAAATTTCCAGAGCATTTTCACAAATGTATCAGTGAATTATGGAGAAACTTGATCAGAAAAAGACTTTAAAAGCGCAGAATATTTATTTATAAATTAAATCCATCATTTCATTTATAATATTTTTTAGAGAATTGTAATAATATAATATTAATTCACCTAATTGATTACGATTACAATAAATCGAAATGTAATTATTAAAATCTAATTTACTGTTCTGATTTTGATATTACCTCAAAGGATTCCTATACATTCATAAGTATCTAAACTTTACGATTTTTAGATGCTGTTAATACATTCAGCATTTTTTGCACATGTACAAAAATGCATGCATGTTAGAACCGCAGTTTACGCAAACTAAAGACAAAAAAACTGATTTAAGTTCAAATAAATTTGGATTGCACAGAGAAAACTGAATAGCTGCACAGAAAGAGGAAACCGAAACGTATGCATAGCGACATAACTGTTTCGAAAGAGGAAACTAAAAGGTTTGGGGATGTGTTTATACAAAAACATCACATGACCCGCTATGAGATCAACTGTACAAACAAAACTAGGCATTTAGCCCAATAACAGTGCAGAGTGCAAGTACGTAAAGACAGAGACCACATAGTAAACCAAGACCCGCTATTTAGCCTTGCTTCTGTTTGTGTTAACCAGCAAGCATTTCAGCACTGAAAGTGTTGGCATCACTGACACTACAGGTTACATATCATTTGGTTAAATTCATCTTTGTCTATGGCATTAATACCGCATGTGCACTATATGCACACTAAATGCAGCACTAAAAACGTCATTGATTTAGATAACAAAATATCAAACTAAGCGGTTTATAAGACAGCACAAGCAAAACACTCACAAAAAGAAGTTTGTTAGATGCTATGCAGATCCAGAAATTCTTGTCCACGAGCCAAGTGAAGCATCGCCATGCATGGAGATGCTAATCTCTCACCGTGGAACCGAGTGAAACGGGATTCCTCTACTCTGACAAGGACATTGTACTCCGAGCAAGCGTTTGCCCCCACACATACGTGCACTCACACAAACACACTTGTAGACATGCATTGTTCTGCTTTTCCAATGTCAGCCCTGTGAGAAGCTTGAGGAACAAAGATGTCTCTTTTTGAGGGATTTGATTTCCACATGCATCTCACAGAGCTTTGTAAAGACTGGTAATCCTGCAGGAAAATCATCTCTGGCAATTTCGGGTTTATCGTTACTAGTGAGACTACTATCGTTACATGAGACAATTTAGAGTGACCCAGAGTACAAAACGAGAGTGGGAGGCCCATGAGAGCGAGTTTGAGGAACAAGATATCAAGTGGATGAGTGTCTCTCCCTCATTCTTCTACGCTGTGTAATATTAAAGTCGAAGGAGGCGAGTGAGACAACTCTTTACCTTTGACCTTTGCGATTAGGGTCCCTGCCGCGCTGAGGATTTCCACTGAGTTCAAGGAGTGGTGTTTGGAAATCACGGCTTTCAACACACGCAACAGCTCTCCCAAACGCTCGTGAACCACCTGGTGCAGACAGTCCTGGTGATCTGAAACACATATAAGGAAGCATTACAGTCATGAAGAAAAGTCACACTTTTTTCATTTTTTGAAAAAAACATGATTGGTGCCTGAGTGGTTGTGAGGGAGTTGCTAGGGTGTTCTGGGTAGTTGCAAGAGCGTTGCTAAGTGGTTGCTTACTGTCCCAAGTCAAAATCATCATTACATCCATGTTATAATTCACAGGGCAAAAGACAAGATCAATTAGAAACATAATACACCCCCCCCCCCCTTTTTTTTTTTTCTTTTTTTTTTCCTCTCCTTTTTAAAAAAATAATAAAATATTTTTTTCTTTTGCAATTTATGCACCCCTTTATTTATTCATTTATTTTCTTTTTTCCCTTTTTTGTTGTTCTTTTCTTTTTTCTTCCCCCTTCATCTTCTCTCATCAATAACCTCACAATTTCTCTGACTTCTCATTCTTTCTTTCTTTTTTCTTTTTCCTATTACATCTCTGATCATTACTGCATAATGAGCAGCAATTCTACATATATATTAGTAAACTTATAATAGAGATACACACATACACAACACAATTTTACACACACACACACACACACACACACACACACACACACACACACACACACACACACACACACACACACACTACATAATTGCATGTACATCCTACTTTCTGTTTTATGTGTTTTGTATTGATGGTATCGTTTAGCTATGTTTTGTCTTATGTTCTGCTTTAAAAATTAATAAAAGAAAAAATAAAGAAAAAAACATAATAGACCTTAGTCAGGTTAGAAGTCATATTGAATGTACCACATGAAAACGAGGCTGTGAGGGATAGATTTACAATATTAACAATGGCTTGCAATGCATAAAGGTCCTAGATCACATCATCAGCCGTATTTCCACTGCAGGAACTTTCCCCAGGAACTAGGAACTTTGGTGTGGTACTCTGTGTTTCGACCGCAGGAACCAGGGTCTAAATGAAGTTCCGGGTAAATATTTCCCCCTCCGAGCGGCCCTGCTCCCGAGGTGGTACTTTTTCAAAGTTCGGGAACTTTCGGGGGTGGGACTTGGGCGCTGAACATGCTGATTGGTTGAGCTCACGCAGCATTTTATTTCAACCAGCATTTTTAAAAGTCTTTTGCGAGGATCGTTCAGCGTTCAATATCAGTCTTGCTCTTTCTGTCCGATGGCGCGCGTTCGTCTCAGCCATTGCACGGTCAATGTCCGTAATAGCTGATGATAACATACTTTGTCTTATTTTAGCTTTACGAGCTTTCAGAATACGCTTTAGTATCAGTACTCGTCTCTTTACCGCCATTTTGTTAATGACCTCTTTAGTAAACCAATATATAACCAGCAAAAGCAGCGCTGCTTGCATATCCTACACTTGTTAATGTTGCAGACAGTGTCACACAAAAATTATTACTGTCCATCTCTGACTGGGAGGAGCAGTCGCGTCGCGCGCAGCCCTACATCACCGGACTGATTTGCCAAATCTTCTCGGTACTTTAGACCGCAGTGGAAACGCAGCAGCAGGTCTGGGGGGAAAAAGGTTCCTGTAAAAAAAGTTCCTGGTACAAATTGTTCCGGGTAATTTCGGTGGAACGGGGCTATTTTCACAACTCAACTTTCAAAACTGTTTGTGGCATTTTTGTTTACTGAAACTTTTTACAGAAAGACGTTTCATCAGCTGAACAATCAGTCCCCCTGTGGTGAAAATCGAGTTTGTAATGTTGTTTATATATCTATGTGGTGTTTTTAATATGCTTTAAGACAAACCATGAGCAAATTCATAAGTCAACACCATTGCTGAGTATTTTCTCTTTAAAACTGCAGTGAGCCAAAGACTCAAAAACGCGGTTTGGTCTCAAAAACGCGGTTTGATATGTCTGGTGTTTCTGACGTTACAAAATACCTTGTAACCAATCACGTCAATGTGCCTCAGGCTTTAGCATATCATTAACTATGACCGCTCTGAATCAGGGGAGCTTCAAGAGAAGCCAGGTTATATAATATATATTTTTGTCTTGATATGTAAAATCGAGTAGATTTAGCAATATAGCAGGGTGTATGATGTATATTACGAACCATATGCCTTTCTCCAGTTCTGAGTTGTTCAGAGCGTTTCTAGGGAAGCAGTTAGGCAGACTGACTAGTCCTTTCTAGTCTTTCCCACGCGGGACATAACCGTTTAACAAAATATACGGATTGGCTGTACAAACGAAAACGCATGGGTGTCGTTTTCAGATTTATCCACCCGGACCCGGTTTCAAAAAAATATCGGTTTCATGCTCCCAAAACGCTGGATCTGTGTGAAAGAAACGCTGATATGGAACAAAACTTTAACGTATACAGCTAAACGCGTCTCCGTGTGGACGGGGCCTGAGATGGGGAACAGGAACATTGTTTGTGTGAAATTCTAGATGGCACAGGCTGATAAGTCCTTAACTCAATCTGCTTGCAATCATATAATTATCTATAGGGCACAGCTGATTGGTTCCTACTGTATAGGTAGCCAGTGAGCTCGCTGCTCAGCCTTCAAATACTTGGTCAGCAATAGCTGTAGAATTTGCAGCGTTCTTTCAGAAACCCTCCACCTTCCCCAGCTCCACCTGTATCTGCTATGGGTAATTCATGCATGCTATTTTGTACAGCAGAAGCGTGTCTTACTTGCTCACAGTAGGGTGTCGTGTATGTATTGCAATAATCAACAGCAGCAGCGTAGCAGATCTATTCCGCCAATACCAAACATATCAACATCGTCATATCCATTCTCATGCCAAAACACTCAGAGAGTTGTCATGACAGAAATAATAATAGGGATAATTGTTTCAGCAAACACCACTAATAATAGCAAAATAAAATGTTCTGGAAGGACACACAAGACAAACAAATACAAGTGCAAATATCAGAAATCTAAGTTAAATTTAGGTAATACAACAACCTTATTGACACCTGATTCCAACTAATACGTCATCAAACACTTAACACACCTGACAGAGGAAGTGTTTACACTTATTATGAATGAATCTTTTGTTTAGATTAGAAACCTGTGCTCTGCAAAAACACAATGGCATGAACCTGTCTGATCACTACATCTACATTATTGCATCTAATTTCCTCGACAGATTTTGTGCCTGAGATAAGCATTTCTGAAACGCATTTGCTTTCATTATGTTATTTCGGCCTGCTGCCTAGTCAGTCCAAGCACACATTGCGCAACCCAAAAAGAGTGCCGACTTTCCAGACACATTCAAACTGAACTTCCCACATGGGGCCTTCTTTCTATACAGCTTCTTTTGACCTGTTTCCCCCTAGATTCGCAATAGCACACAAACACATACCCACACACTCGCTTACCCATAAACACATTCAGGGGCACCATGTTCAGTCGCACCCTCTCCCAGCTATCAAAGCCACATTTGTGCTGACGGTGGCCTCTGGATTACCCGGCATATGGAAAAGGGGATCAGGGAGACTTTACCCCCTCTACCCTCTTTTTTCACTCCATCTCTTTTCCGAAAAGCAACAAAAAGAGCCTGCGGTGGAACTAATGCTGCCGTGGATGGTGACTACCATGGAAATGACTGCTGTTCTCTGGCCTTAGAGGACCAATGCAGTCTGACCACAATATATTTACACAAGGGAAGTTTTAGGAAAACCATTTTATCATTATATATTAGCAATGCAACAATATTGAGATACTGGCCTTTATTTTCATGATTTGGCCAAATAACCGATAAATGGCTGATAAAAATTACAAACTAATATAATTGTTTGTATGCTACAAGTCAGTTTAGACACCACAACATGATAATATAAAGTATGAAAGATTAAACAATAAATATTATTATAATAAATAAAAATGAGAAACATTCCTAATGAAACAGTGTTTACTGTGCTTTTCATAACATTAAATCCCAAATAAATAAATAGTTTGGATAGTTCACCCAAAAATGAAAATTAGTCCATGATTTAAAGGTCCCATGGCATGGCATTTTTCTAATATTTTATAATGTTTCCTGAGGTGTACTTATATTGTTAGTATGACTTTTACATCATAAAATGTCATAATTTAGAAATAAAAGGCATTTTTTCAATACTGCTGTTTGCCCTGTGGCTGAATGCCCTGCTTCAAGAGGCGTGTCTGCTGTGAGACTTCAGTAAAAACGCCCACTGTTGTGATTGGCTGACATCTTTGTATTTTAAATGAGCGGAGGGGGCGTGGTTTAACTTGGTCTACGAGGCACGAGCAGGCACAAGCTGCTGCCAGAGAGACGGATGGACCTGAGTTCACTTCACATCAGTTCTCAGCATGTCTGAACTGTTGTAGTTACAGCATATACTTCAGGTTATTAGTCTATTTCTAGTCGGAGGGACTGTCACTCATGTCAGAAAGTTAGTAACTTTAGTAAATTATGGATCAGCGCTGACTGGAGACGCGAACCGTTTAGAACGATTCAGTCCGATTTGGTGAACTGATTCGGTTCACTAAAAAGAACAGGTTCAAAAGAAAGATCGTTCGCGAACCGGACATCACTAACGTACCAGAGACGGAGCTCAGTGATCGCTAACAAAGTTATTTATAGTACCTACTGAGTTATGAGAGCGCTGTCAGTCAGCGCGAGTTTATTGTGTTTGTATCTGAGAGTTCTGAATAAACACGAGTCCCAGTCACACCGAGTCCGTCTTCATCATTATTACCAACTTTGTAACACATGCAAAGTACCATTACAGCTGTCGAGATGAACGAGTTAAAAGTAAGTGTTGATAATAGCATTTTTTTTTTTAATAAAATAAAAGCGTCAGTGACGCGCGTTGAGTACACAGCGCAAACAAAGACACAACAGCAATAATCGAATGTAATCCAGTTTATTGTGGGGCTAGGCTGGCTAGCCCGAATATGCTCACGCTTACCCCCCTTCTGCTTAATCTCACGCCGCGTTTGGTGCCTCCGCTGTGGGCCAGATGCAGTACTGGGGGTCGGGGATGTTGAAGGCCAACGGCCAGTGCAGCCCGAGCTTCGGCGTGTGTGAGGCCGATGTTGAGCAGAAACTCATGACTGTATGCACATTTTAGAACCGGTAGACGCGACGAGGACGTACAAAAACACTGACTCACAAGATAGAAAACACGAAAACACCGTTCTGTCTGGAGAGAGAGAAGCCGCATTGTGTGCACGCATAATAAATAATTAGCTACACATCAGAAATTACTGATCACAGATCAGAAGGAACTGAAAAAAGACTTCTGTTTTCATTTGTACATCCAAACACTGAGAAACTGCCAGCATTCACTCGTTCACAAGGAATGATCTCTCGAGCGTTTGCATGGGCGTGCCAGATTCTCTGGGCGGAGGAAAGGGAGGTAACCGGTTCCTGCTTGGACGTCAAAACAGGAGACTTCAGGATTGGCTCGTCTGGCCTGTCATTTTCTCAAAGGCAGAGAGAGACAGCCAGAACTCGGGTTTACACCGATCAACATTCTATCCACTTGGGGACAATATTCAGGCTAGGGGAACTCATATTAATGTTGAAAAACCTCATAAAATGAAAATTTCATGCCATGGGACCTTTAAACACCCTTAAGTCATCCTAGGTGTATATGA
Source organism: Romanogobio albipinnatus (assembly GCA_023566225.1). Lineage (NCBI taxonomy): Eukaryota > Metazoa > Chordata > Actinopteri > Cypriniformes > Gobionidae > Romanogobio > Romanogobio albipinnatus. The sequence continues at coordinate 31,367,657 of CM042260.1, read as the reverse complement.
CATTCTTCTTTCAGACGAATACAATCGGAGTTATATTAAAAATGCCCTGGCTTTTCCCAGCTTTATAATGGCAGTTTATGGTTGTGTCGGTTTTGAAGTCCATAGAAGTGCATCGATCCATCATATAACTGCTCCACACGGCTCCGGGGGGTTAATAAAGGCCTTCTACAGCGGTGCGCATTTGTGTAAGAAAAATATCCATATTTAAAACTTTATAGACTAAATGAACTAGCTTCCGGCGATCAGCAGTACACGAGTCGACTTGCGCTAAAAGAGTAACCCTTGACCCTTGTAGCAAGCATATTGACGAACGCAGAAGTGCAGAGGATAGAGCAAAACAAAACACCAGTGATGAATTAGAAGTCTAAAATGAGAATTTTTAAAGAGAAATGGCGGAGGATTTCAATTAGAGGTCGACCGATTCATCGATTTTGCCGATTCATCGGCACCGATAGCTGATTGGTGGAATAATCGGTTGTCGGCAAAAATCCACACTGGGTTGAGTCTGTTGCGGGAGCAGCTGAGATGGTGCGCTGTTATTACACAGTACAAGAGTGTTGAGAAGGGTCTGCTGGCATTATATACTGTAGCACAAGAGTGGCCTATAGAGGCGAAACAAAAACTCACGGATGCCTTGTGTTGTTTACATTAACACGCGAGGCTGCACGCCACGCTGCACAGAGACCGCTGGCACATTATTTGTGCATTTAAAACACAGAGAGCGTAACGGTATGAATACAGAACACTACAGTACTTCTTGCCAAATCATTATAAAGTAATTAATTTCTTGACTAGATGCTGCATTAACAAGTAAAGAACAGCAGTGTGTATGTTTGTCAACGAGGCTGAGAGGACGCTAACATTAGCAGTATCTCAAGCAGTTAAATCAATGCGATAAAAACACACGTAAGTCCGACCCAAATATTGCATATATAAAATTAGTGATGTGAGAAAGCAAACTGTATCATCATGCTGCTGACAGAAACAAACAAAGCAGAGGCGCATTCGTTTTTTTATTAGATAATCTCCTTCTAAAAAAGCAGACTGTTTGGATTTATATGAAATGGTAATATTTGTAACATTAACTAAGGTTAATAAATGCTGTGGAAGTATTGTTCATTGTTAGTATGTCAATTTCAACATTAAATTGAGTTTGAATATTTATTTTTATCTGTTAACCTTGGTTAATGCACTATGAACTAACCTAACGAACATGAATGATCAAGGTACAATTGTATTTCTCATATTAATACATGCTATAAAAATGTATGCATAATGCATATAGTTCATGCAAGCTAATACATCCTTGTTGCATAGGGACTTACATAGTGTTACCTATGAAATGTACATGCATGTTTCTAGGTTATAGGTAAAGAAACAAATTTGACCTGTAATATTTGAATGTTTAAATTATTTTATGAAGAATTTGTTCTGTTAGAACTTCTCATTTTAATATTCATATTTATATGTTTTTAATTTAGCACATTTTCATGGATCAGTACTGTTTTTTTATTTCTTGTTATAAAGTTCAGCACTGTTTTACTTATGTTTTTTTATCCAGTATCCATTTTAAAAACTATCAGTCGATTAATCAGTTATCGGCAAGTGCAGTCCAACCTAGTTATCGGTATCTGTAAAATTCACTATCGGTCAACCTCTAATTTCGATATAAGAGAAGTTTGTTGCCCAGCACTATCTGCAAGAGGCTTCAAAGCGTGTGATGCTCCTATACATTGCGTTGGGGGCTACTCTTTTAGCGCAAGTCGACTTGCGTACTGCTGGAAGCTAGTTATTTTAGTTTATAAAGTTTTAAATATGGATATTTTTCTTACACAAACGTGCCGTTTCGCTTCAGAAGGCCTTTATTAACCCCCCGGAGCCGTGTGGAGCAGTTATATGATGGATAAATGCACTTTTATGGACTTCAAAAATGAAACAACCAGCCATTATAAAGCTTTGAAGAGCCAGGACATTTTTAATATAAAACAAACTCTGATTGTATTTGTCTGAAAGAAGAATGTCATATACACCTAGGATGACTTGAGAGTGAGTAAATCATGGGCTAATTTTCATTTTTGGGTGAACTATCCCTTTAACTGATATGGTACTGAATCTGATATATCATGCAATCTTATTATATAAGAGTCTGCTCACTAGGGGTGTGCCAAAAAATCGATTCACAGAAGAATCTAGATTCTCATTTGCAACGATTCAGAATCGATTTGAAATGTCCAAGAATCGATTTAATAAATTAATTAGGGCTGGGCAAATTAACGCGTTAACGCGGGCGATTAATTTTTTCAGCTTAACGCATTAAAAGTATTTAACGCAAATAACGCGGCGTCGTTTTTATATCCATTTTTGCTTAGCGTTACATGATCATCACGCTCCTATTCATGTAAATAGCCTACTTCCAAGCGACAAGACACAAGAGAACGCGCTGTGTGCCAATGTCCTCTGTGTGTGTGTGTGTGTGTGTGTGTGCGTCTTTTGTCAGCTAATCAAGGGACACACACACACACTCCACGCACAGACAGACTCGCGTCAGTTTCCTGCTCACATCGAGTTCTCTTTTGCTCTTGAACAAACAATAACACAGATGATTTTGAGCATTCTCATATTAGAAGTCATAAATTAGTTAAATAACGTCTTAAATGAACTTAAAGAGTTGTGAGGAAATGAGATGCGCGGGACAGCGCGTGTGATCCGCGGCTGTTCTTAAAGTGACAGTAACACCGATGATGCCTGTCATTAATGTTCATCAAAGAACAACGGGAACAGAGAAAATTGTAGCTTTAATGATGATTCATCTATATTTAATTACTAATAATACTAATCATTACTACTAATGAGTAGCAATTGAGAACCACACAAAGTTTTTGATAAAAGGCACTTTCCTGAGAATTGAACTTAATAAATGTGAAAAAGACACTTTAATGTCTTCGTTTGTCATTCTGTATAGCAAAGCAGATGAGAGTAGATCATGATCAGAGAAATCATTATGGATAAAATCGAATCGTTTTGAATCGAAAATCTTTTTGAATCGAAAATCGATTATGAATCGAATCGTGGCCTCAAGAATCGGAATCGAATTGAATCGTGAGATGATAAAAGATTCCCACCCCTACTGCTCACTGTGGTTCACTAAATCATGTGTAATAGAAATCAGTGTGTTTCTCATTTCCTCATAAATATCAACCTTGAAGATGATAAACTAAGTAAAAAAAAGTAGCGTCTAGAATTTGGTTAATGTGTAAATACCAGTAGGCTTCCTATGCAGGTGTACCCACATGCCCCGATATTGTTAATGTTCACCGGAAGGTCGTAAGTTATAATTACACAAGGAGTGATCCATAAAAATACCACCACTGTGCCCTTGTAAGTAATTAGGCCTTGCAGTAATTAGGATTGTCCATGGGTTTAAAAAATAAATAAAAGTTAACATTCATAAAATAGCTCCTTTGCCAGGGGATCATAACTTTTGGGATCTTTGGCATCAAAATGTTAGAAAACCCCTGTGCTCAATGACTACCCACCGCATGAGTCAATATGCCAAGCTCATAGAATGACATATCTACATTGATGTTCACCCCTGCTGCCCTTACCAGCGTGAACAGCAGGTCTGCCACTGTCCTGTTGCTTTAGCTCTCATTTATCTTCATCAAGTGTCATGTATAAGCACTTCCTGATGAGATAACCCGGTGCTCTCTTATGAGAACTGAACCAAGCTTTTGTTTCAATCTTCTGCAGCCAATCTTCATCAGCTCCCCTCCTGTTCGAAAGAGGCCAACCCTGCACTTCTGACCCAAAGACCCCTCCCCATGAGTGCTATTACACATCAGATGAGCATGTGGGAGTGTGCAGGATGTGTTCCTGTAAGCCTCTACAACCGAATGTCTTACTCTGAGCTGTGGGAGAGAGGTTACTCTAGGCGATTGTGAAGTCACTATGCTTTCCAAGTTAAATCATGTACAGTTCACTGAGTCAATGAGGCCTTGAAAGACTCAAGAGGAACATCTCCTCCTAAAGAGTGTTTTACATTTGTATCTGATGAGTTATAACTAGTATCTGAAAAAAAACTCTTCCTTCTTCCCACCCTACTCTAGCCTGCGCTACACTGAGCAATGTACATGGTCTCAGGATTTCAGGCTCTTATTGCGCTTCTCGACTCTTCATGACCAATCGCTTCATGTACCCCCAAGTTGTAAGTCGCTTTGGATAAAAGCGTCTGCTAAATGCATAATTGTAAATGTAAATCTGAAGACATTTTTGGAATATAAGGAGTTTTGATATGAATTTTGAAATGAATTAGCCACACCCCTCGGGAAGCTGAATTGGAATGGTAGAAAGAGACATGTACTGGATTGCAATTCAAGGAAATTCAACACATCAATGCATTCTGCAAAATGAAGTATTCTTCATCCCTGGTGCACAAAAGTTAATTAAACTAGATACAAAATGTGTGTCTGTCTGTCGGTCTGTCCACCCATCCAAGTTTTCCTCAACAAATTTGTATTTTCTAGTGAAAAATTACAGCTATACAAATTGATTTGAATTTTATTTCATTACATTCAAATTTGAACTGCAACTCTCCATCCTGTTTGTTAGCTCTATTCAAAATTCATTAAATGAATTAAAATGTAAAAGACAATATTAATTCAATTCTGAAATGTGTACAACCTAACTAGCCAACTGTAGCAAAGTTAAAGCTCAGGAGGAGGCGGGAACTGGCGATTAAACAAAACTTTAATATTAAAATAAACAAACAACAAAACGAAAGTAAAGCGCCAGCCCCTCATGGACGACTGCCGCATACATACAAACATAACAAAACAAAACACAAATAGTCCATGTCCGGTGTGGCGCGCAAGTGGCGCTTATTAGCAATCGCTCCATTCCCACGGCTCTCGGCCCCGCCCCGCTTTCCACACCGACTAAGTATAATCTGAATCATAATGTTGCAAGTTCCATACAAGTCTGCTAAACCTTTTGTCAAGTCAACACTCAAAAGTTTGCTTTTCTAGTCTATATGAACATTGTACAACAACCCTGTTTTTCTCAGAGCATGGCACAAACTCAAGACCTCAGAGTTAAAGGTCCCGTTCTTCGTGTCATTTTGAAGCTTTGATTGTGTTAACAGTGTGCAATATAACATGTGTTCATGTTTCGCGTGTAAAAAAAACTGTATTTTTAACACAATTTGCTTATCTGTATACCGCTGTTTTCACTCTCCTAAAAACGGCTGATGACTTCCTTTATTCTATGAAGTCCCTCCTTCAGAAATACGTAACGAGTTCTGATTGTGCCAGCGGTTCCCGTGTTGTGATTGGACAGCAGCTTAGCGAACATGGCCCGGTTCCTGTGTTGTGATTCGACAGCAGCTTAGCGCACGTGGAAAGGTCACGCCTCTTAACGGGAGATATATATGCGCTTAATGATCTCTACAGCGTCCCTGGGAAAGCCAAACAAAGGTGATTTGACTCCGGGATGAAAATAACAGCGTCTCGACGACATGGCGACAAACACACTGAAACGCAGCACTTCCTTTTCTCCACGCGACACGTCCTCTTCTCCACGTGGGACAGCAACAAGACCACGCCCCCTTTTTTCGCGTAGTCTTGTGGGCGGAGGTTAGTCTGTTCTACTGTTCTACCGACGTCATTTATGTAGGAAGTACCAGGATGTAGTCCAAGCCGGCCGTTCGATGTAGGCTTTGAAAGGGAACTTCTGTTAAATAAAATATCTCGCTTGGCATTGAACTTTGAGCTTTATAATTTTACAGGTATTATTTATGCTCTAACAGCAACATTACACACTAACTAAAGTTTGAACAGTGGGATCACGAAGAACGGGACCTTTAAGTATGGGACTAGCTAGCTGATTTAGAATAATCTTAAATCTTAATAACTGCAATGCTGCAACTGCCATACTATTCTTAAAAGTATCTGCCATATTAAGCTTGCGTTTCATTTGGGAAACATGAGACCAAGGACAATTACAAAGATAAATTCTCAATCAGTTTGGCAACAATGATCTACATTACTATCAAGAGAAACAATCTCGTAAAGAGAGAGAATGAGAGCAGGCAGGGAGATATGCAAAGAAACAGAAAGAGCACAAGAGGATTTCACACCATGATGTGAAGATGCTGAGTATAATAAGCAGGTGGGTCAAAGGTGACCGCCAACCAACCCGAACCTAAATCTCTTAATTGGTGGGGGTCAAATTAAAAACCCTCTTTTAAAGACATTACATTTTGAATGACAATAACACAAACACAAAGCAAGGCCCCATCCCCACACAAGCGTTCCCATTCACATGCACACACGGTCACGCATCCCGAAAAGGACGGGGGGGTTCAGTTCTTCTCGCTATGGCTGAACAGAGAGAATAGAGGCCACAAGACCCAGGGCCATCAAACACTTTAAATGGCTCCCTGCTCATTTGGGCCGGTCCTAAAAAACAACCAATTAGCACAACTGAGCCCTGGAACAGCGGGAAGGATGGGAAGTTGATGATTTTAACTCTGCAGTTCCCTGTTTGGGATGGTTACAATAGCACTGAGTTTGTTCTCACCGGGGCCAAACATGATCACTCAACAACAGATTGATATAGCAGGGAAGAGACCCCTCACCGGTGATGACGGGAAACCTTGTTTAACCAAGAGCGAGCTTTCAGCGGAACAAGAAAAGCCTTTCTGATTGGGGGAACCTTCCTTTTGTCTCCGGGGGCCATTTGCAAACAGTAGGAATGTCTTCTTTGGGGCCTGCAGCATGAGGCATTTATGGAACAATAAATCTGGGAGGCTTTCAAAAACGAGAGATGGGACTGTGGGACTCTACAGGGAACAGGGGGGAAGTTGGGATCTTCTTCCTGGGTCCAGATATGTGCACCTGGGTTAAGACCTGGGGAGGCGTGTTTCTATGGGAAAAAACTGCCCTGCAAGCACACTCTGGACTCATTTTTACCCAGTTAGCGTCATGGAAACCCAGCATTCCTGGGGACGCTTCATCAAGTGTAGGAGTGGGAAAAGAGGGGCCACACATGTAAACACACGAACACACATGAAGTCTTCCAAATAAGTACAACAGCCAAGGCTCCTTTCTTGGAAGCATATGTTTCTCAAAACCAGCTAGACCAAGCACGTTAATAAAATGGTGATACAAATAATGTAATAAGGATGAGTACAGTGCGTGCACTAATTTCAAAATTTTAACTGTTACTGATAATGACTTTCATGTCATGTGCAAAATCTGATGAATTGTCGATTTTAAAATTCTATAAAAAAAAAAATATTCAATCAATATAATGTCAAATCAAGTACTTTAAAAGCAACAAGATAAATAGGCAACATATGTTATATAACATAATAATATTGACTTTTTATACTGTATATTAAAATATTGTGTTATATACATTATAATATACAGTATAAAAAAGTATTTTATTTTGAGATTTGATAAAAAATTACATTTAACTATTAGTTTTAAAAAATAAATTAAATTAAATCATTACATTTTACAATTAAAATCCAATAAGAATACAGTTTTTAACTGATAAATTAAAAAAATATCTAAATCTAAATGAGCATGCACAATTACATTTTAATATAAAAAATCTAATTATAATTTTTTTTAAATACAGTATCAACAAATACAGATACATTTAACATATACATATATATCTAAACCTTTGCAACATTCCTCTTCCTGCAACCCCAAGCTTGCTCAATCATGCATAGCTAATCATGAGAACAATGTAATAATAAAGCTTCAGAATATGAGAGATGGATGGCAGGGCCTCTTGGTCTACAGCCAGTGTGAAATCACCAAACATGTCACAATTGAGCCCGCTGAGGCCCAATCAAATTATAAAGAGCTTATAGTATTTAATGTGAACCTCACTCCACAAAGGATTAAAAAAAACATGCTATTATACTATTGAAAATTAATTTTAATTGGAGTCCCACAACAACCACCTGCTTGAAAAGTCAGCACAAAGACAAGCAAGCAAGAATACTCATTATGACAATTGTCCGCATCATCTGATTAGGGGTCAACAGCATTACAATCAACTCGGAGTGTAGGATGGTGATCAACATCTTTGGTTACGTTCCTCCTTTATGTCTTAAAGTCAAAAGACTTGGTAAAAATCAGGCTACTTAGCCTTTAACATGCCCTTTTGACCAGAGCTGCCAGGGTAGACGGTCTAATGCGTTCCTCAGCGCTTACGGCCCACCCCGGGGCACTTTCTGTTGAGGTAGGTGGGCCAGGTCCTCCCCTGTGACAGGGAAGCTCCCAGAATCAGGATATTACATGCTCCACGGTAAAGGGGCCTTTTGCGTTTAACATCTCCCCCTGCCCCAAAGTACCCTGCTGATCCACCTTTCATCCACTCTTTCCCATGACTTCACACAAAGGGCCAACGTTTAAAAGAGCCTCTTGCACACACACATACTCGCATAGACATGCCTCGGACGTCAAACAGGACTCTGCAGGTAGAACATTCACCAACGTAAATGAAATATCTTGCAAACGTTAAATTAATCAAGTCTTAAAAAAGGCACAATGTGTAAGATTTTTGGATTATATATTTTGTTGGCTTGTGTACTTACATTATCGCAAATGTTTCCAAGAATGTTTAAATCCAGAGAAATAAGCAATTTTAACCAGGACATAGACGGTGTCCATGCGCCGCCTATCAGATTCATTCATCGACAGAAAACAAACAGGGTCCGAAATGAACTTTTTGGCTCACCTGCCACGGGGACTGGTAGATGAAAAAAATCCACCAGCCATGCATATTTTTTACCGGCCAGAATAATAAACAGCCTTTTTTTGTCACATATACATTCATTTCAGAACATTTAATTGAGTTACTAAGGTATTATGTTGAATACAAACATAAAAAAATTGTCCAGAGCAAAATTTGAAATGTATAATAAAAAAAATCTATATATTGATCAAAATGTAATCAACTTTATTTGTAAAGCATTTATAGAAACTGTAGTTGACCAAAAGTGCAAAAATGTCAAACAAGTAGGCACACAATGAAGACAAATGAAACAATGAATAAGAGTACATAGAAGTAAAAACAGAGCAACAAATGGTAAGACATAGATGTGAACATGAAACTAGTGCTCATAACAGTACATTTGAAGGTTTTGTAAAACTATCAGATGCTTAATCTAATTAACTTAAAACTCATCCCACTGCTCACTTTCTACTGTGACACAACAAACAACTCATCACGACAGCGTCAGAATCATATTGTAGCCAGCCTCTTGAAACTCCATTATCTCCATTTCTCACAAAACTTTCTTTTTTTATGTAACTCATCCCCCTTTTCGTCTGTGAGTTTTCGTTTCAAAGGTTGGCTCTCTCCCGGTATATGTCGCCACATATCAGCTAATATGCAGCAGATAGCTGCAGACCGCAAGTTAGCTGCAGTACTAGCTAGCAACAGACCGTCTCTAGTGCTTCAAGTCTTGCGGCACTGTTTACCTTACGGCCCCTGAGACAGTGTCGCGAGACTTGGAGCGTAGAGACGTTCTGTGGCTAGCTCACCTCGTCCCCAGATTAGTTACAGGCAAACACATTATATTGCATTACTATTTTAGTATGTAAATCACCCGCCAGTGTGGCGGATAGCCTTTTGAATTTACCCGCATTTGGCGCTTGGCGGGTGTTAATTTCGGACCCTGAAAACAAATCATTGTTATATAGCTCAACACAGTTAGTCATATTGTCTAAATCTTGAGTACCATGTTTTACCATGCCTAATATCAATCTAGCTTACTGGAGTGTGCAACAAGTGTCTCATAGTAACTTCCGAGCGAACACACAGAGTAGCATTATAACATAACTTTCAACACACTCAAATGTATCATATATAATAAAACAGTAGCGCTGTTGCCCCATATACACATGACCAGAAAAAGCGTAAGTGGTCGTCTGTGGCATAATAAAAGCTTTGCGAAGTCAACACGTAGTGTTGACAAAAATATGATGAAAAGAAAAAAACACCAGATACCCAAGATATTAACAATGCAAGTATACTTGGGACGTCCAAGTTCCACGAGGGTCTGTGCACTGTCCGCATAACATCATTTTCATCATCAAGAGGACGTCCAAAAGCTTTTGTGCGAGTGACTTGAGTGCTAAAAAAAAATTCAACTATATAGTGCGCATACACCAAATACGTCTTTACACGTATACTAAGTATACAAAATATACTTTGAAAGGGTTGCATATTTTATGAAGAAGAAAACACTGAACCAGAATCAGAATCAGAAAGAGCTTTATTGCCAAGTGTGCTTGCACACACAAGGAATTTTTCTTGGTGCTGAAGCTTCCAGTGCACATATACAATACAAACACAACAAGAACATAGTAATACAAATTCTAAGAAAAAGAAATGGTCATAAGGTCACAGTTACGTTTAGTCAGAATAAACATTTACAGATTATGAACATATTTACAGTATTTGAGTAGTATGAATATATAAACATAAATAATCTCCTGAGTTTAAAAGATTGCTGTGATGATTTTCCATGCTCTCTTCCTCACTCTGGAAGAGTACAAGTCCTGGAGGGTTGGCAGGGGAGCACCAATAATCCTCTCCACAGCCCGAACTGTGCGTTGTAGTCTCTTGATGTCAGATTTGGTAGCTGAACCAAACCAGACAGTGATGGAAGTGCATAAGACAGACTCAATGACAGCCGAGTAGAACTGAATCAGCAGCTCCTGTGGGAGGTTGAACTTCCTCAGCTGACGAAGGAAGTACAGTCTCTGCTGGGCCCTTTTCACAATGGAGTCAATGTGATTGTCCCACTTCAGGTCCTGAGAGATGGTAGTGCCCAGGAACCTGAATGACTCCACTGCTTCCACAGTACTGTTCATGATGGTGAGTGGGGGAGAGCTGGGCTGTTCCTCCTGAAGTCCACTATCATCTCCACCGTTTTGAGCATGTTGAGCTCAAGGTTGTTATAACTGCACCAGACAGCCAGCTGTTCAACCTCCAGTCTGTAAGCAGACTCGTCACCGTTTTGGATGAGGCCGATGACAGTGGTGTCGTCTGCAAATTTCAGGAGCTTCACAGAGGGGTCTTTAGAAGAGCAGTGGGGAGAGAACACACCCCTGGGGGGCACCAGTGCTGGTAGTGAGAGTCCTGGATGTGAGTTTCCCCAGTCTCATGAGCTGTTGCCGGTCTGTCAGGAAGCTGGAGATCCACTGACAGATTGAGGATGGCATGGAGAGCTGGATCAGTTTAGCTGAGAGAAGATCAGGCATGATGGTATTGAAGGCCGAACTGAAGTCCACAAATAAGATCCTTGCGTAAGTCCCAGGTCTGTCGAGATGTTGCAGGATATAATGCAGCCCCATGTTGACTGCATCATTTACTTCAGGTGGGCCAGAACCAGTCTTTCAAACGACTTCATGACCACAGACGTGAGAGCAACAGGTCTGTAGTCTTTAAGTCCAGTGATTTGGGTTTTTTTGGGGACGGGAATGATAGTGGACCGTTTGAAGCAGCAGGGAACTTCACACTGCTCCAATGATCTGTTGAAGATCTCCGTGAAGACTGGGGCCAGTTGGTCAGCTTTCAAACAGGCAGATGAGATGCCGTCTGGGCCTGAAGCTTTCCTAGTATTCTTTTTTTTGAAGACTCGACTCACGTCCTCCACACAGACCTTAAGCTCGGGTTGGATGACAGGAGGGGGGAGGAGAGGGGGTGCAGGAGGTGATGGGGAACGTGGGAATTTCAGATCAGAGCGGGTGTGTGGTGTGAGACTGGGCTTTTCAAATCTGCAGTAAAAAGCATTCAGCTCATCGGCCAGTTGTTGATTCTCAGCAGATCGGGGGGATGGTGACTTGTAATTGATGATATTCTTCAAGCCTGTCCAAACTGAAGCTGGGTCGTTGGAAGAAAACTGGTTTCTCAACTTTTCAGAGTAGCTTCTTTTAGCAACTCTGATCTCCTTTGTCAGTCTGTTTCTGGCCTGGTTATACAAGATTTTATCCCCACTTCTGTAAGCATCCTCTTTGGCATGACAAAGCTGTTTGAGTTTCCCAGTAAACCATGTTTATCATTAGTGAATGATAAGAATGTCCTGGTAGGAATGCATGTATCCTCACAGAAACTGATGTATGATGTTACAGTCTCTGTTAGCTCGTCCAGATCAGTGGTAGCAGCTTCAAAAACAGTCCAATCAGTGCAATCGAAGCAGGCTTGTAAGTCCAGCTCTGCTTCATTAGTCCATCTTTTTACAGTCTTTATTACAGGTTTAGCTGATTTCAGTTTCTGCCTGTAGGTCGGTATAAGATGAACCACATAGTGATCAGAGAGCCCCAAAGCTGCCCGTGGGACGGAGTGATATGCATTCCTTATTGTGGTGTAACAGTGGTTCAGTATATTACTATCTCTGGTGGGACATGTAATGTGCTGTCTGTATTTTGTAAAATTATGTTATGACGTCACTCTGTGCGTTCGCTCGGTGGCTGCTATGACACTTGTTGCACACTGCAGTGAGAGTAACGTTAAAGCGTTTCTGCAAAATAAAACCGGAAACCGAGGATTTACAAATAGATGGAAACATTTGGAATATTGTAAGTACTCAACTGGACAAAATATATAACACTGGCCTTGTGGTTTTTGGATATTTTACTGAAATGTGGACAAACATCCACTAAAAGAATTTAAAACAGACTTAACAACAATGCAAATACAGAAATATATATAAGCCTTCCCTGCGACACGTGAGAAAAAATATATTTATTTTACTGTTTTTATTTCTTGTGGCTGGAACAACATACAAAGTATGACAAGTGCATATTATGTGCTTTATTTAATGTATAAATCATTTAAAGTGAGTTTGAATATAATTTTTCTTGACCTTTATAGACATAGCCCAGGGGTAGGCAAGTTCAGTCCTAGAGAGCCGCTGTCCTGCAGAGTTTAGCTCCAACCCTAATAAAACACACCTGAACCAGCTCATCAGTGTCTTCAGGATTACTAAAGCTACAGGCAGGTGAGGGTTTTTCAGGGTTGGAGTCAAACTCTGCAGTACAGCGGCTCTCTAGGACTGAACTTGCCTACCCCTGACATAGCCTTATTGAAAGCAACAATGAATAATTTATTCAAACTGTCAAGGTGAACAAACAAGTGTATTCTATGATTAAAAATGTTTTCAGTCACTCAGTATGTATTTTTAATCATGCAAAAATTTTGCAAGATTTAGGAATTCAACACAGTACACCCTCTTCTGATTGAATGTGATATTTGATTGATTGATCTCGGGTCGAGTCTGGTTTGCCGTTGAAAATCTTGTCGCATCGCGTCTGGTTAGGACACAGCTTTAGGCTGTTTAAATTTGCTTTTCAAAGCTGCAACAGAACTAATGAACAGCATCATAAGCCGTTTATTTCCACTGCTTGCCTGAATGCCAGGGTATGGCAACTGCCATACGTAAACGCTGCCCCTGCACTGGTAACTACTTTTACTAGCAGGTAAATTAATTCATACAGAAGCATCCTATATGAGATTATACACAAAAATAAACGTAATATTACAATTTACATCTGCTCAAAATTATGCGAATGCAGTTGCACTTGGATTAAAGTAAGAAAAAATAGAAAATACATAAATATCACAGTGTATATATACACACCGATCAGGCATAACATTATGACAGATGAAGTGAATAACACTAATTATCTCTTCATCACGGCCCCTTCTAGTGGGTGGGATATATTAGGCAGCAAGTGAATATTTTGTGATCAAATTTAATGTGTTAGAAGCAGGAAAAATGGGCAAGTGTAAGGATTTGAGCGTGTTTGACAAGGGCCAAATTGTGATGGCTAGACGACTGGGTCAGCTCTTTTGGGGAGTTCCCGGTCTGCAGTGGTCAGTATCTATCAAAAGTGGTTTAAGGAAGGAACAGTGGTGAACCGGCGACAGGGTCATTGGCGGCCAAGGCCCATTGATGCACGTGGGGAGCGAAGGCTGGCCCGTGTGGTCCGATCAAACAGACGAGCTACTGGAGCTCAAATTGCTCAAGAAGTTAATGCTGGTTCTGATAGAAAGGTGTCAGAATACACAGTGCATCGCAGGACTTAAAGGATCTGCTGCTAACATCTTGGTGCCAGATACCACAGCACACCTTCAAGGTAGTGGAGTCCATGCCTCGATGGGTCAGGGCTGTTTTGGCAGCAAAAGCGGGACCAACACAACGTTATGTCATATGTTATACCTAATCATTGTATATATAATTAAAATATATAAATATATAAAATAAATATATAAAATGTTTGAATATTTGGCCTAAATTTGCACATTGATGTCTGATAAAGGACTTGACAATGACTGAAACATTACTTGTTTTAAACTAATAAAGGTCGAATGTTGGACCTTTTCTCATCAAATAAAATGTGAGTTGTATTTCCTAAAATTAAATGCTATTTTAGTTAGAGTAGAATTTGAATGAATTGGCCATGAGCTAAATTTAAATTACATTTTTGTTGAAAGACAAAAGCTATAACTAAAACAAAAAGCTGTGTAAAAATGAACATTGTCTTGAATGACATGGTAAGGTCACATTATTCATCAAGTGCCATTAGAAATCATGTTACAAAGAATGCCCTGATTGTTGAAAAGCCCTAAACACTCCACTTTGAGATCTTCCTCAAATTGACTTTGATCACTTATCGAAGGATTGAAGGGCAGCTGATTGTGAAACCAAACGTTATTTACAAAATACATCCATTTTGGCAAACCATAATCTCTTCACTTCCACTAAATATTCCAAGTACTGATACGCTTAAGTTTCCTTCTGCATAAATCAGACGCCTTGCATGGAGACAGGAATGCGCTTGTTTCTTTCATTTGACCGCCGAGCTGTCGATCACTCAGAGAGCGGGAAAAAAGACAGCCACCAATCCCTCCTGTCCCCCCACGTTTATGAGGAGAATTGAGCCCCAGCATTCCAGCTATGCTGCATTCAACACCGCTGAAAATCTCCCACAGAGCAGCACTGACCAGAACACAGACTGAGCCCAGCTTTCTCCGCACGGATTACTGCGACGAGCTGATCTCGGGCCTGCCAGACCTGACATCCAGAAGGTAGAGAACAGACTTTTGACTTTTTGTCAAGTCAAGCAGAGGAAATCACAAAAAAGCTTCACGTAGATCCTAATTACCATAATCAACAGAAATATGACAGAAAATCCTATTCGAACAAGATCTAAATAGATTACTCGCTTCATCCTCAAATAATGGCATATGATTTATATTATATAAATATATCAAAATGTACTGCAAAAAAAGTCAACTATTCTTTTAAGTTGCCAATTTAATTCATGCCATATTATGATCAAAATGAGGAAAAAATGCCACAATGGAAAGGAAAATTGCAAATAAAAGTGTAAATGGAAGTTGTAATATAAAATATAATTTTTATAAAAATTATTATTTTATATGTAAAACAATACTTGCAGTTTAGAGCGTACAGACAACACGTTTAGGAACCTCGTGTTTGCTAGCGATCATCGGTAGATTCCTGAAGTCTCGAGTGACAGCATTCTGGAAGGTCATAGTCAATCATCTGACGAATTATTCAGTCACATCACATATTTTGATACTCATTTAGGAATTTATTGAGTAAAAGTGTTTCCAATATAGTTTACGCACGTCTTCTTATAAAATAAAAAAGGTTCCATCTGAGTTTATGCACATTTTTTTATTTGTATCTTGCTGTGTTCATCAAAATATGTAAATAGAAAACCATTGCTTCTAGTGTGTCTAGTACCTTCCCCTTACATGTTATATTTGTGCGAAAAACATGAATGCATTGAGTACATTGCGCATTTAAAGGGATAGCTCACCCAAAAATGAAACTTTGTATTTCTTTCTTCTGTGGAGCATATTTCATTCTGTCTTAACACCAGTTGTGCAAATTGTCCATAAAGTCCATGAGAAAAAACAGACAGCTGTTGCTCGATCAAGGATAAGCCACGGACAGGGTTTCCCCTCTCAACATGAAGCTGTGTCTCTTTGATGGGCTTTCCAGGGCTCAGGCCTCAGAATCAAAACAGGGGCCAATTAATCTTCAACCACTCATCTTGTACCAGGAACCCACTGCTCGAAAAAAGGATTTGAGTCAGATCAAGTTGACTGGCCTATTTGGTCTTGTAGGGCAACGCTATAGAACCCCTTGTGTTTGTGTGGGAGCGGAGGAGATTAATCCATTCCTGACTTTACTGAGGGTAAGGAGACTGGAGGGACACATAAAATCTCCCGCTTTCCAGACTATTTTAATCCAGTAGCAATCGGAGGGCCAACTTAATCTAATCTATAGGATAAATTTGCCGACTTGGATTCAAGTTGCTAATCCAGAGCGGTGGACTTGATTGGGGGTCATCTAGTATTAAGGTTAATCTGTAGACCATATTTGCTAGGTTGGTTCGGAGATAAAAGACAAAGCTATTGGGACCCTCAGGTGTGGTATCTTGTTACCATTGGCCAACATTATCATTTTAGTTTCTTGACAACTGTTAAACATTCCTTTGTGTTCTATGATTAACTAGGTTACTGTTCACTCCACACTTCACTTCCTGCCGTAAACTTTCTTCATTCCAGAGCTCCTTATGGTAGGACTTTGTTTTAATTTAAAATCCTCAAATGATCAGTGGTTCCTTCTCTCTGGAACTTCTGCTTTAAGAAATACAAGTGTACAAACCCATAAACTACAAAAATGCTTCATTTTGACATTTACAGGATGAATTGCTGATATTCTGAAGATTTTATAAGGTACATTATAATGTTGTGATGCCTAAAAAATTACTTTGGCATCACAACATCAAACATTTTTTAATGTGTTTTATTTGAATTCCTTAAAGGAACACTCCACTTTTTTCAAAAATAGGCTCATTTTCCAACTCCCTAGAGTTAAGGCCCTTTCACACTGAACGCGTAAACGAAAAAGCGAGGCGGAAAAGCGAATTTTTCGCGTGCGAATAGTTCGCGTCAAAACCATTCACATCAGCCGCGACGCGAGTTTGCGATGTCTTTGACGTTTCAGAGCTCCAGCATTCCAAAACATTCGCGGCGACAGTAAACATGGACACTTCATCATCCAGTGAAGACGAACTTTTCATTTTATTTAAAAGACCAAATAGAAGGTTTTGGGTGCACCCACTCTTAAAGAACAGAGAGTCTGAAGGGGAGTATGGCAATCTTGTACAGGAGCTAAAACGACAAATAACTAACACACAACATACTCACAGTCATGATAGCCGAGTTGGCTGGCAATGCTACGCCACACATTATCTTTTAAATCGGTGTCCTTATAGTTTTTGTTTGTTTTATCAAACAAAACGGGATGTGTCGACACACAAGCTATCAGAAGATCAGTCATTGTTGCTGTGACGTCACCTTTGTTTCCGTGTTTGTGATTGGTTGAAGCCCTTTCCGTCTCCGCGAAAGTAAAAAAAAATCGACATTGAAGCGAAAAAAAAAAAAGTCGTTTTTTCGCCGCAGCACATTCGCGTTTGGTGTGGAAGCACCCATTGCACATACAGCTGATCGAAAAATAAAACCATTGCGCTAATTATTCGCGCGTCAAAATCGCGTTCAGTGTGAAAGGGCCTTTAAACAGTTGAGTTTTACCGTTTTCGAATCCATTCAGCTGATCTCCGTGTCTGGCGGTAGAACTATAAGCATAGCTTAGCATAGATCATTGAATCTGATTAGACCGTTAGCATCTCGCTCAAAAATGATCAAAGACTCAATATTTTTTTCCTATTTAAAACTTGACTATTCTGTAGTTACAACATGTACTTAGACTGATGGAAAATGAAAAGTTGCAATTTTCTAGGCCGATGTGGCTAGGAACTTGTGGTGGACAGCGAGGCTGAGGGACCGTGAGAGCGGGACGAGGCCGTGCTCATCAGTGGGGATGGGCGCCAGCTGCACGCTGCAGTGGTCTCGTGTCTCACGGAGGAGTGACGGGAGTATAAAGGAGGAGCGACGACAGTGAAGGACGAGAGAGGACCAGGCCTGGATTTTGCGTTGTGTTTTATTTACGTTTTGTTATGTGTGTGTGCGGCAGTCGTCCGCGAGGGGCTGCCGCTTTTACTTTCATTTTGTGTTAATTTGTTTTTGTATGTAGGCGGCAGTCGTCCGTGAGGGGCTGCCGCCGAATTTTATTTTGTGTTGTTGTATTAAATGTGTTTGAATGTTCGCCGGTTTCCGCCTCCTTTTTCCTAGGACGAACAAACTTTACTACAGAACTATTCTCTCATTACTGCGTAATAATCAAGAAACTTTGCTGCCGTACCATGGGTACCATTGGAAAATAAGCCTATTTTCAAAAAAAGTGGAGTGTTAAATTGTGTTTTTTAATAAGTAATTATTCATTTTGAGATGAATAGTTGAAGAAGTTGAGATGAGAAAATCCAACAATAGAGGCAGACATACTGGCAAAAATAAAAAATAATGCCCTTAAAAAGTCTTTGCTTTAATATAGTGATATAAAATAAATCCTCCTGTTTTGGGGAAAAACACAGTCATTCCATAATTCAACAGATACAATTATGGAGATGTAATGATATTTAAATTAACGCATGTTACATCATGAGGGCCAATTAGTACAACATTTTTTTAATCAGGGACCCTGTCCTATAAAAAAATCCAGCCTGAGAATAAAACGTCACCGTAAATCTGCAACTTGAAAAAGAAAGAGCGTAACAAGTGGGCTACAAAATTCAATTTAGGACCTGAATGAGAATAAACAAAAAAAATCCGCCTACAAATCTTGTCTCAGTGTGGTGTGGCTAACTATTAAAACTCCACAAATCAGCACAGGCCAGGCGGTAAACAGCTATCCGCAGCCCACACATGTACACTGGTACAGCCAGCCCTGAAATCTCACAGTTGTGCCTTATCTATTATTCTCTGTGTTTTGCTCAGGGTAGGAATGAATGTCACCTTGCCCTACATTCAGCTCTCCCTAAAGACTGTAAACACGCTCACCTCTTAAATGGGCTCCGCTATAGATAAGCAATGAAATCTAGGAGAGAAGGAGCAAAACAGCTGGATTAATGTTTTAAAGAGGTTCTATTTGCGTTCGTGTAATGTTGCTGTTTGAGCATGAAAATGGTTCGCAAAATTACAAAGCGAGTTATTCTCTATATCAGTGCACAGCTGCGCACTGTTTCTGAACTCCCTGAAATGCCTCGATTGTAGTCTTGAGTTTTCTTCTGGGAAGGCACACGTCACAATATTCCTCATTTAAACAATTCCCATAATAAGCAAATAAAGGGTGCATGCGAGGACTGGTTGAATTGCGTTAATAGTGTGTTGTCACCATGTCCAAGAGATGCTGTTTTATCCACCCTAATGTAGTTATGGTAAAGAGCGTGACATTTCTGAAACATGCTAAAAAAGCAGTTGACCAACAATCACAACACACTGATCCAGCCGACCAATCAGAGCACATTGTGCTTTTCAGAAAGAAGGAGCTTCATAGAGACAGAAACTAAACAATGTGTTACTGATAGGCTGGGAAGAGACGTGCTGCAACAATGTAAAATATGTGAAAAAGAATGTGTTTTTTGAACATTCAAGCATGAAAACCTATTCTAGTAGACCCCAAAAACAAAATCAAGACTTTGTAAATGGGCGTTATAAGTTCTCTTTAAAGTACAGTGTAAACATACACTGAAATAAATTAATATTATAGGATTAATGGACTGAATGCAGACATTTCATAATGGAAATGAGCATCATGAATATGATGCAGTTAGTCATTTTTGTAAAATGGTACCAGTTCTAAGTGGTTCTACGTAAGATTCCTAGCTCTAACTCTTCTGATGAAACAAGAAAGTGTAATGTGATCTTCAAAGATGATCTGGACTCATTTATGAGCTCATTTACTTTGCCTTTGAACAAGAATATCTTCAAAGTGGCCATTAAAGGAACTCTTTATTAGAGAACGGACTGGTGGCTTCACCAAGCATCCCATATTAGAGGAGATCTGCCATGTACCAGGAGTACAGCTGGTTCACAGCTGCATTAAAATGCCAGAACAAGCCACTGAAGTGACACAGGGCAGCTAAATTTAGGCTGGAATTTTACAATAGCGCATATTGGTTTTCTCAGAGGGGCTAGTGCACAGCCATTTTCCCATAAAACTTACAGTGGGACAAAGAGAAGTAGCATTTCTCATTGTTATCTACAAACCATGACTGAAATCAACACAACAAATGTGTATCAGTTGAGAGATAGAGAGGCTGTAGTATCGCATGGGAAAGGAACCATAATCCTAAAAAACATTCCTGGCTCAACACCAGGAATTACTCACAGTGACGTCTGACAAATGAGGGTGCTGTGAAACACCTGGTGAGAAGTTCTCAGCACCTAAAAGTTACTCATTACCACAGTGCAGGAATACTGTGAAAATGACCATCACCTTTTACTGTTCAGCCAAGCAATTAAGTCATCTGATACCAATGACTCATTGAGAATACTGAAAGATTTATGTAACCAGCCACTTAAAATGCAGATGTGACTGACTTTAAATGTAAAGCGCTCATGACTCATGACATAAAATCAGCTGTGCTACAACTAACCGGCACTGACTTTGCACAAATAAACAAATTCTCTGAAACAGATGAGCTAGAGTATGCTATAGAGTAGAAATACCCTAAACACATCTGAAATCTGTTCGGGATCAAAGCAGCCCATATGTATGGTTCATGTGGTCCCTCATGCCTGTGTTTGAAGGTTGTCGTTCACAGGGCAAGTGGTGTGGGTCACCAGCCCCCAAATCACCTCACAATGGGGGCCAGAAAATCACTTTTAGCCGATCAGAGGAAGCCCCCCATGCACGGCAGGCTGGAGCACAATGTGGTGCCACTGGGGATGAAGAGGGGTCTAATCCCACTCATAGACTCGGGCTGCACCCCTCTGCGAGGGCAGTTTGGACCCTCCACAAACTCCACAGCCACAATTTGACACCTTTCCAGGCCTAAATAAAATTATAAAAAAATAAGGGGGCTTTGATCTTACAGTATTCTGGCACTGACTGCATGATGATAGCCAGTTTGTATATTATTATACTGTACAATAAATAAATATGAAATATATATATGTAATATAGTTTTTATTTATGGTATAAATTAAATAAAAGTATCTAAAATTGTTTCTGTCAATTGTAACTAATATGAAATAAAATATAAATATTAGACAAAAGAAATAAAATAAATTGAAGTACAAAAATGACTAAAACTAAATAAAAATTAATTAAAGCTACACAGAAAATAAATATTAAAAAGGTACATAAAATTACTAATGTTAAAAAATTAAATGTAAAAATAAATGCTCATTCAAAATAAGATTGAACCCTTAATAAATATATTTTAAATATATTTATACATATAAAATATTACATTAAATTTACAATACGTACATATATTTATTTTTAGATGAATGCATTTGACAGAGACCATTATCCAAAGTGACTTTCATTGCATTTAAGTTATACATTTGATCAATTTTTGCATTTTTTTTATCAAGGCCTGCATTCTAGAGGTCAATGCTGCGACATCATTCTCTACTGTTAGAACCACAGGAACACTTGAAACCCATTCTAAAATTCTGTCTAAATGCTATTTACCTGTTGGTCATCCAATAGCCTGTATGACGTATGTGACAACAGCAGTGCATTTTGATTAAGGATTAAGAAGACACATTTTTTTTCCCCTTCGACTCCAAACATTTCCAATCATCATAATGGACTGTAAAGTTACTGTACTAGGACAGGACAGCAGCACTGTCAATGTTTTACGCCGGTTCTTTTTGTCCAAAGTGTCCAACATCCAGCAACTGTTGATCTAAGACACTAAAGCAACAAGTGAGCATTTGTTCTGGAGGAATGCAGAGTATGTGGGGGGGATGGGAGAGGAGAGGACTGTGTTTCCCACCCCATCAAAATGATGAGACGAGACCGCGGTAATGGCCGACCAGGAGAGGGTCAATATTGATTTAACAGTTAAAAATACACCAGGCTGGTCCTCTCAAGGTTACACTAGCATTATCAAACAGAAACCTGTAAGAAGAACCAAACTGTACTGAGATACCATCAAGGATGTGAGCTGTGATTCATTTGATTCGCTTAAAATTTAAGATAACCGAATAAGTGTTTATGTTTGGGGAAAACAGAACAGTTTTAAGAATTTAAAACATCTGTGAGCTATAAAGCAACCCAAATAATTTGAAATATGAGGGAAATTATATGAAAATGTGATTATTTACCCATCCTGGGAGAACAGAAACAGTTTATTGTCCCTTAGGAGCTGGTAATAAACAAACCTCATCTCTGAGAAACCTTGAGTTCAAATAGACTTCAGGGCGACCGAAGCAGCTAGTGGACTGATAAACATAGAATCTACTTCCACTTCAGAATAACAGGTTTCACTAATCAGCCAGTAGCAGTTCTGGTCTATGTGAGGGCGGCTGTGTCCATTTCTCAGCATGCCAGAAAGTTGTGTATAATTTCAATAAAAGCAATGCCTTCTTCTAACCAAAGCATCTCAGTGAAATGACACTTGAAATTGTGCATTCGCACAGCGCTTTTCAAATTATTATCCAAAAGGCAAAAAGCTCGCCGTGGTTCCCATCAGAAACGAGCAAGCGTGAATGGAGGGTCTCCAAAACATCATAAAGAGAGCAGTGAACCTTACACACTTTATTTCCCTCAGTGAATAGGGCCAGTATTCATTACAGGCCATCTTGTTTTTCATTTCCAAAATAGCTGACACATGCCAACCATCCTGCTGCTTGAATGAGTCGCCCATGGGACAAACGCAACACCTGACCAGCTCTGGAAATCAAAGACACAGTCTCAAAATGTAAAACAAGAGGTCAATCCAACAATGCATGCTCTGTAAATGCCACCTGCCATGCTTTAATGCATTATATTGACTATTTTTGAGGCAAAAGCTGTCAAATAAAGCTGACTAATTTTAACTCTTTCCTCGCCATCAATGGAAATTGCCGGCTTTCCATGTTTTCACTGTTACACGGTAAGGGCCGCTATTACGCATCTTCTGAAAGAGTACTGATTCTACAGACATGTAAAGAAGAAGCAGAAACAAGCATATGCATTTATCAACATTAAACAGCATACAAATCAAAATGCAATGCAAGCTTTGGGGGTATTCGATGGACTCGATCTACTCCATCAGTTTTGATCATTCTCATGAATCCAATCCAGATGTAATCTTTGACAAAAGAGGTGATTTTCTCAGCTTTTCGCTCAAAATGTTGCTTTTTTTTAAATGAAACTTAGTTTTCAACTGTACTACAGCGTCAAAATACCATAATATATTTGTAGATATTTAGGAAACATGCTGAGTTCACATACTCGTTTCTCCGAAAAACAATTGCAGTAGCCAGTTATTTTGCTTTTAAATGTGTGTTCGGTGTCAGAATGTCTGTTTTTGTTTTGGTCTGTGCAATAACGCATGTTGACAATTTACCCAATAGTATTTCGATACCACAGGTTGCCAGTGGGCGGAAAACACAGCGTATTGCTGCCATGGAAGCCAGCGAACAAACTGGGTCAGAGATCGCAGATTCTACTCGACCTAAAAAGCCTCAGCACCCATCTAAAAGCTCTATGAATGGAAGCACATTCAAACGTGGATAAATCAACAGTGTGTAAGTCTCCTCATGCTCCTCGTGTGCTCAACCTGGCAACCCGCATGAGCGTCAAGTCAGAGGAGGAGGGGGCGGGGCAAACAATATTTTGAATTTGGACATACAGCACCTTTAAGCTAGAACAAAACTTTTTCTTTTTCTTTTTCTTTTTTTTTTAAAGCAGAGGGTCTGTTCTTTCATTTGATATATTGCATGCAAAATATTCTGTGGGCTGTGAAGATTATCAAAAACACTGGCTGGAAACTTTTTTCAAAAACGCTGACGGGGAAAGAGTTAAACAATTTGCTGAAGTATGCCAGGGCTGGTTCACATGTAATGCTATGTAGTGATATTGTGTAAGAGGTCTGCTGGGTAAATCAAGCCTGTCCGATGGAGATAAGCTGATAAAAAATAAAAAAATATGGCCGATAAATGCTTAAAATAAAATACTACTATTTTGTCTAAAATAAATACAATATATTAATTTCTTAATAAATGTATAATAAATGTATAATATATATATATATATATATATATATATATATATATATGACAAAAAAATGCAATGGAAAAATATTAGCTAATAACCAGTATATTGATGGTACCGATATATTGTGCATACTTACTTACAATATGTCATCTTCACACAACATAAATTAACACATCAATTCAGTATCCACACTACCAACAATATATACATAATACAGACATATACATAATTTGTAACAAAGTTTCTTGGTCTTTAAAATAGGCAAAAAAAAATACCTTACTACCCCCACATTAAACTAAATAGTTCAATACTGACCTCCAAGTTCAGAGCCCAAACTGCCAGTTATGTCCCAGGCCAGCGCAGACCCCAAAATAATCCAATCCAATTACCAACATGTCCATCATGTGCGGCCCCCGGGCAAGGTCATGACCCTTTCAAGATATTCAAAAATCCCTCTCATTGTGAAGACATCTTTATGGAAGCTGTCTGGACCTCATAACTGGGAACGATGTGAAAACCAGCCATAAAGATGTTTTTTTTTCTGGATTCAAATCCATAAAAACTCAAGTAGAATGAAATATAGAGGTCAGTCTCTTAACTGTGCTGTCTATGAGAGTTGCTGTTTAGTAATTGCCATTTAAGGTGACGTGCTTGACTTCAGATAGAAAAAAGAAAAGAAAAAAATGAATTCCTACTATAGCAGACCACTACTCCCTTAGGAGGGATCTCAAGGTTCTTGCTATTCTTGCATGGGAAAGTCGACTCATTGCCAGAAGCTGCCAGTTTGCTCGAAGAACAAATCTAAGAACGAGTGACAAAGGAAGTCACCCTCACATCAGCACATGTGAATAAAGCAGATGTTTTGTAACCAGCCAAAATATTGCACCGTGATAAAGGCACCATGGTTTCCCGACCCTTCCTGAAAGCTTTGAGAAACGAGGGGTGTCTTTCTGCAGCCACGTACTGCAGAGACAATACAGCCATAAACTGAAAGGATCTAAATCACTTTCAATCACACCAGAGCAACTGATTCCCAACCAGCTCTTTTATGCTCTGCTTCAGCCCCACCCAGTTCACTACCAACAATTACCACTTTGAAGATGTGCAATGAAGCAAAACACTAATCACCCAGATACCCAGAATGTTCATTTCCTATGCACACCAGAGTAAACAAGGCTCAAGAGTCACTTTTGAATGGAAACTTGGAGTGTTTCTTAATTTAAATGGACGTCTGAAGTGGCTCGTGTACGATTTAGGAATTAATCAGTGGCTGTGGAAGAAATGTGATGATTTGTGAAGATAAATGTTACTTTAACGTATATAAAAGTAGAGCTGGGCAATACATTCAGTTTTGTGTAACACTTTATTTTATAGTGTCATTGGTACATATGTTACATGCAGTTACTATAATAACTATAAATTATGCATAATTACATGCAACTAACCCTAAACCAAACCCTATAGTAAGTACATGTATTTCATTCATATTACTCAGTACTTAAATGTATAATTACACTATAACAAAAACATCTTAAAATACAGTTGTTTTGTTGGTGATACAAATTGAGCCAGCAGTGTGAATTTCACAGTGATTATGGCGCCATCAATCTTTAAAGGGATTGTTCAGCCAAAAATTTTAATTCAATCTTTTACTCACCCTCAAGTTGTTCCAAACCTGTATGAATTTCTTTCTTCTGCTGAACACCTCATTGACTTCCAAAGTATGAAAAATATATATAATAGAAGCAAATGGGGTCAATCAACTGGTTGGTTGGAACAACTTGAGGTTGAGTAAAGGATGGCAGAATTTTTGGGTGAACTATCCACCTATGTGCCATAAAAAAGTATTTAAATATTGTTTTAAATATTTATATAAATAAATACATAATATACATAATAATAATGTATTTGTCAAACGCTATGTATATATGCTATGAAACCCATTTGAAATGATTCGAGCTTTGTGACATGGTGCATTATCCTGCTGGAAGTAGCCATCAGAGGATGGGTACATGGTGGTCATAAAGGGATGGACATGGTCAGAAACAATGCTCAGGTAGACCGTGGCATTTAAACGATGCCCAATTGGCACTAAGGGGCCTAAAGTGTGCCAAGAAAACATCCCCCACACCATTACACCACCACCACCAGCCTGCACAGTGGTAACAAGGCATGATGGATCCATGTTCTCATTCTGTTTACGCCAAATTCTGACTCTACCACCTGAATGTCTCAACAGAAATCGAGACTCATCAGACCAGGCAACATTTTTCCAGTCTTCAACTGTCCAATTTTGGTGAGCTTGTGCAAATTGTAGCCTCTTTTTCCTATTTGTAGTGGAGATGAGTGGTACCCGGTGGGGTCTTCTGCTGTTGTAGCCCATCCGCCTCAAGGTTGTGCATGTTGTGGCTTCACAAATGCTTTGCTGCATACCTCGGTTGTAACGAGTGGCTATTTCAGTCAAAGTTGCTCTTCTATCAGCTTGAATCAGTCGGCCCATTCTCCTCTGACCTCTAGCCTCAACAAGGCATTTTCGCCCACAGGACTGCCGCATACTGGATGTTTTTCCCTTTTCACACCATTCTTTGTAAACCCTAGAAATGGTTGTGCGTGAAAATCCCAGTAACTGAGCAGATTGTGAAATACTCAGACCGCCCGTCTGGCACCAACAACCATGCCACGCTCAAAATTGCTTAAATCACCTTTCTTTCCCATTCTGACATTCAGTTTGGAGTTCAGGAGATTGTCTTGACCAGGACCACACCCCTAAATGCATTGAAGCAACTGCCATGTGATTGGTTGATTAGATAATTGCATTAATGAGAAATTGAACAGGTGTTCCTAATAATCCTTTAGGTGAGTGTACATAGAGAGAGAGAGAGAGAGAGAGAGAGAGAGAGAGAGAGAGAGAGAGAGAGAGAGAGAGAGAGAGAGAGAGAGAGAGAGAAATTTGGCTAAAAAAATATATAATAAAAGATAGAAAAAAGTTATATCACCCAGCCTAAAGTGTTGCCTTAGATCTCAGATTTTAAATATTGCACTTTAATAATTGTTTATTAACTACAGCATCCTCAATAAACCCGTCTCTGGAATGTTGCCTCCGATCTTTTGAATATTCCGATCTAATATAACCGCTAAATCTAAATTCCAATCTAAATTCCAATCTCCATTAGGTCACCTGATGGGGTTTTGGTTTCCTCGCCACTGTCGCCTTTGGCTTGCTCAGTTGGGGAGTTACATTTTTCAAATAAATATCCAAATAAAACTAATTAGTAAACTAAATTAACCATATAAACTAAATTACTGATCGAATTACTAATCTAATGCCCACATTGTTACTGTATGATAATTGAAATGAGCTAGATGACATCACCGTTTTCTCCAGAGCGGCTGTACGGCCGAATAAAATTATGTTGCATTATTTTCCTGTTTAACACTGTGACGCTGCTTTGAAACAATCTGCATTGTAAAAAGCACTATATAAATAAAGTTGACTTGACTTGACTTGACCATACCGAAACCAAAAATGTTATGTATTCTGATGAGTTATTACTTTATTCTGTGTATTGCTAGGCTAATTATTAAGATCACATGTAATGTACTGTATTATTGTAAAAAAAATATTGATATTCGATTCATAACGATGATGAAATATCTTAAACAGTTCCAATACACCTTTTCTGCAGTATTGATACGCCGATACCAGCTGCGCGTTCTTGCACTCTCTTCTCTCCGACGGCAAAGTGGCACACACCCGCCTCCTCTCACTCACTCGTCTCTTTCGCTCTGTTTGCTTGTATTGCGCATAATTTTACAAATTCCAGCAGGTTTCATGCTCACACCAAAAACATTTGATAATTTATACTGACAACAAAGCATTTCAGTGACGACACATTTGCTACAAAGTAGAAAAAAATTACTGTTTGTTTGCTTTTCTATGGAAAGGAGCCTCTTGAGTTCTCGGGACTCTCTTATATTCAGCTTCCTGTCTAATTAGCCTCCTTTCCTGCATTTAGCTGAAATTTAAGCGATTACGGCAAAGGCGTTGCGCTATGACTCACATGTTAGTGCGTTACTAAGCTTATTTACATATTATCTGCCGATATATGCCACCAAGGCTAAGACACGAAGGGTTTTTTCAAAAATGCTACATACGTGTCTAAAGGTTAACTTTTTCTCTGTAAGTGCAACTGTTTTGGCAGTGGTCTTTTTCAGATCTTTAATAAGGTCACTCTACGGAAAGATTCCATGCCCGAGAGGGATTTGTAAAGCGCCACACTTTCAGAACTATGACAACAATGTAAGACTGACACATAGTTTGCAAGTCTTCAATGATTGGGAGAGTAACACCCCCGCTCAGATCTGGTGTTCCTACTGTTCAAGGTCCAAAGCTACGGAAAGGGGGAGACCTGGAAAGCACTGGTCACACACTGGCAGCTCTCAGAGTTACTCTCCTACCCAGCTGGGGTCAAGGACCCTCTATCACCCCGCCGAACAAAAGGATAGATTCCTACAGTCCCTGGACAACATGGCACAGACACAATGGGAGGCTGGAAACACCCCCCACCACATACACACACACAACCACCCCTCCATCCCCTCCTTATTAAGGAACTCTCAAGGAAAGGCAAGGATTAGTGCACTGGATCTGATCCAAACGGACCCAAACGGCACTGCCTTGGGAATGCAGTAATCGCACATGCAAGAGCAATCATCCCATTAATCTTCATTCATTCCTCTATTATAAAAAAATTTCTTGCTGTTTTAAAACGCTTCACTTAAGATTACAGAGTATAGAGGAAAGGCTATTTATTACAATAGACAGTACGGGTGTAACGGTACACAAAACTTACGGTTCGGTACGTACCTCGGTTTTGAAGTCACGGTTCGGTACGAGTTCGGTACAGCAAAATTGCTTTTTATTTATTTTTATTCAACAGTGGTTTACTGAAAAAAATTGTGTCTGTCCTTAAATGAATTAAATTATAACTAAAAGTTTCTTAAATATAATGCTGTAAACTGTATAGGGAGCCCTTACTTACACATTATAATATTAAAGGTTAACAACAGAGCCCAAACTATTAGCCTAAATTCAGTTACTATTTATTTTTAGATATAATAATCAATACTCATAAGCTTCACATAAGGTCAATTCGTTGTTGAAATATAATCATTTATACACAGTGGCTGCTGTTATTTTAAACATACATTAAATAAACAAGACATCAGGTTAAGTAGAATATAATGAATATATAGGTTAATATAGTGCATTTATTTAACAAAAGAGTTTGTTTCTCTAGTGAACTAACATCTGTGGACACTGAATGACTTCTGAGGTAAATGTGATGCTACGTGACATTGTTTACAAGCTGTTTTACTGCCTTTCCGTGGTCGAAACACAGATTGAGCGATTACACGACATATGATACGTTTCAGTAAGCTGTAATGTATCCTCACCATACCTTAAGAGATATTAATTCATGTTAATTCTTTAGGAAGAGATGATCGCGTTCACAGATGATCACGTTCACTCGCGCGCCACTTGAACTGACACGCCTATACAGTGATCAGTCACGTCACATTAAAGAGCGTCAAAACGGCATTTATCGTTTGAATTTCACGATAAAATGGACTGAATACTTAATATGTTCATGTGGGAACTCGGATTGAAGTGTATTCCGCATTTAAAACAAGCCGGCTTTTAACTGTTAAAGATTGCATTCGGAAACCGTTTGGTACACACGTACACCGAACTGAAAGCCCTGTACCGAAACAGTTCGGTACAAATATGTGTACCGTTACACCCGTAATAGACAGTACTATTTGATTAAATATGCCCACAGTCAAGACTGTATATATGTACACACACACACACACACACACACACACACACACACACACACACATTCACAATATTGCCTCAGCCAATGGCATGAGTTTGGAGTCTGTCAAACGATTAATCGTGATTAATCGTCTCCAAAATAATTGTTTTTGTTTGCATAATATATGTGTGTGCACTGTGTATAATTATTATGCATATATAAATGTGCACACATGCATGTATATATTTAAGAAACGTGTTATATAAAATATTAATATTTATATATAATATAGATTATATAAATATATATACAGTATATACATGCAAATATTTCTTAAATATATGTATATGTGTGTATCAAATAAACATTTTACTTAAACACAGTACACACACATACATTATGTAAACACAAACTTTTATTTTGAATGTGATTAATCACGATTAACCATTTGACAGCCCTAATTATATATATATATATACACACACACACACACACACACACACACACACACACACATATATATATATATATATATATATATATATATATATATATATATATATATATATATATATATATATATATATATATATATATATAATTAATTATAATAGGCCTTTATATTTTTACATTTTAAATGGCTCAAATGTCTTTCCATTTGCTCCAAATAAAATGCAAATAAACGACTAGCCTTTCTAAATAAAGACAAAATCCTTTCCGACTATCTTTGTTTAAGATTGCTGGCATTGTTGAATGAACTCACATTGTTGATGGCAAATAAACTTTCCCTTGCCGCCATCCAAAATAGATAAAGAGAGGTCAGTGGCCCTGAAATCAAGGCCGAAGTTGACCCCACAACAGGTTGAAACTCAGAAACTCAACCACAATAAGCTCTTTTCATTAACCCTGCGTGAACTCATGCTTACCTTTGGTGTTAAAAGCTTCCTTGAGGTGGAGCAGCACATCTGCAAACCTCCGCACTTCGTTGACCAGCTGCATGATGTAGTCGGGATCGGCACCCGCCATGTCCATGCTGTCCGATCCGGAGCTGACGGAGCTCAGAGAGCCACTCTTCGCCGATCGGCCCAAACCCCACGACCCTGAACCCGAGGAGAGGGGGAAAAAGTGGGAGTTGGGAAGCCGTGCCATTCCCAGCGATCGCTTGTTCAGTCCTCCGCTGCTTTGCTGCAGCATCCCAGCAGCAAACATCCCAGCTGCAGCCAGTTTGAAAGGATCCCAGTGCAACGTTCCCTGGAGACTCTCAGATTCCAAGAGTTTCCTCACTGACAGTTGGTCCTGTGTGCACAATAGAGTCAACGTATGGTTAAACCGCTAATGTTTAAAGACAAGAACACTTCTATTTGCAGGACTTTACTGCACATACACAGGGGAGAAATTTAAGCTGTGCTCTAATAGAGATGTCTTACACACCAAATTGGTTTAGCCTTCACTGAGTCTCAAAAGTGATTTACATCGCAAATCAAGAAACCTTCAAACAGACTAAAGGTGATATGGTCGGATATACTTTGAGATGGGGATATTAGTTACAAGCAAACCAGGAATTTCAAAGGCATATTTTGACTGTGACCTGAGGCTTAGAAAAAGCTTGGGAAAAGTCTATAATGTATCCATCAGACTTTTTTTCACATGTAAGACTCGCATTCTTCATATAAAGTGCTCTTAAGAGAATTTTGTCATTTAAAAATACAGGTAAAAACGATCCCAATTCCATTACTTTGCTCATGATAAAACGCTTTGAGTTTGAGGAAAGCCACGGACCTCACAGACTAAAGATGAAGAAACATCTCACTTTATCTTTGTTTAGGATTTCTGTAATTTTTGAAAGAACTCACATTGTGTATTGTAAGTAAAACTGTCCTTTGTTGTTATTCAGAAGACAACAAAGATAAAACAAGGTGTACGAGTAAGTTAGAATCCCAAATATCTATCTATAACAAGTTATTTTGTAAGTCATTCCAATATTAGAACTTCACAGAAAGTTACTTTAACATTTACTTTTAACTTGATACATTAAAATGATGACAAAAACATGGACATTCTACTTTGCATTTTTCCCCTAGGAGTTATACTTATTTGTGTCTTTATGTGAATAGTTTGTAATTGTCTTAACAAAGAATCACTGTCCCAAAGCCACACCAACTGTTTTAGAGAACATGATGGAAATGAGAAGTGACAAGGCAGCAGACTTACAGTTTAAAAACAGTTGAAAGTTGCTTCAGGTCATTACCAAACATGCTAGTATTTAAGAGTTTTAATTCAGAAGCAATTAATTTATGTTTAAAGAAATATGAGTGCTAGCAACCTTGTTGTGTTAGCAAGTCCAGCACATTTTCTCCAAAAACTAAAACATGTCATTACCATCACACACAGTAGCCCATGACACAGATTATACAAAAATCATTAAGTGCCCATAATTGACGAATTAAAATAACATAGCCTAACTTTACTAGAATAAACTGATAGAATGAATCGATGAACGCATTAAACAAATGACATTAAACGCGTAAATTCCAACAAAGACTACGTGCAATGTCAAAGGACATGCACGTGAGATCCATTCCCAAACAACCAAAGACAACATTCCTCAAAAAAAGGCAATATGTTAGGGGGGAAAGGTTCACACAACTAAAAATACTACTCAAATACTATTTAAAACTGGATTTCACCTATAGCGGTAGTTCTTCAGTCATTTTATTAACGTAGCCTAAAATCAAAATCCCACCAGTCAAGCAATTCCGTTATATATCAAATATGAGATTAGAAAATGCATACTTACTGAAGGAGCCTATCTCGATCATTGCACACAGATGCATGTATACTGGAAGCTGACATATATATCCGAAATGCCGTTAAATCCCCGGTCTGCTCTACAACATCAGTCCCGTAAACCGAAATAATGCTGTCTATGCGCGCATCACATTCCGCTTGGCTTCGCCCCGCCCTCAGCGGCAATCTAACTCATGATTGGCTCTAGTGATAGAGAGGCGGGGAATCCGTCTCCACCCACTAACAACAGGTGTACTTGCACTCTGGGTGGTATAGGGGCTTCTTTTCTTTCAGAATATATCAAATAATGCAATTTTTCCTGAATTTATTGCCAATCACGAATAACTAGGGAACTTAAAATCTGTACTCAAGAATAGAAATGAACAGTGTGCCAAAGGGAAGGCTGATTTGTAAAGGGATTTGATCCATCTAGTGGCTGCTTTTTAGTATATAACACAATATTAGGATACAGGGGACCTACTAAGACCCAGGAAAACGAAGTCTTTTGAATTTAGTATTTTTTCATGTCATTATATTTTTTTAGAGCATAAGAAACAAATTGAATTTTTTTTTTTTTTTGAACAATGATATTTTATTCATATGTTATGTCATACGTGGACACCGGGATTCAGTTGTGAAAAACATAAAATGACATGTATAGGCAAAACAATTCGATTTTTTAATTATTTACCAATCAGTTTTCAGGTTTTTTATTTTTACCAAACCTTGTTTAAAGATGATTCTCAAACACATAACTGTGTTATGAAAGATATAACGGAATGAATTGATATACCGTTTTACTTTATGCAATATGTGGGTAAAATGGCCATACACGGGTTTTCCCGCATTCAATGCAATGTATTTATACACAGCATCTAATTTGTGTACTTGGAGCAACATGTAATGGAGAAAAAAATGTAATAATGGGTGCAATAGTTGGCAACATTTTCATAATAATATCTAGTATTTTATAGGAACATTGATATGTAATTTCTTTCCCTATTTACTTGTTGTGTCTCCTAAAATGCCTGATAAACATGTCCCGGTTTAAGTCCCAGTGTCCTCTATTGAGGACATGTATCAATGCCCTGGTTTTGAAACAGAAAGTCATATTTTGTAACATTTCATAACATTTTACAGAGATGTTGATTTATAACAAACAATTTGAAAATGTGTCAGATATAAATGATCATTACAAAATATGACCATATTATATATATGGTAAAATACCATATTTCCATAAGAGTGCTAAATTTGAAGCTCTGAATGTGCTCTCTACAGGACATCCAGACTTATAACTGTGAGGCGTCAGAGAAATTCACTCAAATATAATGTCCTCATATGAGGACAGTGGCACCCAGGAGGTTAAGCATTTAGCATGGCAAAAACATTGATTAAAACTGAATATCAGTGTTATTTTAGTGTCGTTTAGTTCAAGTAATGCATTTTTAATGGTTTTAGTTAATGAAAATAACCCTGACTGGTACATATCCCCCTCAGTACAAAACATTCATGCACCTTTGTATATAAATATTGGGTATTTTCACTTTAAGTGCTTCGCAGTACCAACCAAGGACAAGAAAATAACAGCACAAAATTGCATAATCAACCACACTACAGACAGAACAGATTAAATGGTTTCCCTGCCAGCAACTCAGATGTATAATCCCTGAAGATGTACTCCCTTATTTATAGTCTATACAATACACTAATACTCTCATTCCTTCCAGCAGATAGTGGCAGTGGTTTACAGAAAGCAGCATACATCATTTCCAGTCAATCCGGTCTGACAGCTAGTTTCACGGAACATGGAAACATGGACTTTACAAGTTTACAATATATAAACTTGCATACAGAAATAAACCCATTAAACCCGAAGTCGGCTAACTAAGAGTATGTGGCAAAGCAATGGTGAGCCATGCTAACTGATATAACGGCTTCCTTGGGGGAAAATATAAGCATTTGCTACCTGCCCTCCCATTAGAGCCAATGATCCATCAGACCTGACAGCATTCAAGCAACAAGCAATGAATCATGCAGAAAACAGACTCACAGTTGCATAACCAAGGTGAAAAAACCCAGCATATTCCTACAACATCAGAGAATTTGAAGAAATCGAACCTCTCTTTGAGTGTTAAGAATAATTGACATTATTATTCCTCGCCAGCTCAAGCTACTAAATAACCCTGGAGGTTTAATAATAGGTAATAATTAACGACAAGCCTTTTAGGAAATAGTTTTTTTCTGAGAAACAGACTAAAGGCATGTATTACACAAACCATGAATGTGAGCTAAGTGATGGGATATTCTTCTTTTACTTTGGAGTGTCCACAAGCCTGCATTTTAGGTTGGTGTGAGTTAAACTCTCTTTTATTAATGTATTATTTTAAATATTCATCAATAGCGAGCCTTTAATATTATAAATAATTAACTTTATTTGAATTAATATTTAATAATTATTGTAATGTATGTGTCAAAATGGTAAATTCTAAGTTATAAGTATTTTAATAATTGTGTTTATTTAACCTAGGCCTATATAAAAAATTGTAAACTAAACGGCGCCCTCTAGTTGTCTCTCCCGTAACATTCATTTCCCCCTCCCCTCTATACGTAATCTAGTCAATTGCAAGGTCCTTAAAGAAGTGTATAATTTAAAATGAGGAAGGTAGATTCATTTCCGTAAATCGGTTCTTTCGAACGGTTCGTTTCAAAGAACCGTTTAAAAACAATTCAACTTTTATTTAGGACCTACATGTAAGTTTAATATAATGTCATAGTCAAACAATCACATGAACGTCATGAACATACGATCTTAAAGGCCATAAACATTTCTCCCAGACCATTTTAAATGAAGCATTTCTGCTAACTTGCCTTTCGCTCCATCAGTCAAAGCCTCGGTTCACTCCAAATGGTTCACTCATCGGTTCTCGGCTCTTCTAGTTCAATCGATTCACTGAAAAGATCGCACAAGAATGATTCATTCATGAATCAGACATTACTAATTTGAAACAGAAACAGAAAGAGTAGCATTACAACGTGTTATGTGGAAGCTCTGATATGTGGATAATTATTGTTAATATATAAAAAACGTAATCAAACGATATACTCTCGTACAATCCATCCTGATTATTGAGTTCGGATTTGTTGACCGCACACCGTCCAGGACCTTTACAATAGTCACATAGCTTAGATTTTGATCCATTTGGCCGCAACTGCAATAACACCGGGAGATGTGTCAGGCAAACGTGCTTCACGGGACCGCGGTGGGGTTCTGACCCGCTGTTGAATCCGGCTGTGCGGTTGTAGTAACGGTTGCTTTCAGCGGAGGAGTTTGACATGTCTGGCGCAGGGTCCGGTGGAGGGGCGCAGTCTGCGGGGCTGGGCGCTACCGCCGCGGGCTGCTGCTCCTCCTCGTCGGGCGCCGGTTCTGCCGCATTATTAAGCGGAGGATCGGGCATCGCGGGCCGGTTACCCAGCCGAGTTCTCGAGCATATGTTCTCCTATCTGGAGCTGCCGGATCTCATGAACTGCTCGCTCGTTTGCTGGCACTGGAACAACTGTCTGGCGGATGAAAACAGCGAGGTGTGGCGGAGTCTGTGCGCCCGCTTGATCAGTGAAGAAGCGCTGCGCTCGGATGTCCTCTGCAACCTGATTTCATATAAAGGAAAAGTAAGATTGTTCAAATTATTTATTATTGCTAGTCATTTATTTTATAATCGACACCGTAATAAGAATGATCGTGCATCGTATGTGCCATGCATTTTTTAATTTTTATTATTTATTAAATGGACTAGCCTAGATTTTGTTTAGTGCACGAGCATTCAAATAATAAACATACAATACACATTTTCATATCGTATTTTTGGAATACATCTATGTTAGTAGATGACCGTCAGAACAGTGCTATTGCATGACGTCATTTGTAAATATTGGACCCAAATACAGTCACATTAATAGGTTGCCTGCAATTGATGGGCAGAAAAATGGCCATTTACATATAAAGGACTAAAATCCTGTATTGACTGGTCTTATCAAAGCTGAAGATTTCTCATCAAACTTACAAAAAGCATGGCACCAGCATGGTGTTTTAGACATGGTACTGCCAAATGTTTATTAATTTATTTACCTAGTTTTAACTTATTTTACCCTGTTCTTGCAATGAGAATATATACTAATATGGCATACAACAACCAAAGAAACCATACTTTTTTAATAGTTAGATATGGATAGATATATATATATATATATAGACAGAGAGAGAAAATTACCATTGTATAACCGTCTCATTCTAGAGAGAATTTTACAACAGTTTGGAATGACTTACTTTCTTTTACCCTCAGCTGAAGTCCTTCCAGCACGCTCTGAGTTCCCATGACTGCTCCAGGAATGTATATATAAAGAAAAACGGGTTTACTCTGCACCGTAACCCCATCGCCCAAAGCACTGATGGTGCCCGTGGGAAGATCGGCTTCTCGGAGGGCCGGCATGCCTGGGAGATCTGGTGGGAGGGTCCTCTTGGCACGGTGGCGGTGATCGGCATCGCGACCAAGAGGGCTCCCATGCAGTGCCAGGGCTATGTGGCACTTCTAGGCAGCGATGACCAGAGCTGGGGTTGGAATCTAGTAGACAATAACCTGCTTCACAATGGAGAGGTCAACGGCAACTTCCCCCAGTGCAACAACGCACCAAAATACCAGGTAGCGGAGCTTGAGAATGTACTATATATAAAAATCCTGCTATTCCAAATTTAAAAGGATAGTTCACCTAAAAAGGGAAATTCTGTAATTTACTCACCATCATGTCGTTCCACACCTTATGACTTTCTTTCTACTGTCAGGTACACATGCTTATACACTATTTTATGCCATTTTGTAGTATAAATAATAAGTAGTGTGTACACACTTAAAATTTAAAAAAGAAAAAGTGCACTTAAAAATACACAGATGATGCGCTTAATTTGGGGAGGTGCTCTGACTTCAGATGACAAAATAACCTTTAAAAAATTATACACTAGATGGCATACAGTGTAGAGTACATACAGTCAAACCAAAATGTATTAACATTTTCTCACATTATCACAGTTTCATCACTAGAGTTTAGAAAATGGTAATATAATATGACAAGAACTCAGAGTTAAACTGTTTCGGAACAAATTCATCTTGATAATGTCAGATAACTTTGATAGAAAGGTATGTAATGCAACCAATCAGCTGTCAGCTGTTAAATTTGAGTACACAATTAGATAATACCAATTTTGGTCAACCAATGATCAAGCAATGCTTCATTTTGTTCAGTCTGTGGTGTTAGCAATTAAAGAAAGAACACTTAAGCAAAACATGGTCAGGTCAAAGAGTCTGAATAATTTTACTGGTAGTCCACTGTATGAAGAATTTTTTGTGTATAATATGTCATAGTTTACTTTATTTTGCTATCCTCACTTACATAAATGAACTACAGTGTCCTGCACCCACTAGTAAACAAAATATATCTGGTGTCTGAATAATTTTTGGTTTGACTGTAGGTATACATATGAATTAGTACCAGTTTATGTCGTTTTAGGCTTTCACAAAATAGGCTACAGCTCCATATATCTTATGTTGTGTTTTACCAAAGAAAGAAAGCTATATGAGTGGAATGACACAAAGTTGAATAAATGATGAGAGAATTTTAATTTAGGGGGGGGGGGGGGGGGGGGGGGGCTGTTCATTTAAAGGCCCACTGAAATCAAAATGAAGTTTTTTAGCTTTTAGTATGACTATGTTAGCCTTAAGGTAATGAATAAGCTGGTGTGTTCCAAAACGATGACAAAATTTGCATTAAGGAGATATAAGCATTCAAAACTTACAGTCACTCACTTCCGTTAAAATTAATCACAGATTTTGATGACATCATCGCAGACTTCACCGTCTCATCAAATCTTCTGTCCAATCAAAAGCTCTCTAGAGTCTGAAGCGTCCCGCCCGCTGCATTATAAATAGACCCTGAAGCTGCGTCTGAAATCGGTCAGCTGTTTACTAATTTCTACATGGTGAATGGCACATAGCGCACTATACATGCGATAGGAAACGATTCAGACAGTGTAAATATGCTTTCAGTTGATGCGAATGAAGTCTGGTTTCACGTTAGTGTCGCGCACACCGCCGAAGCGCACACACACCAATGGCTCTGTAATAGACTAGAGACACGAGAGCGCTGCGCAGATCATATGCGCGAGTCGGCGCAGACAACAAAACATATGCAACACAGAATGCTGTATTTCAAAGCGATATGGAGGAGATTGTGATGATAAACGGTTAGAGATTAGGAGGAAACTGTGGCTTTACCAAACAGAAAGGCTCTAGTCAAACTGTGGTATTAACTATTGGCCGTTTCAAAAAAGGGGAGGAGCTGTTAACAGCTGGAGCCGTTTCAGGGGAAATTACGTCAATACATTGAATAATGCTACACATTTCAAGGCACTTCAGGGGGCCTTTAAAGATGTCTTTAATGTATCTCAAAAATTAGTTTTCTCACTCTCATCTTCTAAACCTGTTATTTTTGCTGTTATCTTTACTGCGAAGAGAAGACATTTTGAAGAATCTTTGTGCTTATTTTTTTGCAGTCCATACAATATCTATAGTGACCACAGCTGTCAGTGTCAAGCTCCAAAAACGACAAAAAAGAAACACCATAAAACAGTCGGATTATGACTCGCACACTATTTTCCAAGTCTTCCGAAGTTGCTTTTTAACTTTATGTGAGGAACGGGTTGTAACTTAAGTCATTATTCACTGAAAATCTCTGCCAAAGCTCTAAAATATCAAATGTTGCTTGTACAAAGCTATTGTATTGCTGCAAAAGACTACACATACAGCACGTAAGTCATACAGACAACTTGTGCTTGACAGTCTTGTTTAGGGAAAAAACAATGTAAGGATTCTTCAAAATATCTTTTTGATGGTTTGGAACAACAGGAGGGAGAGTAAATAATGTCAGTTTGTAATTTTTGATTGAACTTTTCCTTAAAGACAGCATGAAACAGAAGTTGCGATTAGTCTTTTCTTCCCCATTGTGAAATATCTGAGGGTATGTTTATACGACAACAATGTACTAAAAACAGATGGCAACGTTGTATAAATGATCCCCTTTCACACTGATCTGTGAAAATGATAAAAAAAAGCTGTGTTATGCTGTGCCAGGTCAGTAGTTGTCAATGTCAAGAAACATCACGCAAGCTTGTAATACACATGCGTGAGCTTGTAATAAGCATGCATTTTCACAAATTCACGTTTTTGTTGTTTACATGGAGGCGGTAAAGGCGTCGTTTTCATAACCTTGCACTTTGAGACCCGTTTTCAACAGCTTGCGTTTTCAGGCCCCAAAAACGCTGTTGTCGTGTGAATTAACGGCCAACACTCATAAAAAGTTTACTGTTTTCATTTGAAAACGGTGTTGTGTAAACATACCATAGTGAAATGGCTTCTGAACATGAAGGGCGGGGCTTGATTTTGTCCATGGGGAGTTGATTGGGTCGCTGGATTATTGTGGTTTGCTATTGATCGATCTCATGTGAGGGACAGGTTGTCCCGCCCTTGTGCCAGTAAACATGTCATCAGAGAAGAGGTGTTGCTGCAAGATGGAGGGGAAGTTATATTGACTAAAGATTATGATGGCAGCATGGCACATTTAATTTATTAACAATAAAATATGTACTGATAAATTATTTAGGCAAGGCAAGTTTATTTGTAGCACATTTCATACACAGTGGCAATTCAAATTAAAATATTCGTAAGTGAAAAAAAAAAAAAAAAAAAAAATTATATATATATATATATATATATATATATATATATATATATATATATATATATATATATATAATATTAGTATAACCCCTATCTGGAGTGGAAGAAAATGGAGAGTCAGGTTTACGTTAAACATATTTGTCAGGTAACTGTGTATTTAAACATTACCCTTACATACAAATCTTCCTGGACTGAACCACAAGGGCTATCTTTACAGATCTAAACGGATCGTCCTCGCGCCGGAGGGATTTCGATTTATCGCTCCCCCGTCTCTCAACCTCTTCCACCCAGACAGCCTTAACAAAAAAAAACAGAAAACAAAACAAAACAAGGATAATTAAAACTCAAAATAAAAACAGGGTTAAATTAAAGTGCAAGCTGTTCGGACAAAGCACAGAGCTCATTCAGTAAATGCACAGCTAAACTGATGTGTTTTGAGTCTGGATTTGAAAGTGGCTACTGTTGGAGCACATCTGATCTGTTCAGGAAGCTGGTTCCAGCTACGGCTGGCATAATAGCTAAAAGCAGACTCTCCTTGCTTTGAGTGAACCCTTGGTATTTCCAACTGATTTGATCCTGATGATCCGAGTGATCTGATGGGTTTGTATTCAGTGAGCATGTCTGCAATGTGTTGAGGTCCTAGGCCATTAAGTGATTTATATACCAGTAATAATACTTTAAAATCTGTTCTAATTGTAACTGGAAGCCAGTGTAAAGACCTGAGGACTGGTGTGATATGGTCATATTTTCTGGTTCTGCTCAGGATCCTGGCAGCAGCGTTCTGTATGAGCTGCAGCTGTCTAATGGTCTTTTTGGGAAGGCCGGTGAGAAGACCATTACAATAGTTCACCCTACTGGTGATAGTAGGGTGGATAGATTATAATAAATACTATAGTATTCCTGTATTATGCTGTGCCAGGTCAGTAGTCAGTGATGTCACTGTCAAGAAACACCACGCAAGCTTGTAATACACATGCGTGAGCTTGTAATACGCACAAATTCACGTTTTTGTTGTTTACACGGAGACGGCAAAGGCGTCGGTTTCAAAACCTTGCACTTTGAGACCAGGGGTCCGTTCTTCATACGTTGCTAACTCAGCTGGATTTGATTTTTGACGATTTGGCATGATCTTGTATTGTTTGGTTCTTTGAAGCTCATCCAGGACTTGTTGTCATAGCAACAGGTCCATAAGCTTAAACCTGCTCTTGAGCAGGCTTATTTCATGTAAACAGGATTAGATTGCATCTTGAGGTGATACTTAAAATGTGTCCCAGCCACTGCTACTTTATTACAAGAGTTCCTTACTGAACCAGGGGCAATAATAATTAAATATAATAATAATAATAATAATAATAATAATATAAAAATGTATTTGAAAATAATATTATTATGTTGTGTGTAATACTATAGACAAAGCCACTTGATTGAGAGATTTATTTTCGATGGACTAACTACTTTATAATGTTATTGTCATACACACATGCTGTACAGTTACTCTGAGCCGTGCATTATTTGAACAGTGACGGATATTATGGGAGTGGCTTGATGCGGCGCAGGAGATGCAGAGAACTTGATCTTGACCCTTAAGGAACTTTAATCAATGCTGTCACGTAACAAATCTGCTTCAAATTTAATAAAAAAATAAATTAATTGCTAATTACAACAGTGAAATAAAAGTGTAAAGGGTGTACAAATACTATACAATCATGAATATAAATAATTGGGAATAATGTTTAAAAATAAAAAAAAACATTTATCATTTATCTACTATAACTTTTATGTTGGTTTGATCTTATAAAGGTTCAGAAATTTGTGTTTTCTTTTGTGTAATTTGTCAAGTTTTTTGCCAGGTGGCTTTTTTAATTATATGATGTCATTACGTTGCTTGCCGCCGGCCAGTCGCTGCATTGCTGATCGTGGTTTCGAGTATCGATACATCTGCCCTCTTCAGGGAACACAAGAACACGCAGTGATCTTAGATAACTTGATCCAGATATTTTAATCCAGTCCGCAAATTCGTTTGAAGAACCAAATTAGCCAGAGATCAGTTATCATGATTAAAAGATCTGGGATCTTTCAAATCATCTCAGATGTATTAAGCGAGGTACAAAGAACGGACCCCGGTTTTCAAAAGCTTGCGTTTTCAGGCCCCAAAAACGCTGTTGTCGTGTAAATTACTCAAAAAGTTGTCTGTTTTCGTTTAAAAATGGTGTCGTGGGAACATACCACAGTGAAATGGCTTCTGAACATGAAGGGCGGTGATTTTGTCCATGGGGAGTTGATTGGTTCGCTGGATCATTGTGGTCATTTGCTATTGGTCGATCTCATGTGAGGGACAGGTTGTCC
The DNA here is from genome assembly GCA_023566225.1 of Romanogobio albipinnatus. Taxonomy (NCBI): domain Eukaryota; kingdom Metazoa; phylum Chordata; class Actinopteri; order Cypriniformes; family Gobionidae; genus Romanogobio; species Romanogobio albipinnatus. The sequence goes on along the minus strand of CM042260.1, from coordinate 31,324,731 downwards.
CGTCCTCGCGCCAGTAAACATGTCATCAGAGAGAAGAGAAGAGATGTCACTGCAAGATGGAGGGGGTTATGATGGCACATTAATGTCAAAAAATATGTGAATAAAATAATGGAATGCACTAATACATTATTTATAATAAACACTGCAATATTCCTAAAAATAAGAGTCCATTTTCTATAATATGTTTGTTTTTGTTTTCCAGATAGGGGAGAGAATACGTGTAATCCTAGACATGGATGATAAGACACTAGCCTTTGAGCGAGGGTTTGAGTTCCTTGGAGTGGCTTTCCGAGGGCTGCCCAAAACATGCCTCTTTCCAGCTGTTTCGGCTGTCTATGGGAACACTGAAGTGACTATGGTGTATCTGGGAAGACCCCTGGATGGATAAGTAGGATCTCAGCGCCACTATTACAACCGGAGAGCACCATGGGAACTGCTGCTTGTCATAGATAAGACTCTCGGCTTCTCACATCTGGACTAAAAAAAGAGGGAAATTGGTGGTTGGTGGCGGGGCTTGTTGATGGTGAGGATGTCCAACACACATCTGCGGATTTCAGTTGAACATCTATATGCTTTTAATCCTTTTTAAGACCTGGGACATTTTTTTAAACCTGGTTTTAATCTAATTTATGAAATTGCACAGGGAGCAGCTGTTCTATTTTATGAAATAGGTTAAAAAAATGTCGCCAAACTAGAAGAGACAAGTCTAGTGACAAAGTTTTATAATTCATTACAAGCATTTTACACACGCATGGAATGAGAAGCTACTGTACGAGTACAAGGACGGCTCAAGTTTTAACACAAAAAAGCATACGTGTAAGTAAATGACATGAAGTAAACATGCCAAAATGATGTACCAATATCTTACCGTTCTGTTTTTTCCAGAGCAGTCATCTGCATGCAGTATACCAGTCTCTTCCTCAGTTTTTTATTATTATTTTTAAGGACAGGCAAAGGTAGTATGTCGTTATTCCATTTGTTACTGTACATCTTAACTGTGATGTATAAGTGTATAGTATTTATTTATTGAGGTCTATCTTTGCTATAACCAAGGTTATGCAGACTGCAAATAAACTCTAAATTGTGCCAGACTGTGAACATATCTCAGACTGTTTTGTTGTTATAGGATTTATTTGGTGGTATATTAATGTTCATATCTAGGAATTGCTCTTTTCACCACAAGGCGGCATCCGTCTTCATCAGTTCCTCGACACGGCCAAACAACGGTTGACACTTGCATCTCTTTGTTTTTTTTTTCTACAACAATGTTCATTTTGTCTACTAATGGCAGGAAAGGACCATTTCATACTTTGTTTAATCGTATCTGTGGTTTATAAGTTGTGTTTGCCAAGGCAACTAAAATTATTGCTCAGAGTTAAGGTTAGGATTGTGTGCAGTCTTAAACTTTGGTTTGACACATCATGCACTGTTTGCAATATGAACATGAATGATACCTCAAAGAGCGCAGATGTGCTATTAATTTTCTAAGCTATCATAATTGGGATTGTATCCTGTGGACAATAAAACGGGCAATAAAACAACATCAAAACAAAAATCGCAAGCCATATCAAGGGTTATATCATAGAACAGTGGATCTCAACCACAAGGTGGCCTCAGCTAACAGCCAAATCAGCCACTTGAAGGCAAAAATTAAAAAATCAGTTAAAATGTAAAATCAGCAGAAGTATTTAAAATAGCATATGGCCACAACTACAGCCGTATTTGACTTAATGACAACATAATGTTATCTACTAACATATGTTGTGTTCAAATAAAATATTGACCAAAATGTTTTATAAAATGATAAACCTAATATAATTTTTTTTAATAATTGAACAATTCTAGATACCTTATTGTCCAAATTGTTCAGATTTTTAGAATGCACATTAAATGTCGCATTAACTTATTAAAATTTACATCAGCACTCAAAATTGTGGTCTGAGTTTCACAAAAACCACAGACAAGCTAAATTAAAATGTAAATCCATTCTCTGTCAGTAGCTTATAAAACAGCAGAAAAAGAGCTGTTTCCCCGGTAACATCAGCACAAAGCAGCGCTGCGCTTATAAACACTACACATGGAGGGAAGAAGATGAAAAGAAAATGCCTTAACTTTTCTTAAGGCAGTCTGCTTCCTTCGGAGGTACATTCATAGAAATGATTAATATTTGTATTCAAATAATTTCCCTCGGCACGCGGTTGTAAAAACCTCTCCGCTTCTTTCTGCATTTTTTTCCAAACAAAGCGAAACCCTTTGACATACATTTGTGTCAATAAACTGTGGCAAGATGTGAAGGTGGAGGAGAATTAATACGTGCGTCACATTTATTCGATAAAACACTTAAAGGGTTAGTTCACCCAAAATTGAAAATAAAGTCAGTAATTACTCACCCTCATGTTGTTCCAACTATGTAAGACCTTCGTTCATCTTCGGAACATAATTTAGTATATTTTTGATGAAATCTGAGAGCTGTCTCACTCCTCCATAGGCTTTCAGAGGGAATGAAACTTGATGGCCCAGAATAGTAAGTAAAAACGTAATTTAAGGAGTCCAAATGACTACAGTGGCTCTGTATTAAGTCTATCATGTGACGAAAATACTTTTTGAGCGGAAAAACAACAAAAATAACGACTTTATCCCACTATTATTGTTGTTCAATTTGAGCCTCTGACGAGAGTTCGCGGGAGTGCCACGACGCATGCGCGAGAACTGAGATTAGTAGTAGTAGAAGAAGAACGCCGTAATCTCAGGCTCAAATTGAACAACAATAATAGTGGGATAAAGTCGTTATTTTTGTTGTTTTTCCGCTCAAAAAGTATTTTCTGAGATTACGGCGTTCTTCTTCTACTACTACATAGGATGGAGGACGGAGGAGTCTGGTAAAACCATAGCCAATTTACCCATAGTACCTAATAATAACGTAATGCAATTTTAAGAACAACATGTACATCTGATTACGATTATTTTAAAATGTAACAATCTACTTGCTTGCATTTTGCAATCTGGTTACATAATCCAGATTACATGTTACTACCCAGAACCGTGAATATCTATATCTGCAAGACTTCAGCAGATGATTTTGCTAAACTACCACAATACAACAAGACAAAGGCGTCAGCTAACACAGCATTAAAAGTTATCATTATCATAGTAAAAATAAAAAAACATTAGAAAGTACCATAGTAAAAACGTGGGCCTAATATTGAGTTTATGCAAAAGCACAAACCAAAACTCCCACCTGTGAAAAATTATCCCCTTTCTTCAGGATTTTAAATCTCGCCGGTTTCACAACCAGAAACTGCGCAATGTTGTGGCATAATTGATGATGTGAGTGATTACAAAATGGCGGACAAGTTTACCTTGTCTGGACTGGAGGCATTACGTATACATATATGTTAGCAGCGGCGCTGCACTTAAAAAAAGGTTCAACACCATAGCAACCGCAATGCTCTTAAAAAGTAAACCGTTTAGCAACCGCTAGTGCTGGTCTGGGAACACAGCATGCTAGCATCGTTGAGGGCAGTTTTGCACGATCGCTAATTTCTCCAGAGAATATGTAAAACATCTAGCTATTTTTGAGCACTTCATATTTCTTATAGTTGATATGAAACTAAGATGTTCGTTCATGTAGCTGCATTTTAAATCACCAGGCAGGTTTGTTTACTTGTACAAAACTGGTCATATTCGATTCGAGGCTGAGCTGGATCATTCCACAGGGATTTTTTTGTTTACGTTTTATTAACGGTCTGCACTTAGAAGCCTGAACCACATTGTTTTACAGTCTGTTATTCAGTGAATGTGCAATGAGATGATCCGTACATCTTCCTTTTCGCTATGCAAAACTTCCTATTCACATGGAGTTTAAATGGGATGTGGTCAGGTGCATGAAAATCATTGTGTGTTCGTGTAAAAACCAAAGCGCTTTTAGGTAGATGGTTATCAGCAGATACATTTGGAAATTAAGCAATGTGACACGCGTCAACGTTTTCACACGTTTTCACAATAGCACAACTTGTGACAAACAGCAACCCTGCGACGGTTTCAACGCGCAGAAGTGATGGGCCTGCCCTGCATCTTTCTAGCAGGAAGGGTGTGAGCTCTTGGTGGTTTCCTCTTGAGTAGTATCTGATGAGTGAAACCAGTAGTGGGTGCTTTGGGTGTGTTCACTTGGTAGGTTTTGTGGTCTGTACTGAAATAAGGTGAAATGTTTTTGCATCTTATAGTTTTACATGTGCACCTCATGCGCCATGGTTCACTTCAATAATTTTTCCTCGTGTTATTTTTAATGCGAGGACAGCTAAATATATTTCATGCTTACCCTCCTGCTCCATTAGTCTACTGAAACTGAAATACTTTTACTGTTGTGGGATGTGGTCAATTTTTACATACATAACGTGCATATTTCTGACCCTGCAGCGTATGTGTGTGTGTGTCTGTGTGAAGTTATGATCTTGGCTTGCTTCATGTGACTGCGTTTCCGTTGCTTGCTTGCTTCCGCTATTACTAAAGACACTGCAGAGATGCAGATGTCAAGCACTTTGCATCTCCGAGGGGACCAAGCCAACAGAACATCCCCGCAAACCGATGTAATGGTCTTCTGTGAACTTCACAGAGGAGCGGAGGGCGCGATCCTGGCCGCTGGGGTAAGTGTGCTCCTATACCCACCTGAGAGTGTGTGTAAATATAAAACAGACAGGCTAAATGTTTAATGGACACTCATTGCATGGATAGTCACATGAAGTAACCTGTCGTGTCTTACTCGAGCGCGCAATATTAACAATTTGTGTGGTGATCGAAACTAGTCGAACTGTTTCCAGAATAATATTGTCTTAATTGCATAGAGTGGCCCCAGAGGTATTTGGGCTCATAGATCACATGTACAAGGTCAAGAAATTAGATGATAAAATGTCAAACCAACTGGCATACAAACAAATTACTTTTTAGACTTCTCAGAAGGAACTTCTGCGTTTTTGCAATTACTTTTAACCGAATGATTTCAAGGTCATGTTAGTGGGTGTATGAAGTCAAAAGTTTCTTTCACACCGGTGTACTACAAAGTAAGGGCAGTTTATAATAACATTAACTTCTGCGGTCATGTTCCAGTAAGGTTTGGCATCCATAAAATGTCAAAATATTATTTAATATTAATTTTGAACAGTATTGTGTTATTTAAAAAAAAAAAAAAGTTATATATATATATATATATGCTTGAAGTGAATCAATCTTTTTAAATTGGTTGGGTTGGTATTCTGATATCTAATTCAGTAACATTCATTCATTAAGTGTGACTCGAGCCCAATATTTTTAGGGCCTCTTTCAATCAATTGATGTCTGTGATCGAATGTCCTCAGTCTAACCAATCTGATTCATAACCTACGGTATATCACATTTGCCATTAGATTGTCAACTGTAGCCACGAATTTCTGCTGTCCGTGCCACATGTAGACCACTAGATGTCAAAGCAATTTCTTTGTTTCTTTGTTAATTTGAAAGAGTGTCTAAAAGAAACAAATGTAGTGTTTAAAAGATTTGAGATAAACATTATACTATAGTATTTTTGTTTTTTTATGTTACCTAAATAAAATTCAGTAGGTGAAGAAGGCTAAGTATGGTAACCCATACTCTGAATTTGTCCTCTGCATTTAAACCATATAAGTTAGCTCACACACTAGTAGAGAGTAGCGAACACACACACACACACACACCCGGAGCAGTGGGCCGCCATTCACTGTGGTGCCCGGGGAGCGATTGGGGGTTAGGTGACTTTGCTCGAGGGCACCTCAGTCATTTCCTGCTATTGAAAATTGAACCAGTGACTTTCGGGTTATAAGTCCAACTCTCTAACCATTAATGTTAGGCCACAACTGCCCCTAATAGCATTGGAAATGTGTCATTTCAAGCAGATCAACGCAATAACTGTTTTGTGAACATGTTCATTAGAAACAAAGACTTATTTATGTAAATAAACTGTTACACTTTAAAGTGTGACCAGAAAGTTAAATTCAATTTCATAAAGCACTCTTCCGATGCATTTTCATGTTGGACAAAGTTATTCCATGTGAAAGCTTATGCTTTTGACTACTGTCTCATATCTTCATTTGAATTTTTTATAATATATTTGACCTAGGTTTTATATATGTGTGTGATCAAAAGTGACATTTAAATCAATTTTGAACTTTCTGTTCATCAAAGAATCTTGAAAAACAAAACGTTTCAGTTTCCACCAAAATATTAAGCAGCATAACTGTTTTCAATTAATAATAATTTTTCTTGAGCAGCAAAACAGCATATTATAATGATTTCTGAAGGATCATGACACTGAAGACTGGGGAATTGATGCTGAAAATTGCCATCACAAGAATATATTACATATTAAAATAGAAACAGTTGTTTTGAATTGATATCCCAAATGACCGTTTTACTGTATTTCTGTATATTTTACTGTATTTATATATTTCAAAAACAGAATTGCAATTTAAAATAATGGTTTTCTATTTGAATATACTTTAAATTATCATTTATTTCTGTGATGCAAATCCGAATATTCAGCATCATTACTCCAGTCTTCAATGTCACGATCCTTCAGAAATCATTATATGATGATTTATTATCAATCTTGTAAACCATTTTTTTTAGGATTCATTGATGAATAAAAAGTTAAAAAGAACAGCATTTATTCGAAATAGAAATCAATATAATTTCAAACAATATACATCTTTACTATTACTTTTTATCAATTTAACAACATCCTTGCTGAAAAAAAGTATTAATTTCTTTTTTTTTAAAAAGAAAGAAAAACTTACCCCAAACATTTGAACAGTAGTGTATATTGTTACAAAAGATGTATATTTCTATTTCATTTTATTATACTATTATAGGTCAATATAAAATAAATTATTTATACATTATAGGTATCACAAACACCCACACACACACACATAAACAAAAAGTGATGTCTAGACAGGATATTTGTTTTTAATGGCCCTACATGCTTGACTAAACAAATATGAGGAAAATATTTTATATATATTTTAAATATGAGAGAGAACCAAACGCTAAACACTATTTGCCAAAAAAAAAAATCTGCTACAGGTTATTTTACTATGAGAAAAGCAAAAAGATATTATGTGTGTGTGTGTATACATACAATCTTTTAAATGAATAAATATTTACTCTTGTAGTGATGATGCTTTAATACTCTATTCCGCCTCCATTCCAGTGATCATGTTAAGATGCCGGTGTTCGATTGCTTGTCCATCGTGGTCTGTCACGCCGTGGTGCCACTGCTTCTGGTCCTACTTTCAGCCTCAGGACATCCGCAGACCTTCCCCTGCAGACTGGTATGTGAGAAAAAGGGAGACTGTACAAATACACCTAGATGAACTCTGATGCACGGGCTGATTCACTGTAAAGGAAATGGCCATATTGCTTAAACATATTACAAGTAGTTTCAAAATGGAAAATATATTCAAAATGCTTGATCTTAAAATATGATGTTACAGTTGTTACCTTAACAAGCTATTTTTAACTTAAATGACTTGTAACCTGATGTATTCAGGTTAATTCTGACATTTTTGACTTGAATTTAGATGTTACCACATGAAGGACATTTAGGTTACTTGACTAAACATTTATTACCATGTATAGGCTTTTATGAAGTCTAATCAGCAAACCACAAGTGGGCTAAATTCTCTTGTTCATCTATTTTTGATGTTCTCCATATTAGCAAGTGAAAAGTAGTGGAAATGTTGAGTCGCATCATCATGCTACTATTTAATTTTTTTCCATTGTTTAAGAAGAATCTAAATCAGTCTTTCCTTCTCTTTTCTGTCCTCCTCCAGATCCAAAACACGGTTCTGTGCAACAGCTGTCATCTCTCCACCATACCAGATCACTTACCACATCAAATCGAGGAGATCTTCTTAGACAAGAACCTCATGTTAAATCTTCAAGATGGTTGCCTCTCTAGGTATCCTTTTCTACGGATGTTGAGTTGTGCCAACAATCGGCTAATGACAGTGGGAGTGAGCGTGTTCTCTGAATCGCCTCTATTAGAAAACCTCAATTTAGCAGACAATGAGCTTCATTATGGACACAAGCAGGTGGCCAAGTCCTTGAGCTCTCTATCCAAACTAAAGACTCTCGATCTCTCGGGTAATGGTCTCTCGGAGGTCATGGTGTCTGTGCTGGTACAGAATCTGTCCTCGCTTGAGTCTCTATACTTGTCCCGGAATGCCATGCTGAGGCTGGATGAGTCCACATTCAGAAGTCTTCATCAGCTTAAGGAGCTGAACATCGAGAGAAATTTGTTGTTTGAGATCAATGGAGCTTTTGATCACATGAGAAAACTCCAGAGGTTGAACCTGGCCTACAACTGCTTGCCATGTTTGGTCAACTTTGAGATGACCCAACTACTGGTCCTAAACGCCAGCCACAATTCAATCGAGTGGTTCATAACCAATCAGGATCTGAATGAGACCTTTCAGCTGGACACGTTGGACCTCTCCGACAACCATTTGCTGTTCTTTCCATTCCTTCCAACACACAACCGAATAAGAACTTTGTTGCTGTCCAATAATCGAGTTGGTTTTTACCAACACTTTGTAAATAACACCTCTTCAAACTGGACCACTAAGGTTGAGTACTACAACTTGGGGCAAAATGTGAGCAACATCACAATGGAGATCTGGAATGAGAACCTTCACGGTGATCTTTCCTCGGTGGAGCTCCTGGACCTCAGTGAAAACCAGGTGAACTACTTCCCCCAAGGATTCATTCAACAGATGCCGCATCTTTACTGGCTGAGACTGAGAAGTAACTGTTTACAGTCCTTTAGTTTGACGCCTGAAGATCTGCCAGTCACCCTCTACGAACTGGACATGAGCCGAAACCGGTTAACCGAGCTAAGAGCAAGCCAACGCTCCATTAGTGAGCTAAATAATCTCACACATCTGAATCTGAGTACAAATGACCTTCAGAACCTTCCATCTAGGATATTTGCTAGTCTACCAAATCTTGGCACATTAGATCTCAGTCACAATGTGGATGTGTGTTACTTGCCTAAGTACACAAGTTCCTCAGGATGTGTTGTGTGGTCCAACATGGTTTCCCTAAAACAGCTTTATCTTGCCGGGTGTAGCATTCAAAACATACCGTCTTCAGCATTCAAAGGCACGCCACTAACCCATCTTGAACTTTCCAACAATCCAGACCTACACCTCAAACAGGAATCTCTGGAAGGTCTCACAAACACTTTACAGCACTTGGGACTTGGTAATACGGGTCTTCAAGACTTCGACTTTTCTCAGTACGGCCATTTGAAGTCTTTAAACATCTGTGGAAACTCACTACTAGAACTTCCTGAATCTCTAATGGCATTAAACCTGAAACTTCTGGACTTGAGGGATAACATGTTGACGACCATCCAGTCCCAACACGCTAGTATGTTAGCTCAAAGACTGCAGACGGTTTATATGAATGGAAATGCATTCAACTGTTGCCATTTAGACTGGTACAGGACCTTCGGGGAGAATAAAGACATCAATGTTGTAGATCTCTCCGAGATCACTTGTTTGGACTTAAACAACAGGCGTCACAATGTCGTCCTTTTGGACGCCATCCACTGTGGTGGTACCAGTAATGAGGAGTCTGTTGTGTGGTACATCCTTCTCTTTGTAACAGTCAGTGTTTCCATCATGGGTATTTCTGTCATTTACATGCTCACCTTTAAGCCAAGAATGTTGCCTCGCGCTATTAAAAAGAGATGCTGGAGACCGGATCCCTATTGAGAAACATGCTATTGTCAAACTAATGAAATAAGAGGCAAATATCCTGTTGCCACTCTCAGACAAATGGACATAACAGAACAGAAATGTGATATTAATGTGAAAGATTTAGGCCATATTGGTCTGCAAACATGAATGTATATCATTTTATCGCCATTAAAATGTATGAAACTGTCTGGCTGCTGTACAGTTTGATAATGTGAAAGATATGTTCATTTTTAAACAAAAGTTGCAATTAAACTTTCAGTCTTTGTTTTAAATTTGCATTTATTAATTTGGCAAAAGATTGATCCAAATCTATTTGCAGTGCATTAGGCATTTGGTATATGTGTGCCTTGGCAATTGAAACCATGACCTTGACCTTTCTAGCGCTTTTATATTAAATATATTATTCAATGAAACAAGTTCCCCAATTAAATATTCATGTGTGAGGGTTACATCTCAAATCAGGGCTGTAAACACACCGCAGACATTAGTGGTTGATCAATAAGGGGTTTTCATTGGCTAATGATCAACATTCGCTTACCTTGAATATTGAATATTTGACTATGTTCTTGTTTTAAATACATAAACCTTTCTCAAAACGTGCCTCTAAAAGGACCATACACGAATACTGATAGGAATTTAACACGTCACAAAGTTTTGTTCTCATTATTTTGATTGTGTACTGTATATTAATAGTTTTCTTCTTAATGAAGAGTTATTTAAGTAAACATTATGTTAGCATGATAATTAAATAATTTCACTTTCTTACATTTTGCCTACAGCATATAGTTTGAAAGTTACTTGCAATTGGCACTTGTAATCTTTGTTTTGGGGATCACCTACTACAAGAGACGTCTCATATGTGCCTTTTATTGTATAATAATCCAAGTCAGATTTGCTCGAGTTGCTGCAGGTTCGCAGAAGTTGCGCGTTAAGTACAGTTGCTAAAAGTAGCAAAGGAAACATGAAATTTCCTGTTTTGCTAAGACCTGTAGCAACTGCCCAGCTCTCAGTATCACAGAGGGGGGTTGGCGGTGGTGTGGTTTTGCTCCATGCTGAGTTCTCAGAGGTAGTTTCAGCAGGACGCAAAGGAACGCTATCATGTTCATCTTTCATCTGAAATATTACCCTAGCAGTTCACAGTCATTCGTGCGATTACATTCCTTATAATGTGTATACTATATAATGTAGCTATATGAAAAAATATACAAATATAATTTTTATATAGGCTACTGTATATTGTACAACTGAAACATGTACTACTAAAGTACAAAGAAAAGTTGATAATGTGGCCACAGTGAATATCCACATTGACCAATGCAAGATTTTATTGTTAGACTTCTCATTGTAGGGATCATCAGGGTTAGACCACTAAACCTAAACCACGCTGACAAGCACATCAGCCTACGTGGGATTTCTCATGATTCTGTGGCACAAACTGTGTGACAAGACGCCAAAAAGAAAGCTAAATATCAGTGAGGCAGTGAGCATGGGAACCTGGCAGTGTGTGTGTTGTATACGCAGTGAGCCGTGTGTGCATGTTAAACCAGAGTGTAACCAGAATACCGCTGTGGTGTATCTCTGGGTCATGGTGGTTTGAACAGAAAATGAGCGAGAATGAGAAAAAGAGAAACTAGGGAGCATAGTCGCAGGCATGGGCTCAAAAGCACATGTGCCATAGTTTGGATCAAAGTCAGCATTAAAAATGGGTTGGTGTGTTATGGGTATGCCGTCATTATTTTAAAGTAAGAATAAAAGTTGAATTGTTGTCTCCAAAGAGTAATTTCTCAAAACTGGATTATGTTTAGCCAAAATCGTATTTTTTGACAGGAAATAAAAAATGTACCAATGTGCAGTTTCCTTAATCTGAGAAGCTGAAACTACTTTGGTTGAAGTTTGGTGTGAGAAAGCAAGCGCTGATGTGTAAACGGATGTAACTGCTTCATATTACATTGTCAGCATTTACTGGCAATGCTTTTCATTTTCATTATGAATCGTTTTATTTGTACCAGAGGGAAATCTCGTGATGTGGTTGAATGTGGCATGGTGATGTGTCCATTAAAACAAACATTTAAAAAACCTAGAGTGATTTGATATTTGAATGAGTAACTAGACTGAATAAAGGGGTCATGAACTGCGTTTTTTTTATTATTGTTTTATGATATTTGCTGGGGTGCACTTATAATGTTAGAATGCTTTTTACATCAACATTTTTTATAATTTATAAATAAAAGGCATTTTTCCTACCCTGATTTTAGCCTTCTGCTCTGAACGCTCTGTTTTAAGGGGCGTGTCCCCTGGGAGACTTCAGTGTAAACACCCACTGCTGTGATTGGCTAACGTCTTTCCATTTGAAATAGCGTTTCCACCGCAGGAACTTTCCCCAGGAACTAGGAACATTGGTGTGGTACTCTGTGTGTTTCGACCTCAGGAACCAGGGTCTAAATGAAGTTCCGGGTAAATATTTCCCCCTCCGAACGGCCCTGCTCGCAAGGTAGTACTTTTTTAAAGTTAAGGAACTTTCGGGGGTGGGACTTGGGCTCTGAACATGCTGATTGAACTCACGCAGCATTTTATTTTAACCGCCATTTTTAAAAGTCTTTTGCGAGGTTCGTTCTGCGTTCAGTAAATATCAGTCTTGCTCTTTCTGTCCGTTGCCGCGCGTTCGTCTCAGCCATCTCACGGTCAATTGTCCGTAATAGCTGATAATAACCTACGTTGTCTTATTTTAAATCTAGCTTTATGAGCTTTCAGAATACGCTTTAGTATCAGTGCTCGTCTCTTTTCCGCCGTTTTGTTAATGACCTCTTTAGTAAACCAATACATAACTAGCAAAAGCAGCGCTGCTTGCATCTCCTTCATACTTATTAGTGTCGCGCAAACTGGGGAGGAGCAGTCGCACGCAGTCCTACATCACTGAACTAATTTGCCTAATCTTCTCTGTACTTTAGACCGCAGTGGAAACACAGACAGTAGCAGGTCTGGGGGAAAAAAGTTCCTGGTACAAATTATTTCTGGTCATTTCGGTGGAAACAGGGCTTTACTCTCTCTTTTGCTGCATTTTTACTATTACAGCTCTCATTGTTAACTAATCGTGAAAAGTGTTGCATTACATTTATATCTATGGCATTATATTTAGATCTTGGCATGAAAGGTTGCAGAGATGAACATTGTAGCTGATCACACACATGCTGAGCGCATGAAAGCAGTGATCTCGTCATTGCAACTCATGCCTTCATCTAAGTTAAGAGAGTTAAGAGATTCGTTGAATAAAACGGGAGTCACTGATAAACACGTCACTGATAAACTCTCCTGTTTGATTGACAGCTTCAGTGCGCTTTCTTTATAGAATTTAATCACCGTTAAATAACAGATTATTTTCATCGGAGAAACAACGCAAGTTGATGTTTAGTCACTGGTCTGATTTACTGACACAGACAAGAACATCTGACTACATGAATCATCACATTTCAGATCAGGCGTTAGAATGAACACAGTTACTTACATGTTGCATTACTGTTGAACCCAATCACCGCACAATATTTTGTAATCCTCAACGGCATGTTTATTGCTTTGTAGCTCGATGGTTTAACACTAGGCCTATGTTAAATGCGCAAATCAGTGGGCGGGGCTAAACAGGCAGTGATATAGTAGGCATTGATCTTCTTCTGCAGAGGCGGTGTTTCACCACACAAGGACGTCAAGGTGTTGCATATTCTGAAATCGATCGTTTGCTGGGCCTGGTGTCTATAAAAGCTTTTCTTTGACTAACAAGGAAGTTTTCAGCTCTTAAACTTACAGGATATTCTTATATTACCATGACCTTTTATATATCAAAAGCTCAAGGGAAAGTTGATTTCTCAATTCATGACCCCTTTAAAATATACAAGAATTAAAACACACACACACACACACACACACACACACACACACACACACACACTTTCAGATTTATACCAGTGGTTTTTGCACCATGGTGAGCAATAAAATAAAATAAAATAATAACAAAAATATAAATAAAAAATGGTTAATTAATAATGAATAAATCTATCTGTCTGTCTCTGTCTGTCATGGTACCATGGTAATATGTTTTTTTTTTTTTTTACATAAACCATAATATTATTGATAGGGTTTTTTTGTTCATATCATAGTATATATACCCTGGTAAAGCAAACAATAATTTGCAAAATGTAAATGTAAATGTTTTGAGTCTAAAGATTAACTTGTAAAAACCAATGGACTCCAAAATATAAAAAAGTAAAAATAGCAAATACATTAACGGAGGTTGTGAAAGCCTTTTTTCCCCCTATTGTGACATTTCTGAGTGAACGGCTTCTCGAACAAGAAAAAATGTAGAGTGGGACTTAAAGGTGGGCTACGCAATATTTGCAATAAATAATGCGTTAGAAAAGTGTCTCAGGCCGAGTACCAAAACAAACTTGTAGCCAATCAGCAGTAAGGGGTGTGTCTACTAATGAAGGGGAGAAGAGATTGCTCAGTGCACGTCATTATTCAAAAGACACGACACACAGTAGCCGAGCGACGAGAGATGGCAGATATAAAACAAAAGTGGAAAATCTCTGTGGAACAAAAGAAGGCTTACGATCAGGCAAGAAGTAGGACCCGTGTAAATATCGGATCAGCTCTCCAGCGCTGGAGAGAACTCAAGGAGCGCTAAGGCCTGCAATAGGACGCCGAGGTTGCTTTATTTCTTCTCAATAGGTGAGTAACACTGATTTTGTTTTGTTTCACAGAACTTATGCAAGCTTTTGCTTGAATATGCTCTTGTCATGTTCGCTTGTTTGTCCATTTGCAATCGTATCGTCGTTCACTTCAGCTATGATAAAGACCCATTCATTTCCACATCCTATAAGTCTTTTTAAGTAAAGTAAGATAATAAACTTCTAATATATGTTTGTTTCCTTTGGTTCCTCTTTTAGTGATCGATATGACCCATGAATCTTGTCATAATTGTAATGTATTCGTTAGTTGAACTGCCATGCTCGTGTTATCGAGTTGTTAATGAGAACTGTGTTTGTGTTTTTGGGATGGAAGGGATGACTTTTTCATTGAACATTCGACCTGGTGCCTGTACCATGAAGCCAGTTTTGCTGGCTAGCCAGGTAAGTTTCAGTTTAGAATCCTGGGTTTTAGGTACCATGAAAGTGGCTTGGCTTTTAGCTGTGTTCATCGTCATAGTACCTTAAGCTCCACAGCTAACCTGCTCCAGAGCAGGTTATGTACGGGATAAGAGACCTCAAACTGAATTTGAACCAATCAGCTGTGAGCAAAGTGACATGTCTAATGCAATAAAGTCACTCCCCCAGTTTCTCTTGCTCCAAATGAAAGGTCACTATATGATTTTAAAAAAATGTGTATATTGTCTGGCTTTAATGATGATTACTTAATATAATAATTGTATATGATTTGTAATGATATATATAAATAAATAATATACCCTTTATCCATTACACACAAGCAGTTTTAGTTTATAAATTATTAAGCATTTAGTTTAAATGAATATTAATAAATACAGATATGTAATAAACTGTACAATAAATAACGTTTTAAAAATGTGAACTTTAGAGTCACATGATCCTTCAGAAATCATTCGAATATGCCGATTTGCTGCTCAAGAAACATTTGTTATTATAATCAAAGTTGAAAACAGTTGTGTACAATTTGTTTTCAGGATTATTTCATGAATAGAAAGTTCAAAAGAACAGCATTTGTCTGAAATATAAAGCTTTTGCAACATTATAAATGTTTATACCATTCTGTGTAAATGCATTTAAATTCTTTATATTCTTCAATCTCTTAATCTTCAGCATGAGTTTTGAATCACATTGGCTCTCTCGCGAGAAATTAGTCACACTTTCTCTGTGTTGACAGGCATGTGATTGGCTGTTCACTGCTGTCACACTTTCATGTGTATGCGCTCCACAAACTCAGGATCAAAGCCTGAGTTGACAGAGAAAGCTGATGAACAGCATCATGGTACCAACAAAGCCAGATTGGATTGGTTAAGTTTTGTCAACTCGAAATGAATCCTGTAACCCTGAGTTTGTTCAGCTACCATCATGGTACAGTCCCCTGGATTACCATAGAAACACACATTGCTTTTGCTTATTGATGACATCGTATCCTCGGTACGTATGTGTGGGGTGGAGCTATCATAATAGGGGTGAGATCCTTTTGGGGTAGGGGCATGTTTATTTTGGTGATTTGAAATATCGACATCGGTTACCAGATAACACTTTTGTCCATCAAGAATAGAGGGATGCAGGGATGACGTATTTTTGTAGGCCAAAACCTGGAAATTAATAGGCATTTTACCACTTCCGGTCCCATCTTCTAAAGCCATATTTTAACCAAAATTACCCCGAACAATTTGTCCCAGGAACTTTTTCCCCCAGACCTGTTGCTGTCTGCGGTTCCATTGCGGCCTGAAGTACCGTGAAGATTAGTCTGGTGACGTAGGACTGCGTGTAACTTTCCAGTTCCCGCTGGATTTCGTCCTCCGAAAATAAGCTTAAGAATAGCCTGAACCTCGTCGTCGTCAGGCCATCGGTCATATTTTTTAAACTCCATTGTTGATTCGAATAGCAAACAACTCTTACTGCACACACCATAACAGACTTTTAAAAACGGTGGTTGAAATAAAATATAGATATAAGAGTCAACCAATCAAAATGCTGAGGGAACTCAACCAATCAGCACGCTCAGTGCCCAAGTCCCAGCCCCAAAAGTTCCTGAACTTTGAAAAAGTACTACCTTGCGAGCAGGGAATTTTTTAGGGGGACATTTCTACCCGAAACTTCATTTAGACCCTGGTCTCTGTGGTTGAAACACCCCTAAGGATCCTGGTGGAAACGCGGCTTAAAAGTCTATTCGTTTTTTAATTGGATCTAAAAGCTTGAAATAAGGTCTGTGGTGAACACAAGCTTAATATATTTTCACTCTTTATACAACGTAAAACACCAGTAATACCCCACTTGTGATATTTAAAGCTTTTAAGTGTCTTTAAAAAAAGGCAGTTACTAACAATTTGCTAAATGGGACTACATTTCATCATTGGGATGTTAAACATCATCACATAGTCATCTAAGCACTAGTCCGCTTTCACAGACTCGTGTTTATAATCACGCTCTCGCAAACTATCCTAACTCACTTTCAGAATTTTTTATTTTATTTAAATAAAGACTGAAAGAGTCGTCGGAAGCTTGGTGGTGGTGACGCTGAAGTGGGGTAATACTGATGTAGTCTGTTTTATGTCGTAGAATAAAACGTGAAAATGTCTTGAGCTTGTGTTCACCACATACCTTATTTCAGCAATTTAACCAAATCCCCATTCAAAAATCCCATTGACTTTGAGGTGAGGGAATGGGAAGTGCTAAAATGCTAACTTGTGTCAGCGTTTGGCCAACAAAGTGACGTCATACCGGCAACACCCTATTGGTCGATCTCATGTTAGAGACAGGTTGTCCTGCCCTCACGCCAGCGAACACGTCATCCGAGAAGATATTATTTTATTTAAAGCTACACTGTGTAACTTTTTTAGTTTATTCTTAGCTAATCTTTCAAAAATATATGTGCTCATTAATGTATATTTACTTCTTTCAAGTAATAAAGTATTCTCGTAAGTTTATAATATGCCATTGAAAATACATACGGGTAAGGGGTTCGAATGGGGGTCGCCATGTTGCCCCTCCATCTTGAAAGTACATTAGCCAAAGAGGGACATACCCATAAATTCAAGCTTCGCCTTTCACGTTTTAACACTCTGTAACGAGTAGGAAAATAGTGTGGCCCCTTTAAGAGCGTTCGCCCCGGTTGGAGCGCCTGCGTTCTCTCTGTGTGTGTGTGTGTGTGCGGATTATTTTCTGTCTTCTGTTGCTAACATTCATTTATTTTTGTTTTGTTGGGTAATGCTGTGGACGGAAGTGGAGTTTGTGCCGGACTCTTGTGGGGGTTCCGCGGGGAATAAAGTGCGGGCTGTTTGATGTCAATCGCCTCCGTGTTTGTATCGACTCCAGTTACGTTGAGTGAGCTATCCGTATTTTTCACCCGGACACACGCGTTACAACTCGATGGCGAATGTGAAGAGGGGGATTGCTGGATCGAACTGGAAGCCATGTTAATCTTGGACTAAATCGGCCACCGTAGGAGTTAAAACGAAATCGGAATTGGGAGGAAAAGAAACTAATATTTACTGGATGGTCATATACCCTTTCACCGCTAGATGGGGGAAAATATCACACAGTGTAGCTTTAAAGATTATCACAGCACGTGCATTTAAAATGCACGGATAAATAATTTATGATAAATACTGCAATATAAAAAAAATTAAATTCATAGTGGCTTTAACATTATTTTGGTTTGAGTTTAATGCAGAAGCAGAAAGGAGCACTTCACCTCACATTGCTGTTTTCGGGAAGGAACTGAGCATGCCCTCTCGGCATGTGAGGCTGAGTAACGGACAGCAAGAATAAACGCCTGCTGAGCCACAACAGCACAGGAAGTCAACAGCATGTTGAGCACAACTTCCTCTTAACCCTCCCCTCGCTGACCATCCATTCCACGCACTGTTCACACCATGGTTTACACACATAGACATGTAAAAAACAAGACAAGAGCAACACCAACACATGATCTGTTCTGTCATCTTCACCATATAGCAAGTCATAAACAACAGCATGTTTTTATATAGTAGGATATACTATATATAATGACGCATGGTTTTATTGAACAACGAGGAGCCAGTGACTCTTTGATTCTTTTAATAATGTCAAAAAAACTATAAAACAGTTACATTTAAAAATATGAATTAATGGATATAATGTCTTTACGTGTAGGCCTACTTTTAAGGTACTTTCCTAATCGGAAAGGTTGACAAAAAGGTTCATTTAGAAACCAAAAAAGATTACCAAGTGAAAAGCCTGACCTCTACTGACATTTGAGAGAACATACGGTCATATTGTCAATGTCAACATACAGATATTTTGTGTGCGAATTGGCATACTACTGCACATCATTTTTTTCTTGAAAATAGTATGTGAAAATGTTACATTGTTTATTGTTATCTTCATGTCTCAGTCAGCAAGTGGTGCCCAGTTTTCATCTTTGAAATAAAAGTGGCTATTTTACGCATTAAATCCATAATTGAATGGCACCTCGCAGTCTGAGTCACTGAGGAGGTCAAAAGTTAAAAACCCCTTCTGATATTCTGTTTTATGTATCATTCATAGACCTACTATATATTACACTGCAGAAACAGTTGAGTAGTGTGTCATTCCAAACATGAAATGAATAGCAATACCAAACATGAAATAGTGTGCATGAAATTAGACAAACGAGGCGATAATTCAGAATCAAAACACAGAAGGGTAAAAAGTCTACACATTTTGTTTATTATGTAATGAAAACATTGTTTATAAATCTATGGTATTAATCACAGAATTTAAGCAGTTAGATAACCTGTGCTTTTGTAGTTGTAAATGTTAAGAGTAAACTATTTTTTTTTTTGTTGCTTTTATTAGCTAGAGGGTGGCATAAATGTGTAAAAAAAAATAAAAAATGTTGCTTTAAACATTTTAAAAACAACCTCAAGATGATTGTAAGGCACATGGGTATAAAAAGGTAGCCTACAGTAATCAGTAAAGATATATATTTTTTTTTTTTCATGAAATGAATAACTGGATGTATCCTTACCATGCACCTTGCACTGCATGTATATAAAAAGGACACAGTTTCATAATGCATAACAGGAAAGGCTGTCTACGTGCAAACAAAGCATTTTCTTTGTGTGCTCAAACTTTTAACGCAATAAAGAGAAATGTAAACTGCAGAAGATAATAGTTGAGGCACATGTCAGCTACGAAGGGGCTGTATAACCCTGAAAATAAATTATGGCATATTGACATCTCCACCTCTACAGGAATTCCACTGAAATGTTCTAAAACCTTATAGGAGTTCATGTACATAATGGAAGCCACTTTAAAATTCATAAAAAAGACTTAATACTTTCTTGTTGTAAACATGTAAATACTCAAATAAGTCACTTTTGCCGTTTTTGTATAATAACAAGGCATGTTGGCAGTAAACATGTCATATCAAAAGCATAAAAAAAAACAAATATTCTGCATTAATTCATTTGTAAACAGTCTTCCGGTTAGAACCTCTTCACGTACTGGGACTGCAAGACGTCACATCCAATGAAATACTGTTGCATGGGAGCAGCACAGGATGTCAAGTTTGCATATACGGTACACAGCACAGCTGGATAACACTATACCGATCTGTTTTGGTTCCAACAACACTCGTTTTTTTTTTTAATTTAGCAGCTCCAAGTAGGTAATGGGCACTTTTCCCTTCTGAGTCCCACGTTCCCCCATCAGCCAATCAGAGTCCATGCCTGGAACGCTGCTCACCATGATCACCTGAAAGAAAAGAGACATGCTGCTAGGAATTCAAACCAAGAAAGCATTATTCAAAATCAGCGTCACACAAATGGGCCGCCTACCTCATCGGCCAATAAGGAGAGCTCGTTGCTCCCCGCGGCATCGTAATCGTACAGCACTCGTGCTTTACGGCTCCCGCTGAAGTTCTGCAGCTCAGTGAAACCTGAAGACGCATTGCCTGTGGTGGAAGAAAGAGGGGCTGATAGTGGCAGGATGGGTACGGAGACACTGGCCCCGCCGCTGGCCGTCGACTGGTTGTTGTTGGAAGAGAAAGCCGAAGGGAAGCTGGAGGGGGGTTAAAGGGATGAGTTAAAGGAATAGTTCACCCAAAAATGAAAATTAGCCCATGATTTACTCACCCTCAAGCCATCCTAGGTGTATATGACATTCTTCTTTCAGATGAATACAATCAGAGTTATATTAAAAATGTCCTGTCTAATCCAAGCTTTATAATGGAGTGAATGGCTGTTTCTGTTTTTAAATCCATAAAAGTGCATCTATCCATCATAAAACTGCTCCACATGGCTCTGGGGGGGTTAATAAAGGCCTTTTGAAGCGAAGCAATGCGTTTGTGTAAAAAAAGTATCCATATTTAAAACTTTACAAGCAGTAATCTCTAACTTCCGCTAACTATCGTACGCAAGTTCACGAGACTGGCGTTCCAGCATAGGACGCAGTTGTAGCGTAAGTTCCGGTGACAAACACGGAAGTGCAGAGGAAAGAGCAAAACAGAACTAGGTTCTCGCGAGAACTAGCATATTCTCACTTGAGCGTCCTACGTCATACAATAGAACGCCAGTCTCTCGTGAACGCGTGTACGACAGTTATTTTTATAATGAACGGATGCACTTTTATGGACTTCAAAACAGAAACAGCCATTCACTGCCATTATGAAGCTTGGAAGAGCGGTCATATACACCTAGAATGACTTGAGGGTGAGTAAATCATGGGGTAATTTTCCTTTTTGGGTGAACTATCCCTTTAAATGATTATTTAAATGATTCTAAAACAGAAAAATATACTGATTATGCCTTACTTTCCCAACTGCTTTTGGAGATCGACCATGTATTTGTAACACTGGGCGTAATACGTCATCTGAGCCTCCACAAAGTCATTTAGACAGCGGAGATGATGTGCCTAGGAGGTGATGTGGTTTGTTATAGGTCAGACATTAGGTTTTTAGAGTAAAACTGAGGGGTTGTGAGATGTGAATTGGAAGGCGGCCCAGTAAGAGCTCACATGTGTACTGCTGATTCCCTCCAGAAGAAGCCTGGTGATCTCTGCCTGCCTGTCAAACTCACTCTGCGTCATCTTCAGATCCTGCTCGGCCTAAAAGAGAGAGAAATAGTTAAGGAATGCCAAAAATTAAAATTAGCCCATGATTTACTCACCCTCAAGTCATCCTTGGTGTATATGACATTCTTCTTTCAGATGAATAAAATCATCAGTTATATTAAAAAAGTCCTGGCTAATCCAAGCTTTATAATGGAAGTGAATTGTTGCATCATTGTTTAAGTCCATAAAAGTGCATCTATCCTTCATAAAACTACTCCACACGGCTCCGGGGGGTGTAATAAAGGCCTTCTGAAGCAAAGCGATGCGTTTTTGTAAGAAAAATATCCACATTTAAAACTTTATAAAGTAAGAAAGAGGAATGGCATATACTTGACGTAAAGTCAGCATGAAACGGAAGTTGTGAAAGTCTTTTCTTCCCTATTGTGATGTATATCCGAGTGAAACAGCTTCTCAAATAACTGGATGTATCCTTACCATGCACTTTTTGAAAACTGCATGTATATAAAAAGGACAGTTTCATAATGCATTACATGAAAGGATAGCATTTTCTTTGTTTTCTCAAAATTTTTATGCAATAAAAACAGCAGCAGATAATAGTCTTTTGTCAAGTATATGAATATGCATTGTTTTTTTATAAAGCAGTAGTTGCAAAATACTAGGATGACATCCTGCTTCCATTGCGATTATGAACTGAATAGAATATAAGCGAATAAGTCAATTTAGATGCAGTATTACCCAGTGTTGTTAACTAAAACTATTAAAAATTGTTTTTCGGTAATTGTAAAAAAAAGCTGATAAAATAAGTAATAAAATAATAAAATATTAGTTAAAAAACTAAAAAAATGTAAACGTAAATGGAACATGTTGCCTTGGCAGCTAACTGAAAAAAAAAGTTTAAGTACTAAAATGACTAAAACTGAAATGGTAAATAAATAAATATGACAAAAAGGACATAAAATGATTTAAAAAAATATATTTGCTATATATTATATACAGTGGGGAGAACAGGTTTGCCCACTTACAAAGCATGTAGAAGTATGTAATTTGGTACAGAAACCTCAAATACTTATGTCATGCAATAAAATGCAAATTAATTACTTAAAAATCATACAATTTTTACATACAATATGATTTTCTGGATTTTTGTTTTAGATTCAGTCTCAGTTGAAGTGTACCTATGATAAAAAAAAATACAGACTTACACATGCTTTGTAAGTAGGAAAACCTGCAAAATCAGCAGTGTATCAAATACTTGTTCTCCCCACTGTGTGTGTATACATATATATATATATATATATATATATATATAAAATACAAATATGATTTATAAGTAATTTAATAGTATATAAATAATACAAAAATAACACTGGTATGGGCATTAATAAAAGTGAATAATAAAATGATAATTAAAAAAAAACAACAATAGAGAAAAACTAGTCAACAGAAAGCAAGTTTCATGCAAGATCCTTTGTGTGGACCCTGAATCTACTTTGTGTTTTCAGTTTGCAAACGAAAAGGTTAGCCTACTAGCTTAGCACATTGCTTACTTTTAAGAAAAGGTCTTTTGATTAGCCAGAACAGGATATTTTGATATGTTTTTAATCAGGCATTGAGGAATCTTGCATGACACCAGAAACATAAAATTATGTTGGAAATTACAGGCAGAGAAAAGGCATTGTGAACACAGGATATGCTGTCTAACTGATCTACAGTTTCCAGTTTTTCAATGAAGAGAGAAAATCATCTTGACTGCAGACTACAGTTTTCGCATTAGCGCCAAGATTCACATATGATCCAAAATGGCAGGACACTCTCCTTACCTTTGTCACTTCCTCTGTCCACATCTGCACAGCATTTGAAAACAGCGATAAAATATTTAGAGATAAAACTGAGCATTAACACTTAAACATCTACAAAGACTAGCCACAACATTAGCAGCTAGCACCACTGAGGAAAGTTTAGCATGGTAACCCAAGTTTCCACCAAAATACCAGTTACTATTGTTATTGTGACTAAAACTTTTCTAATTTCAGAGTCATTTTGATTTTGATTACAGTAATGCAAAGAGCAACTTAACAGTTTTATTGTAGTAACAAGAATCATAATGTGGTATTTTGTCAAAAACTATGGTTAGCATGATTGAGGATGCAACACAAATCACTGCTGTTGCAGGGAAGATGAACTATTTGTAGCAATTGACTAAGAATTACTTGCTCACTTCACTGTATCCGCTCACACTAAACACTTCCCATTTTGGAAGAGGGCAGCTGTTTGTTTGAGTACTGATGTGTGTATGTGGGTGTATATAAGTGTGTGTAGGTTGAGTGCTGGTCATGAGGAGACAATCTTGAAGCACTTCTTTACTTCTCTTGTGAAACTGGGGCCAAGGGCGTAGAGCAGTTTTGAAATGTCATCACAATGTTGAGCAAACATGGATATCCTCTTTCCAAACTCTATATGCACAAGAAAAAAGGAACCTGGAAACACACACGCTGCTAATATCCGGGACAAAAGAGCTTAATCAACAGCTTAAAGAGGAACTAGCATGTCTTAAAGGTGGCTCTTGTAAAGCGGAGTGGAACTTGGCACTGGAGTAAACACACGCAGACCAACCTTCAGCCACTTCACATGGAGAAAATCCACCATGAAGGAGAAATTGGCCACATAGCCAGCGTCCCCTGGCGGAGGGGTAGATCTGAGAGGCTTGCATGTGCCGAAACAAATACAAGAGTAACAGTAAAGAGCTGCATTTAGGCCGTCTCTGATTACTAGTTTCTAGGCTGTAGCTTATATTTGTCATTTCCAGTAGGAGATTCAGTGACATTACATCATATTTAAGGGGGAAATTCCATTTTAACTCGTAAGAAGCAATAATAACTCACCAGAGCTCTGGCATCAGCCATTTTGGCTTTCTTTAGCTTGGTCTTTGCGGCATCAAGGTCCAGTCTTTTGTTCTGAAGCAGTTTACGCTCTTTCTGTAAAGGAGCAAAAGAGTTTGTTTTGTTGAAGCCGTGATGAAATGGAAATTGCCATAGAATTGCCTTTTTTTCACTATTATGATGTATATCTGAGTGAAACGGCATCTCCAGCAGGAAAAAATGAAGGGCGGGAGTAGATTTTGTCTATCGGGAATAGATTGAATCATTGTGTGGTTTACTAGTGCTGTGATCTCATATGATTGACAGGTTGTCCCGCCCTCACGCCAGTAAACAATAACAGAAGTTATTTTGTTTAAAGATTACGAGGGCACATACATAAAAAAAATAATGATGCACAGATAAAACATTTATAACAAACACTGCAATACTAAACAAGTATTTCGTTTTTTTCCACATTAAATCTAATTGAGAAATACTTTTACCTTTTAAAATAACTTTTCTATTTTCATATAGATTTTTTTTTTGTTTATCCCGGTGATGGCAAAGCTGAATTTTCAGCCTCAGTGTCACATGAAATCACTCTAATATGCTGATTTGCTGCTCAAGAAAGGTTTTTTTATTATTATAAATGTTGAAAACAGTTGTGCTGCTTAATATTTTGGTGGAAACATGATACATTTTTTGCAGGATTTTCAAACTTTTGAACGGAGGTGTACATAGCAATGTTTCTAAATAATATCCACCTTATTTTTCAATGCAGAAGTAAGCTATTTTCTCTGAATGTGTAAGAATATAGGGAAATAAGAAGAATAACAACCTGCATTATGACAATACATGAAAATAACATGGTAAAAAATATTACTTTGCAATATCAAGCAGCATAACAAGCTGTTTTGTACAGCTAAAAATAACTGATTAGAGCGGAAGCCAGACACATTCATTTTGCAAATGGCCGCGGCCGATCTTACGTGGCCGATCTTACGGAAATCAGTGTTTCAGTTGTTGGGGTTGCCAGATCTCACCAAAATAGTCTTGAAGTCTCCTTCTAAAAAGTTGCGGAAAGGCGTGAGGAAATTGATGGCAGAGCTCTGAATGAACTCTCGCTCTGCTCCTCCAATCTGCTTCTCCGTCTCGCCGCACTTTATCAGAGTGTCTCCTGTCGACAGAAACGGACCAAATCAACTGCACATTATTCAAATTCAATACCATCGAGATCAATTAAATCAAAATAGGAAATATTTGATCAAAACTGAGAGATGTCTCGAGGCCATTCTCAACTAGCTGACAGTTTACTAATATTTTAGTAAGCGTTTACATTCAAGGAAGGGGAAATGGGGTACTGTCAATGGACTAGTCTCATTGAATGAGGTACTATGGGTAATTAGGGCACTATGTTGTCTTTGTGTTTGGTGCTGCTTACCGTAGACTGTTCCAGGCCCGAATTCATTCCCAGAGACGATCATGGATTCACCCAGAAGCTCATGGTTGTTCATCCGTGTTGGGGCCTTCTTTTCTAGTTTTTCATACAAGAATTCTTCTATTCTGACATCTGAAAATGCATAGTATCAAAAACATTACAACATTACAATACAAAAACCTGTTACATATTAGCTCTATACTATTGATCAATGCCACATAAAATTCTATGATTCATTAATTTTGTTTATTTGTGTATATATATATATATACTGATCAGGCATAACATTATGATTCTAGACTTGACTTGATGTTTGAAGGAAAAATACAATCGCGGAAGTTTTGATCATGCTGTCTGCAACGTTGGCGCGCACGTATATTCACCGATGGGGCGGGCCAAGTAACATAAAATAACATTCATTTTAATTGCGGGTGGATGGGAGATGAATCATTGTGTTTGTTCTGGTGTTCCGGTTGCCATTTGTCACACACTTTCAAAACAATGCCTCACCCGTAATGACGGACTACCGGCACATCCGGGAACTTAACTGTTAATTTCGTCAACGCCCCTTTTTAGGGGAAAATAAACTAGACTTCCCATAGACTTCCATACAAAATAGCGGCACAAAGCAACATCCGTACACAGCCGGCAGGCTTGAATAACTTAAGAAATCACTTAGATTAAACATGTCAAGTAATTATATGTCCAGCATGCTTTCCAAGAGCGTGAAAGATACATCCACAAACTTAATTTGGTCAATTTAAAAAACATGTCCCTTCATTCACCCAGCGTCAAATTGGTGTAACAAGTGAATGATTTTACTTCGTTTTCGCTAGTAAACATCTTTAAATGTATATATTATGTCTTTATATTTAGAGTACTGAGAGCACTTTTCTGTCCAGCAATAGTTAAAGGGATAGTTCACCCATGAAAATTCTGTCATCATTTACTCACCCTCAAGTTGTTCCAAACCTGTAAGAGTTTCTTTGTTCTGCTGAAAACAAAAGACGATATTTTGAAGAATCTTTGTAAACAAGCAGATAGAGCAACCATTAGTAAATGGTTGCTCTCTCTACTTGGTTCACCATAGTAGGGAAAAAAATACTATGGTAGTAAATGGTTGCTCTCTTCTTCTTTTGTGTTCATCAAAACAAAGAAACTCATACAGGTTGGAAACAACTTGAGGGTGAGTAAATTATGACAGAATAAGATTTTTGGGTGAACTATCTCTTTAACTAGCCTGACTTAGCTTCCGATAGCATCATCCGTACTTCATGATTCAAAAACGAAGGAAAATCATTCACTGGCTTACCTGGTGACTCGATTTAAATGTCCGGGTAAGACACCTCTGGCCACTGGGTGGGGTTGTTACACCAATTTGACGGTGGGAGAATGAAGGGCCATGTTTTTTAAATTGACCAAATTAAGTGTGTGGATGTATCTTTCAGGCAGGGTGGACATATAATTACTTGACATGTTTAATAGTGGTGATTTCTTAAGTTATTCAAGCCTGCTGGCTGTGTACGGACGTTGTTTTGTGCCGCTATTTTGTATTGAAGTCTATGGGAGTCTAGTTTATTTTCCCCTAAAAGTAGGCGTGAATCTGTTCAGAGACATTCTATGACGTTGCGCCGGTTGTGCGTATGTGGGAGCCGAAGCTCATTAAATATTCAAAGCTTATCTTATCCTAGCCTTGGGCGTTTACTTCCAGGTCTTCAGTGCGGCACGCCCATCAAAAACGTCAGTGCCTTGAGTGAGCCTCAAAACCATGACAGAAAATAGCCTATTACTTATTCATTATGATGTTTTTTAATGTAAAAACCACGCAAACGTCACAAGTAGACCTCAGACAACAGTATAAAAAAATTAAAAAAGCCAGTTCATGACACCTTTAAAGACAAAATGTTTACTTGAGCCTAATATATTCCACCCACTTACCCGATAGGGTAACACTTTATAATAACTACACACTATGAAGCATTAATTAAGCATTAGTAAATAGTTAATTCATCATTTATAAAGCATCAAAAGACATTAATAGGCAGTTTATAAATACAGCTATAAATGCATTATTCTTGATTTATAAGCATATCTATAATGTGTTTAATAATTGTATTTTTATACTTTATAAATGATTAATTTATCATTTCTAAATTAAGTATTACATTATTTACAAACCAGATATTTAGGAGTTGTCAGTGGTTCATCAGATCATTTAAAAAGTGTAATTAAAGGATTAATAAACTATTTACATGTACATTTATACATCTTATTATTTAGACATGTAGTGATAGTTACTTGTTGTGTTAATAAACGCTTTATTAAAATGTATTCCTACTGTGATTTCATGATTAATTCAGGTAGTTATAAAACATTTAGTAGTTGTCAGTTAACTATTTTTGTGAGCTCATCTAAAGTGAGGACTATTTATACCTCGTAAAGCTTTTATAAAGGGGATATAAAGGCTCAGTTCTCTTCTGAACATAAAAAAGGAAATATATAGCATATAGAAATATTTATTTCAAAATGCAAAAATGGAGACTATACAACTAGTAACTTAATATCAAATTAAAACTCTTTAATGTCATAGAAAGATCTGATATAAAAATACATTTCTGTAAAGTGTAAACATTGCTGAATAAAAATTACAGGAGTGTCAAAATACAACAAATAAAATTTAGATATAATATAATCAAATATTTTGCATTGTCTAAACAGTACTGACTTTAAAACATTAGAGAACAGCCGTGCAGAAGAGAACTGAGCCTTTATATCTCCTTTGTAAAGCTTTACGAGGCATAAATAGTCCTCACTTTAGATGAGCTGTCAATATTTAAATGACAACTAGTAAATGTTTTATAACTACCTGAATTAATCATGAATTACAGTAGGAATACATGTTAATAAAGCATTTATTAACACACTGAGTAACTATTACTATATGTCTAAATAATAAGATGTATAAATGTACATAAATGTACATGTAAATAGTTTATTAATCCTTTACTTACACTTTCTAAATGATCTGATGAACCCCTGACAACTCCTAAATAACTGGTTTGTAAATAATGTAATACTTGATTAAGAAATTATAAATTGATCATTTATAAAGTATGAAAATACAATTATTAAACACATTATAGATATGCTTATAAATCAAGAATAAAGCATTTATAGCTGTATTTATTAATGTCTATCAATGCTTTATAAATGATGAATTAACTATTTACTAATGCTTAACTAATGCTTCATAGCGTGTAGTTATTATAAAGTGTTACCGGATAGGGTAACTTTTGAGTTTAGCAGAGCAAAGAAATTCATACAGGTATGGAATAACTTGAGGGTGAGTAAATGATGACAGAATTTTCATTTTGGGTGAACTATCCTTTTAACTAATGTTGGTAATATGTAATAAAACCTTATGGTAATAATAAGTGACCCGTCTTTTATTTTTTCCAGTGTATGAAATGACTAATAACAATAATTATTACACTTAAAAATGTAAAAAATAATTAAAATATTAAATACTACATCATCATAGTTGCATCCTTGCAAAGCAGTCTCTAAATACAAAAAAGAAGAGTAAAGGAATGTGATTTTCTAGATGTGATTGAGTAGACAGGTGCGCGTGCTAGATCTGTGTTCAATTGTTTGTTCCCTCCTGTTTGAGTGTTTTTCTGTCCTGCTGATTTTTCAAAGTGGTGTGGCACCATAGTGAGGCTCTAAACAGCTGTAGTTATAGTTGCATGGACTTTCTGGCATTTCTGTGAGATTTGAACACTATGAGGAAAGAATAAATATGGATGGTTTCCAGAGAAGAGGAACCTTCTAAGAAAAATATAGCAATTCAATTGTAAAAGAGGATGTAAAGGTCAAAATATACATATAACAAATGAGGGTTTCCACTGGGTAAGATAATGAACAGCTGATTAGATGCAGATGACAAAGCTAATGAATCATCTAATCACTGAATGGATCTTACTTGGGTTTGGTTGCAGTAGCACTTCTGTCTGCTTCAAAATCTTCTCTGTCCAGTGTTTAGTGCATTCAGCTCTGGAGAGCAGAGTCTCCAAATGTGCATCCAGCTCTGTCTTCTCAGCCTGGCCTAATTTTTCTTCTGTGAACTGTATGTGAAGACAACAGACATAAAAAAGATAGATAGAAAGAAAGAAAGAAAAGGGTCAATTTTACTGCCACAAATATAAAAATCAAGGCAAATTGAAACAAATGTAAAGTGTTATCACATGTAACACCAAATGTTCAACATTTTTAAGTAGTTACACACACCAAACTGTTAGTGAGTGGGATATATTAGGCAGCAAGTTAATATTTTGTCCTCAAAGTCGATGTGTTAGAAGCAGGAAAAATGGGAGCAAGTTTTTTTTATTTTTATTTATTTCGTTTATTTGGATAGGGACAGATACGAAAGACATAGATAAACTTGAACATTCCTCTGATGTATGCATCATAGTGTTTTTAGCTAAAGCTAATTCACAACACTTGTCCCTAGTGGGGCTTTTAAAAAATACAGACTAATATTATTAAAAATTAGATAAAGATAAAACTAGATGCATTACAATAAAAAAAAGGGGGGGGGGGGGGGTGGAGAAGAAGAAGAAAAAGCAGTATTGTTCTTGAATTAACCACAATTTGTTTTTGTTTATTTGAAAACGGGTAATGTTGGGATACATTTCAAGTGGTCTGGTAGAGAATTCCATAATTTCACCCCTTTTACTAAAAAGGCAGTTTGGGCAAATTATGTTCTACAGAATTGCCTTTTGATGCCACTTTGCTGTCTTGTAATTATTTTGCAAAGGGGTAAGGGAGCAGCATTATTTAGGCATTTGAAGACCAATTTAACCAAGTGCAGGGAGATCAAATGAGCAAAACTTAAAATGGTATATTTGCTTAGAATTTGGCAATGATGATACCTTATTCTCTTCTTGTCCAGGATTTTCAAGGCTCGGTTATAAGACACTCTATAGACTTAACTGATGACTGGTGAGCTTGGGACCATGTGGTTAAGCCATACGATATGTGTGAGAAAATCATAGAATTTATAAAAATAAATGCACAGTCAAGAGTCAATCAGTTTCTTATCATCCTAAAACAGTTTGACAAGGGCCAAATTGTGATGGCTAGACCAGGGGTTTTCAAACTTTATGATGCCAAGGACCCCCAGATATGATGAACCTTTTTGAGGGACCCCTTCCTAAAATCCATCTATTTTTATGTACGAAAAAAAAAAAAACTGTTAGATAAATAGTAAATGGGACATTATGAATACAACATATTGTTTAAATATGTTATTGTATAAGCAACTTTCACAATAATTGTATGCAAGCAGCTTACGTACTGTGTTAAGAAAACTGCCTTACAACTCCAGAGATCAATATAAAGGGGACTATAGTGAGAAAAACTCACTAAACATACAGAGCAAACATATACAATGTTGTATATGTTTGCTCTGTATGTTTATAATGGTTTGTATGTTTATAAAAGGTTTATAATGTATATGTTAAAATAGGAGAGAAACATTTAGAAATGAAACAGTTAGAATATTCGCTAGATTTTATCCATTTTTGCTTTGTCTTTTTATTCTCTGAAATTTTCTGGGGTCCCCTTAGAACCTTCTGGAGGACCCCTGGGTTTGAAAACCCCTGGGCTAGACGACTGGGTCAGAGCATCTCCAAAACTGCAGCTCTTGTGGGGTGTTCCCGGTCTGCAGTGGTCAGTATCTATCAAAAGTGGTCCAAGGAAGGAACAGTGGTGAACCGGCGACAGGGTCATGGGCGGCCAAGGCTCATTGATGCACGTGGGGAGCGAAAGCTGGCCCTTGTGCTGGCCCTATCAAATTGACTGTATAGAACTTACTGAAATAGAAGCTACTGTAACCTTCTCCCTTTACACACTTCGATCAGTTCAAGAATAATTATGCAATTGTATATATTGTTTATTTGAAAGAATCAAAGGTGCATATATAAAATGAAAGTATCTAGAAATACATCAAAGTGTTCATGACAGATAAAAGTGTTTGACACTTGATAAACACACTTGACTGTTTGTTTATGCAGAGTGGCTGTATCTCAGAGGTAAAATTGTATTTATATATGAGATTTGTTTTACATTTGCGAAAATGCCCATTATATTCTCTGTTTCTATTACTCACATATTAATTTAATAAGGTTACACTTAATTTTAATGTGTCCCTGTTACAGTGTAATTATACATTTAAGTACTACGTAATATTAATTAAGTACATGTACTTACTATAGGGTTAGGGTAGCATTAGGTTTTGGTTTAGGGTTAGTTGCATGTAATTACGCCTAATTTATGCCTATTTTATTACTATGGTAGTAGCCAAGTAAAAGTGGTACCAAAATATATATTTATTATTAACCAATAACAACAGAAAAAGTACTGAAGATGTAGGCTACATCCCAAAAACAAAAAGCCCAGTGCTCAACCGAATGTCAAATAAAAAACTTAACCGCAGTTCACTTTTCACATCCTACTAAGCAAGTATTAAATCGACAAAGGCAGCGTTTTGGGCATCGTTGACGCGTCTTTTCCGCATCATCAGCACATTTGTCCATCTCAATGATGATGGATAAAAAATAGTGTCTGTGTAGACAGCTCAGTAAGTTTTAAGACAGCCTTTGTGTGTTTGTGCTGAGCTCTGCCGGATTAAACTCTACTTTAGCCCGTTAGCTTTAGCCACACAAACTGAATCTGGACAAAATGTAAACATGTCAGTGTGTATTTTGGCCATATAACAACGCATGCATGTCTTATCGACAAAACAGAGACTTTAACGTTTGCTTTTGCAGTAAAATCATGAAATAAGATATTTTACTGCTAAGTCGATTAACAAACCCGCTTTACAGCTCGAGAAAGAGAGGCCCTGAACACGAGAAAGAGAAAGATACAAAATGCAGCGTGATAAACACAAGAAATCTCACAAAGCGCCTTAATGTACACAATGCAAGTGTTTGGGACCAATGTATTGAAATAAAACCTGAATCAAAAACTTTAAGCATCTTTACAGTGAATCTTCACTTACTTGTACAGCCCGACTGAATAAAGTACCCGCGTCCGCTGCCAGTCTTTTCACGTTAAAATCCATCTTTAATTTTTCAATATAAAACTATTTATTAAAAGAGTCGGGATGGTGTAAATAAACGTGTTGGCATCAATGTTAGCCTTTACACTGGCCGGATATTTTTGTGAAAGTATGACTGAAGCAACAGCCGGAGAAGAGGAAGAACCACCCACGGATCTGATTACTGCGAGCACAGAAGCGGACCGGCACCTCGAGAAGTCCGGTATAACGTTAACCGTCTATGGGTCCGTCTAAGTGTGTGTTTCGCCACACTCCAAAACACTCTCGGGACTTTTAACGGAAGCATTTTTCAGCAAAATATTCTCTCGCGTTGGTCAGGGATCGTGATATTTTGTTTTAAGGCCCAGTCTGCCCTCCTTCTTTAGGTTTTGGAACATGTTTGTGACTTTGTGAGTTTTCACATGTGAAGAATGAAGATGGCATTGCATGCTTTACTCTTTACTCTTCTAGTTAGTTAAACTTTAATCAGGATGTGTGTAACTATGTATTTATGTGTGTATAGCGCCCTCTACGGGACCCAAAAAGTTGAATCTGATTTGTACGGATGAGTGAGATTATTGAAGCTGTTGGAAATGCTCAATTAAAGGCACAATATGTAAGATTTTTGGATTAAAATAGAACAAATTTATATATTTATTGACTTGTGTACATTATCCCAAATGTTTCCAAGAATGTTTAAATAAAGAGAAAGCAATTTTAACCAGGACACGGACCATGCCTGTGTGTTGCCTATCAGTGACATCATACCCGCGTTACCCTCAATTTCCGGTTTTATTTTGTAGAAACCATGGAAACACCAAAGACGCTTTAATATATCATGTGTTTTATTAGGTTAGCAACGAATACATTCACAGACAGAAAACTAATCCTTGTTATACACTCTAAAAAAATGGTGCTATATGGCACTAAAAGTGGTTCTTGGCTCATAATCCTAGGGAAACCACTTTTGGTGCTATATAGCACCATATCTTAAAGGTCCCGTTCTTCGTGATCCCATTGTTCAAACTTTAGTTAGTGTGTAATGTTGCTGTTAGAGCATAAATAATACCTGTAAAATTATAAAGCTCAAAGTTCAATGCCAAGCGAGATATTTTATTTAACAGAAGTTCCCTTTCAAAGCCTACAGCGAACGGCTGGCTTGGACTACATCCTGGTACTTCCTACATTAATTACGTCAGTCAGTAGAACAGACTAACCTCCGCCCACAAGAATACGCGAAAAAGGGGACGTGGTCTTGTTGCTGTCCCACGTGGAGAAGAGGACGGTCGCGTGGAGAAAAGGAACTGTAGCTTGAGTGTGTTTGTCGCCATGTCGTCGAGACGCTGTTATTTTCATCCCGGAGTCAAATCACCTTTGTTTGGCTTTCCCAGGGACGCAGTAGAGATCATTGAGCGCATACTTCTCCCGTTAAGAGGCGTGACCTTTCCGTACAACGTGCGCTAAGCTGCTGTCGAATCACAACACAGGAACCGCTGGCACAATCAGAACTTGTTATGTATTTCTGAAGGAGGGACTTCATAGAACAAGGAAGTCATCAGCCGTTTTTAGGACAGTGAAAACAGCGGTGTACAGATAAGTCAATTGTGTTAAAAATACTGTGTTTTTTTACACGCGAAACATGAACACATGTTATATTGCACACTAAACACAATCAAAGCTTCAAAAAAACACGAAGAACGGGACCTTTAATAGGTTCTGTATATGGTAGCGGTGCTATATAGCACCTCAGTCATTTATAGAACCGCTGAAGAACCACTGAAGCGCCAAGATTTGGTGACATAGCACTTAAAGTGGTTCCCCTATGATTAGTGTATAGCTCAAAGTTTTATTGTTTAAATCTTGTATCTTTAAATCTTTATTCTATCTATCTATCTATCTATCTATCTATCTATCTATCTATCTATCTATCTATCTATCTATCTATCTATCTATCTATCTATATATCTATCTGTCTGTCTGTCTGTCTGTCTGTCTGTCTGTCTGTCTGTCTGTCTGTCTATCTATATATCTGTCTGTCTGTCTGTCTGTCTGTCTGTCTGTCTGTCTGTCTGTCTGTCTATCTATCTATCTATCTATCTATCTATCTATCTATCTATCTATCTATTTATCTATATGTCTGTCTGTCTAAATGGTAAAAAATGAAAGGCTATATGTGCTAATACTTGGCCTTTAAACAACTTTTTAGTTAATTGTTCAGTGTGAATAGCAAAATTTCCTCCTGTGGTTCTTTCATTGCATAACTAGTTATCATCACTAGATGGCAGCATGTAACATTAGTAGTGTTCTAGAATGTGTCCTGCTCATCTGTCTGTTATTTAGATAAGACTTTAATAGCAGAGGGGAAATGGATAGACCAGGGAGGGTTTTGACTTTTGCCATAATTCAAATAAAATACATTTCAAATGTATTTATTGAAGTTCAAATTAAATCCAACATTTGTTGTTTAAATGGGTGTTTCAGAACGTTTATTATATCTATATTTAATAGGCTAAATATAGATATATTTGTATATTGTTTTCCCACATGGAATTAAATATTAACTGAAAGGTTTTGTTTTCAGGACAAGGACATTTTTCATGACATTCAGGTCAGGCAAGTTGTAATGTTACAATTTATTCTTTTTTACAATAATGCAATAATATTAATGCAATAGCCTAAATGTTCGTCAAAACTATTTTTTGATATTCTATACACTACATTTAGCTGTAATTTTTCTGCAAAACTTTAATTGCGGCTTCTCCTAGATATCCCTCTAAGTGTGACAGTGACACCGTGCCTCGATGATTATTTGTTTTCCTGTTTTTTTTTGTTGTTGTTTTTTTGTAGCCAAGACTTTCAAAAATAGACCTGTATTGTTTCTCCCCATCTTCGAGAAAAAACAAACATACTTTCTTCTCACTGCAGCATCCGCGCTTGTAACCGTAGTAACTAAATATGCATTGTAGCCCCGCCCCCTGCACGGTACGTAATTTGACTGACAGGTAGATGCGGCGCGGTTTTCATCATGCTTGATACACACGCGCACCGATTCTTCCACACAGAGAACCGGAGAGCATATTATCCTCGTCACCTTTTCTGATCGCTCACCTGCAAGCTTTTTTTTTTTTTTTTTTCCTTTAACGAGGGCGCAAGTGTTTGTTTTCAGAAACCGAAAGAAATGAGTCCAGTATCATTTCGTACGAGAGGCTTATACAATCTAAAATTGTAATAGCCTTTTACCTACTAATACTTATTATTCTGTTGCTATGCAGGAGCGATGTATTTTATTCTCCTTCCTTGTCAGAGTTAAATAAGCCTTTGCCAAATAACAAAAACATTATTTTGGGAAATGGGCAGCAACGCAATGGATTCTAAGAAAGATGAGAAGAAAAATTCTAGAAAAAGAAGATCGCTTCGGATACACATGCCTGTAAGTTCATATCTGATGATACAGATTTTTTTTCTTCCACAGATTCAAGCCAAAAGTTGTGGACATGGACTGGACATGATACAAACACATTCAAATTGAATTCACATTCTCTCAGCTCGCAGTGGTTTCGCATTGACATTGTGAAATGAGCTGCACATTGGTTTGACTTTCCAGAAGGTTATTTCAAAAGTCAATATAGTGTTTTTATCTTGTGTTTACTGAATATATTCGTATTTAAACTGGCTGTTTGTCACATATGTCCAATTATGTTATATTGTGAGATCTGGCTAAAAAGGTATTTAGATTTTATTTACATTTGTTAAATAATGTCTTATAGGCTACCATTTATTTATTTATGAATTATGATTAATATTATTACTATTATTATTATAGCCACAGTCCCAAATATGTACTTTTTAGAGAAAAGCCCATGATGTCTTCCTCAAGATGGTTTTATGATTAGTATGTGTTTTTATAAATGTACTTTATACTTTAAGTATTTTATACTGAATAAGTGAATATTTAAGTAAATAGTGTTTATAAAAGTGTCATATTTATATAATTGTAAATTGTATTTTTGGTGTGTAGGAAATACTGTGATATATATATTTATATATACTGTGAGGAAAATAAGTATTTGAACTCCCTGCTATTTTGCTAGTTCTCCCACTTGGAAATCATGGAGGGGTCTGAAATTGTCATCGTAGGTGCATGTCCACTGTGAGAGACATAATCTAAAAAGAAATCCAGAAATCACAATGTATGATTTTTTAAACTATTTATTTGTATGATACAGCTGCAAATAAGTATTTGAACACCTGAGAAAATCAATGTTAATATTTGGTACAGTAGCCTTTGTTTGCAATTACAGAGGTCAAACGTTTCCTGTAGTTTTTCACCAGGTTTGCACACACTGCAGGAGGGATTTTGGCCCACTCCTCCACACAGATCTTCTCTAGATCAGTCAGGTTTCTGGCCTGTCGCTGAGAAACACAGAGTTTGAGCTCCCTCCAAAGATTCTCTATTGGGTTTAGGTCTGGAGACTGGCTAGGCCACACCAGAACCTTGATATGCTTCTTACAGAGCCACTCCTTGGTTATCCTGGCTGTGTGCTTCGGGTCATTGTCATGTTGGAAGACCCAGCCTCGACCCATCTTCAATGCTCTAACTGAGGGAAGGAGGTTGTTCCCCAAAATCTCGCAATACATGGCCCCGGTCATCCTCTCCTTAATCCAGTGCAGTCGCCCTGTCCCATGAGCAGAAAAACACCCCCAAAGCATGATGCTACCACCCCCATGCTTCACAGTAGGGATGGTGTTCTTGGGATGGTACTCATCATTCTTCTTCCTCCAAACACGTTTAGTGGAATTATGACCAAAAAGTTATATTTTGGTCTCATCTGACCACATGACTTTCTCCCATGACTTCTCTGGATCATCCAAATGGTCATTGGCAAACTTAAGATGGGCCTTGACATGTGCTGGTTTAAGCAGGGGAACCTTCCGTGCCATGCATGATTTCAAACCATGACGTCTCAGTGTATTACCAACCAAAACCTTGGAAACGGTGGTCCCAGCACTTTTCAGGTCATTGACCAGCTCCTCCCGTGTAGTTCTGGGCTGATTTCTCACCTTTCTTAGGATCATTGAGACCCCACGAGGTGAGATCTTGCATGGAGCCCCAGTCCGAGGGAGATTGACAGTCATGTTTAGCTTCTTCCATTTTCTAATGATTGCTCCAACAGTGGACCTTTTTTCACCAAGCTGCTTGGCAATTTCCCCGTAGCCCTTTCCAGCCTTGTGGAGGTGTACAATTTTGTCTCTAGTGTCTTTGGACAGCTCTTTGGTCCTGGCCATGTTAGTAGTTGGATTCTTACTGATTGTATGGGGTGGACAGGTGTCTTTATGCAGCTAACGACCTCAAACAGGTGCATCTAATTTAGGATAATAAATGGAGTGGAGGTGGACATTTTAAAGGCAGACGAACAGGCCTTTGAGGGTCAGAATTCTAGCTGATAGACAGGTGTTCAAATACTTATTTGCAGCCGTATCATACAAATAAAAAGTTAAAAAATCATATATTGTGATTTCTGGATTTTTTTTTTAGATTATGTCTCTCACAGTGGACATGCACCTACGATGACAATTTCAGACCCCTCCATGATTTCCAAGTGGGAGAACTTGCAAAATAGCAGGGTGTTCAAATACTTATTTTCCTCACTGTATATATATATATATATATATATATATATATATATATATATATATATATATATATATATGTGTGTGTGTGTGTGTGTGTGTGTGTGTGTGTGTTATATGCTTATATGTGGTTGATTTGAATATAATGATGTTGTTTAGGAAAGATAGCCTGACATTAATTCTCCTGAGAATAATTAATAATATGAAAACAGACAAATTAAATGTATGTGTGTGTGTATAGGTCGGGCTATCTTTTCTAAACAACATATCATTATGTTCCAATCAACCACCTATTTACTTAAATAGCATTGAATATGTTTTGACCAGGTTGACCATATTTCAATTGGCCACGCCTGACTCCAGTTAAACATGAAGTCATCATCTCTAATGGCTTAAAGAACCACATGACCATCAGTTAATGTGTGGTTTTCCTGAACAAATGCTCATGGAAACACACTTTATATGAACTAATACGGATCAGATCCTGTATAGAAACAGATATTTTACACAGTCAGAGTTCCTGCTTATTATTTTGCAAATAAAATAATAGCATAGCATAAGAAGTAAGTGTAATTATTAGATTAAAAAGACATCTCTGCACAATAATCAGTGTTTTGGTTCAGTCAGCTCAATACCTATAGTCTGTTTCTTTCAGTGCTGGAGCCACTCAGTAATCACCTGCTAATTAGCTGTTTAGTGTCATTATCAGATCAGTGTCAGTACGGAGTAATCTTATGAATATATAAACAATATTTATCAGTACAGAACAGGGCCTGTCATCGCTGCATAATTTGTTGCATCGTGGCATTTTTGGCAGTTTCCTGACATTGTAACAGGTATATGTGAAATATGTGCCATGGTTTCCTCTGCAGCCATACCGTAAACAATCTTTAGACCAACACTTTGAAAATGTTCCCTGAATATGCTGATAAACTTCTTTATATAGTGACTCTTTTTTTTAACAGATGAATTGAATGCACGTTTTAATGTTTTATGAATCTTGTATTGAGGATTAATAGGAAAATCAGGGCTGAGACTGTTCTTATTACTCATAAAATGTCCAATATCAACTCTGCGATATTGACATATGACATTTATGGCCATTCAAGTTTGAATTGGTGAACTATTAGGGTATATATAACCACATTTACTGCTCTTAATACATGTTGGTAAATAAATGACTGAGCTAAAGGTCACAAAGCCAGCATTGTTACTACGTACACACATACTTTTGGATGTCATCAACCCGGATGAACCCGCATGCACTTTTGTGTACATAAGAAATAGGTTCAGTGATTTCCCTACATTTTGAATTAACACAAAAACAGACGCATTTATTCTTTTGATTGCGGTTTATGTTTGCTTTTTCAGTGGCAGGTGTTTTAGCAATAGTGTAGTAAACTGAGATTCTTTCAGTGTTGAACTATGTGAAAAAGTGCGCTTGATGTTTTGAATGTGCACTTGCAGTATACTTCAATCAAATCTTAAAAGTATTTAAACTGTTTTAACTGGTATAGCATGTTATTGAATATGGCAATGTATTTGGTATTGGTGGACTAGATCTTCTACACTGCTGCTGTTGATTATTGCTTCAAGTTTAGACTTGCTACTGCTTATAGACACTGTGCTGTGAGCATGCAAGATATGCTGCTGCTGCCTAAATAGACATACATAAATCCCGTAGCAGATCTAGGCAGGTGGAGCTGGGGGAGGTGGAGGCTTTCAGAGGAACTCTGGTAGCATGTTGCAGGACTAGCTTACAGCAAACAATGAACCAGACTATTTAAATGTTAAGCAAACAAATCTCATTGGCTGCAGGATACCAATCAGATTGTGCCATGTGATGTGATTGCTTGCAGATTGCAAAAGAATTTGTATTTGTAAAAGACCTATCAGCCAGAGCCCATTAGAGTTTCATGACTGAACTATATCACAGAGCGGGGTCAGTGCATGCTGAGGCTCGCAGTGAGCAGAAGTCGCCTACTTTCTTTAGAGTCAATAGCTACAGACCTCCAAACTTTGTGTGGCCTTCAGATTATCTTAAGAACAGAGCGTAGAGAGCTTCATGGCCTTACATCACCAAGTGCAATGCAAAGTGTTGGATGCAGTGGTGTAAAGACGTGTTCTCTGGAGTGATGAATCACACTTCTCTGTCTGGCAATGCAATGGACGAGTCTGGGTTTAGCGGTTGCCAGGAGAACGGTATTGCTTAAATGCATTGTGCCAAGTGTAAAGTTTGGTGGAGGGGGATTATGGTGTGGGGTTGTTTTTCAGGGGTTAGGCTTGGCCTCTTAGTTCAAGTGAAAGGAACTCTTAATGCTTCAGCATACCAAGACATTTTGGACAATTTCATGCTCCCAACTTTGTGGGAACAGTTTGGGGATGGCCCCTTCCTGTTCCAACATGACTGTGCACCAGTGCACAAAGCAAGGTCCATAAAGACATGGATGAGCGAGTTTGGTGCAACCTTTTGGATGAGTTAGAGCGGAGACTGAGAGCCAGGCCTTCTTGTCCAACATCAGTGCCTGACCTCACAAATGCACTTCTAAAAGAATGGTCAAATATACTGATATACACACTCCTAAACCTTGTGGAAAGCCTTCCCAGAAGAGTTGAAGCTGTTATAGCTGCAAAGAATGGGCCAACTACATATTAAACCCTACGGATTAAGTATGGGATGTCATTAAAGTTCATGTGCATGTAAAGGCAGGTGTCCCAAAACTGTATTTTTTAAAACTTCTTGCAGATGACAAGTATATTTTATTTTACCACAATTGTTTGTCAATATATTCCACAGTACACTTTATATTTCAAAGAATAGAAGTAATTATAAAATTAAGAGTCTTTAAAAGACGATTGGCTTGATTAAGTGGTATAAAATAACAGATTAGATGTCCTACTTGAAGGGTTAGTTCACCTAAAAAGCCTCAAGCCATCCTAGGTGTATATGACATTCTTCTTTCAGCCAAACGCAATCGGATTTATATTAAAAAATATCCTGGCTCTTCCCAGCTTTACATTGGTAGTGAATAGCAGACCTGATTTTGAAGTCCAAAAAAGCGCATCCATCCATCATAAAAGTAATCCATACGACTCTGTGGGGTTAATAAAAGCCTTCTGAAGCAAAGCAATGGGTTTTTGTAAGAAAAATATCAATATTTAAAACTTTATACACTAAAATAACTAGCTTCCGACAGGCCACCTACACAAGTCAATTTACGCCAAAAGACTAAACCCTGACGCGATGCATGACGTCGGATGTAGGAGTAGCGTAAGCTTTTCAACTTTTTAGCCTTGCAATTCAAACTAATAGGGCCGGGCAACAAACTCAAGCTCCTCCGACATTTCTCTTAAAAAATTCTCATTTTAGACGTTTTGATCTATCCTCTACACTTCTGTGTTGATCAATTTGACCTCTTTCGCCAGAAATCAATGTGTACGGCAATCTGTAATAAGCTAGTAATTTTAGTCTATAAAGTTTTAAATATAGATATTAAACTCTAATTGCATGTAATAAAATTACATAAACATAACATGCATTAAGTGTCTGAAAACATTGCATTCCATTTTAAGCATATTATTTTGATAATAAGTGCTCTTTTTAAAGGTTTGCTTTTTCGCAACGGTTCCTATGTTTTTGATGTCTTCTGAGACCATTTGTGTCCCCTGGTTGAGTTATGATTTTTTGCTGTGCCTTTTGACCTTTGCAAGTGCAACCCCTCTTGTTCGAACCTGTCCGCTCCAAGCGGGACTCGAACCCACGTCTGGCGGCATGAGAGTCGGACTCTCTAACAAGGAGGCTAAAGGCTTCAACCTCTAGTGTCAGTCACTAGAGCATCTCTTGAGATCAGAGGAGTTAGGTTTTTACTCGCACAGCGACTACTAGCTGGCCTCCGTTACACTCACCCCCCTAAACCTCACTCCCATCCGGGTCACGACACCAATGTAACCCCTACTGTTCAAACTGCCCGCTCCAAGCGGGACTCAAACCCAGGACTGGCGGCATGAGAGTCAGACTCTCTAACAAGGAGGCTAAAGGCTTCAACCTCTAGTGTCAGTCACTAGAGCGCCTCTTGAGATCAGAGGAGTGAGGTTTACTCGCACAGCGACTACTAGCTGGCCTCCATTACA
This sequence comes from Romanogobio albipinnatus, assembly GCA_023566225.1. NCBI lineage: Eukaryota > Metazoa > Chordata > Actinopteri > Cypriniformes > Gobionidae > Romanogobio > Romanogobio albipinnatus. Next base: position 31,282,045 of record CM042260.1, on the reverse strand, counting down.
CAAGGCCCCTGATCTCTGTCTTCTGAACTTCAGAAGGTCAAAATTTGTTTTTCTGAGAAGCCCAGTCTCAAATATTGTACTTAAATTAATCTGCTTTCAGTTTAAACTCTAACAAAAGAGGTATCACAAGCGCTTGTATTTTGTGTTTCTAGATTCACAAATGCTGTTAAAGTTTGTCATTTGTGACTCATGGTAGCAGTGAGATGCTGAATAATTGCCTGATGCAATTTTTTGTAATGATTTGTCATGTTTTAAAATGGTTTGCGGACCCCGTCAGGCTGAAGCTCTCTCCTAGTCTGTATTCTTCCCTGTTTATCCATACACAAACAGACTGATTCGCAAGCCAGCCTTGTTACCTTCCTGTATTTAAGTATATTTAGGTATAAACACACACATCCCCAGACCTGCCCCACTGACCTCCATGTTACTGAGGGGAGGTGCTTTATCGTTTCAGTGAGTTATGACTGCCCTTGCTCCTTGGAGTAACCCTGGAATCGTCTAATGGGATTTCCGAGTGCTTGCATCTCGATACAAGACCGCTGTAAATCTGAGGGGGTGCTATTTATTTGATCACTCTCCAGTGCTTGTTTACAGAGGTAATATTTCGTCCTGATCTCTAGCCTGCAAATATGGGATTGTAATCGGGTCTTGGGCTCCAAGGATTTGGAGGCGGGGTACCTTGAGCTCCCCGTCTACAGGACAGATGGCTTTTCTACTTTGGCTGTGGTCCTTCTTTCCTAGAAGGAAACTGACTTGGATCTATCTGTAAGAAGGATGATGCTTGCTTTTTTTAGTTGATTGGTTTGTACATTGGGAAATAAGGTAAATGACATGTAGTGGCAATAAACAATACATCCGGCCAACTTCATCAGAACATACTGTTGAAATCAAACCATTGTTGGTTGTCTAATGTTGCTTTTAATCAGCAAGAGTCTTGTGAAACATTTTCAAGAACGTAAATTTGAATTCTAACTCATTTGTTTGATTTTTCTTGGCTTTCACTCACATTTCTATCAGCTGGGAGTGGAAGTGCTGTCTCAGGCTTTGAAAGTCAGTCCTGTTACCATGGATATGACTGACCCGTTGTGAGACAAGAGAAGATTTGCATGTTGAGGAGAAACATGAGTCAAGCCATAATAGATGTTTTTTATGAGGGAGAAGGGGAAGGATTTTCAAAGTGATTAGACATTTAAAAATGTTGAGGATTATATATTTTTTAATAATACGTACAAATTGGGGCTAAAAGTAGCACTTATACTGAGAAAAATGAACGATTCCATGTGTCATTCGCTGAGGTTGACCTAAACTGTATGATTTACTTATTAAATTGATTAAATGCTTCATAATTATCAGTTTTTTTCAGCTTTGTTCCTATATTCAATGTATTTTGAACCTTGAAATTGAATTGACATTATCATATTTATTGCACCCAGATACACTGATAATAATTCTCATGTTATGGACAGTATTAAAAAAAATTATATAGAATTTTTGTCTAAATACATTTAAATGATCAATATTATCCATCTTTATTCCTGTTTGGTGTGTTTTGCTATATATTATATATGTATTTTTTTTAAATGTGTGTGTGTGTGTGTGTGTGTGTGTGTGTGTGTGTGTGTGTGTGTGTGTGTGTGTGTGTGTGTGTGTGTGTGTGTGTGTGTGTGTGTGTGTGTGTGTGTGTGTGTGTGTGTGTGTGTATAATATTTTTTAACCTTAATGTGAAGTATGTGCTTTGAAATTACCATATTTGTTAGTGAGAGCATCAAAATTAATATTCCGGTAGCTGATCATTATTTTTATCTTATAGCTATGTTACAGCTTTTTTCATATGTTCAATGTGTTTTGCATGAGCAGGTGTATTTGATATTACATTGATATTAATATTCCAGTAAGCCGATAATTATTTTCATGTTATGGCCAATAATACAATTCTACACTCTAAAAAATGCTGGGTTAAAAACAACCCAAGTTGGGTTGAAAATGGACTAACCCAGCAATTGGGTTGTTTTAACCCAGTGAATAGGTTGTTTTAACCCAGCGAATGGGTCGTTTTAACCCAGTGAATGGGTCGTTTTAACCCAGCGTTTGGGTTAAATGTTTGCTTAAAGGGGTGGTAAAGCACACTCTTTCGAAGGCTTGATTGTGTTTGTGGGGTGCACTGTAACACGTGTTCATGCTTCGTTTTTAAAAAAATGCATTATTTTTCATATATTTTACCTTTATTCTACACTGCTCTGTCCCTCCTTGTAAAAACGGTCTGATGGTTTCCGGATTCTGTGAAGCCAGTCCCTCAAAAATACGCAATGGGCTCTGATTGGTTAGCTGGCCCAGTGTGTTGTGATTCGCTAACCGCCTAGTGAACATTTCTCGAAAGCGAAAGCCCCTTACCTCTACAGGTAGCCTCAGGCTACTAGCCTGAGCTTTGTGTACAATAGCGTCAATGAAACCATACCAAGAGCCCGAATCAGACCCAGACAATTTTAGTGAAGATGATCGAGCAGAACCTGTTCAGTCCTCAAGAGTAAAGACTGCGGATCTATAGTGATCGCTACTGAATGGCACTGTTACTTTTGTATTTTTAGAACGATTTGCCAAATATCTGTCGCAAGAACAGACACTAAACATAGTAGCCAAATCAAACACAGAACCATGTTTAGCATGCCTGTAGATAAACAATACATAAAAGCTCTAATCAAAGAATAATTTACACTAATGCCAAGTTCGCTGTTGAGATTTTAAACAGTTTGTAACGTTAGGTGTTTGTCGGATAACGTTAAGTATGAATGAGCATTTAACAAACTGGTTTGCAGAGCCAAACAGCGCTGTCATGTTTACTTCCTTGCTACAGCGTAGGCTACAATTAACAACACGAACTATTACAGGAAAACACATCGACGAAAAATAAATCACACTTACAGGTTGTAGCCCGTACTCACGAAGATTGTGGAAGCTTTCCTCTGCGAGATGTGCCGCGGTAGCCGCGCGTGCCCGCCTGTCTCGTGCAGCTGAACCGCTCATGTATTGCAAATACAGATGAATATAGTCCATTATGTCACATTTTCCGATCTTCTCCTCCGACCCCTGTCTGTCTCGTGCTTTGATTTATGATGGGCAGCATATATCCGATGCAAATGCGATCGTGTTCCCCTCATGTCTCTTACACACATGAATATGACGTTGTATGTTAAACGCACTGCAACACACCCCCGTCCCTAGGAAGGCTGAAGAAAGTGGACCTGCAATCCGGATGAAAATAACAGCGTTTCGTCGGCATTGACAACAGCACTCCAGCCTACTAACTATACCACAACAACTATTCCCCGCGGCGATACAAAATGGCCCCCCTTATTTCATATTCTCGGAGGAGGGGTTTATGTAAATATTGGGCCTGGTGATGTCAGCAAACCCTGGGTGAATGTGTAGTAGTCCCTACCGGCCGTTTGCTGTAGTCCTTAGAAATCGATTTCTTTAAAAGCAAATATCTCCCTTTGCTTTCAACTTTAAACGTTGTAACTTTGCAGATGTTGTTTATGCTCAAACAGCAACATTACACACTAGCTAAAGTTAGAAAAGTGAAATTGTGGTTTACCACCCCTTTAAAACAACCCAATCACTGAGTTAAAGCATTTTTTAGAGTGTATATTTTTTATTCATTAAAAATGACACCAAAAAAACACTAAAAACTATAATAATATAGAACATGTGAATTTAGGCATCATCATAACTTTATAATGTAGATCATATTTAACAGTGTTATTAAATTATTAGTAAAGATGATGACAAAAAGGTAATCCAAAGGCCTTCAATTGACATTTATTTGCCATTTCCACCCTTCACTCAAAAAATGTTACTTTCACTGTTGTTAGTTGCACTCAAATCATCCTTGTTCACATTACTTAAAAAACTTATGTAACTAAATTTACTTAGATTTACTGAGTTGTTTCTACTAAAAATGAGTATTGTCAGCTTTACTTAATAAGTGTTTGTTCGGTCAACTTAACATTGCTGAGTGAAACGAACAAACTGGGCAGTGGATCTGTAGTTCCCATGCTTTGCAAGGGACTGCATTAGGAGAGTAAATGTAGGGATTAAAGTGTTATTTTATCTTTTTCAGTAAAGGGAAAGATGTTGTTAGTTTATGTTAGTGTTATGTGCAGTTATGTTGGACATTTAGAGGAGTTTCTGTAATCATGGTTACCATTATGCAGAAGAGTGGTACCTGTGTTTAGGCTGTGGCCACTCATACACTCATTCATTGGATGGACTTCCTGTTCTCAATTAAGTTATTTTTGAATTTTGTTTCTAAAAAAGATGCTTTTTGTTATATTTAATAGTTTTCCACTTACACTTGTAGAGCAAGTAATTTAATAAGGTAAATTAAATCAATACATTTGTTCACCTAACATAATAAACTTTTATAAATTTAACATAACATTATTAAGTAAACTGCACATATAAATATTATGTAACAGTGACAAATTCAAATGGTTTGTGTTTACTTAAAGACATTTTGTCAGCTTTACTTGACTTTCTTTTGTTCATATAACTAAACTGTTATTTGTAAAAAATGACTCAATATAGTTGTGTGGAACCTCTTGACGCAGCTTTTTTTAATTCAACAAATTATTTTTTTGAGTGTACTTTTTAGGTAATTAACCATAGAAAACACTATATCAGTCGACCACTAATGCTTTCTATCAGTATTGATTTCAGTAAGTAAACGGATGTACTGCAAGAAAAGTGCACTATGAAACTTTCACTAACAACAGTTTTATTTTAATGTGATCAGTTACAGTAATTGTGTAGTGGGTAAAAAGTCAGGCTAGCAAAGGGATTTTAAACTGGTACAAATCACACTAATACATCTCGGCTATATGGAGTGACTGCTAAACAATTGCGTCTTCTGTGTGGCTACAGTACAATAGCGGCTTGTGTAATGAGGATGAAGGTAATACACTTCAGTGAACTGTGCAAAGCCTCTGCTGTTGTTTGAAATGTCACTGCGTTACATTTACAGAGAATTCTGAGAGTTTAATAAGCTTTAGGTGACTGCCAAAGTGCCTTTAGGTACTAGGTGCAATATTCTACATTAGCAAACAGCAGCGAAATGGACGAAGAACTGAAGAACCTCTGTGTAAGTTTGCAAGCTGCTGTGCTCAAATTCTTCGTTTAGCTCTGCAAATGTTGTTCTAGAATTATTCTGGTTGTAGAACTTTAATAAACTGACCACATTTATCTTATTTTAACCTTCACACAGTCAGTTTTGAGACTCGTTCTTATAGGTGGCCTTGTAAAATTCATTGAACAAATGCTTGTTGATCCAATTCTTTGAAAACACTGTCCGATCTCCAGGGTTAAGTGATACCTGATTTAATCTGTGCATTACAGGTTACACATATACATTCACACAGACCGGGAAAAAATTGCAGGGCGGTCACATGAGATCATGTTACTTTAAAAACCGGTTTAAATGACAGAGGCTGTGTAGATGTTTTCCACCACTGTTGTCATTACATGACGGTGATGATGTCCGAAAGTACGCACGATGCTACAGTGATTGATGTTGGTTATAAAAGTCGGTGGGTTTTTGAGAAGGAGGACAGTGGAGACGTTTTGGATCAGCTGTGAGCTCTCCTTCCAAATTGTTCTTGCATTTCTGGGTGGGCAAGTTGGGTTTTGTACAGGTTAGACGGATCACCCACCGAGTCTCCATCTGTCATATGTGATGTGCTTCTGTTAAACTGTCTAAACCGTTTATTCTCTTTCCTCTCGGCCTGTTATTTGTATAATTCCTCATGATTTTTGGGTACTGCAGAGCTTCACCTTTGATCTATTTAGTAAAAAAGCAACAGTAGATCAGTGAATTGTTCATTATGTCTATTTTTATGGAGTAAATGAGAGGTGCCACAGTCATGAAAGCGATTTTTAAAGAGCTCAATCATTCTGTTTGTTTGTGCTCCGCAGGACTTGAGCTCCTTCGCCATGCCGTTCCTGGAAGGAGATGCGGAACATGTGAACAAGGACGGTGTGCACAAGGTAACACAACCAACACACGCACATGGCTGAGCCAACAGTAAACACAGTTTTGAAATCAATCACTGTAGTGAAAAACATATTAGCGTATGTTTTTTAATGTCTTTTAATGTGCTTGGTTTCGGCAGTTTTGGGGAAAGTTTCTGTTAAAAGTAATGCGTTACAATATTGCGTTGCTCTCTTAAAAAGTAACTTTTATGAAAAGGGATGCTACGTTACTGTAGTAAAGCTCGTTCATACAGGAAGAAGGAGGCGGGAACCGGCGAACAATCAAAGTATTTAATAAAAAACAAACACAAAAATAAAATGGCGGCGGAAGCCCCTCGCGGTCGACTGCCGCCAACACACAAACACAAAATGAAAATAATAAGCTGCAGCCCCTCACGGTCGACTGCAGCAACACATAACAAAACGTAAATAAAATACAACATAAAGTCCAGGCCTGGTCCTCTCTCGTCCCTCACTGTCGTCGCTCTTCCTTTATACTCCCTCACTCCTCCGCGAGGGCCGAGATCGCTGCGGCTCGCAGCTGGCGCTCATCCTCTCTGATGAGCGCCGCCTCGTCCCGCCCTCACGGTCCCTCGACCTCGCTGCTCGCCACAGTTACATATGCATTACTTTTTCTTACCTCCCGAGGCTCGCTCTCTTGCAGGCCTGGGGCCAGATGGGGGTCGAAAACAGCATATCTTTGATTATTTTCAATTCCATAATGACCAGCGCAATCTACCCGTTGGTGTCTGGTTTAAAACACGCTTTTTTTGGCCGGTAAATAATGCCGCAAATGCCAGTAAATTGATGAGTGCAAACCTTGATTCATTTAAATACTCTCCTCCCATGAATTTTGCACCTGAAAGGGAAACTCCTACAAATGCATATGTAATAAGTTCAGCCGCAGAAATAACCCCTTCCACGGCTTTTCAACGCTAATTTATTACTGCGTGTCTTTAGTAAATCCTGACAGTAGTTTTTTAACGCCAAAAGAGGGTTTGCGCTGTCACAAGCTGTTAGTAAATCTGGCCCCTGGTGTTCTTTTTTGGTAGTGTTTAACACAGTAATGCAATCACCAACATAGGCAATATATAACATGCATCTTTATTTTCTTTTAAAAACACATTTAAACATTATTATATTTTGACCACTTATAATATTGCCTGACCCCTAGAGCTATGTATGCCATACAAAAGATCTCTTATCGTTACAGGTTATATTACCTAATGCACAATTCTTTCAATTGAAGGTTGAAAGTAATGTATTTGTTTCATTTGTACTTCTACTGAGTGCGCATGTCAAAGTCATACATTATTAAGAAGAGAGAGAATTTTCATTTTAAAAATGTATGTTTAAATTTATAAAGTAATGCGTTACTTTATCAAAAAAGTAATCTGATTACATAATGCACATTACTTATCAATGTTACCCCCGGCACTGAGTTCTCTAATATTGTGTTATGATGATTTAAACGAACAAGAAATTATTCTAAAGTCATTTAAAAGTTTTAATTATGCAATTAGTCATCACTATGACATCACGTAGCAAAATGCTACACATATTTAAACTTGAGTTATGACTGAAATTTGGACTCTATCTGTCCTATGGGTGGGTGATATGACCAAAACGTATTTCACAATAGGAATAATTTTATTTTACGATAACGATATATAGCACAATATAGTTATTTTTGCCTTTAAAAAAGTTTCTGTGATATAAAATTTGAATTGAAATTTCATAAACCAATTGCAAAATCACATACAAAAAACTAATACTAGCCTAATTAACAAAAGTAAAAACACTCAAGTTCACTGAAAAAGTAAGCGGTCATTGATTAAATAGGAACAAAGAAAATTACAAGCACTAGAAATAAAAAAAACTACAATAGAAAGCAGGTTTATTAGGCTGCTGTCACTTTAAGAGTGAATGCACTGATATAATATACTGATATATGCGCTTTCTTTCTCAACCATTACGTTCACTTAAGACATTAACGACTGTGTTTATGAGGATACTCGCAAAGACATTTTGGCATATAAGTGTGTTTGACCGGAGCTAAGTTCAGTACTCACATGCTGTATGAGCAGCAGTTTGTATGTGCTCAAAAACAAGTCTCTCGGACACAGCTGCTTCTTGTTTTTGAACAGTTAAAAAAACATTCAAACGATAAGCTTGTGAGGTGGCACAGAACGGGAATGTCACTAGTCCAAAATGTCTACCGGCTGACAAATATCTACCGGTGAATCATTTCTATGTGTATATCGCCCACCCCTAAACTGTCCTATAACAGGGAAGTTTCACACTACACTTTCAATTCAGAGAAAGTGTAGTGTGAAAACTGATATCAAATCAAAGAGTGTTTGTAGATCAGCATTATAGTGAGCTGTGATGTGTATGATCTGGTAATACAAAGTGGAAAGGTTGCGACGAGATTAAAAATGCAGATTCATTCCATTTGTGTTGGCTGTCTGAAAGCTGCTGAATCCTCCGTGTCCTCAATCTCTGCAGTCACTCTGATGGGATATGAGTCTGCTCTAATAACCTGATTTGTAATTATGTCTACCATGGTACTTTTTGCCCGTAATATATTTATATTTATGCATTTGGCAGAGGCTTTTATCCAAAGCGACTTACAGTGCCCTTATTACAGGGACAATCCCCCTGGAGCAACATGGAGTAAAGTGCCTTGCTCAAGGTCACACTGGTGGTGACCGCTGGGATCGAACCAGCAACCTTCTGTGTGTCAGTTCCATGGTTTAACCCACTGGACCACCATCTCTATGTAATGACTTCTCATTGGATTCACAGTGTAGCATTTACTGAATGCTTGCTGTGAATTTAATTGTGTAAATAATAAGCAACCACAATGTAAGTTTACAGGCCCCAGAAAGTATTTGGACACCTCAGTATCAAACCAAGTGACATTTATTTTAAGGCTGCGGCTAATTGCACTAAGTGCAAATAGCAATCGATGCTGTTTACACCAAGTGAAAATAACATATTTTCTTAGCAATTGATGATATTTACACTAAGTGCAAATAGCTATAGATGCTATTTACTAAGTGAAATTGCATACTGAGTTGATGTATTATTTACACCATATAAAAGTAGCAGTTCTTTGCAATATGTGTAAATAGTAATACATACTATAGATACATACTATTTGCACATCAGTAACAGGATGCAATAATAACATAGAGTGTAAAGATTATATTTATTAAAATATTAAATGGATGCCGCCTTAATGGGACAATAAAAGCCCTCGCTACACCTGCCCCTAACCAATAAATGCTTTTATTATTATTAAACATTTCTTTAGGCACTTTATTTCCACATTTAGAACATTTTTCATTTTTATTGAAAGTAAATGCATTTCTGGTGTAATTTGTGATGAGAAAAAACTCTGCAAAAGGCGGGTTCGAACCCATGTCAATCGCATCTATCAACCGCACCGTGAATAAATCACAATCCGAATGCACAAGGTTTTATCACTGACACTGAGGTGGTGTGCACAGTTAATGTGAGAATCAAAGGCGAGCGGAGCGTGACATACGTCACGACCAAACATTAGCGATTGGTTATGGCAGATCCAGAGTGACTCTGGGCAGATCCAATAGTTTTAAACTTCAACAGAGTTCCCGCCTTCAAGGAAGTAAACGCTTGTCCATGGAGAGTGGCCAGACTCTATGTACAAATGAAATGTACGAGAGTCTGGTAAGACCAGGCTAAGTAAATCATGGGGTAATCTTCATTTTTGGGTGAACTATCCCTTTAAGACTAGCTTACTGTATAGCTTATGAGTGTAGATTTTAATCCAAATGCTTCTCATGCCTCTGTAACTGTAGTCATTAAGCTTAACTCATATTGGTGAGTAACTTAGGATCTGCTCTTCTGTCGTTACCTTTGTAAACATTCCAAAGAAATTCTGGGAAATCATCATATCTGACAATCAATCACCCATAGATATATTACAATGATTTCTGAAGGATCATCCGGTTGAAGGGGTACGCTGGCGCGCTGTGGCTGCCGGTGCTGTATTATATTTTCGTTTTTTTGTACTATTTATTTTCATATATATGTGTGTGTGTTTTTGTATGTATGTGTATGTGTGCATGTATGTATATGTATATATGTGTATATATATATATATATATATATATATATATATATATGCACATATTGTAATATTTTGTTGTGGTTTTTATGATCTTATGTACAGCGCGTTGAGAAGTTGCCTTTAAAGGCGCTATATAAAATGTAGTTATTATTATTATTATAGAGGCCAGCGAGGCAAGGCTAGAGAGGAGATAAATCTCCTGACAGGTCTCAGAGTGGTGTTTTTCATTCAGTGCCTCCTATCTGTTGTTGAAGGTGAGTTAGAGTCTCTGAATCTGAAGGGCTCTTTTGAAGCTTTTTTTTTTTTTGGAGTACAAATTTTATGACTAGATATAATCTGCTCCACTTCACTGCTTCACCAATGTTTTTAGTTGTAAGCACTCAGGATATTAGCTAATAGTTCTCTTTGTTGAACAGATTTGATTAACCCTCGACAAGGTCAATGCAGAACCACTGGTGTGTGGACGAACATTTGTGTGCAAATGAAATGCATAGTGTTGTTCAAAACATTTGCCACAAGAATGCCTCAGATTCTGGATCAGAGCCAAAATAAGGGTAGTGGGAATTGAAAGCTAGTAAATTGCTGCATCAGTATGTTTCACTTATCTCATGATCAAAGTTTCAGGACCATGAAAACTCAACATCAGTGAAGACGTTTTTTTCCATCGGCTCTTCAACACAGAAACAGTCAAATGTTTCCATCAGGTCTCAGAATACAAAAAGCAATTCCTTTTGTTAAGTGTACAAAGCAAAGTTTTTCTTTCATCTTATAGTCTTTCATGGTCTTCAGTAAAGGGATAGTTAAAAAAAAAAGAACATTCTTTCATCATTTACTCACATTCATGTCATTCCAAACTAGCAAGACTTTCTTGTGTGTGTGTGTGTGTGTGTGTGTGTGTGTGTGTGTGTGTGTGTGTGTGTGTGTGTGTGTGTGTGTGTGTGGAACACAAACAAGAAATGTTGAATAATGAACTATACAATTTTGAATTGTGTTCTATATTTAAAGAGAAGCCATATGGTAGTTTTTGTGTGAGGAACAGACCCAAACAAAGTTGTTATTCACTGATAATCATTTCTGCAACAAATCATTGAGTCAGTGAGTTGAACTCAAGAACCAGATCAGTCTGATTCATGACTGAATCATTTAGACTAGTGTTGTGCACTGACTAAACGATTCATTGAAAAGATTCGACTCAAAAGAATGATTCATTCACATTGCTACTTTTTCTCATGAACATACAAAGAAAAACTAATGCGGAGCTCAAGGTTTTCAGTAAAAAAACAACTTCAGTTTTAGTTTTTTTTCTTTTCTTGCGCTTGCGCTGCGTCCTAAATTAAATACATCCCTACTATATAGTATGTGAAAAACAGTAGGCGAAAAGTCCCCTGGATGACCTACTTCTTCCACTGAGATTCTAAAGTGCGCATTTGATGGACACTTTACTATCCCATGAGGCTGTGGGAGAGGATTTATGAACGGAGGTAAAGTGATGCAACTGATGCTAGGTCACATGACAGTAACAACATGGCGGCTGTAGTACGTTCATACTACCCATATATATGGAATACAAAATGGAATACAAGAATATATATTTTTTTGCTTGACAGTCTTCATTTGTTTTCATTAGGTGTACTTCAGAAATTCACCTTTTGTGTTTTACAGAAGAAATAAAGTCGTACAGGTTTGGAACAACATAAGTGTAGTGCTATTTTGGTATTATTTATCTATTTTTTTTTTTTTTTTACTTTTATTTTAGTTAGTAATTTTAGTGCTTAAAATGATTTCAGATAGCTACCAAGTTTTTTAATCTGTTTATGTTTTATTTTATTACAGCTTTATTTAATAGTTGTAGGTAACAACACTGCATGAGCGTGAGTTAATGGTGAGAGAATGTTCATTTTGAGTGAAATGTCCCTTTAACTTTGCAGACTTTACAAATCCCACTTTGTTGTGTTCTGAGAGCGAGCGAGAGGGGGGTGTAGCTATGTAGTGTGTTTAGGTATACAGTACTGTGAGGTATTTATGCCACTGTGTGAGCTTCTCTGATTTAACAAAAGCCTTTTGACAAAACAAGGCCATCTGTTCTTTTGGCTGTCTAAACAGTTTTCAGTGGCTTTGTCTGGCTCTTTTTGCTGTGTGAAATTCCCATGTGAATGAACGATGGAAACATCAAGGACTCACATGTATCTGAATGTTATGACGTCTCTTCATTCAGTATCTCAATATCTGTCTGACCTTCAAACATACCCTCAATGGTCAGCAAGCATAATGTCACAGTAATGTTTTTAAATATGCTTAGCCTGTAAGAATTAGTTGACGATTTTGTGACTATTCTTAATTGTACTGTATAAAACTATTAAAGGCTCAATATGTAGGCTACTTTTTCGCCGCAAGAGGTCGCTTATTCAAAACAAAGGCGTAGCTTGATGACGCCTGGATTTCACTGAGCTTTTATGCCGCAGACTTACGCAGCGCTGTTTTATCATATTAGATACATTATTTGAGTGTGTTGAAAGTTGTTATAATGCTACTCTGTGTGTTCGCTGGGTGGCTACTATAAGACACTTGTTCACACCGCAGTAAGCTCAATATTAGGCATGGTAAAAGATGGTAATCGCGGTAAATCAAGAAAACGAGATTTAAACAATAAGACTAACTGTATTGAGCTATATAACAATGATTCGTTTTCTGTCGATGAATGTTTCCAAACAGTTGCTCACCTGTCTAATAAAACACTAATATATTTAAGTGTTTCTGATGTTTCCATGGTTTCTACAAAATAAAAATCAAGGGTAACGCGGGTATGATGTCACTGACAGGCAATCCGTGTCCTGGTTAAAATTGCTTATTTCTCTGGATTTAAACATTATTGGAAACATTTGTGATAATGTAAGTGCACAAGTCAACACAATTTATAACATTGTTCTAGTGATTTTTGGATATTTTAATCCAAAGATTTTACATATTGTGCCTTTAATCAAACATTTATGTTATTGTTCTGTGATGTAAAATCTCACAGGTCAGTATATCTCTCAAGGCTCAAAAGAGAGCCTTTAATTCATAAAATTGTGCATATGACTTGTTTTAAAGACATATTTTCTTCAGGAAATGTAAAAACCCAGATAAAAGGGAACGTTCTAGCAAGGTTCTCTCAAAATTATGAATAAACATTATTCCAGTAACGTTAATAAAACATTTGTTCAAAGTCATCTGGTCTTCAATAATGTTCTCATACAAAAACATTATTTATACATCGTTCATGGACAATTTTAGTTGGATGTTTGTCTATTATTTTAAATGTTACTACTATAGAGTACATTCAAAAGGAATGTTCCCATAATATTTGCAAAATGATCAAATGGAATGTTCCATTATCATTCGTTTAACCGAGAAAAAAACTGGATGTTTTGAACAATCAGAAATAATGTTTTCATTACTGAATGGGAGTGTTAGCAAAATGAAAATATTTTTGAACGTATTTTTGTTAGCTTGGAATCTACATTAACTGGAGTTTGCTGTCATAATATTGTGTGTGATTGTATTTTGATCTATTTTTTCTCTCCAGGGGGAGCCTAGCTGCCGTTCAGCCAGCCCGACAAAAGCCTTCTTCAGTCGGGGTCCTTTTAGCCGCCCCTCTAGCCCTATGTCTGCTCCAGCCCGGTCCAGAAACAGCCCTGGATCTCCCAAATCCATCTTCCCCTACTCCTCCAACGACTCCTCGCCCAAGTGTTCACGTCGCCGCAGCTTCACCGGAATCTTCCGTTCGTCCTCCAGAGAGTCCACAAATCCCTCTACATCTCCAGTCAGCATCAAACTCTTCTCTCGGGCCAGGAAAGGTAAGACACATGTATCATACATATCTTAAACAGCTGCCAGAATGCTTAAGATATGAAAAAGCATTTAAAGTGGTCATATGATGACAAATCATCCCTTTCTCTTTGGAAATATACGTACTTCTGTTGTAACATAATGTAAACACTTTAGTATCTTAAAAATCCCTATTTCACCAAGACCATTTATATAAACTATTGAACTACCTTTCAAAATATATATTTCTTGAAAGAAATTCATATTTTTATTCAACAAGGATGCATTTAATTGATCAAAAATGACAGTAAGATTTTTAAATTGGTACAAAATATTACTATTTCAAATAAATGCTGTTCATCAAAGAATCCTGAAAAAACAAGCATCACGGTTTCCACAAAATATTAAGTGTGTTTTCAACATTGATAATAATAATAATGTTTCTTGAGCACCAAATCATCATATTAGAATGATTTCTGAAGGATCATGTGACACTGAAGACTGGAGTAATGATGCTGAAAATTCAGCTTTGTCATCACAGGAATAGATTAAATTTTTAAATATATTAAATAGAAAACAGTTATTTTAAATTGTAATAATATTTCACAATATTACAGTTTTTTCTGCATTTTTAATCAAATAAATGCAGCCTTGGTGAGAATAAAATACTTTTTTCAAAAATATTAAATAATTTTTACCAACCCCAATCTTTGGAACAATCTACATATACACAGTTTAGCAAAACATTTTCTTTTGTGATGTTTAATGCAAGAAACCCACAAAAAACGTGTACTATTTTATTGAGTATGTTTTTTAAAATCTTAAGTATGTTTTATGTAGTGCTCTACAATTATATGGTTGGTAATGGGTTGTTGAGTTGGCGGTCATTCATACATCTAGTCAGTGGACACTAAACGATCTGAGCGCATGACACAGGTGCACTTAAAGGGTTACTTCAGTGATTTAGCATTAAGCTTTGTATCAGTAGAAACCCGGTAGTATATTAAAATTATGGTACTTTACCCCCACATGTCCCCCTGAGACGAGATAATTATGCCATTTATTTCTGGTAAAAATCCTCAGATGATGCAAATATCGTCATTTTGCGTCATCTGAGGATTTTTGGCCAGAGACTAGAGACTACAGGTACAGTAGTTTTCAACCCGATCACAGGGGAGGGGTCTCACTGTAAATGCTGTAAATGCACACGGCTGCTGACGCTCGGCTCGGGCATTCATAACGGAGCGGTGCGGAGCAAAGTGAGTGTTTTGCATCTTTTCAATTAATTCCTATGAAAGTTTAGCTTCCACATGCGATCTGATAACACGCCAGACTGGACACACGCCGAGAATGACTGGCACGCTTTCCTCAGCTATGCTCAGCTCTTCTTTCGTGATGAATGAAATCTGACTCCTGCTGCGTCTGTGACGTGACTTTCGTTCGGCTCACTCACACTTTATTGAAAAGACACGTTCAGTTTTTAATTGTAGTGTCTGTTCTCTAACTGAATGAAATTATTTTGATGAATATCAAAACGACGTTGGGGGTGGTGCCACGGTGGGCAAGTGATAACCAGTATCCGTGGCTTTGGGAGTGGCCTCGTAGGGCAGCGAAGCAAGTGCATTCTGGGAGTTCTTGTCTTTCATTCACATGAGACAAAAATACAATTTCTGTCTTTTCTCAGTCTAGAAGGCACCAAATTCAAAAATAATTTCACATTTCTTCCACATACATTTTAAATACACATTCATCTTCTCAGCGCTGAAGTGCCCCTTTAAGGTGTGTCCGAATCCACTTTTGCTAGTTTAACGACGGAAAAATTGGCTCCAAAAGGGTTGTACTTAGTCTCTTAATGTGTCATGGGTGTGTGTTGGGTGTAACGTGCAATAAACAAATCAAAGTCTCATCTCCCATTCCCTTTAAAAGCCAGTTGCACTTGCACCATGGCGGATTCGCTATTTACATGGTGGAATTTGCGAGCTGAAAGACTGAATGCTTCTCCAGAGAGGAATACTTTTATTTTTAATATTTAAAAATGTTTGTGTGCTGCTGTGCATCCCTGTGTGTGTAATAAGCAGAGTGTACACACGTAGAACAACTATTTAAACAGCTTGGTGCTGGACGTGAATAGGATAACTGCATCAGATAACTGAAAAAAAAATGTATGATAGGGCCCAGTGTAAGAGTTTGAGATGTTAATTCTATGAGCTTGCTGTAATACAGCAAGTACAGTCCTCTCTCGTCCTTCACTGACGTCGCTCCTCCTTTTATGTGTCCGAGCTCCTCCGTGAGAGATCTGAGACTGGTGTGACACGCAACTGGAGCTCATCATCAATTACTCACCGGCCTTGCATCACTCTCTCACGGCTCTCGCTCAGCTTGCTCGTCACACTTACTTAACTCACACTAATTTGATTATGAATTGAACATTCATCCAGACTGTTTAATGTGAATTATTGTACCAGTATCCAGATACCAGCATCCATATCCACTGAAATCTGTAATAAATGATCAAAACATTTGTTGCCATTGGTGAAATGAGTTGCTATGAATGCCATTATCACATCAGTGTGTGGTGTGAGTCAGCATTTAGTGAAACCTTTCACAGGTTGTCTGGGTCTGGCTCAGCCCGGGGTGTGTAATGATTCTGGTAATTGCGCTGTGTGCTGATTTAATGCAGGCGTGGGTGTTTCTTAACGCATAAGACCCTGATAATGAATTCAGCTGTCACATATGTTATCCACGTGAGTCTGATTTAACGATCAGAACCAAGAGGAGGGGGAGTGATAGATAATAGCTGTTTTTTAGTTACATGTAATACATATAAACTATTAAAAGTTTCCAAAGAATTATATCTTAATATTTTTTAGGAGTTTAGTATTTCGTTTTTTTAGGTATTGTATTATGATATACTGTATACTGTTATGATATAAAGTTACTGTCTGTGATATACTGCAGATTTGTGGCCAAAGCTCTAGATTAAATGATGTGCTACTGAAATGCATGTGTTATCCTTGGTGTCTAATGACTTTGTGTTTTCTGAGCTCCTGACAATGTTTGTTTTGTGGTTAAAGAGACGAAGATGTTAAAGTGAAGACAATTTAGAAAGCATGCAGTTATTTTACTGCAGCTGTGCTTTAAACTGTCCATGTGACTTGGCATTTCAAATGACTGTTATTTAAAAGCACACAAAACATTGTTGACACCTAGTATTTTGCTGTTGTCTTTGGGTAGTCTGTTAAACAAGGAAGATTAATCAGCCGAAATTTACTTTGTTCCCACAAACTGAAAGTGTAATCAATAATTATAAAATTAAAGCTTGTCTTGAAAGAAGTTTGGAGTGACATATAATTAGATGATTAAGAGTGATTACGTGTATGCCTGAGTTTGAATGTGTGAGTAGAACTGGTCTGTAGTCCCACGGTAAAGGGAAAAAAGTGGGTTAGGTGAAAATAGTGAAAGTAGGTCAGGTCATGGTTTATATTTCTGTTCATATTATAACATTTACATATTTATAACATATATATATATATACACTCACTCACCTAAAGGATTATTAGGAACACCATACTAATACTGTGTTTGACCCCCTTTCGCCTTCAGAACTGCCTTAATTCTACGTGGCATTGATTCAACAAGGTGCTGAAAGCATTCTTTAGAAATGTTGGCCCATATTGATAGGATAGCATCTTGCAGTTGATGGAGAGATGCACATCCAGGGCACGAAGCTCCCGTTCCACCACATCCCAAAGATGCTCTATTGGGTTGGGATCTGGTGACTGTGGGGGCCATTTTAGTACAGTGAACTCATTGTCATGTTCAAGAAACCAATTTGAAGTGATTCAAGCTTTGTGACATGGTGCATTATCCTGCTGGAAGTAGCCATCAGAGGATGGGTACATGGTGGTCATAAAGGGATGGACATGGTCAGAAACAATGCTCAGGTAGGCTGTGGCATTTAAACGATGCCCAATTGGCACTAAGGGGCCTAAAGTGTGCCAAGAAAACATCCCCCACACCATTACACCACCACCACCAGCCTGCACAGTGGTAACAAGGCATGATGGATCCATGTTCTCATTCTGTTTACGCCAAATTCTGACTCTACCATCTGAATGTCTCAACAGAACTAGAGACTCATAAGACCAGGCAACATTTTTCCAGTCTTCAACTGTCCAATTTTGGTGAGCTCGTGCAAATTGTAGCCTCTTTTTCCTATTTGTAGTGGAGATGAGTGATACCCGGTGGGGTCTTCTTCAAGGTTGTGCGTGTTGTGGCTTCACAAATGCTTTGCTGCATACCTCGGTTGTAACGAGTGGTTATTTCAGTCAAAGTTGCTCTTCTATCAGCTTGAATCAGTCGGCCCATTCTCCTCTGACCTCTAGCATCAACAAGGCATTTTCGCCCACAGGACTGCCGCATACTGGAGATTTTTCCCTTTTCACACCATTCTTTGTAAACCCTAGAAATGGTTGTCCGTGAAAATCCCAGTAACTGAGCAGATTGTGAAATACTCAGACCGGCCCGTCTGGCACCAACAACCATGCCACGCTCAAAATTGCTTAAATCACCTTTCTTTCCCATTCTGACATTCAGTTTGGAGTTCAGGAGATTGTCTTGACCAGGACCACACCCCTAAATGCATTGAAGCAACTGCCATGTGATTGGTTGATTAGATAATTGCATTAATGAGAAATTGAACAGGTGTTCCTAATAATCCTTTAGGTGAGTGTATATATATATATATATATATATATATATATATATATATATATATATATATACACAGGTCCTTCTCAATAAATTAGCATATTGTGATAAAGTTCATTATTTTCCATAATGTAATGATAAAAATTAAACTTTCATATATTTTAGATTCATTGCACACCAACTGAAATATTTCAGGTCTTTTATTGTTAAAATACTGATGATTTTGGCATACAGCTCATGAAAACCCAAAATTCCTATCTCAATAAATTAGCATATTTTATCCGACCAATAAAAGAAAAGTGTTTTTAATACAAAAAAGTCAACCTTCAAATAATTATGTTCAGTTATGCACTCAATACTTGGTCGGGAATCCTTTTGCAGAAATGATGCTTCAATGCGGCGTGGCATGGAGGCAATCAGCCTGTGGCACTGCTGAGGTGTTATGGAGGCCCAGGATGCTTCGATAGCGGCCTTAAGCTCATCCAGAGTGTTGGCTCTTGCGTCTCTCAACTTTCTCTTCACAATATCCCACAGATTCTCTATGGGGTTCAGGTCAGGAGAGTTGGCAGGCCAATTGAGCACAGTAATACCATGGTCAGTAAACCATTTACCAGTGGTTTTGGCACTGTGAGCAGGTGCCAGGTCGTGCTGAAAAATGAAATCTTCATCTCCATAAAGCTTTTCAGCAGATGGAAGCATGAAGTGCTCCAAAATCTCCTAATAGCTAGCTGCATTGACCCTGCCCTTGATAAAACACAGTGGACCAACACCAGCAGCTGACATGGCACCCCAGACCATCACTGACTGTGGGTACTTGACACTGGACTTCAGGCATTTTGGCATTTCCTTCTCCCCAGTCTTCCTCCAGACTCTTGACACCTTGATTTCCGAATGACATGCAAAATTTGCTTTCATCCGAAAAAAGTACTTTGGACCACTGAGCAACAGTCCACTGCTGCTTCTCTGTTGTCCAGGTCAGGCGCTTCTGCCGCTGTTTCTGGGTCAAAAGTGGCTTGACCTGGGGAATGCGGCACCTGTAGCCCATTTCCTTGCACGGTGGCTCTGGATGTTTCTACTCCAGACTCAGTCCACTGCTTCCGCAGGTCCCCCAAGGTCTGGAATCGGTCCTTCTCCACAATCTTCCTCAGGGTCCGGTCACCTCTTCTCGTTGTGCAGTGTTTTTTGCCACACTTTTTCCTTCCCACAGACTTCCCACTGAGGTGCCTTGATACAGCACTCTGGGAACAGCCTATTCGTTCAGAAATGTCTTTCTGTGTCTTACCCTCTTGCTTGAGGGTGTCAATGATGGCCTTCTGGACAGCAGTCAGGTCGGCAGTCTTACCCATGATTGCGGTTTTGAGTAATGAACCAGGCTGAGAGTTTTTAAAAGCCTCAGGAATCTTTTGCAGGTGTAATTTTGATTCAGATGATTAGGTTAATAGCTCGTTTAGAGAACCTTTTCATGATATGCTAATTTATTGAGACAGGAATTTTGGGTTTTCATGAGCTGTATGCCAAAATCATCAGTATTAAAACAATAAAAGACCTGAAATATTTCAGTTGGTGTGCAATGAATCTAAAATATATGAAAGTTTAATTTTTATCATTACATTATGGAAAATAATGAACTTTATCACAATATGCTAATTTATTGAGAAGGACCTATATATATATATATATATATATATATATATATATATATATATATATATATATATATATATATATAATTTTTAAATAATTATTTAATTTATACATTTTTGTTATGCAGTGCTACTGGAAATAACAGCCTTATTCCAAAATGGATTAAATCAATTATTTTCCTCAACATTCTACAAACAATACCCCATAATGACAACGTGAAAGAAGTTTGTTTGAAATCTTTGCAAATTTATAAAAAAAAATTTTTTTTACATAAGTATTCACAGCCTTTGCTCAATATTTTTACAGCCTCAAGTCTGTTTGAGTGTGATGCTACAAGCTTGGCACACCTATTTTTGGGCAGTTTCTCCCATTCTTCTTTGCAGGACCTCTCAAACTCCATCAGGTTGAATGGGGAGCGTCAGTGCACAGCCATTTTCAGGACTCTCCAGAGATGTTCAATCGGGTTCAAGTCTGGGCTCTGGCTGGGCCACTCAAGGACATACACAGAGTTGTCTCGTAGTGACTCCTTTGTTATCTTGGCTGTGTTCTTAGGGGCGTTGTCTTGTTGGAAGATGAACCTTCACCCCAGTGTGAGGTCCAGAGTGCTCTGGAGCAGGGTGTCTCTGTACATTGCTGCATTCATCTTTCCCTCGATCCTGACTAGTCTCCCAGTTCCTGCTGCTGAAAAACATCCCCACAGCATGATGCTGCCACCAGCTTGCTTCTCTGTAGGGATGGTATTGGCCAGGTGATGAGCGGTGCCTGGTTTCCTCCAGACATGATGCTTGCCATTCAGGCCAAAGAGTTTAATCTTTGTTTCATCAGACCAGCTAATTTTGTTTCTGCTAACTGTGGGACCTTATATAGACAGGTGTGTGTCTTTCCAAATCATGTCCAATCAACTGAATTTACCACAGGTGGACTCCAATCAAGTTACAGAAACATCTCAAGGATGATCAGTGGAAACAGGATGCACTTGAGCTCAATTTTGAGTGTCATGGCAAAGGCTGTGAATACAGTGATTTTTTTTTTTTTTTTTGAATTTGCAAAGATTTCAAACAAACTTCTTTCAAGTTGTCATTATGAGGTATTGTTTTTAGAATTTTGAGGAAAAAACTGAATTTAATCAATTTTGGAATAAGGCTGTAACATAACAGAATGTGGAAAAGGGAAGCATTGTGAATACTATCCGGATGCACTGTATATACACAGACCAGGCATAACATTATGACCAAATATTGTGTTGGTCCCCCTTTTGCTGCCAAATCAGCCCTGACCCATTGAGGCATGAACTCCACTAGACCCCGGAAGGTCTGCTGTGGTATCTGGCACCAAGATGTTAGCAGCAGATCCTTTAAGTCCTGTAAGTTGCGAGGTGGGGCCTCCATGGATTGAACTTGTTTGTTCAGCACATCCTACAGATGCTCGATTGGATTGAGATCTGGGGAATTTCGAGGCCAAGTCAATTTCTCAAACTTGTGCTCCTCAAACCATTCCTGAACCATTTTTTGCTTTGTGGCGGGGCGCATTATCCTGCTGAGAGAGGCTACAGCCACCAGGGAATACCGTTTCATTAAAGGGTGGACATGGTCTGCAATGATGCTTAGGTAGGTGGTACGTGTTAAAGTAACATCCACACGGATGGCAGGACCCAAGGTTTCCCAGCAGAACATTGCCCAAAGCATCACACTGCCTCCGCCGGCTTGCCTTCTTCCCATAGTGCATCCTGGTGCCATGTGTTCCCCAGGTAAGGGACGCACACGCACCCGGCCATCTGCGTGATGTAAAATAAAACATGATTCATCAGACCAGGCCACCTTCTTCCATTGCTCTTTGGTCCAGTTCTGATGCTCACATGCCCACTGTTGGCGCTTTCGGTGGTGGACAGGGGTCAGCATGGGTCACCCTGACTGGTCTGCGGCTATGCAGCCCCATACGCAACAAACTACAATGCACTGTGTATTCTGACACCTTTCTATCAGAACCAGCATTAACTTCTTGAGCAATTTGAGCTACAGTAGCTCGTCTGTTTGATCGGACCACACGGCCAGCATTCGCTCCCCATGTGCATCGATGAGCCTTGGTCGCCCATGACCCTGTCGCCGGTTTACCACTGTTCCTTCCTTGGACCACTTTTGATAGATACTGACCACTGCAGACCAGGAACACCCCACAAGAGCTGCAGTTTTGGAGATGCTCTGACCCAGTCGTCAATTTAGCCCTTGTCAAACTCGCTCAAATCCTTACGAATGCCCATTTTTCCTGCTTCTGACACATCAACTTTGAGGTCAAAATGTTCACTGCCTAATATGTCCCACCCACTTTAAATTATTTGTAAAATATTTTTTTAATTTATAAATATACAAAAAGTTATATTTCTATTCATATTATAACATTTCTTTATTTTAAATTGTTTCGTTAAAATAAAAATTACATATATCAGGACACAATTTCATGTAGCTTTACCGTAACAAGTAATTTCAGATTTTAAAAAAGTCCAGATGTTATGCAGTGGAAACAAAATGCAGTGTAATGTGTATTTTGCAGTGTGTGGGTGAGTATGTGTGTAGGTGTACCACACACAGGTCAATACACACAGTTGGGAATATTTTTCTCCATACACATACACACTTATATAACAGCACTACTATGCTTCTCCGACGAGCCATTAATTGCTCTGGCTGGCAGACTTTCCTATCAGCCGAAAACAACAGTAGCCTATTGATTTATTATTCAATACTGAGTTGGAGCAATGCTGAATGCCTCTGTCTGATTGTAAGGCAGAGCTGGCCAGAATAAAACACATCAAGGGAGAGTATTAAAACATTAGAGGCACTCGAGAGAAAAGGAAGATGTGTTTCTGGGCTATGTTTTTATTACTTGATTATATTGATCTGTATAATGAGGTTTTTATTTGCTGAGTGCATCTGGTGCATGTACACACACACGTTTCTCTAGAAGTGCAGCCAGATATGGGATACGGATCCATTTCAGCATTGATAAAATCCTGGTTATCTCAGGGCTAGTTGTCTTTCTGGACAGGTGTGTGTTTAGCCGAGATGGACGTGTTTGTGCCAGCGACTCTGAGCTTGATGAACACTGATGGACAGCAGCTTCTGATCAAGCAGTATTTGTCATTCAGGAAATGACACTCTTGCTGGAGAAATTCAAATCCTATTATATCCGGGAACTGGGCTGCAACCAGACGGTGACATCAGAATGCAGAAAGCACATAATTCAATCACGGTTGCTTTCATTATATTAACTGAAATGAATCCTGGACTCTAAGATGTCCTCAGAGCTCCTCAGCACAGGCAGCTGGAGATGAGGATGGCCGTATTTCTCTAATATGATAACAGTTCAGTTTTCCATAAGAACGGTGATTAGGAAGGACTGATGTGTCATCCTCTAAACACTGAAGCATATGTGGCACAATCTGATTGTTTGGTTGTATCGCCACCTACTGGACCAAATGTAAATGTTGCATTCTTGATATGTCTATAGTTAAGATCACATTACACACACACACACACACACACACACACACACACACACACACACACACACACACACACACACACACATATATATATATATAAACATAAATATTTAATATACTTATACATTTTTCTTATCTTAAATATATACATGCATATGTGTGTATTTATATATACATAATTATACACAGTACACAAAAATATATTATGTAAACACAAACCTTTATTTTGGATGTGATTAATCTGACAGCACTATATATATTATATTATATTATATTAATTGTTCAAAAGTTTGGGTCAGTAAGATTTAAAAATATATATTTTTAAAGTCTCTTAATCTCACCAAGTCTGCATTTATTTGTTTAAAAATACAGTAGAAACAGTAGCATTGTGAAATATTATTGCAATTTACAATAACTGTTTTCTATTTTAATATATTTTTAAATGTCATTTATTCCTGTGATGGAAAAGCTGAGTTTTCAGCATCATTACTTCAGTACTTCAGTCACATGACCCTTCAGAAATCATTCTAATATTCAGATTTGGAGCTCAAGCAACATTTCATATTATTATCAATGTTGCTGCTTATTATTTTTTTGTGGAAATGGATCCATTTTTTTCAGGATTATTTGATGAGCAGAAGGTTCAAAAGAACAGAGTTTATTTAAAGTAGAAATCTTTGGTAACATGATAAATGTCCATACTGTCGCTTTTAATCAGTTTAACACATCATTTATGAATACCAGTCTTCATTCCCTTAAATGAAAATGTTTACTGTCTGAAAATTTTCACAGATAGAATTTTCAATGTTCCTGTGCGACCACTAGATGGAGACAAAGTAAACACAATTATTGCAAGATTGTCTTTCTACAATGGTTTTGCAGCAGACGGTGACCCAGTACAGTGTTAGAAATGTTTCAAACAACAGTAAACAAAAGCAATATTAACCACTTAAAGCACGGAATGGCATCATCATGTATATACTTTCAATTTTAAATGTCTGTGGAGGATCATATGTGGTACCATTTGAAAGCTTAGAGTCTCTACTTTCTGGATATATGCATCACTTTGGCATTTGTTTTACAGAAAGTAACGTATTTACACTAAATTACTCTGGTACCAATTCCGCCTGGATTTGGCCTACCCAAATTGAAAAGTCCTCCCTTCAGATTCATTTAGCATACCATAAAACATGTCACAGACAAAATTCTTTTTTCCACTACTTTCTGGAATTTAGTGGAAAAGGCCCAAACTATCTGCAGGGTGCTAGAGCACACAGAGTTACACACTTTCAAAACTTTTTTTTGGGGGGGGGTGGGGGATATTACAGCTTAGACAACATATATGTTTATCACTTTTAGCAGTGTTTTATGTAACTTCAAAGGATTTCTTGTAAAATGACACCAACATTTTGAACTTAGACTACTGTATGTGTGTATGGGAAGCTTTTCAATTTAGGTAGGCCAAATCCAGGCGGAAATCCCAAAAATGGTCCAACCAATTGAATCGGTTTCATGCTTCTGCCAGCCCAAAAAATTATTTAACATATTACGTAAAATTTATTAAAAATATTGCTATTTCCTTGATTATCACATTTGAATCGTAGTTATATATGTATATTATGTAGCCTATTGATTGTGTGTGTGTGTGTGTGTGTGTGTGTGCGTGCGTGCGTGTGTGTGTGTGTGTGTGTGTGTGTGTGTAACTTGCACTAGCTCAGCATAAGGGCCATGTGTTCACGTGAGAGTGAGAAAAGGAAAAAAGACAATGACCGAGAGAGAGAGAGAATGATATCGAGCATTCAAGCACATGAGAGAAGCGCTAAAGCGAGTCAGTGGGCTTTTTTCTACCTGTCACGCATTCTCACTCCACCTTACAGACCCTAGAGCGCTTATTCACAATGACTCACAGCACTTGTCGCCAGGCAACAGTTAAATAAACAGCGTGCAGCTCCGGGTTCAGCTGACAGATCCCTGCGATGAACCGAGTCGCAGCAGCCTTATCTCAGCAGTGGACTGTCACACACTTGTCCGAGTTCATCTGTGTGACACGATGCCTTCTAAACTGACCAAATAAGGCATTTTTCTTCTTTTACCACCATCTGTGGGTAAAAAAGGACGTAGGCCTACATGTTATAATTATAATTGTTTATAAAAGTTATAAATTGGTTTCAATTGGTATACTAATGCAAAATAGACTGGATAATTATTCCACCATGACCTCTTGGCTCTTAAAGGGTTAGTTCACCCAAAAATTAAAAAATGTCATTTATTACTCACCCTCATGCCGTTCGACACCCGTAAGACCTCCGTTCATCTTCGGAACACAAATTAAGATATTTTTGTTGACATCTGAAGGCTCAGTGAGGCCTCCATAGAGAGCAAAGCAATTTACACTGTAATGTACTAAAAACATATTTAAATCAGTTCATGTGAGTACAGTGGTTCAATATTAATATTATAAAGCGATGAGAATATTTTTGGTACTCCAAAAAAAACCTAAATAACGACTTATATCGTGATAACCGATTTCAAAACACTGATTTTGAGAGTCGATTCAGTGGTTCGAGCACCAAAGTCACGTGATTTCAGCAGTTTGGCGGTTTGACACGTGATCCGAATCATGATTCGACTCGCTGATTCGATACACTCCGAAGCTTCATGAAGCAGTGTTTTGAAATCGGTTATCACTATATAAGTCGTTATTTCGTTTTTTTTTGGTTCACCAAAAATATTATCGTCGCTTTATAATATTAATATTGAACCACTGTACTCACATGGACCGATTTAAATATGTTTTTAGTATAATATAATCCTTACTGAGCCTTCAGATTTCAACAAAAATATTCTAATTTGTGTTCCGAAGATGAACGGAGGTCTTACGGGTGTGGAACGGCATGAGGGTGAGTAATAAATTACATTATTTTCATTTTTGGATGAACTAACCCTTTAATATTAAAAAAGTACCATGGTATTACCATGATTTTTATAATGCTGTTATTTTAATAGGCTGTTATTTGTGTACTATTACAGCAATTATTAACATTTTTAATTATTTTATTTTTTATATTTTCAGTTTTCATTTTAGTTTGAGTAGGCTAATTACTTATAACGATAATTAGATTATACCATGATATTTTGAAATATAGGCTATATATCAAAATATCATGGTATGATCGAATTATCGTGCTATCATTGCACTTTCATATTTTAGGAAAATTATGTACCAGTTGGTTTGGATTCATAATGTTCTCCTATTGTAAATGGCTGGTCACTGTTTTGTAGTTTTGGTGTTTTTAATGTCCTCTTAGAATATTCAGGATTATTTAAGGCCCATTCACATCAAGAATGATAACTATAACAATAACTATATTAGCGTCCACACCGTTTGTCACTTAAAAGCAGGATGGATTCTGATTGGCTCTCAATGTTTTTATTGTTCATCAGTGATTCCAACCATATAGTTTCTTTCTCGGCGCTGTTGTTGTTATTCTTGTGGTGTGGACTCTGCTATTCTTTTATGTTTAGAACAGTTTTAAAACTATACATTTAGTTATCGTCCTTGGTGTGAACTGGCCTTTAGGGGGTATAACCCAAAGATTTCAGCAGCACTGCAGTTAATGCAGTCTGCGACAGGCAAGAGTTAATTTTAGGACGGGATGCGTGGAGTGCAGGCTTTGTTCCTGTCAGCACAGAGAGAGTGAGAAGAACCCTTTAGGAATCATCTGACCCTGCTGAAATATTCAGGTTCCCTTTGCGTCTCTTTTTTCCATCTACACTCACAGAGACAATTTCCCTGGGAAAATGCCTGCTTGTTTTTCAGAGGTCCGGGTGGTGTTAGTGAGAGCTTGACCTGCCAATTGTCATGTAGGTCTTCTTGTATATACTGAATATATACACACCAATCAGGCATAACATTATGATTACATTTTATTATTTTATAATTTTATATTCATTTCTGTGCTGGAGGAGACTTTACAGAGTTCTGGACTCTTGCATTGTCAATACAAGATCTGGACCAAAAATGTATGCACCTCTTGATGGAAATAACATCACAACATTTATTCATTTTTGGTCCAGATCTTGTATTGACAATGCAAGAGTCCAGCACTCTGTAAAGTCTCCTCCAGCACATCCCAAAAACTTTCAATGAATTTAATGAATTTAAGGTCTGGACTCAGAGGTGCCAATTCATGTGTGACAATGATTCTTCATGCTCCCTCCCAACCATTCTTTCACAATTTGAGCCGGATGAATCTTTGTCATCCTGGAATATGGCCACAATGTGTCTTCCTGGTTGTTTAAGAAATGAAAAGCTACACACTCCATCAATTAGGGTTAGAAGAACTGTTGTCAAACATATATACACACACATACAATGTTTTCATTATTGTGCCATTTTCAGCTTCTAACTTGTAACCAAACATGTGGATAACATCTAGATAATGTTTGAGGAATTTCTCAGTGCTGTCATTGTGCCAGTGAATTCCTCACCCTCATTCAGGCCTTATCTGGGAATACTGTTCATCCCTGGATAAGAGGATGCACAGAGCCCCAGTATATTTACAGAAAACGGCTATGTTTGCACATCATTTCCTGTCAAAAGGTATAGCATGGGCACATCCTTATTAGGAAAGAGTGTACAGACTGGCTGTTCACGTGTCTTTTCGGTTGCGGTGATCTTTCTAGAACAGTCCTCACCGACAGAAACATGCATTTCTGACCTCTGAGAACTTAAAGGGACAGTTCAGTAAAAAAAAAATCTGTTAATTCTGTTATTCCAAACTAGACTGGGTAAATCCAGCCTGATCTGCCGGCGATTTGATTTTACCCTGCAGCTCAGGCTGGAAACCTGTAAATTTTTCTATCCTGCTTCAGTTACAAATTTGCGGGGACCAATCACAAACTGGCTTATCTACCTGGTACGCTATTGGCAGGTTTAACACGATGACGGATAGAGAAGCGATGGATTGTTGGTTTGATTGCGTACAGAGTCATTTGAACAATGCCCGATGATCACGCCTCTTGTGCAGTAGAAAATACAGAGCAGACACCCCAGACTAAAGGCCTGTTCACACCGGGACGATTTTCGCGCGCGTTTATCGCCGACGTTTAACGCCTAGTGACTAAACAAAGGGTGCCAATGCGAGTGTGCACACCGACGCGCAAAACACCAGGCGTAATTAAAAAAAAAACGTGGTGCGTTAAAAACTGGCCGACCAATGAGAACAGCGCTTTTGTTCACGTGGCTGGAGCTGCTGAAGTGACGGTAAAACACGACTTGGTGGCGCTCAAGTACAAAACGCTCTTGCCGAGCACACATTGATACGACGAAGAAGTAGTAAGTAGACAAAGAAGAAGATGAGTTGTTAACGCTGCCTGCCAGTTAGCAAAAAGTGTGTGAATGGTTTTGGCCCAAGCACGTAAATACTGTTTCTCTTCTTCTTCTGTGTGACAACGAGTGTCAGAAGCGTAAAGTGCCAAAGCACCACCTTGTGTACCGGGAGTGTGAACACGCGCCGAAAAATGTCACGAAAAACGCTGTCGATAAGCGTGCACAATATTCATCCCGGTGTTGTTTCCAACTCCCCTAGAGTTAAACAGTTGAGTTTAAAAGCTGGGCTGGACGATACTAAACGAAAGTCCGACATTGGCCGACTATCTGCTTGTTTTGAAGGTCATACAGGTTTGGAATTTGTCTCGCTATCACTAGACCAAGCTCAATCTTTCAAAAGAACACTCCACTTTTTTGTTTTATTCATTTTCCCGTTTTACCGTTACATTGTGTACTAAGACTGACGGAAAATGAAATGTTGCGATTTTCAAAAGTTTCTTGATTATTACGCAGGAATGAGAGTATAGTTTCAAGCCATATCGGCCTAGAAAATCGCAACTTTTCATTTTCCGTCGGTCTTAGTACACGATGTAACTACAGAAGAGTCAAGTTTTAAATAAGAAAAATATCTAAACTCTTTGGTCATTTTTGAGCGAGATGCTAACGGTCTAATCAGATTCAATGATCTATGCTAAGCTATGCTAAAAGTGCTACCGCCAGACCCAGAGATCGGCTGAATGGATTCGAAAATGGAAAAACTCAACTGTTTAACTAAAGGGGGGTTGGAAAATGAGCCTATTTTCAAAAAAGGTGGAGTGTTCCTTTAAAAGATTTGAGCTTGGTCTGGTGATAGCCAGACAAATTCCAAACCTGTATGACCTTCAAAACAAGCAGACAGTCGGCTAATGTCGGACCGTCGTTGAGTGTCGTCCAGCCCAGCTTTTGTGGTGTGTTTTGCACCATTGGCGCTAGTTGGACCCCATTGTTTTTTCGGCCAAATGTTAAATCAGAGTCCATTGAGAGAGATCGCTCTGATTGGCTGTTCGGTTGAAAATAAAAGAAGATTTTAGTCCTTTTGGTGTGTTCAAGCGCAGCTTTTTGGCCGAGACACAGCTGGTTCTTTTATGTTGGCTGACTGACTGGAAAAGTTAATCTGGCTTGACTCCAGAAGTACAAGGTGACCTACAGTAGAAAACAGAGATTTCCAGCGACTTGGCATCGCCCACTCTCATATGAAAGCTTATTAAATCAGGGCAAATGGAATAGGAAGGCTTTTCCAGCACTGACACCATATAAGAGCAGGTCAGCACTTGGTTGTGGACACAATCGCTCTTGTGAACTGTCTTCCTGTCTGCTGCCTACACAAGCAGCCTGTGCCAACTGAAACAGAACCTCATAAGTGAGTGATTTGAAACGCTCTACATACTGGGCAGCATTTCACACCACTCGAGAGATACAACTCATAATGCATTCTAGAGTTTGATGTTAGTGTGTTGCCAAGCTACATGGGCTGGGCAGAGTTCCGAACTGAAGAACTGGCTCTCTTTCAGTTCATGAGTGTGAAATAGAATTAGCCACACACCACAGGAAGTTGAATTGGAATGAAAGGAAGAGGAGTTTACAGAATTGCAATTCAAAGACATTCTACACAGGTAATGAACACTGGAAAGTAAAAATGACCTCCCCCCAAAGTCCAGAAAAGTTAATTTAAGCCCAGTTTCCACCGAAATTACTGGAACAATTTGTCCCAGGAACTTTTTTCCCCCGACCTGTTGCTGTCGGCGTTTCCATCGCGGTCTAAAGTACTGTGAAGATTAGTCCGGTGACATAGGACTGCGCGCGAATTTCCAGGGTCCACTAGATTTCGCCCTCCGCAAATAAATTTAATAAAGCCTGAACCCATCGGTCATATTTTTTTAACTCCATTGTTGATTTGAATAGCAAACAACTCTTACTGCACGCACCACAACAGTCTTTTAGGTTGAAATAAAATGCTGCATGAAATCAGCATGTTCAGCGCACAAGTCCCACCCCCAAAAGTTACTTTGAAAAAGTACTACTTCGCGAGCAGGGCCATTTTGAGGGGGACATTTTTACCCGGAACTTCATTTAGACCCTGGTTCCTGCGGTCGGAACCAACCGAGTACCACCCCATATTTTTTTAACTCCATTGTTGATTTGAATAGCAAACAACTCTTACTGCACGCACCACAACAGTCTTTTAGGTTGAAATAAAATGCTGCATGAAATCAGCATGTTCAGCGCACAAGTCCCACCCCCAAAAGTTACTTTGAAAAAGTACTACTTCGCGAGCAGGGCCATTTTGAGGGGGACATTTTTACCCAGAACTTCATTTAGACCCTGGTTCCTGCGGTCGAAACCAACCGAGTACCACCCCAAAGTCCCTAGTTCCTGCAGTGGAAATGCGGCTTTATTAAATAGAATGAAATATGTAAAGTAAAAAGTAATTTCTATACTGTAGGTTCAAACATGCCTACACTACCGTTCTAAAGTTTGGGATCAGTATGCTTTTTTTATTTTAAAGAAGTTAATAATTTTGTTCAGCAAGAACATGTTAAATTGATCAATGTATAAACAGTAAAGTATCAGTAAAGACATTTATAATTTATAAACAGATTTCTATTTAAAATAAATGCTGTTCTTTAGACCTTTCTGCTCATCAAAGAATCATCATGTATCACGGTTTCCACAAAAATATTTCGAAGTACTGTTTTCAACACTGATAATAAGAAGAAATGTTCCTTGAGCAGCAAATCAGCATATTTCAATGATTTCTGAAGGATCATGACACTGAAGACTGGAGTAATGATGCTTAAAATTCAGATTTTACGTCACAGGAAAAAATACATTTAAAAAAAGACAACAGTTATTTTCATTTGTAATAATATATCAAAATTTTTACTGCATTTTTTGATCAAATAAATGCAGCCTTGGTGAGCATAAAATACTAGCCTTTGAACTGTAGTGTGTCTGTCTATCTTTATACATTGTGTACACTTTCAAATAATTTGATGACAGGCCGTTGAATAATTAGAAAAATAATGCACACCCGAGGTGGTAATGCGGTCCCGTCACTGTCACATTTTCAGTTTGTTTATTGCTTGTGTTTGATGTGTTCTTTGGTTCAGTTTCCCGCCATTCCTTTGTTTCCATGGTTACCGTCATTATTAGTTCAGTTGTTTCTGCTGTGTGTTATAAATCATCTCATTTCTGTCTGTGATTTAACCTGCACCCTTCCCTGCACTCTATATCACTGTTATGTTAGATGGGTTTGCTACTTTCTGTCTGCTTATGGTTTGAGTTATTATTCAACTTTTGAGATTTTGGAACTTGATTAATCTGTCTGAATCCGTCTGCCTGCATACATCACTATTAGAGAGAGAGAGAGCAAAAGCGTATGTGAATTACCTCAGTCTGTGCATCTCTCAACAGTGTTCGCCGGCATCGTCTACTAATACTGTAAGAAGAACAGCACCGTTATTACCTCGCTAGTGATAAATGTAGCTTTTAAGTTGCTAAACTGTTTTACTGATAAAATCATCAGAGCAGCGCTGACAACACGTTTCTGTGCGAGTGTGTGTCTGCACTGTAGGTGTGTGCCTTTGAGTGGGAGAGCAGAGAGAAAGAGAGTATTTTTGTACGTAATTTTGTGGCAAAACATGGACATCATTTTCCATTTGTTGTGGGTTTTGGTTATTTTGCTGTTGTAGGCTAGACTGGGTAAACCCAGCCTGATCTGCTGGCGATTTGATTTCGCCCTAGAGCTCCTAGAAACCTGTACATTTTAGTTCTACTGCTTCTGTTACACTTTTGCGGGAACCGATCACAGACTGACTTATCCATATGGCGCGCTATTGGCGGGTTTACGGATAGCGAAGGGTCGTTGCCCATTGATCACGCCTCTTGTGGTCTGATTGGTTGAAGGACTATCCAATTGAGTACAGAGTCATTTGAATTATGCTCGTTTATCACGCCTCTTGTGCAGTAGAAAACACATAGCAGACTCCCCAGACCAATGTTCAATCTTAAATTGAGCTTGGTCTGGTGATAGCCAGACAAGTTGTAGGCTGTAAGGACCTTTGAAATAACTGAAGTCCTTTGGAGAAGTGATATTGAACTGTAATGCGGTCAAGATCTGCCTGGAACTACTTTAGCCGTGTGACCCCTGAAAATAATTGCACACCTTAGAACGTTCGTCAACCAATCAGATTCAAGCATAGACCCTTTGCACAGACTGTGATGATGCATTTTAAAGGTAAATCCTGCAAGGTTTTCTTTTTTTTATATTTTCATTTTTTTATGTATGTACATTTATAACACTAATATTTTGTATTCTATTACTTTGCATCAAATTACAAAAAGACAATTTACCGCTGCTGTGAGGCTGTTTCTAATACAGCATCTATGGGAGCGATGGTAAAAATGAACATCTTTCTCTCTTTTCACTGCCATTATCAATCTCACTCTTTTTTCCCCCTCTTTTTGAAAGTTGTGAAATCACTATTGTGGAGATTTTCTTTTGCTATTTGAGCAAATGTGGACACACAAAACTTTTTTTTTTAATGTATTCTCTCATCCACCGCTATAAAAGGTAACCCAACTATGACGACTTCCGCTCTGAGAAACCTGGAAATGTGAAAAGGGTCTGTTCAACACCCCCGTAGTATAATATTTGAATATTTTAATTATGCTTCCTTGCATTAATAATTTAATCGCAGTTTAATTCCATTCTGAATGGCACACAAACAACAGCTAACATTTCTCAAAATCATAGATTAATTTTTCATTGAGCAAAGCATTCTTTGCTTCCTTAGGATTTAGCGAAAATTATCCTATAAGCCAGCATAATCTTGTCACCTACCTTTTGGAACAGCTTTAAAATGTTGTCTATGTAGTAGAGCTGTGTAAGTAAACATCACTCCCCTGGGTAGGGTTGCACCAGCCGTTTGTAAGTTCTTTCTTAAATTGGAATGTAAAGTCCACACTAGAGGCTCAGTAACTTCTAGCTTGTAACTAACTCTGTACTTTTCTCAGCTGCACCATTTGTTCTTAAGGCAGAATGTAGCTAGTAGGTCATAAGCTCTTCATAGAGTAATACGTAGTCGCATATGACGTTTAACCTCAATGATTCAATAGTAGCCTTCAAATACGTGAGCTCAAGTTGTGTTGAAATGCTGTGAATTTTAGTTTATCCTTCATTCTAACTACTTTTGCCTCATGTAACTAACGGTAAAAATACGTTTTCGTTAAATTCGATACTTAATCATGAATAACATAAGTGCTTTTATTTATAAATAATATTCAGAAACTATTTGAAGTGAAATTTCAATAAATCAAGGATCAATAAACACTGAAACAAAAATCATAAGAAATGACATTGATTGATTATGATGGATTTTCACAACATGGACCGATGGGACAGATGCACACAGCGGTGCGCTGTTTTGGATGGGTTTGTGTTGAAGAATTAAAGTCTGTCATGTAAAACAAGAATTTATTAATGCAGTTGGGTCTGTCTGCTATTTTATTCCTACCGTTATTCCTCGGAGGCTTCCGAGTCTAGTTACGCTTCAACTAAGTTTAATGGTGCAATGCAAAATATTTTGTAGTGCATAAGATGTAACTTAGTGCCCATTTACGTAAAACTAGGCTAACGCACAACTGGTGCAACCGGCCCCATGCAGAGGCGCATACTCTAAAAAAAAAAGGTTCTATATGGCACCAAAAATGGTTCTTGGCTCGTAGTCATAGGGGAACCTTTTTAAGTGCTATATAGCACCAATTTTGGTGCTTTGGTGGTTCTTCAGCGGTTCTTCACTGGTTCTTTGACTAAGGTGCTATATAGCACCGCTACCATATACAGAACATGTTAAGATATGGTGCTATATAGCACCAAAAGTGGTTCCTCTATGATTACGACGAAGAACCATTTTTGGTGCCATATGGAACCTTTTTTTTTTAGAGTGCACTAGTGACTGACGCTAGAGGCTGAGGTCTTTTGTGTCCTTGTTAACACGCCAGCCTCCCATGCCGGTGAAGCAGGTTCGAATCCCGCTTGGAGTGGTGCAAGTAGGACCAGTCACATAGGCAGCTCACTTGGTTTAAGAACAGATCGGCTGTCTGTAGTGGGTCTAGAGTGCACAAGAGACCCAGCTTTTAAAATAATGACTGCATTTTTGTCCTAAAAACCAACACCACGTGCTTTCCAGTGTCCTGTTGACCCTGAGACTTTGAAGGCGTGAAAGCACAGTGGATTTGGAAGGAATTAGCTGCTCGCCTCTCACCAAAGGCACTTTTTGGGCCCAAAATGAGCGTCTTTAGAAGTGCTTAGCAGGTCCCTAAGTGCCCCTGACAAGGAACGACAGCAGAGAGTTTGGGAAATGGGAGGTGATTACTCAAAGCCCATCTAATTCTGCTTATGCAAGTATCTCTTGGCGTCAAGCCTGACAGTGTGACTTTACCCCACTATTAGGTGATTAATTTGGTGCCTGAGTGCACTGACAGAGAATGATTTGCTTATGATGGTACAGGAAGAAGGGGGTGATCAAATGTTGATGGCAATTATCACCAGGGACATGAATTCATTAGCTAAAGTGATTGTCTCTGAGATTCTTTTTCCTCCTTGAATGGTACACCCTTCATGACCCAGATATTGGATTTCACTAGCGTATTATTTTGGAGAGTTCCAGATTTGCGCTGTTAGGGCAAGATACAGATTTGCTCTGTTATTTTCTGCATCTATTTTAAGGAAAGGTCAGTTTTCATTACAGCCAGAGTAGAACAGACAAATGTACGCTACCAATAAATAATTCAGGAACACCTTCAAAGCTTAATAAGGTTTCCTTACTTACAAGAGTAAGTGTCATGCAGCAGCAATGCGACATTAATGATTAAAACGACTTGTGTGTATATATAAATATATATACATACATGACCCATCAGAAATCATCCTAATATGTTATATATCATTTATTTTCTGCACAAATCGATGTATTACTCTGTACTACTTTAAACCGTAGGTTGCACCACTAATGAGCAAATAGAAATAAGACTTCACCTTGCATTAAACAGGAATGTTCTCCCACGGTGCTAAATTAATTTCAGTTTGGCAAAGGATTCGGAAAGGTTAAATCCTATTTTATGGTTCCCTGACTTTTGTTTTTTCGCCTTTATGTGATTTTATTCAAATCAACGGACTCTAAATCAAGTCAGAGACCACAAGTTAAGTTGCCTCACTGGAGGGTGAAATGTATTTCTATCTATATTTATTTTCTTATAATAAGAATCCATTAAACTCAAAACATGCAGATCTACAACACTTAATATAAATGAAAGGACATTGAATATTCATGAGGGGGGTGTGGTTTACCGCTGTTTGGCCAATCACTAGCAACTCCTAACCAAGCATGGGTTGGTTTCATTGCACAGTCTCCCTGTTACACATGCTGTTTTGAAGGCATCACACACACACATACACATGCTGGTGTACACACAGCTGCACTTGACAATCTGCAGCCGGCCGACCACAGATTTAGAACCGGAGTCTGTCAGAGAGAAAGGAGCAAGAAAAATAAGTCGAAGAACTCTGAAGGAAGGACTTTGGTTGAAGAGCATGGAATAATCCTCAAAGAGCACCTGTCACTGGCACAAAGATTGGGTGATACTGACCTAAGGCCTGGAGGTAACTGAAGAGATCCAGCACTGTCTATGAGTACGGCATGACCTATTGCACTGTCCACAGCCTTTCCACACTCTCTCACCATCCATGAAACGATTTAGCAGCCTGAGAGGGATCAAAAAGCGCAAGGACCAAGAGGGGCGGACTGGGAGACGACAGTCAGAGCCCCACAGCCTCCTGGGAACCAGTAAGATGGCAGTTTTGATTGTCAAAACATGTCATTTGTTTACATGTATTTTATTCATGTGACTAGCTATTTTTTTGTAAAGAAAATTATTAAAAAGTAATAAATACAAGAAATTTTCATATTTTAAATATGAAAAACAAGGATGCAGTTACCTTTTTATATAGGTGGAAATGGGCTTCCATAGACTTCCCAACATATTCCATATTCACTTTAATGGGCTTCCATAGACTTCCAACCATATTCCATATTCACTTTAAGTTTTGTGACTTTTTTGGGGGCTTTCTGTATTTGATGTGAGTTTAATATGCATTAATCGGTAACAGGACTAATGCACTGTATACAAGACACACTCACTATATCTATATCTATATATATATAATATATATAGTGAGCTTTTTCTTGTATACAGTGCGCTATATACCAACATGATCACATGAGAATGCGTATCAATAGTACGAGCAATGTCGTGGAATGTATATGCACTTTATGGTGTGTATATGACACGCTCTTTGGTAGGATGGGGCGATAAAGTGCGTATCATATGCACACGAAAAACTGCGTACGATATGCATTCCACGACATTGGACACTTGTATTATTTATACGCATTTTCATGTGATCGGGCTCTATATACTGTGTATATATACTGTATGATCAAGCATAACATTATGACAGGTGAAGTGAATAGCTCTGATTATCTCTTCATCTGTTAGTGGATGGGATATATTAGGCAGCACATGAACATTTTGCCCTCAAATTTGATGTGTTAGAAGCAGGAAAAATGGGCAAGTGTGAGGATTTGAGCGAGTTTGACAAGGGCTAAATTGACGACTGGGTCAGAGCATCTCCAAAACTGCAGCTCTTGTGGGGTGTTCCCGGTCTGCAGTGGTCCTATCTACCTGCAGTATCTATCAAAAGTGGTCCAAGGAAGGAACAGTGGTGAACCGGCGACAGGGTCATGGGCGGCCAAGGCTCATTGATGCACGTGGGGAGCAAAGGCTGGCCCGTGTGGTCTGATCAAACAGACGAGCTACTGGAGCTCAAATTGCTCAAGAAGTTAATGCTGGTTCTGATAGAAAGGTGTCAGAATACACAGTGCATCGTAGTTTGTTGCGTATGGGGCTGCATAGCCGCAGACCAGTTAGGGTGCCCATGCTGACCCTTGTCCACCACCGAAAGCGCCAACAGTGGGCATGTGAGCATCAGAACTGGACCACAGAGCAATGGAAGAAGGTGGCCTGGTCTGATGAATCACGTTTTCTTTTACATGCGTGTGTATCGCTTATCTGTTTAAATCAGATGCTAATTTGCCCTGTTTCGTAACTCTGGCCCATAGTTGGATATTTTGTTATCTAATGCAATAACATTCAGATATTTTTAGCAAATGACCAGTGAAAAGCCTGTATATGAAAATTACTCCCTGTCTTCTGAAAAACCTTGTATATTTCTTTCAGTCTTATATTTGCTCTCAAACATATGTAGTCCGATGCACTCAGATCTCAGAGATTGAAGAGTCTCATTTCCTTTTGTGTGTTGATGGATTTGTACAATAAGAGCGTGAGCAGAACCCTTTACCTGTAAATTTTATGGCAAGAAGCCTCAAGAACTAATTTTTCAGTGCAATCTGTCAATGTAACCTCTTGCAATAAGATTACCAGATCTGCCAGACTTTCCACCGTTAATATATGTATTTTGTAATGCTTCCAAATAGGTGATTTTGTTCGGTTACAACAATTAAGCACGTCTGCAATGTGGATCAACAAAATCATTAAAGCTGTTAAGATTGGTTGGACTTTTCTTAATCGGATGTTCTGTCTTCTTTGAGTTTAATGATCGTGAAGGGCTAGTCCTGTGTTATTAATAATGGGAGTTGTTATTTATAGTCTGCTGAGAGTGAGTTTCAGTGGGACTCATTAAAATATAAAAATGACAGTGCTGGGAGGAAATAACAAGGGCAAACAGAGGTTTGCCGCTGCAAATTGGGTCTCACGCACAAAACATATACATTAAATGACATTTTATTCTTTATTTTTGTGTTAACCTCAAACAGCCTGTCAAAACAGTGTTTGCTGGAATGAACATCTGCCGTGTGATGTCATGTTTTGTTCATATAAAGTGTTTGGGAATGTCAGTGATGTCACAGCAGTGTATCAGACCAGTTCTACGGAAGCCTATTTCATCCTCTGGGGGAAAAAGTAATTGTGTGATTAAAATGAAAGAGTTTAAAATAAGAAACTAAGTCGAATTGTGGGATATAGTCACACAGGGAGATGTTGTGACATATAATGTTGAAATTACATTTCCATCATATTCACTTTAATTTCACCTTGTTTACTTTCTGTATTTTATGTGAGCAGGCATGCATTATCTTTTAAACCATCTCTGCTTTAAAGGGAAATAATTAAGGGATGCCAAAATGACTAAATGTTTGGCCACCCACATTAAATTATACCTAGAGACTTATTGAAATTGTGTTGTTACTTGCTGGTATTGGTGGGTGGTATGAACATTGCCGTGTATGGCAGTGTATTCCATAAAAATGCAGCTTTTTTGCTTCTTAGTGAGCTGCTATAACTGAGTGTACCCACTTCAACCAGTCACTTATCTATATTAACCAACAGATCACGTTTCACTCTGTATCTAACAGTCGGCGGATGGAAAAACGATTGACAGAAAGGAAAGGGAGAGAGCAAGAGAAGGAGGAATAGAGCGGATCATACTTGCCCTCTGTGAACAGGGCTGGGTGTTGGAGTGATATTGAGAAGCTGACAGACTGATGGATGAAAGAGAGACACAGATTAGCAGTTAGCGGCCAAAAATGTCAGGACACAGTGCAAATGACAGTTGGAAGATGTCCCTCACTGATCTGAGACCTGTTACACACGGGCACTCGAAGTCCATAAAAAATAAACGTGTTAAAAAAAGGGTGAAAAAAACAATACACTCACACATCACTTGACAGACAGTTACAGCGCAACAATATGGTGCGTATTTAAAGGGATAGTTCGCCTCAAAATTTAAATTCTGTCATTAATTACTCACCCATATTCACATATAAACATTGATCAGCGAACATAAACAGAAGATCAACCGAACCTGCTTTACGCACAAGAAAAAAAACTCTTGCAGAAGCTCAAACGTGCAGCGCAGCACAAGAATGAACCTCATTGGTTCTTGCAGAAGCTCAAACGTGATGCGTAACACAAGAATGAACCTCATTGGTTCTTGCAGAAGCTCAAACGTGATGCGTAACACAAGAATGAACCTCATTGGTTCTTGCAGAAGCTCAAACGTGATACATAACACAAGAATGAACCTCATTGGTTCTTGCTGAAACTCAAAGGTGATGCGTAACACAAGAATGAACCTCATTGGTTCTTGTTGAAGCTCAAACGTGATGCGTAACACAAGAATGAACCTCATTGGTTCTTGCAGAAGCTCAAACGTGATACATAACACAAGAATGAACCTCATTGGTTCTTGCTGAAACTCAAAGGTGATGCGTAACACAAGAATGAACCTCATTGGTTCTTGTGGAAGCTCAAACGTGATACATAACACAAGAATGAACCTCATTGGTTCTTGCAGAAGCTCAAACGTGATACATAACACAAGAATGAACCTCATTGGTTCTTGTTGAAGCTCAAACGTGATGCGTAACACAAGAATGAACCCCATTGGTTCTTGTTGAAGCTCAAACGTGATGCGTAACACTAGAATGAACCTCATTGGTTCTTGTTGAAGCTCAAACGTGATGCGTAACACAAGAATGAACCCCATTGGTTCTTGTGGAAGCTCAAACGTGATGCGTAACACTAGAATGAACCTCATTGGTTCTTGTTGAAGCTCAAACGTGATGCGTAACACTAGAATGAACCTCATTGGTTCTTGTGGAAGCTCAAACGTGCTGTGTAACACGAGAATGAACCTCATTGGTTCTTGCTGAAACACTCAAAGGTGATGCGTAACACAAGAATGAACCTCATTGGTTCTTGTTGAAGCTCAAACGTGATGCGTAACACAAGAATGAACCTCATTGGTTCTTGTGGAAGCTCAAACGTGCTGTGTAACACAAGAATGAACCTCATTGGCTCTTGCATGTCAAGCAAACATGCTTGAGCTTCTGTTTACCACAACTGCGAGTTGAATGTTTATGTGAATAAAAGCCTCAATTCAATCTGTCTGTTTTTTCAGAAAATTTGGACTAAACCGGTCAATTCATTTGGATTAGTTTTACTATCTATGGAGGGACTGAAATCCATCAGATTTCATAAAAAAATTAAATTTGGGTTCTGAAGATGAACGAAGGTCTTACGGGTTTAGAACGACATAAGTGTAAATTATGACTGAATTTTCAACTAACCCTTTAAGACAAGTATTACACTACTGTTCAATTATTATTATTATTATTTTTAATTAATACCATACATTAAATGGATCAAAAGTGACAGTAAATACATTTATAATGGTACAAAAAAAATCTATTTCAACGATATGCTTCTCTCTACTCATAAAAAAGAATCCTGAACAAATGTACAGTATCACAGTCACAACAAAAATATTAGGCCATATTAGAATGATTTCTGAAGGATCATGTGACACTGAAGACAGGAGTCATGATGCTGAAAATTCAACTTCGTCATCACAGGAATAATGGCTTCACATCATCATTCTATTTGTTTGGGTTAAGCAGCACAGCAACTCCTTTAGTCATGACATAGCAACCTCACAGCAACATGGCAAATACAATCAGAACAACCTGGAACCACATTTTATTTAGAAAATGTCTTTCGAGAAAATGTTTCTTTGCCAAAAAGTCCCTTGGAGTCCTAGTGAGTGTGATAAAGGAACTGTGAATCGCCTCTGCGCCCTTTAAATGACAGCTTCTGAAATCCGAATATAAAGACTAGGCTCTAAAAATAATGCTCGGATCAGATCCGAGTTTTGCTTCTTTAAAAGCGTCCGTGTGCTGAAAATGAGAACAGCAAGCGATAACTCTCACGTGTTATGAATGTCACACACACCGCAGGAGAAAACGCAATCCTATTGGTCAGTTTAATGGATTTTGACAGGCGTCACTATGACATGAAGATGGTGCCTGCTGGGAGAACAGCCTGGACTTTGTGACACATGGGTGAATGTCACCAGGCAGAGAGACAATCCAAAACAACATTTATAACAGCTTTATCATCGTATTTGAACTCTGACACACTGGCTATGTTCGGAGGAAATACTAAAGTACTGGATACTGCAGTGTGTTATTAATAATCTATGATAAAAGGTTTTTTAATACAGTTTCAAAAACTTATCTAATTTATTTTATTAATGATTAGAATCTCAATTTATTAAGTACATTTTTTTTTTAGATTAATACAATTTTATAGATAATAAAAATTATTTAATTACCTTTTAAATGTTTTGTGTAAAATGCATTCTAATCAAATAATTACAGGTGATATTAGAAAAAAATCTAAATATGCGTTGAATTATGAGGGATACTTTTCCATGCAATATTCTGAGAAGTGGCCAGATGTCTAGAAAAAAACCCCCACAGCACTAAAAGGAAAAATAGCTTGATGGCTTGCTAAAAGGGTTAGAAAACAGCCTGCTGTTATATTCACATCTAGCCATTCAGCTGTCCCAGTTTTTTTTTTACCATATGCAGTTCTGAATAAATAGCGTTAGGAGGCGCTGCTCAGCTTACTCTGGCCTTGTTTATCCAGAACTGTCCTTGGAAATTGAATAAGATGCATGTCTCTGTCTGTATTATGTCTTTAACACAACTTTGCTATCCTTTCTTCACTGCTCTTATACCTTTAGAGAATGTGCTTGTTCTCATGTCTGCATGTCTAATGATATCTTCAACAATACAATCTTTACCCACATGTGAACTTAAAGGGTTAGTTCACCCAAAAATGTCACTTTATATGACATTAAAAGTACATCAGTACCATAATGCACATGTTTACTCAGCTAACATATTTAAAAGACTTTGCTTCCTGTTCACGCAACGTGAAAAAAGACAGTCAGGCAAAGAAAAAGGCAAATGAAGAGGTCAGTGCTGGTTGATTTGACTGCTCAGGCCGCTGGGAAGTGTGTAGATGGTGTTGTATTACTTGATATATTACTTGCCACCTGTTAACAACCAATGCTGTGTGAATAAACAAACTTACATTAAGGTGCTGTATTTTTTTTTTTTTTTTACTGTACCAAAGCACAAAATACCAAAATAGGTTGGGAGCGGCTATTTTACTATATAGTTAGATTAGCCTGGACGCCAGTCGAATTTAGCCCCGCCCACAACA
This sequence comes from Romanogobio albipinnatus, assembly GCA_023566225.1. Lineage (NCBI taxonomy): Eukaryota > Metazoa > Chordata > Actinopteri > Cypriniformes > Gobionidae > Romanogobio > Romanogobio albipinnatus. The sequence goes on along the minus strand of CM042260.1, from coordinate 31,238,722 downwards.
TTTGAGGTTGGGAAGTTCAGTCTGGACTTGATCCGTTGTGGAGCAACTATGCTCGAACCTGAGATGTTTGGACCAATGAAATTGTCAGGGCGGGCTTTATACGATGATGGACAGATGATCAACAGTAACATAATCATCCACGTCACCAAAGAGCGCTTGGGTTGAATTCGTTCCTAAATGAACTTGTTCGTATATATATTCACCTTTACTATTTTCTCTCAAAAATGATGATCGTGTTGGTAAGTACTCTGTGTATCCTTAAATTATTTTTTACAACAGATCACCAGCAAAGATCGTTTATGCTCATCTTCTTCTTTCAGCGTGTGTGCAGTCGAGTTCTGTTGACAACTATGCGTCGCTCTGATTGGTTGTAGGTCTATCCAATTGAGTGCAGTGGCATTTTCGCCCCATAATCACAGCCCAATGGAGCAGTTTCAGGCTCATATTCTGACTAGAATCTGAGTATGACGACGTCGGGCTATAGTTAGATGATATTTATGGCCAGATTTACTAACAGCTTGCGCCAGCGCAAAACCCTCTTTTTGCGTTAAAAACGACTGTCAGGATTTACTAAAGACACGCAGTGAAAAACTTATTGCATATGCATTTGTAGGAGTTTCCCTTTCAGATGCAAAATGGATAGCGATAACGACAGCAGCAGTTACAGCGGTTCTGAGACATGTTCTTGGTTCACACGTTGGCAATGTTCCCACGGAGATGTAGCCTACTCGGCAGGGAAGCCTCACTGTAATCCTCAGGTCACACAGGCTTATCAGCCAAAGTAGCCCCTTTTCTGGTGTACCAGAAAAGAAACTACATCGGGGTATAAGCGAAGGGACTTAACCCCGTTTGAGGTTTCATAGTATCGACCACGCATCTGAAGCGCCGAGCGACCGTTTGCCGTGCGATTCCTCAAGTTCATTTTACTTTACCGAACCTTTAGCAATGGCTTCCACAGACGCCGTCCAGGTTACAGCTCGCTCAGCGCCCTTACTTCGTATCAACGCGACCATCCGCCTCGGCTTTTCCACCATAGATTATCGGTCTTTACCCACACGAAAGTAATCCAGGGAGCACCTTCACGACACGCTGAAAACAACACCTCACTTTCCTCCTTGTACTTTTCCGCACGCTGCTTCCAAAACTTCCCCACCATGTCTCAACAATAATGATGGAAGATGAACCTGACAGAAGTCTCATAGCCTAGAAATCTAGACGCACCCTAGCGGCAGAATATGTATTTTGCTGCGAGTGTAGTCTAGCAACTCTCGGTAGACCTGAGAGCTGGAAAAACCAAACTCTGGTCAGGCCAATCACAGCGTGTGTAGAGTCGGTGGGCGGGCTTAACGAAATGACAACACATCACGGCAGAGTTGTGGAGGTTCTGCGTGCTACTCGTAAACAAAGTTGTGCAACAGTGGTCTTTTGAATCGGCTTTGGCCACGACTCTGGAAGACTTGGAGCTTTTCTTTGAGAAAAGAACAAAGAACGGCACAGAAGTCATTCTTAAGAAAATAAGATATGTTCGAAGATTTGCCGACCGGATACGGCAAAAGTCTATCAACTAACGTTAGCTGAGCTTCGCCTTCTTCTTTGCTCTGGTTGGTTGTGGCGCTCATGGCGCTATTCAATTGGGTGCAGAGGGAATTTGAAAGACAACTGTTTATCCCGCCCCTCGGATTGAGCCCTGTCAATGGTGAGTTTCCAGACCCAACATCTTGATGTGGGTCTGGCTTGTCAGGCTAACTGTCTCATGCATAATAACTCAATTCTATTATATGCATACTACAGCGCAGTGATTGGATTGAATGAGCTGTATGTCATGAATATATGTCGAGAATCGTTCGAAACGGTCGACGTCAGCATGTTCGTCAGCGTCTGTGACGTTGCTCCGTCTCAGCTTTTCAAACCGGAAGACAGAAATCGCTCTGAAAAACTATTTTTCACATATGAATAACATTAATGAGTACCTTTAGTGTTTTCAGTGATGTGCAGCCTATACATATCTGTTTACATCTCAAAAAAAGTGTTTTGGGGTTTCATGACCCTTTAATGGCGTTTTCGCCATTATTTACCAAAAAAGCACGCCTTAAACCAGACGCTAACTGATAGGTTGCATTGGTCATAATGGAAATGATCGGCCACGTCTGTGTGCTTTAATTTGCGCATCATCAGCAGATCATGCGCAGAACTCTCCATTCCCATCTGCGCTTTTTTTTAATTGTGCTCTCACACTAATTCTGGCCCTTATACTTATAAATAGTGGCAGATACTATTTGCAGCTCAGTGTTGTTGTTGTACATTAAACAGTATGCAATAATAACATGTGTAAATGATTATATTTATAAAAATTATTAAAGCTGCAGTCCGTAACTTTTTTGGGTTAAAAATTATCCAAAATACATTTTTGAGCAAGTACATAGCCAGCCAGTGTTCAATACTATCTGCTTACCTTAGCTCGATTTACAACGGTAAGCTTGTAATAATGTTTTAAATTCCAGTGGTACTGGAGGATTTCCGCGGGAAATTCAAGCATATCTTTGCGTCATTACATCTCATCTGTACACATAAAGAAGGTGTTCCGGCTAGTAGGCTATATTGCGTGTGAGGATGTTGGAGGTGGAGATTTATAGCTTTTTCTCACAGCACTTGATATAATTCAACTTATCAATTTGATGGTGGATCCAGAAAGGTTCAAACGACAATCACCAGTGACAACTGGAGATTCACCTGTTGTAAAATGCAAAAGACTTCGGACTTTCGAGGTTGCGTCTCAATCAGCTCCCTAGTTCAATAGTCAGGGCACTGACCAAGACATAAGTCAATGGGCTGACTCCCTGATCAGTGCCCTGACTACTGAGCTAGGGAGCTGATTGAGACGCACCCTCGGAGTGGCTACAGAAAAAAAAAGAGACTTCAACCGGGCCCATGCGAAAACAAGAATAAAAAAGGGTTCAAAACAGACGCAGAGACCGCCTTTTTTCTGCTGAACAAGACATTTCAATGGTTCAGTTATGTAACAGAAGCACACTTGTTCACTTAATTCATACAGTTACGGAGTTTTCTTTGTTGTGCCTTTCTCGTTTTGCTATGTGCATTATGGTAAATATAAATAATTTTGTGCTAGCTATGAGAGGGAGCAATTCACCTCTACTCCACATTAATACAGTTCGAAATTAGACTGCACAGAAATGGAAACTAAACTACAGATAGCCCTAATACACTTTAAATGTAGTCACGCTATGCTGATGATATTAACATTAACAATTTGAAAACAAAGTATAATTTGCACGGTTTGATGTGATATGATAAGCGAACGTTAGATTTAATCATTGCGATTTACTGCAATGCTTTTTTCCCCTTAGTTGGTCAGAACAAAAGTGGATGTTATCTACTTACTTGTTCAGATTAAATTTTCCGGTGAAAATTATTATGTTGGTCATACTTTCAAACAGTAGAATGTGATTCCGATTGACAGTATCCACACCGTCGCGGTGACTGATAGCCGCACATTCTCCTCAAAACATTGGATTCCTCTGCGCTGTGCCATGCCATGCCGAGACACAATTCACGTAAAGTTGATAATTCCGCAAATTGCAGATTTCGAACAGAGATGGCGACAAAGAGGAAAAACTACGGACTGCAGCTTTTAAATGGATACCGCCTTATTGGGACAATAAAGCCCTCCTTAAACCTACCCCCTAACGGATAAACATTTTATTATTAAACACTTAATATCCACGTTTCTAATATTTTCTTAATTTTTATTGAAAATAAATGCCTTTCTGATCTGATACGTGATGGGAAAAGAGAGTAGAGCAAGCTCTGCAAAAGGCGGATTTGATCCTCGGATCAATTTGCGCTAAAACTTACACACACCTTACCCCTACACCATTGCTACTGTAAACAATCCTGTGTCTTCTGTAATTTTGTCATCAATGGGCGGAGTTAATGTAAATAGCATTTGCCAACAAGGCGGGCTATTTGCACTTAGTGTAAATGGACACTCCGTAATAGGTTTGCAGATATTTAGGAAACATGCTAAGTTCACATAGGGTGAATTCAGGTTGATTGAGATACCTTTTCTAAGTCATCTCAATGTGAAAAGTGTCCCAATCACCCTGAATTCACAGAAAAATCTGAAAAACAATGCTACAGGCAGTTATTCTACTTTGAAATGTGCGTTCCGTGTTGGAATGTCAGTTTTGGTCTGTGTGATCCCTCCCGCTGCCAATTTACCCAATAGTATTTCAACACCCTGGGTTGCCATTTGGCGGAAAACACAGCATATTGTAGCGGCGGAAGCCAGCAAACAAACTGGGTCAGAGATTATAGATTCTACCCGACATAAAAAGCCTCGGCATCCATCTAAAGAGCTCTATGTCCAGAGGCTCTACTACAGTATGTCCCTCTCCAATATTTTAGAATTTGGACTGCAGTACCCATTTCAACCACTAGCTGGCAATATTACATACTGCACCTTTAAAATAATATCAAGTGCAGTTTAAGATTTGTGTTTGGAATATTGATTTACCTGTCAAGGCTCACTGAGTAAGTGTTCTGCCTGTGAGCGGGGTTATAAGTATGCAATGCTGGGTTAACGTTTCTGACACTGGGTCAAGGGTCATCGGTCACAGAGGATGAATGCTG